>OY288254.1:29633876-30233876 GCA_958450325.1 Agrostemma githago | reverse complement strand
TCGTCCTCGAAACTAATAAAAATATAATAATAGACGGAAAACAAAGTTTTATCATTTGAACAAAACGATAATGTTTAACTCGCATCCCCAACTCGGTTTAAAATATTTTTACAACTTCAAACGTGATATGACATCGAAATCGAAGACAAAATATATTTCAAGATGTGTTTGACTCGGTTACCCAAAGTTTAAAATCTTTTAAATTAATAAAAGCGTAAGTTAAAAAAAAAAAATTATAATATAATGACGATAAATAATATTTGTGAACGACTCGAGGGGGAAGTATCCAAATATTTTCAAAGCAACAATAAAACTTTTTGATTAAGAAATTCGACAATATTTTGTTTTAAGACCAAATTTTTTTTGAGAAATCAAGTTTTGTAGTTTAGTAAATAAAAATCGAACCAGACGTCAAACATTTTCAATAACAGATTTAAAGTCTACCGGCAATAAATCAAAACCTTAGACATACGAAGTTTTTCGAAAATTTAAACCGTTTTTCGTAATAATCTTATAGAAATCAAAATATTAGCGATTATGAAAGTTTTCGTAAAATTCAAACGCTTGAAAATAAAAATTTGAAACAATTACGAAATACTTTAAAATAAATTATTAAGGTATTTTAAAACAGGACTAAATATATGTTATCAACCAAAAACGAATATGAAAACGAAGTTTCGAAATTTATAACTCAAAATGTTAAAATTTACTGAAAATCAATTTTTTTTTTTAAAATTAGTCAAACTTTTCATAGCATAGGTTCGGGAAAAATGATAAACGAATAAATAGTGTCAGAGTCAACGACAAATCGAAACAGAAATTTTCAAACCCGATAAGGAAGTCAAAGGGATTGGCCGAAGAAGAAGTAGCAGAATATAAGAGAAGCTAAGGAGAGAACAAAATTGAGAATCAAAAGAGCTCTCGAGGAATAGGAAATAAATTAACCATCTCGAGATTCCCGGTACCACTCCCACAACACGGGTTCCTAATTTCCATCAACTACGTGAAGTCCAATAATAGGCGCTAGGTGGTACTACTCAGTCACAATCTCCAAAAATGCCTTACGTGCTTATCCAATCGTTCAATCGACACGATACTAATCCACAAATGTTTTACGATCTAATCTCATCAATTAAAATTCCAACGGTCATCAGACAAACCCAAACTCGCAATCGATAAGGTTCTTAAATCCAAAGCTCATAAAGTTTGAACTCGAAGTATACTCCAAGTTTCTCGAGTAAGGAACACTAGACGAGATCCACCAATTTAATAAGGCTCGGGTACAAAATCCTCAAAAATGATCACCAACATGTTTATAATACCACAAGTACAGAAGTTGGGAACGCATAAGAAATCCTCAAAAATGATCACCAACATGTTTATAATACCACAAGTACAGAAGTTGGGAACGCATAACAAATCCTCAAACATGCTAAAATCTATAGGTAATAGCGAACACTCACATCTTCAAATACATCATTCGACTAATGTTTCTAGAAGTCCACCAAATTTCGAATCACCACAGTGCAACCACAATATAATTAATAACTCAACGAAGGCACAATCTCGCTGGTCAAAGAGATCTAACCTGAAAGTCCCAATAAGATGATGTGTATTACAGTATTCCTCAAAACAACACAAAAAGCTCATTGTGCAGGATATTCCTCTTCTCACGGTTAAGAATGATTCATCCAAGCTAGATCACTCAACTCCAAAGTTCATAGGTTACAACCTTAGACAACAATCAACGATCTAATCCATAAGAAACACCTGGAATCTATGTCAACCAAACATTCTAACGATGTTAATGAAAACCTTTGATGGTACGACAACACTCAGGTTAACACTTTAAACAGTACTCTATGATCCGAAATATTCTCGTGTTAGAATTATGAAAGAATTATTGTGAATTACATGAATAATATTGACGTACAAAAGGTCCTATTTATAGGATTACATGGTAAGGTAGTATACAGAAACTAGAAGATTCTAAAAGATACAATTACCTTAACTAAAGATTCTAAGAGATATAATTAACTAAATTAAATTATATCACAATACAATAATATATTCTAGAGATATTATATCTCTAAAGCGTAAAATTGTCAGTCCCGGGTGCGTAACTCGCCAGTCTCGGGTGGTGCGTAAACTCGCCAGTCTAGGGTGTCGGAACATATAATCAGGGTGCGTAAACTCACCAGTCTCGGGTGCGTAACTCGCCAGTCTAGGGTGTCGGGACATATCATTAGGGTGCGTAAACTCGCCAGTCTAGGGTGTCGGGACATATCATTAGGTTGCGTAAACTCGCCAGTCTCGGTTGCGTAACTCGCCAGTCTAGGGTGTCGGAACATATCATCAGGATGCGTAAACTCGCCAGTCTCGGGTGCATGTGCGTAACTCGCCAGTCTAGGGTGCGTAAACTCGCCAATCGTGATTAAAGAGGAGAAGATTAAACCACAAAATTGTGTTTGAGGGGTAAAAGATTAGATTTAGTGAGGGTGAAGGAAAGTTTATGGGTGAAGAAGAAGGGAGAAATATTTTGATGCAATTCGACGGTAGGGCAGCGGAAAACGGGTAGGTACAGGCTGATTATATAGATCTAGGTGATACCATGTTAGAATTGTGAAAGAGTTGAAAGATTAATTATGAATTGCATAATTAATATTGATGTACAAGGGTCCTATTTATAGGATTACAATGGGGTACAACCGTACAAGTATAATATCATTAGGATATTCCAAGAGATACATATTACCTAAACTAAAGATTCTAAGAGATATAATTAACTAAACTAAATTATATCACAAAACAATAATATATTCTAGAGATATTATATTAATATTTTCAATACATCCAATAACATTTAGGTAAGAATCCCAAGTTATACTACCAGTTACTCTTAGTTCGGTCCTAGGTAAGGTACTACATATCCACCAAAATATGATATACTCTGACTACTCCAAAATATACTCAACTCTAAGTACGCCAAAATAATCAAAGTAACCAATAACGCAAGGTTCAGTGTCTAATGTATCAACCGAATTCCATTAACCTAAATAATACAATTCAAATCAATCCTCAAAAAATTCTGGCTTTCTTAGAAGATAGGGTAGACTCACAATCCACAAATCAGGTAACAAGTGTTTACCGAACCTCAAACATCTATAACACGGGTTCACTAAGATAGGATTCGGTCTAACCAAAGAATCTCAAGAGAAAGATGGTAGAATAGAGGAATAGAACAAGGATTCACCAAGCAAATGAAAATAAGAATATAAAAGAGAAGAAATAGGAGAAGTAGAGGAAGGAAGAAAATAATCAATGACCCTAGATGATAAGACCTAAAACGAGAAGGGAAAGTTCGGACCTTTAAGGTTCACGAGGGAACCAAAAGGATTACTTCATCTTCTTGTAGAGGAACGAACACACAAGTCTTGGGTCGCCCCATCTGATATACTGCAACATCATGGAACAAGAATCTACCCTCGATCATCTGGCCCGTAGCTTAAGCAAACTAAATCGGAGCTAAAAAGTCACCCACGACATCTTTCTTGGAGCACCAAGTTGTCCACTCGAGTCAACAAACGTTGAGAATTCTAAGCACCTCTTGTCCCGATCCGGAGCAGCATCATATCTACATCTTGTTCATCCATCTTCTTCCAGACAAAAGCAACAGATATTCCATGCTAATCATTGAGTTACAAGAACATATAAACCTAACAGTTAAGTCCTTATTTTGTTTCTACCCATCTCTCACTAATATTTGTTTAATGTTTAACTCATTTATTGGTATTTTTCCTAAAATCAGGTGTAAGCGTCGGGAGCAACAATGCTCTGATACCAACTGTAATCCCCTATAAAATTCTAATGCAATACAGTGGCAGAAACACTGTAGATTGGGATTAAAACACACCGACAAAGTATATTCTAATTAAAAGAAATGGTTAGTCGATACAAAGGCCACTTTTTACAAAAGGGCTAAAATAAACATCCTTAAAAGGGTTTACAAATAATCTAGAAGTAACATAATTGATAGAGTAGGATCCGTGCTACTCGCTAGCTCACACCCAAAACCCAGCAGGAACTACCTGTCATGTTATAAACATAACAGCCACATCAGTGGGGAGTAACTCGGACGTTCTCCCAGCCATATTATATCATATGAAAAGTAATAATATTACTATATCAAAATAGATAAAAATGGAAAACAATTGAAACAATATAGTAACATAAGTTTTTAGCAAAACTTAAAGTGACTGCCAACCTGCGAGTCAAAACAAATCGATAATTATAAAATTCAAAATGGCGTTATGGAAATTCGATCAGTGTGCACAAAGCTAGACTTTCACTAGGATAATACTGGAAACTAGCTTCGAGAACTGTAGACTTAAATCATAACAGAATCCGGTCTCTAACTAGGCAACTCAACTATAACAGGACTGCGTGCAGCGAGGTCCTGGTTTAAGTAGTGCATACCCCTCCTAGACAACAAATATGTCTAGTTCAGCTAACGGCGACTAACACGATGTGGTATCTAGCTTAAGGTCAAAACATACACTCTCCTGAACAAAAACCATGCCCAGTTCAACAACCAATGTGCCCTATAAAGACACACCAGCCTTAAAGTTGATGGCAAAAACGTATATCTCAGACTATATTACTCTAACCCCACACTTCTCTTTATTCCATAACTCCAAAACAGTCGTTATCCATATAAAGAAAGATATAATCATTATAAATAATATGAAGATAAAAGGAATAAACATTTTATATTAAAAGGGAAACTTTCTATGTATAGAAGCTTACTAATTTCAGAAAGTTGCTTAAAATAGAAATTTTATTATAGAAAATACGTAAGTTATAAAAATAAGTGAAATGTATAGAAATAGCATTTCTAACGAAAATAACATTTTATTATTATCGTCGTTATGGTAACTTTAATATATTTCTAAATTCGTTACTCAAAAATATAAATAAAATATAATAAGTCAATATTTAGTATTTTACAAATAATTAAGAAATCGAGTTAAAACAATAAATTTCAGAAAAGAGACGTTTTAAGAAAAACGATATCAAAATTAATTAAGTCAATGAGTTTTATAAATGAAACGAGATTTACGAAGATTTCAAATTATTTTTAACAGATAGTTTTTATTAAATAAATATTACGGATTTTAATAAGAATAGTCAATCGGAAACAAATAGGAAATTATTAGTGAAAATAGTCTCAATTAAAAAATATATTTAAAACAAAATCAACTATTTTCTCATTTATTAGAATAAATCGTAAAACGAAAATTAATTTATTAACAAGTATAAAAATTTCGATTAAAATATAAAAATACGATTTTGAGTGAAAATTATAAACTAATAAAATATGACGAAAATATGAAATTGACATTATTTAGTTACTAGTGTCACGATAACCAACAAAATATTATAACAATCGTAAATAATTAAATTACTAACGAATTGTAAAACGATATCGAAAACTTGTAAAATATTTATAAATACGATTTAAAATTAATATAATTAGCAATAATAAATAGCTAAAAATTAGAAAAACGAAGTTAATATATTTACTACATACTACTACTCAAACATACGAAATAAAATCGAGTAACGTCCTAAAGTTACCTCAAGTTGACATCGAAACGGATACGTATTCGTCCTTCTTGATTAGTCAAAGCCTCAACCTTTGATTTTGAAAGTCGTTCCGGGATCTTGCTAATCAATAAAACTCCGAAGCCTTTTTGTGAAACCCATCAGGACGACTATAACAGCAGCAGCGACCAATATCAGCAACAGTTCCAACAAGTAATAACAACCAAACAGTGGCAGCGGAGGAACGACACAACAGCAGCTACGGGTAGAACCAACAATAGGAGGAAGAAGAAGGGCGAGGAAAAGAAAAGGGACACGAACAGAAGAATAATAATAGTAGCGACAATCGATAGAGAATAGAAGAGGCAACAAGGATACGAATCGTAATTATACGACAAACAACAGGGGAGAAAATGAATTTCGCCGAATCAAAGTGAGACGAAGAAACTGGTCCGAAATCGAGCAGCAAACGATAACCATACCGTAGTAACGTAAAACAGGACAAATGACAAGAAGAAACACGAAATGCCAAGGACGAGAAAACAGGGGACGAGAACAAGTAGAAGAAGAAGGAGCACGACGAAGAAGAAGACATACAGAAATCAGTAGCAGTAACAGTAACGTATAGCCGCAAATGAGACGAACATCAACATCAAAACAGAACGAAGAAGAAAGAAGAAGAGACGAAGAAAACGGAGAAGAAGAAAACCAACAGTAATAACGTAACAGTAACCGAACAGTAGTAGCAGCGACGACAGACAGACCAAAGAGGCAGAAGAAAAAGAAGAAACACGAGGAGAAGAAGAAAACGGAGAAGGAGCAGCGACGGACAAAATGCATAAAGTTATGTATTGAAGTTTCAATGCATAAAGTTGAATGTTTACAACATAATACGAAAAAAATGTTTATAAAGTTATGTTGTTATTGAGATGAAGTTACAAATTTAACGGTTAAAGTGACGTTATAAAGTAATTGAAGTTGCATATTGACAGTTAAATTTACAAACCAAAACAATTAAAGTGACAGATAATTATAGTTGAAGTTCCTCTACATACACCTAGAATTGAGTTGAAATTATAAAACAAATTTAGCAGGTCCAAATGTACAAAATAATCATGGACATCATGTTTAGTAACACTGAACTTCTTCAACTCCGATGCCCGAAATACGTGTGAGATTAACGACGTCTTCCTCCGCTATTGCCTCGTTTCCCACAGCTTCAACAATTTGACCTTCTTTGGACGACATCACAGCTGACACATATGCAATAAAGAAAAATATGGACATCCTTTCTCGTTCATATTCATCCCGATTAGTATCTTCATGTATAAGTCTGTCCCTCACCATCTCTTTCTTCCAATCTTTTAATGTGTTATTCTAGCTTCTGTTGCCAACACATATAAATACTTAAAAAGTCAACCAAAACAATTAAGATGAATTGCATAAACCAAGAGTACTCGTTATCAAACAGAAAGTTATGATCCGTGTAAATAACAGGAGGCAAAATATAATCGACCTAAAATCATCCGTTTTAACACTACTTGTTATAATCCCCCAATTTTTTATACAAATCTAATAATCGACCCAAAATCGTCCGTTTTAACACTAATTATTATAATCCCCCAATTTATTATACAAATCTAATAATCGACCCAAAATCATCTGTGTTTATCATTATTATACAAATTTGAAGAAAAAAAAAATCAGAAAAACCCATTATCAACTGGGAATTGAAAATCCCCAAATTTTTATCAACTGTTTTTACCCTAATTATTATAATCCCCAAATTTTTATAACCCCCACATTATTATACAAATTATTATTCAAATTTGAAACAAAAACAATCAGAATTACCTGTGACTAACTGTTGCCGATGAAGAGTGAACCGATGGAAAGTTGACAAACGGAGGAAACTGATTTTATTTTCATTGAAGAGAGGATAAGAAGTAGAGAGACTAACAGAGAGTGGAGAGAGAATAGGAATTGCAGAATAATGGGGAGTGTGAAAAAAGAGTGAATGAATATGGTGGGGAAAGAGAATATGAAAATTAATTGACTTTGGAATACGTTACTTGAAGTACGTAAAATTTATTTAAAAAAAAGAAAAGAAATAAACATCATCACATCTCATCCATCCATTTCCCTTTGATCCAAGGACATACAATAAGACTTATGCACTTATGAAGATAGTTGAGACTTATTTGATCTCAACTCTCTCTCTCTCTCTCTCTCTCTCTCTATATATATATATATATATATATATATATATATATATATAAAGAGATGTTAGTATCTAAAAACAATCAGGGCACAATAGAAGCCAGAAAACATTCTGCCCATTTGAAAAGGAAACAAATTCAATGACTTCACTAACAGATCACAACTCTTTGAGTGCTTCTAATCAGCGTCCTTTCATACTGAATAACATTTCAGAATTAATTGCACTTCCCAAGGTAAGATATTGAACCTATCTTTTGGTCTATTTTATACATACTATCTTCTCCTTCTAATGAATTTTTTTTTTTAAGCGTGGCAAATATTCGATTCTGGCAAAACTCAAGGACGTTGACACTACAAAAAAATGGTACTGCAACGTATGCAAGAGCTGTGCAGATACTATTGGAATGAAGCAAGATAATTTATGGCATTGTATAAATGACATTTGCCCAAAACTTGACATTGGTGTGGAGGAACGAGATATAATGTCTGTAGCAAAGGCAATTTTCATTACTCCAAGATAAGATTTCAGATGAGCAGTTATTATTGTTTTTTTGATTACAGATATGATGTTACGTTCTTAGTTGAGGATCAGAACGGTGACCAAATTAAAATCACTACCAACAATGCACAAATGGAAGATGAAACATGATACAATGCATCTGAGTCCATGGAAATGTGTCAGCAGGTACAATTATCCTAAAAAGCATCATCATAGATCCTCAGGTCATCTATGATGATTTCTTTATGTATTGTATTTAATAATTTATGTTGAACATTCTTAACTATAGAAAGATTCAAAGGAAATCCCAATTACAATAAAGACACTGTTGGGCAAGGAATTTATCATAGATTTGGAAGTGTGTCGCTACTTTAATGTTGTGATTGATACAAGATGCTACTCAGTGATTGAGTTATGTTCCAACATAGACGTGATACGAAGAAGGAAAGCTTATTTGTGGCCAATGCAGGTATAATAATAAGGAAATAACTCATGAGAATAATAAAACCATGTGTTTAAGTATGTTGTTGATGTGAGTTAATATGAACTTTGAAACAAAAACGTGAAGGTTGATAGTATTCTGAAATGAAGGTAAACAAAAGCAACAAAAACAGCTTGTAAGGATAGTTTGTGAGGATGATAGAACCGTAACCAAGGGATAGTATGCTTAGTGAAGTAGACCTATACTTCAACAAAGCGGGTGCTAAATCAAACACTCGATTGAAGTAGCGAGTTTAGAGCTTGTAACGCGACTAACTCTAGACTTTGTCTTGTAAGCAACAAGGACGTAAAAGAAAGCAATGCTTTACTCAGTTTTGTGTTATGAATATTGTGTGCTTTATTCATTCAAGTTGATGGCTATTTATAGCCTACAAAACGTCCCTTAACCAGGCTGGTCAAGGGTGATACAAACAAAGTTCTAATGGTGATGATAACAAAGCTTAGGAGCTAAAAACAAAGCTAACAAGAAGCATTTAGACTCGGTACCCATGTGAACACAATCAGCCCACAATCATCCTCTTAACTCTGGTGCACTCCCCATGCTTGAATGAGTGTGAACCCAAGTTAATGCCTTCATATTACCTTGACTATTTGCTCCTTTATTCGACCCACACACGAGCTAGCTTACTGATTGAAGGAGGCACACTACTAGGCTAGTAGGAGGTGCTAATGTGGCTGGACTAGGACCATTAGGAGCTAGTGTGACTTCATTGAATTCTTTAGTTGTATTCTCATTCGGATCATATCCTCCCCCTTGAAAAGGAATTGTCCTCGATTCTGAAATGCCATCATCATCAAGATAAGGAGAAAGATCTCCCACATTGAACGTGGCATGAACTCCATACTCATCCGGCAATTCCACTTTGTAAGTATTGTCGTTCACCCTTGATATGATCTTATATGGACCTTCTGCTTGTGGCATCAATTTATTCTTTCTCTTGCTTGGAAACCTCTCCTTTCTTAAGTGAACCCAAACCAAGTCACCCTCTTGGAAGAGTCTTGGTTTCCTGTTTTTGTTGGACCTTCTTTTGTAGGCTTCATTTACTTCCTTGATCCTTTCTCGAATTTGTTCGTGGAGTTTTATCATGGATTTGAGCTTTCTCCATAATGTGTTCCACAAGTAGCTAAGGAACTTGGAATCTTGATCAGAAACAAAAGCCTTGGGACTCCCATGTAGGCGAACCACTCCTCGAAAGTAAAAGTCAGGCCTTTGGTTAGCATCGTCAGTTATGTGACAAATAGTGAAGTGAGCCATTTTGGAGAATGGCAAATACTCTCTTGGTTCGAAAGGACTTTTTGAGAAATGACATGTCACACATTTGCCCACAATGTTTTGAATGTTCCCTTGTATCTTTAGCCAGAAGAAGAGTTCTTTCAACACTTCTAAGGTCCTAGTCATGCCAAAATGCCCAGCTGGCCCTCCTCCATGAGCTTCTCTAACTAGAAATTCTGAAATAGGATGTTTAGGAACACAAAGATGGTTCCCTCTAAAGAGAAAATCTTCCTGCAAAACAAACTCATCAAAAATACTAAGAGCACCAGCCTTGTACTTGGTGAATACTTCACCAAAATCAGCATCCACAGAGTAGTAGTCCTTCAAAGTCTCAAATCCAAGCGATCTTACATCTAGGGTCGATAAGTGTGTGTAGCGACAAGATAAAGCATCAGCCACGATATTGCTCATACCATCCTTATATCTGGAAGAGAAATGAAAGGGTTGCGAGAGTTCCACCCATTTGGTATGTCTTGGACTTAGCTTTTGCGACCCATTGATGTACTTTAAGGACTCATGATCTCTAATAGGTGTCAAACCAGCTGGTAATTCATTAGGAATGACAAAACCCAGTTCCTTTAGCAACTCCTCAAATCGTTTCCCTCCAAACCCATTATCAACCCTAACTGGTTCCTCTCTAGTACCCATGACAAAGACACACTCTCCCTCTTCTATGGCATGTTCTACCACACTTTACTAGCAAATATGGAGAGGTTGGTTTTCCTGACTCGATTAGCTAACATGGTACACACATCTTGAGGTGTCATTGGTTTTAGCACAATTTTCTTTCCCCTATCCCTCAATTCATACTCATTCTTCCTCCCATGGTGAACTACATCCCTATCAAACTGCCAAGGACGGCCCAATAGTATGTGACAAGCATCCATAGGAATAACATCACATAAGACCTCATCAACATAGGAACCCATGGTCAAACCAACCCTTACTTGTTTAGTGACCCTCACTTTGTTCCCGTTATCTAACCAATGTAGTGCATAAGGTTTAGGGTGATTTGTAGTAGCTAGACCTAGTTTGGTTACCATTTCAGTTGAGGCGACGTTGGTACAACTACCTCCATCAATTATTAAACTACACCATTTGTTGTTAACTTGACACTTAGTATGGAATAGTTGGTCTCTTTGTTCAGTATCATGTTGAATGGGGTTAGCATGTAGAGTACGTAGTACTAAGAGTGTATCATAAGTTGGGGGTTCATAAGCCTCAATATCTTCCTCTTCCTCTTCCTCATTAACATTGAAAACAGCCCCTATACGTTGTTCCTCTTCCCATATTTCATCCCTAACAGTGATCACTTCTCTTAAGGTCACAACTCTCCTATTAGGACAAGCATTTTTGTAGTGACCAAACCCTTGACACTTGAAACAACGTACTTTGGATAGACTAGTTTCGGTGGGTGTTTTAGTAGTAGATTGAAGTGGGGTTGCTGGGTTATTCTTAATGGTGAGGGGTTGATTGGTATTAGTAGAATTGAACCTATTACCTTCATCAGTTCGTGGCCAAGTATGACCCTTACTAGACTCACCTTCATGTTTTGCCTTCCCTTGTGCCTCAATTTTCAAACACAGCCCACATAATGTATCAAAGTCAGAATAAGGACATAAATCAACCGTATTAGCAATACTACGATTTAACCCACGTAAGAACCTAGCCATTTTTATCTCTTCATTTTCTTCTACTTCCCCCATTAGTACCAAGTTCTCAAACTCTTCAATGTATTCACTAACACTCATTTTTCCTTGTACGAGATTAGCAATCTTTTTGTATAAGGATAACTTATGTGTAGTTGGAACATACCTCTTACGTAGCTTACGTTTTAAGGACTCCCAAGAAGAAATCTTACCCTTTCCATCCCTGGTGCGTTGTACCTTAAGCCCTTCATACCAAAGGGAAGCCCCTTTACTTAGCTTTAGGATTGCATATTTGCACCTCTCCTCGTCCTCCAAGTCCTTGAAGTCAAAGAGCTTCTCCATGTTTCTCTCCCATTCCAAGTAGACTTCAGGATCAGTACCACCATTGAACTCAGGAAGTTCGTTTACTTTGATCTTGTCCACCGGTTCCCTCCTTGCTTGGAAACGAGAATTCCTGGGCTGGTAGTTCTCCAACGCCTTCTTTAGGTGTTCCAAGAAGCTAGGGTCTTCAAAGTTCACTACTCCTGCCATGCTTTACGTCTAAAGGAAGACCAAAGCTCTGATACCACTAATGATGTGAGTTAATATGAACTTTGAAACAAAAACGTGAAGGTTGATAGTATTCTGAAATGAAGGTAAACAAAAGCAACAAAAACAGCTTGTAAGGATAGTTTGTGAGGATGATAGAACCGTAACCAAGGGATAGTATGCTTAGTGAAGTAGACCTATACTTCAACAAAGCGGGTGCTAAATCAAACACTCGATTGAAGTAGCGAGTTTAGAGCTTGTAACGCGACTAACTCTAGACTTTGTCTTGTAAGCAACAAGGACGTAAAAGAAAGCAATGCTTTACTCAGTTTTGTGTTATGAATATTGTGTGCTTTATTCATTCAAGTTGATGGCTATTTATAGCCTACAAAACGTCCCTTAACCAGGCTGGTCAAGGGTGATACAAACAAAGTTCTAATGGTGATGATAACAAAGCTTAGGAGCTAAAAACAAAGCTAACAAGAAGCATTTAGACTCGGTACCCATGTGAACACAATCAGCCCACAATCATCCTCTTAACTATGGTGCACTCCCCATGCTTGAATGAGTGTGAACCCAAGTTAATGCCTTCATATGGCCTTGACTATTTGCTCCTTTATTCGACCCACACACGAGCTAGCTTACTGATTGAAGGAGGCACACTACTAGGCTAGTAGGAGGTGCTAATGTGGCTGGACTAGGACCATTAGGAGCTAGTGTGACTTCATTCAATTCTTTAGTTGTATCCTCATTCGGATCAGTTGTAATGTTAAGTCTTTCATGTATACCAGGACTTAAGTTCAGTCACTACATTGTCTGAGATGCTTGATTCTAACTCTGATAGAATTGATGAGAAGACACCCATGAGCAAACTGCCACGCAAAAGACTATCTTCGTCCATGTTTGAAACAAGTGGGTCAAGATCAGAATCATCGGATGAAGAATCCGCAGTCAAGGGAGGGTTTAAAAAACAGAAGAAGTGAAGATTGGTTGCAATAATTATTTTGCTTATGTATTTGTCTCATTTCTTAATTTAAATTGACCTATTTATTGTCTTTTCACTTTGTTTCTTCATGTTTTTCAATGCGTTGAACAATTTTATGTTATTTCTTTTTATTTAACAGTTTGTATTCCCTGATTCATTGAGTATTTTATGTTTTTATTTTATGTTTTTATGTTATTGGATACATCTTACTTCATAAATAATTTTATAGAGTGTAATATTTAGATTATTGGATTGCTGAACTGATTTATAGACGATTAACATGTATCCTCCACAAAAACTATTAGATAAGTCACTTTTTAAAAACTTTAGGACATATTAACAGCATGACATCTACCACAATTGTAGTTTATTTGACATAATTTCTGAAATTAGCATGTAAAAACAATCACCATTATTCGAGCGGTTACTCTCAGGCAACTTATTTTCAGCATGATACTTTATTCCTTCCATAAACACCCCTAAGATTCAAGCATATACATAAGACACTTCAATTAGGTAAATGGGCAAATAATTAAAGTCTGTCCGATCCTAAGAGTGAATTACTCCCAATGTAGAAGTTAAGGAGGTATCACTACAATTAGGTCGACCAAGTACTGCTACTCCCATTCTTTTAGCCCTACTATTTGTTGAAAATATAATTCTCATACATTGAACAATAGTAGGGATTAAAAGAAGAGGGGAAGTGTATTATGCCCATTCATTCTAAGAGTGTAAATCTGCAGTCCAGGACCTCAGTAAGTAAATAGGTTGTATTCATGCTTTATACTTGAGTTATAGTTGCACATCATTGAGGTTTTTACACGCCATTACACTTTAAGAAGAATATAATATGCCTCAATAAGTTTATGTGAAGATAAGATGTTCCAGTGTATACACAGGATATTTTATTAGCTTGGTTATCAGCAATGCACATCAACAGTGTCGTTTTTTTCCTCAATCAAGTATATCAAAATAGTTTATTATGATAAATCACATCTCCATCAAGATAGGTTAGTAATCCACTCCTTCTAGAGTTCTACTAAATTTTAATAAGTCAGCCCTATGAAGACGATTATTAGTTGTTTTCTCTCCACAATGCCCACTATCTACTTAACCAAGTATAACTTCTCCTATGAAACTACCCACAACTAGCATTATAGTCTAGACTTCTGTTAGTGCTTTAGCAGTATAAATACATCTGAAGTACAATATTCTTTTTGTACAGTACCACACTTGAAGAATAATTAACAGAAAAAATGGCAGAATCAGAGATAAGCAAACCAAAGTTCTGTACTTTTGATAAGTTGCAGCCATCACGACGTGAATTTTACTTTGAGGCTAGAGTTGTCCGTGTTTGGAAAGCAGAAGAAGATCTATTCGATAGGTTCAATAAGGCTAGCAACTCAATTGAGGTCTTAATGGTAGACATAAAAGTAAGTGTTGTATATTAGTTATTCAATTAGAATTTTGTTATTTAAATATTATTAGGCTAACAATATGTGCAATGGGTGAATTTAGGGTGATACAATGCAAGCAAGAATAGTGCATGACTTGAAATCAGAATTCGGGGGAAAGGTAAAGGAAGGGCAGATCTATAGAATTAGTAAATTTCACTTTGAAAACAATTTTACATGTGAGGCTGCTACCAATAAAGATTGGTGTATAAAATTTATCTCATCTACTATTGTTGAAGAAATAGAAATTGCAACCATGCCAACATTCGGTTTCAATTTGGTGGATTTCGATGTTGTCAATGACAACAACCTACAAGGGAGATCCTTGATAGGTAAATTTAGTACTTTTAGAAGAAGTTATAAGTTGAGTATCTATTTCATATTATTATTAACAAAGATATGTATGCAGATGTGATTGGACAGGTCGAAAAGTACATTGTTCTCCTTGAAAATAGGATTTTCGACTGTACTACTCTTGAACTACAAGATTTGAAGTAATTTTCTTCTGATCTTTACCATTTTCAAATTCTGAAAAGCTATTCAAATTTTTTAATAACTGTTTTAATATAATCACAGTGGAACAACTTTCCCAGTATAGATATGGGGAGAAATTGGAAATGAGATTAGGTCAATTGCAACTGACGACAGATTCTTGGTACAGAAGCCTATAATTGCACTACAGTGTTTGCAGAGAGCCCCATACTTAGGTATGATTTATATAATTTTCGTGCATATTTGAAAAAAACTCTAAAAAAACCTAACTAATCATTATGTGTTATAGGAGAAATGAGGGTATCATCAACTGAAGCAACAAAAATACATATCATGCCAGACATACCACAAGTGAATGAATTCATTTCAAGGTCAGCCAAATAATATAAACAATAGCTGAAGTTTTATTTATTTTATGACTGAGAGGGGCTGATGAATTAATTCTGACACAGAATCGCAGATCAAGGGTTTTTTATTAGGGATATTATGGCTGCAAATTGGAAGATGGTTGATGTGCAGAATAGTGGAATCAGAAACTTTGGCAGAAAAAGGACAAGGGCAGAGTTTACTGATGAGACTGCCAATGAAGATATTGAAGTCCTTGAAATATAAAGAAGATGATGTTAAGCATTTTAATTTTTAAGTTAATTGATGCTCCGAAAGACTAAATTTGTGCCTATCTTAAGGTTTTTTTTTTAAATCTGTGTGATGAACTTATTTTAATTACTTAATGTTGCATTAAATTTGGTTATTTTTCCTTTGGCAAATGACACATGATGCTCGAAAGTGTGCATATATACATGTGTGTGTTTGTGGGTGTGGGTGTGTATATTTAATGTATATACAAGAGCAAAAGAGCACGAAAGAATAGGAGAACATTTTGTTGCAGCCATGTAATGACTGCATTGCAGAGAGTCAGCAAAATGAATATGCAGTTGGCATGAGTTATGAATCTATGCCTACACACCATGAAGATTCAGGTCGTGCACATAAGACGCTTCAATTAGATAGATGGACAACATATTAGTCTGTCCAATCCTAAGAGTAAATTACTCCTAAACTAGAAGTTATAGAGTTATACTACAATTAGGTGGACAGATTATTACACCTCCCATTCTCTGACACCGACTATCTGCTCATACACAATTCATGTGTACAGAACATATAGTTGGTGTCAAGAGAATGGGAGGTACTATATTGTATCTAATCATTCTAAGAGCATGCTTATGCAATCCAGAATCTCTATGGATATGTAGGGTGTATTATTGATTCGCTATTGATTTACGGTTGTTGGTTATCGTTGTTGGATTCACTTTGAACACTATTGTGATCCAATCAATATGAGTTATGAATCCATGCCTACGCACCACCACGATTCAGAGCATTCACATAGGACACTTCAATTAGATAGATGGACAACATATTAGTCCGTCCAATTCTAAGAGTGAATTACTCCTAAACTAAATGTTATAGAGTTATCACTACAATTAGGTGGACAAACTATTGCACCACCCATTCTTGGACACCAACTATTTGTTCATATACAATTTATGTATATAGAACAAATAGTTGGTGTCAAGAGAATGGGCGGTAATATATTGTGCCTGTTTATTCTAAGAGCATGCTTATGCTATCCAGAATTTCTGTGGATATGTAGGCTGTATTATTGACTCACTGTTGATTTAGGTTTTTTGCTTATTGTTGCTATATTTACTTTCAAAACTATTGCGATCCAATCAAGATAATATGTCTAGATATGATTATGTGAAGATCAGATAATCAGATATTTAGATGAATTGCATTATTTTAATTTGACAGTAAATGTCAATCATAAATAAAATTTAATAGCTTATTTAAAGACATAATATTTAAGCAAGGATTTCACTTTAACACCTACCAGCACATTATTCTACTTTGACCCACTGTTATGATGTTGTAAGCAACTATTTCAATGGCATTCAAGTTTTTTTTGTTTCTTAATTCCGCTGTTACTGTAATTCAAATCATAGTTTACTATATCTTATTTTGTAGAATGTAGCCTACTATCTTCAACATACAGGTAGAATTCTTTTAGTGTCCTGTGTCGATTTTTGTTTGTATGGAACTCTAATATGAATACAATTCTAATATACATGGAAAATAGAACAGACTCAATAATCAATGCCTATGAAATAATCACACATAATTAGTATTAGTTGTAGATAGAGTTTTGTATAAGTTCTATCTGGTACTTAAAATATGGTCAAACATGCAAGTGAATAGTAAGTTTAATTTTATTTAACTGATGTAATGAATTGGGTTTAAGTGTTTAACTGACTCAACTTATCAAAATATCTCCCCACTAACAGCAGTTAAAATGTTGTGTTAAGAGTGAGTTAGCAACACCCTTTTTAGATTCATCATTAAATAATTGCTTAAGGCAATAACATCACGGATCATTGAATGTGTTTAATCTACCAAAATATCAATGAGTTAATACTAAAAGCTTTTTCAATTAACCAAAGAAAACATTCTTATATCGTGCCATTGTAGAATCTTTGATGGATAATCTACGTTCAACAAGAAACAACAGCAGAAGTGCGAGGAATGTTACAAATCGCTGCAGGACAGAACGTAAGTGTTGCTTTATTTCATATTATTCTCATCTTATGTTCGCAAAAACATGTAATTTTTTCTTTACTTTTTTGTGAGGAACATATTGTAATATCTAGAGTATATGAGAATGATTATCTGCAAATCTACATTTTTTGACACAAAAACATGGAAAAGGTAAATGAGTCTTTGTATTCTGTACATGTCTATCATTTGAGTGTTTTAAAAAAAATTATAGGTGAGGAAGATGCTTTGTTTATTTCTGTATCAACAATTACTTCTTTTTTACTGTGCTTTTGAGGTTTTTGCCTAAATAGAAATACAATTGACATTTTCTGGAGGTTAAATTTCCCAAATCTGCCAAAATAGAATTACTTAGACCCACAGTGTGTTTATGTGTTAACCTAAGTGTTAAATTTTTGCTCTATTTTAGATCCAAATCTACCCAAATCTGTCTAATTTTTCGTCTTCTATTTAACCTAAGTGTTAAATTACTAAGTGATAATATACATTTTTCCCTGTGACTTAGAAGCTAATTTATTTAAACACAGTATAGAAGCTAATATTTTGTTAAGAAAACTGGGTTACTGAATTATAACAGCTTACATTATAATTTGTAATAATCGGTTTACATTTTAGAAAACACATTGTTCCTTTTTGCTCTGTTTTAACTCAGATTTGGGAATAAACACATCATTTAGAATTCAAGTGTATGAAATTTACAGACTGTTAGAAATTTCTATTTCTTTTTACTATGCATGCTATTAGGAACAAACATAAGAATTAGAATGACAGTTTTCATGCCACTGTGTGCCTAATAATTATTCATATATATTGATTAGTATACAGACTTGCTACACAGATCCTTTTTTTTGGTGATAAAAACATAAGTCAATATCATGAAATCTATGGATTTTCAGCATGCTACACTTCAAATTACAACATCTAATAATTTCTTGAAACATGCATGCAATTGGTACAATAAAAGTTCATATCACAGGTTTATATAAAAAAGAAAAGGTGAGATTTAGTAACAAACATAGTAGGATGGAAAAAAAATGACTCCGTTTTTTTAGGTTAGATTTCTGAATAGACACACAATACAGAATTACAATATGTGAAAATATTCAGAATGTTAGAAATTATAGATCTTACTTTTCCTTGTTACTATGTGTGAACATGACATAGGTCCACCCCGACGCGGCCACGCGCGGGTTTGGGGAGGCGAATGAATCTCCATATGAGAATGGATCGAATTGAAATTTAAATCGAAGTGGAGTCGCCACCGAACTTTGTGGGAGTTCGGGCCCATTCGAACCCACTCTATATCGTAGTGGGCCGTATACAAAATACGGCCCATTTTCGATGTCAGAGTTTATTGGGCTCGTCCCTTTGCATTGCGATACCGATACCATCACTACCGGTTATCGTGTATTGAATGACTCTCGTGCGCCAACGGTTTCGGGCATCCGAAAACCGAGGTTCTGAGTAAGGGGTGAGGGTACGTGTTAGGAAGCCCACTAAGGACACCCAACCCCGCCCGCACATTAGCGGTCTCTACTAAGATATCGAAGGACTTTCTAATACGCTCGTTAGTTGAACGATGAAAATGCTTATGCAAACATTATTTTCCCTAAACATGCGAGAAATTGAAGGGGTTTCTATGTCGATTTAATGCAACTAATTCTAACGTCGAAGTTGAATTTTAGCATGCGGGTTCATTTTAGTACAATGAAATAAACAAAGTAAATCAACAAGAGAAAAAAAATGGTTAGTAACGGTATAACAATAATAACGGTTTGCAAAGATGTAGAATGTTATGGAATGATATAAATAAGATGATGCAAAGTTTTGGAAAGTAATATTTCACGTGATGAATTAGGCACGTGTCGACTTAAGTCGTAGAAAGCATTAACGAGGTTCGAATGACTTTATAGGACTCACGATTTGACGTGATAAGGGGCCACTCGACCGAGTCATTGGACGACTCGACCGAGTGGACCTCTGAAAAGGCTTTTGTCCCGTATGTTAGACCCTACTCGATCGAGTTATTGACAAACTCGACCGAATACGTTGCCACCCGTTCGAGTCATTGCGTGACTCGACCGAGTGGTGGTCGAAAAAGCATTCTTTTTCGGTTTTTGGGGAGCCACTCGACCGAGTGTGCTAGGCACTCGATCGAGTGCCCCCTGTACGAACTAGGGTTCGTTTGCAATTTTGTTAATTTGATAATTCTACCAAATAGGGCATAAATATTGTATGATTTATGCTCGATTCAGATTTTTATAAATCGTTGATTTTGTCGAATCGGGTATAAATATTATGGGATTTATACTCGATTCTAATTTAGAATACTCGTCGTATCCCATATTCGATTATTGAATCGATATGAAAAATTAGAGCGAGATAAAAAAAGAGATTGTTATAAGTCGTTTTAAGTTAACCAAAACGATATAAATTCCCTCCGCGTTTATAGTGTCATATTAATTCTCGCGAATTGTTTGATATCTATTTTAGCATCAACGAGAAATCGTGTTAATTAACTTTTTGATTAAACCGTTAGATTCGACATCCAATTATTAAATTGGTATCGAATCTAATGGATTGACACTTTACTTGAATTGAAAGACTTGATTCCCTCGACTTTCCCAACATCGTAATGAATCCCTAGGGATTATGTGATGTCGGGTCGGCGTCAACGGGTTTCGACCCTAAAAAAAAGTTCTTGTCTTGAAAATAGTTTGCAATTGGTGGAATATGATAATAATGCGAGAAAAGATAGAAAAACTATTGTTTAAGTTAACTTGCTTCAATAATAAAATGCTAGGAGTGTCGGGATAAGCGACCGGCAACGCTGGGTGCAATACCCTTGTATATTCGGGTTTTCTTATTCCGACATCCTTCGCATTCGACACAAATTCACAAGCATTTTAATGTTTTTTAATACTAGTAATTATTAGCGATATTATAGATGCGATAACAAAATAAAAAAACGACGACGGACGACGACACGGATGACGACACGAGGAACAGAAGGAGAGAAATGGGAGAACGGGGTTATTGCACCCTCAACCTACATGTTCTTGTTCTCGGACGGGACTCGTTAGATGTGGCTTGCACGTGAGTATCGAGTATGTTGGCTAGGTTATGGTGATTAGGGTTTGGATCTTAGATGCTAGGGTTAGGGTTTGAGTGTAGTATAGGTTAGGGTTTTTGAAAGATTGAAAAAGATGTGTAATGTGTGTTGCATGGGGGTGTTTATATAGGCACGCCCATGTACCCCATCTAGGGTTACTCGATCGAGTAGCCACTTGACTCGGTCGAGTGGCCCAGTCAAAATGCAGTCGGGCTTGAATGAGGGCCCACTCGATCGAGTGGGCTGAGCACTCGATCGAGTGGGTTGAGCTCTCGATCGAGTGGGCTGAGCACTCGATCGAGTGGGTCAGCTGGGTTGCACGGGTCCGGTTTTTTGGACCGTGGTTTGGAAATTTTACGGGCTTTGCATCTTGTGGCTGTTTTTTTATGTGTCTCGGAAACGACTTTGACCGGGGTTGACCCAATCGATAAAAGTCGGTTTTATTTCCGGTGTCTGTTTTGGCCCAAATTAGCCTTATTTGATTGGAAACGACCCAATGGGCCTGAATTTGAGGTTGGTTTTGTGAGATTTGTACTCCGTAAGTGCTTAAGCCAACAACTAATGGTTTTGAGCCCATATCCGAGCGCGTAGAAACACATTAGTGTCCGATCATCATCGGGTGTTTTTTGGAAACTGCTATAGACACCTGGCAGTCAAAATGTGGGTATCTACAGAGCCCCCACTCTGACTGAGGCTTGGACAGGGCGAAAGTCAGAGTAGCTACCAAGCCAATTAAGACCTGGTAGACTTCCGATCGGGTCGCTTATAGTCCATTTGACTTGCGTGAAGGGCTCGCCAGCCATAAGATAGAAGTCATACCTGAGCTGATGATAATACCTCCGTGGGAAATTTGGACTTGTCGCGTAAGTCCCGGGTGCGCCTACATATGGGCCCATCCCGTGAAAAATGCCGCATTGGGCTTTTCGCTGGGAAGGTATGTGAATTGCGCAGTCGTAAATTGTACCTGTATAAGTTACATAAAATTTTGCATGCAACACGTAGGTGAAACAAATATGACTCGCGCTAGGGAAAATGGTTTTTGAATTTTTTACAATTTTGAAATTTTCGAAATTTTTGAACTTGGAATTTTGAAAAATTTGAATTTTTTTAAAATTTTTGACTCCTAAAGAAATTTAGGAAAGTTCGGGATGACTAAATCCGTGCTAGTATCGGGACTAGGCTTGTATGCTTAAGCATTATTCGAATTAGGAAACTATTGTGGGAAGAAGATATCGAAAGAGGGTTGTGGAGTTAGTACTATAAATACCCCTCCCTTGTTCTTGATTTTCTTTATAATTTCCTCACAATTCATCCCTTCTCAAAAAGAAAGCCTCTTTATTCCTTTCAAGAATTTTAACCATGGGAATCGATCGATTGATCGTGATGCTGCAAGAATGGTCCCGACGTTTTAGGGATACGGATAGGGTGGCTCTCAATCAGACGGGTATCTCTCAGTTGTATCCTTTCCGTCAGATGCAAGTTGATCGCTACTTTCTTGATGCTTGCTTGTCCTACTGGGATAACACATATCATGTCTTTGCCTTTCCCCGGGGAGAAGTTTGCCCTTTACCCGAGGAGATCGCTGCTGTGGGAGGGTGGAACCCAATACTTCGACCTGCCGTCCCATATTCGGTCTACGACCCAAGGAGGAAGCTTCGAGAATTTTTAGGGCTCTCCCATAATGAGGTATCTCGAATGGCCCGGGACAACAACACAGTTTCTTTGATTGATCTGGCCGAGAAATTTATGAACCCGCATGATGTCCGGGTCAGACCGATTCATAGCCCTAGGGCTTTCTCTTTTTGTATGCTCCATGTTTACGCTTTTGAAGGTCACATGGATTTGCTGTCGTGCATGGGCGACGTTCGCCTTTTCACCATGGTTGACCTAATGGAGACGGAGCACAGCCCGGCCTGGCTTATCACGGGTGAAAGCATTCAAGGGTTGGACAATCGCAAGAGAGATTCATCAATTCGTCTAACCGGGAGCACCCGTTTGCTGCAGGTAATCGGATTTTCCCTCGATTTTTTGTTCTCGATTTTTTATTTTTTTTTTCGCGATTTCTCTGCTGCAGTGGGCACTCGATCGAGTCACCCTGGCACTCGATCGAGTGCCCTTGTAAAAAGCCCCCTTTCCGTGTTTAGAGGTACCACTCGACCGAGTGACCCCTAGGCACTCGATCGAGTGCCCTTAGGCGGACGCCTATTTTGTCTCGGAAACTCATATTTTGTTTCCTTTTTCAGATTTGGCTATACGAGAGGCTATCAGTGATAGATCCTCCCCTTGACGCGAGCAACTATTGTCATAATCAAGTGATGACAAGGAGGCGGGCTATCGATTTTTCTCGCCAAATTACCCAGAAGTATTGGGACGAGGTGTTGTCTTTTCACGGCGGTCCGTTGATCCGGTGGGTAGTGCCATGGTGGCCCATTTATGTTTGGACAGGTTTGGACCCGAGGGACAAAGCTCGCTATCAGGTAATATTTTCTTTCAGGCAGACAGTTCATCTCTACACGAATCGCATACTAAGGCAGTATGTTTGGACCCAACGAATTCCCGAAATTGAAGCAGTTGCGAGTGAATCTACCCAACTGACTTATGTGATATGCGATACTTGGATGCAAAGATGGTATACCTGGCATACTTGGCCCATTCCCAAATCTCGTCATTCAATCTGGGTTTCAGACTCTTATGTGAGGTGGACCAAAGCTGATTCCGCGAAGGCCCGCGCTGCTTTGAAGGTTGATGAAGCTTTTGACCTGCTACGGAGGGAAAAAGTCAAAGATAATAGGGGCTTCTTCGACGAAGGAGACACTCCGTCTACCATGGTCCGTCTTATGTCAGGACAAAAGAAAAAGCCCAAGACTCAAGGTGAAGGGTCTAATGCTAGAGGTGCTTGGGGGAAGGTGAGCCCCCAGACCGACTTAGAAAGGAGACTTGGCCCAAGATTGGCAGTTCAGGACCGACTTGGCCCACGAGATAGACTACCTGAGCATGTGCGGGCCCGACTTGGACCAAAGACAATAGCAGAGGACCCGCTGTCAAAGAAGCGGGTTCGAGCTAAGGTGGTTCCCCTCGTGATTCGGGAATGCTCGCCTCCGTCCCGGCGACCTCGGGCTCCACGCGACCCAAAGGACAAAGGGAAAGGCAAAATGCACGACTATTAGTCTCCTTTGTTTTATTGTTTAAATATTATTACTATTTTTTGTGGTGTGTTTTTTTTGTATGCCGTTTCCGGCGTTTTTTTTTTTTGGGTGTAATTTTGGATTTCCTGAGTTTATCGGGATTTTAATAAAAGACATATTATTGAATATCGTTCCTGTCTTTTCGTTATTGCAGCGGTTGAACCCTTTTGAGGGGATGCCTACGTATCTACAATTAGCGGAATCAAACAAAACGTAGTTCAAAATTGATTGAATTTTTTGCAATTTTCGAAATACATCAAGATTATTAATTCGAGATGTGCGACAGTAGAATAATTAATTCTAACTTATTGACTTGCTTAAAATTTTTGAAAATTTAAAAAAAGACAAATTTTTATAAATTTTTGCAAATGACATTGAGATGGGGTTTATGGGTAGTAGCGCTTCAACTGGTCCAAGTTGGTTGGGTTGACAAATTTGTTCCCGTCCAAGTCTGTCAGCATCACCGCTCCTCCTGATAGGACCTTCTTGACTAAGTATGGCCCAGCCCAATTGGGTTTAAATTTTCTTCTTGGGTCAACCGGTAGTAAGGCACGAACCGATTTTAGGACTAAATCCCCTTCTTTGATGTTTTTGGGCCTAACCCTTTTCTTGAAAGCCCGTTGGATCTTCTTTTGATATATTTGGATATTGTTGAGGGCCCGGGATCGTTATTCGTCTAAAAGGACTAGCGAATCGTATCGGGCTTGGACCCAATCTGCTTCAGGTACTTAACTTTCAAGTAAAATCCTGAGGGATGGCACTTCCAGCTCGACTGGTTGGACCGCCTCCATTCCATATGTCAAATAATATGGAGTTGCTCCGGTTGCGGTGCGAATTGACGTCCGATACCCCCAAAGAGCAAAAGGTATTTTGTCGGGCCAGTCTCGATAATTCTCAGCCATCTTTTTAAGTATGGTGACAATTGTTTTGTTTGCCGCTTCTACCGCTCCATTTGTTTGGGGTCGGTAAGGTGAAGATGTATGCCTCTGAATTTTGTATTTTGCTAGCAATGTAGCGGTTTCAGCTTGGAAGCGGGTCCCATGATCACTAATAAACTTGTGTGGAATCCCATATCGGCAAATGATCTTATTCTGGATGAATTTAGCCACGTGCTTGGCGTTCAAGACACGATATGACTCGGTTTCGACCCATTTGGTGAAATAGTCGATAGCTACCAAGATGAAACAGTGGCCTCCCGTCCCGGAAAGGTGCACTTTGCCAATTATATCAATACCCCATGTCGAAAATGGTCATGGTGATGTCGTTGTGTATAGTAAGGAAGACGGCATGTGTTGTATATTGGCAAAGATCTGACAGTTATGGCAGTGTTTGACATATAGCTGACAGTCTGTTTCCATGGTGTTTCAGTAATATCCGAGCCTCATGATTTTCCGGGCTAACATATGGGCATTCATAGGTGGACCATTTTCACCATCGTGTACCTCGGCCATAACCTTTTCGGCCTGTATTTTGTCGATGCACAGGAAGAGAGCCCCCTGTGCCGTCTTTTTGTACAACTGCCCGTCGTCCGTACGAACAAATTGGGTCGCCAATCTTCGCAAGGCCTTCTTGGCCCGGTTCTCAGTTTCCTGGGGATACTCTCCCGTTGCCAAGTAGGTTAGGACGGCCTGATACCAAGGTTCTGGGTCAGTTATCTCGATATCCTGGATGGCATGGATATATGCCGGCTCGGACTGCCTTTCGATGCAGATCGGCATGCTGGTCAGGTGCTCTGGGATATTCAGTAAAGAGGCTAATTTGGAAAGTACATCTGCAAATTGATTTTCTTCCCGAGGTAGATAAATGTATTCTACCTTCTGGAACTGTTTCTCTAGAACCCTTACCCGTGCTTGGTAAGCCACGAGATTGGCGTTCCGAGTTTTTTCAATTTTGGAGCGCTTGATTGATGACCAATGATGAGTCACCGTGGACCCGGAGATTCATTACTCCTAAATCAGCGGCAGCTTGCAGCCCGTGAGTGCATGCTTCGTATTCGGCTGCGTTGTTGGTCACGTCAAAGTCCAATTTGAAGGATAACGGGGTGTGTTCCCCTTGTGGAGAAATTAGCAGGATTCCGACCCCAAATCCTCAGAAGTTGGACGCCCCATCAAAGTAAAAATCCCATGTTTCGGTATCGGTATGGAATATGTCTTCATCAGAAAAGGCCCATGTATCGGTGTGGCCCTCCTCGGGTATCGGACTGTCGGCCAGGAATTCTGCCACTACCCGGCCCTTGATGGCTTTTAACGGCACAAATTTGAGGTCAAACTCCGCGAGCATAAAAGTCCATCTGGACATCCGGCCGTTAAGAATGGGCTTCTCGAACAAGTACTTGATAGGATCCATCTTGGATAAAACATGTACTTCGTGACTGAGCATATAATGTCGGAGCTTTTTAGTGGCCCAAACCAAAGCTAGACACGTCCTTTCGAGCATGGTGTACATGCATTCGTACTCCAATAACTTCTTACTGATGTAGTAGATAGCCCATTCTTTCGAATCGACTGTCTGGGCCAGCATAGCCCCCATGGCTGTCTTGGTCGTTGTTAGGTATAACGACAGAGGCAAACCGGGTTGAGGTGGCATTAATACCGGCGGAGCAGACAATATCTCTTTGATTTTGTCAAAAGCCATTTGACATTTATCGTCCCACAGTACCCCTTCTCCTATCTTCAGTTTCTTGAAAATGGACTCGCATACCATGGTTAACTTTGAAATGAACCAGCTGATGTATTGGACTTTCCCGACGAAACCCCTTATTTCTTTTTCGGTTTTGGGTGGTTGCATCTCGGTGATGGCCTTGATTTTAGCTGGGTCGACCTCGATGCCGCGTTGGCTAACGATATGGCCCAGTAATTTGCCCGATGTTACCCCGAAACTGCATTTCTGAGGGTATAGTCTCATATTGTATTTACGCAGGCTAGTGAAGAACTTTCTTAGGGCCGAGATGTGCCCGCTTCGGTCATTGGACTTGAGGATCATGTCGTCCACATAAACCTCCACTTCCTTATGCATCATGTCGTGTAGTAAGGTGGTGGCGGTTCGTTTATAAGTGGCCCCGGCGTTGATAAGCCCAAATGGCATAACGGTGTAACAGTAAGTACCCTAAGGTGTAATGAAGGTGGTCTTACTCATATCTTCTTCTGCCATTTTGATTTGATTGTATCCGGCATACCCGTCCATAAATGATAGAAGGGCATGATCGGCCGTGTTATCCACCAGTATATCGATGTGTGGTAACGGAAAATCGTCTTTTGGGCTGGCCTTGTTAAGGTCCCGGAAGTCCACACATACTCGCACCCTGCCGTCCTTCTTGGGTACCGGCCTGATGTTTGCGACCCAGTCTGGATATTCAGACACTTGTATAAAGCCCGCTTTGAATTGTTTGTCGACTTCTTCTTTGACTTTGAGGGACCATTCGGGCCTCATTCTTCGGAGCTTCTGTTTTACCGGCTTACACCCATCTTTGATGGGTACACGGTGTTCAGCTATTTCCCGATCTATTCCCGGCATGTCCTTGTAGGACCATACGAAGACGTCTTTGAACTCTTGGAGGAGATCTGCAAATTGTTTTCTCTCCTCGGGTTCTAAAGATAGGCCCAACTTAAGCATCTGGGGCTCTAAAGTGGTTCCCACGTTAATGGACTCGGTTTCTTCAATTACCGGATCTCGGGATTCCCTTTGTTCGAGCTGCTCGATCAGATGCGGAGGCAGAGGTACCTGTTCGTCAGGTTTCTCGATGTCATTGCATATAAAATTTTTGAAATCGGAAGGATTTTGGAAATAAGACAAGTCGTAAGCAGATCGGTTTTCGTTATTATATTAATGGTAAATTTGGAGAATAGCTCGAATAGAGCGGCCATCAGATCGTTGGTCAGCGGCGGGATTGGGAGTACTCTCGGGACAGGCCCCGAGACTCAAATGGCTAAAGGAAGAAGGGTTACTGATTGGACTCTAGCACCGACCCTCTAGACTCGGACTCTGACTCTGAATCAGACTAAGACTCGGTATCCGGCATGTCTCCCTGGCCGGTGGTTAGCTTGTAGACCCGTCCTTGGCTGTCGGTCCACTTGATGGTCTTCCTCCAGGCCCTTTTCCCGGTATCTGCCCCAACTTCGGAGATCAGCTTCGTTGGATCGAACCGGTTGCAGCGGAGGATCAGGTTGACCAGATCCTCTTTAGGAGCGGGGATGGCCTCGTCTTCTCCAAATAGAAGCCCCAGCACGGGCTCGGAGTTGTCGGCACCCTCTTTGGATTCTGCTTGGAGAAGGGCGAATATGTCATCAGGGATGAAATTGCATTCCCGAGCCATTTTGGTCTCGGGATATGTGATAGTGGGTTGGTAGAGGCCCGCTTGAATAGCCCCGAATACTGGAGTAACAAAGTAGTCAGTTAGTTTCGAGCTATAAGGGCCTAAGTAAGTACCCATGATGAGGTTGGTGGCCTTATAAATACCGGCTCGGACCACGTTCTCCGGGGTTACAGCATATCCTAACCCGAACTGTGATTCGCCATTGTTCAGGACTTCGATAATCTTCCCAGCTGGAAGATATGGCCTCGATGTAGCCCCCGGCAAGTAGCCCAAGTTTTGTAACATCGTGTCGATGCTAGTGGTGAACTAAGGCCTGAAGAGATATTCCTCTTCGATCATACCCACGAAATCGAATCTCCGCGGTTCGGCCCGGCTTGTGGCATTGCAGCTAGCCACAGTCATGGGGGTCGCCTCCAATGTGATGATATCGTCTTAAAGCGGCATCTTGACTTTTCTGTGGAGGGTAGAGGTCACGGCCCTGACCGCATGGATCCAGGGCCTCCCGAGCAATAAGTTGAAGGACGAGGTGACATCAATCACCTGAAACTCCAATTCTTTTTCGATTGGGCCCGTTATTATTGTCAGCTTAACTGCCCCAGCAACCGGTTTTGGGCTTCCATCGAAAGCTTGGATAGTCTGTGCCGTCAGGTGATAATCGGCATCAGTAATGCCGAGGGCTTTAGCGGTCCTTAGAGGTAGGACATTCACGGCGGATCCATCGTCGATTTGGGTCATCGAGAGGTACTTCCCTCGGCAAATGACCGTGATGTAGAGGGCCAGGTTATGGGCGGCCCCAAATGGTGGAAGATCGGACTCAGAGAAGGTTATGAGTGGGCCTTCTTCCTTAGACTTGCTCTTGAGATAGGGCATGATAGTGGCTACCATTTTAGCGGGGGTAACCTGTGAGTCGACCTTGATTTGATCGAGGGCCTTAGTTAGTGCCTCTCGATGTTCTTGCGAGCTAACCAGAAGTTGCCATATGGTCAAGTTAGCTCGAACCCTCTTCAATTGTTGGACCAAGGCCGTGTCGTTGCTTGGTTCGTCGAGGGTAGATTCCGTCCTGGCAGGTTCAGTGACGGTTGTTGGAGTAGAGCGACCGGCGGTGGCGAGGTGGTTGGTGGCTAAGGCCCTGGACTTAGCCTTTCGGACCTCTTCACTGGTGATGGGGACAGCTTCCCCTTTGGCTAGGTACACATCCTCCTCGTCATCGAACCATATCCCGTTAATTTGCTGGGTATAGGGGGAGATGAGGTGTGAGCAGTCGATTACCTCACCGGTGAATATAGCATGTGCACTGAACGAGTTTTCTTTGTTACTCGGCTTGTCTCCGGGTAACGGGATCTTCCTACTCTCAATCAGATCTTGGATCAGATGTTTCAGTTTCCAGCATTTTTCCGTGTCATGCCCGTTACCTCGATGATACTGGCAGTAAGCTCGGGCATTGTAGCTTTTCGACCTCTTTTCTACTGGAACTTTTGGAGTCGGGCCTATTGGTTGGATAAGACTCTTCGAAGATAGCCTTTGTAAGGCATAGGTATAGGTATATCCGTGAATACCCGATTTGGTGTATTCTTTTTGGATGAGGTGTCCATCAGATTGACCTCATCGAAGATGCTGCGAGTTGCAGCTGCAGGCTTGTGGGCTTGCTCGAAGATGAACTAGGCCCTCGATATCGTTTGGTAGAGGCCTTAGTCAGGCTCTCTAACCTTAAGTCGTCCTAGATCCTTGTGCCCATTTCAGTAAGGGCGGCAAAACTAGGGATGATGGCATACCGCAGATGGACCCGGTAGGATGGGAGGAGATTCTTGACAAAAGCCTCCACTAGCACCTTCTCGCTGGGCTTATCAACCAGCTTCACACTTTCGACCCGCCATCTCTGGAGATACTTGGTGGACCCTTCTTTGGGCTCTTGGGCCATCACTTCCAGAGTACGCATTGTAGTCTGGATCTCGGTATTATCAGCGTAATTCCGAGCGAATTCAGTAGCCACATCGTCCCAAGTCTTGTATTTCTTGGAATCGAGCCTGTAGTACCAGGCCTTGGGGTGCTTCTCGAGAGAGGAAGCAAATAAGTGCTTAAACATGGTGGATTTCACCCCTTTGACCGCCATGAATTCTTTGAAGGCCCGGATATGGTGGACTGGGTCTTCGGTACCCTCAAACATCGGAATTCCCGTAAGGTTGAGGTTAGCAGGTAGCTCGTCATTCAGAGGTGAGTAGGAGCGAGCATTTTCGGTGTGGATCGAGTTGTTGGTTGACAGGTGGACCTGTTCTTCAAGCTTGCGAACAGCGCCGATTAACTCGGCTATAGGCCCTGTAACAACCCTAAATTTTCCGCGACCAAAATAACAAACCGAAACGGAAAATTCGAGGCTGTTACTCCGCACTTAGCTCACAAAGCCAGGTGCAAGGCAAATAAAATGATATAAATCAACCGAAAAGAAACTTGATAGAAAATAATTGAAACGAAGTTGAATTTCGAAACTTAATTAAATGGAAACGTTGCAGCGGAAGTCTTAAGTCTTACAAAATCCAAAACGGTTTAAAACAATAGCAAACCAATAAATCCAATAATAATGTAAATAGTTTGTAGTCAAAGTTAAACTATAAAGATCCTTCCTCGCTCAGCATAACCCGATACCAGAATGCACCCATGCAGCAATTCAAGTGTACCTATCAGCTGTACCCAAAAACACAAATAGGTACAGGTTCCAGCGGGGGAACGACCCAAAACAAAAGGACGTCAGCAAAGCTGAGTAAAAAATATAATAATAAAATAAATCGTGAAATAATAATGATAATAATAATAATAATAATAATAATAATAATAATAATAATAATAATAATTCATAGTAAACTGAAATCGGAGTTAGAATCACCATTTAAATACCAAAATACCATAAAAGAGAGTAGTCAAAACAAAACCAACCAAAATATATATTTTTCGCAACCTGTGTGCCAAGGTCCTACCCTTGCACGGTCTAGAGGTAACCACCTGTGCTTAGCTAGACTCATAATAGTGCGCACCTCTCACATTTGGACAGTCAGTAGGATGAAACTGCCAAAGGAGAAAGTCTAACTCCCTAGCGAGTGAGGGCCGGACAATCCTCACTCAAAAATAGTTTCGGGACAAAGTCCCAGGAACGTCTTAGACGCACCTTAAAACCCTCTAGACCAACAGAACTCCCAGAGTCTGTTATAAGTTATCAAAATTTTACCAAAACATTACCAATGTGTGACTTGTGTCACAAAATTTAATATCCAAACATTACGAATATTATAAAAATATTTACGATTGACAAAATAATTTACGAAACCGTTATAAAAATATATTTTGATCCGAACATGCTCTTTACTTAAAAGTGAAAAGGGTAAACCGTCCTTACCTCTCGAGACGGTCAATCCAAGATATAATTAGACCAAAAATTCCTTCTCCTCGAATCCACAAGCTACAAATAATATAAATGGTTCAATAACTTAACCTTTCCACTAATTAATATTAGGACGATGTCTACTCACTCACTACTAAATAACGGTCAAAAATATCAATATCTCATTCTCAATTCGACTTAACCAGAACGAAATCTACTCACTAATCGTCCTAGACCCTCCTTATTCCTACGTGAGTACAAAATTTACCTATATGCTCACACAAATTTCAGTTTCAAATCCATGTGACACCCATGTACATCACACACACCCCAACTCCCTTAATATATATATACTTAGTACCCGCTAGGCGTTAACATCAACCTACTACCCCATGTAGTCAACTTAAATTAGACAGCCAAATCCAAAATAACTACACATGATAGAGAATTTAGCAACCCAACGCTGAAAATCCAAATATGACCCTTCTTCCCGATACAAATTGACAATTAAGGACTTTAGAATCACTCCCAAGTATTATTCAAACAATACCTGTAAATTTAGTAACTTATAACTCATAAGACTCGGTTTATAGATTAAGAGGAAGAGCGAATAAAAGACCTTCATTAAAAATTGGGACTTACTGTTTGATGAAGAGGGAGGTAAAACGAGTTGGTGTAGGTAAGAATCGAGGACCGATGTACAACTCCGAACGATTGGCCAGCGCAGAAAAAAAGAGGAAGAAGGGGTAATGTGTGCTGTGTGCGGCAGGAAGTAAAAAGGAAAGGGGAGGGTGAATGAATGATGGGTAGGGTGTACGAGGGTTTTAAATAAACTTTGTTTTATTTTTTTATTTTTTTATTTTTTTTTAGTAAAAAAAAACCAAACTGACCTCAAATCGGTTAATAAATTAACGTCCCACTTTTTAAAAAAATCCAAAGTCGATTTACAATAAGAAGGTCCAAAATACTTAAAATTTATAACGATGTTGAAGATATTTCCCAACTTAAAACCCGATATAAATAAAATAGAAAAGTAACGCCTTAAAAATGACTCTGAAAATAACGGGGTGTTACAGGCCCATTGGGCTCGGATCCAGCGGGAGTACCTTTCTCCACAGCAGTCAGACAGGTGCCCAGGAAGGTCTGGTCAGTCTGGATGGCAGTCAATTGAGTTTCGATCTTGGCTAGCGCGGCTTTCAAGTCGTCCATCTTGCGTTGATATCTGTTCTCGGGTGGCCTGTCTGTAAGAACACCGCGTAATCAGAAACTAGCCCAAATCCCGGAATAGAAAGTACATCCCGAACAAGACTGAAAAGGAAATGACTCGGAAAAGACACCTAGACGAGTGACTTGTGAAAGGTGGGCCTTCCTTAGGGATCGACGGGTGGGCCGAGTCCTGTTCGAAGGAAGGTTCATGTGAGACAACCCCAGACTTTGGATTAGATTGTGTAAACGGGCCCTCCTTTGTAGGAGTATGTCCTACGTAGGTCGGGCCTGCCTTAGTCTAATAAGGCGGACTGAGATAGGGAAGAAACTCGTGATGTAGGATCGACAGAGTTTCGACGCTAGAGACTTCAACGACTTAAGACACGACCCGACACTGCTAAATATGGGAAGTCCTAAGAAGAGGAAGGTTTTGAAAATGGATTGTTCTTGGAAAATCCGAGAAACGGTGGAGGGGTCCGATTTTTCGAAAATTGAAACAAATATCGGGCCCCGGTTTTGAAAGTTCGAAAATATTTTCGAGTTTTGAAATGGGCAGAATACCGACTAAAAAAAGGATGCTTTGAGTAAAATCATAAGTCCTAAATTCGGTATACATCCCGGGTTTTGAAAATGGATAGTTTGAAAAGATGCAATTTTTGAAAAAGACAGTTTTTGAAAATGACACGGAAACCATGTAGCATATAGTCACGCAAGCATTATAACTATGCCATGTATGCTTTACACTAAGTCTCGGTCGGTCTATAAAGAGTCTATACCAGTGTACATAGTGTAGACGTTGATCGGGACGGACTTTCTAAGTCGAGTTGAGCTTAGAACATGCCGCGAAACCCACTCGAATCGACTATGGACACCTTTGACATATCCATATTGAAGTACATCACGGTATAGTAGGACGTCGGTCGCGAGTACCGGCCCGGGAAAATATGGGGTTATGCATGAACCGTAAAACTAAAACGCGTATTGTACTAGTCAAACGATTTCTATTCGAGTCTCACCCTGAGGATGCCGATGGTAAGTCACGCATCAGTTAATCCCCAACGGATTCGCCAAATTGGGGACATGACACAGGTCCATCCCGACGCGGCCACGCGCGGGTTTGGGGAGGCGAATGAATCTCCATATGAGAATGGATCGAATTGAAATTTAAATCGAAGTGGAGTCGCCACCAAACTTTGTGCGAGTTCGGGCCCATTCGAACCCAGTCTATGTCATGGTGGGTGATGAGTGTTATTTATATACATATCTTCATCCCCTAATTGTTAGTTTTATCTCGGGTTTTGTGCTTAACTCGTTAATAATGATGCAATATATACTTTGAATGTCGATACTTCCGTATTTGTGTGTATTTTGTAGATTTGGATGCATTTGGAGCTAATCAGAGCATTACGGAATAGATAATTGAAGAATTCGCATCTAAGCACGGAAACAAAGGAAGAAGATGCGGAATACACGAAGAAACAAAGACAGAAGAAGGAAAAGACACAAAACGAGATGAGATAATGATCGCCTACACAAGGGTCAACTTCAAACGTCCATAACTTTCGTTTTAAAACTCCAATGATGATGATTCCAGTGGCGTTGGAAAGAACTTTCTCTTAGCTTTCCAACGGTATATTGCACTTCCGATTTGAATAAGTAACGAAGAAATGGCAGCCGTTTGAAGTCGAGTGCGCGATGCTATGACCTACAGCGCTACTCGATCGAGTGTCCTACTGCACTCGATCGAGTGCTACTTCGTGAAGCTCTCTGCCTATATTTTTGGGTGTCACTCGATAGAGTGCCATCAGGCACTCGATCGAGTGCATCCAGTTTGGGATGCGCGTCATTCCTATTTCGACTTAGAGTTTTGGGTCTGCTTTTGAGTCCAACTGATACTCTTTATATATCAGTTGTCTGACTCTTGTTTGAGACATCTTTACCTTTTCTTCTACCTTCTTTTACACACTTTTCATTATTTAGTTTTCTTAGTTTAGTTGACATGCGAGATACATTGAACCTTGCTCTCCATTCTTAGATCTGGAATTCTTCGGTATTGCAATTCTTAATTTCAATTCTAATTTCAGTTTCTACTTTAATTTCCATCTTAATTCATTCTTCATATTGCTTTATCGTTTTCTAGTGTAGATTTATTATTGCTTTCCGTAGATTAATTCGATTCACCTTTGTTATGTTTAATTACAATTCGTATTTCGTTAATTTGATTGTACTTAATATGAGTGACTAGATTTCATCTAGGGTTTAGGGGAATCTATGCATATTATTAGGGTTATAGTCAATTGACCTGTTTCTAATCGTATGAACTATTGCCTGAATATCGTTTTAACTCTGATTAATTGTTTGATGCATAATTCAATTAATTAGTATCGCAATTTAGGACTTTTCACCGACCGGGTTAGGAACTAATTAGGCCACGATAGTTTGGGTAGACTGACTTAATGCTAGCGACCGCAGGTTAAGTTTAGATCTGAAGGTTGTAGTATACCGACCGGACTTGCACCTTAGGTAGTTCGATTATTGACCTGTTAGTTGACTCCCTGACCCGACTAATATTCGTAGTGAACCTGAGACCCTAGACTTTTCCCTTCTTGTTATTCCGTTTTAGTTATTTTGTTTCTACTTTACTAAATCAACCAATTGTGACCCATAATCTAGAATCTAATTCTTAGGATAAACAATTGAATTCTCATCTCCTTGTGGTTCGACCCCTGACTTCGCTATCTACATTAGTTAGTGACCTTAGGGTACTTTTGATTAGGGATACGACTAACCCCTGTCAAATTTTGGCGCCGTTGCCGGGGAGACGGTGTTATTTAGTTGTTTATCTTTTTTAGGTTCTAGGTTATTTTTAGTATATAATATTTTTTTTTATCATTCACCATTATGACCAATTTTTACTTCCCACAATTCAAACATGAGTCACTACATAATTATTGGGATAGACTTGAGTCTTTCATTATTCAAAATGGCTTTAATGTTGATATACGGGATATGTGTCATATGATATATAATGGTGTTGATGATGAGTCACGGGCTAGAATTGTTTAGCCCGTAATAGTGCTGAATTAGAGTTGAGGCGGAATAATGACAAGGCGGAAATCGAGGCTTTGTTGCTACAATTCATGCGAGCTCGACAAAAGCAAGATACTCAAACAGGCCAGTTGCTAGATCATTATGAAATCTTGAACAATCAAATTGCCCAATTAGTAAGCCAAGAGCAACAAAGTCAATCGGGTACGCTTATGGAAGTAGTGAAGAACCTCCAGGTAAGTGCTCCATCTCCATCTCTTGTGAACATAATTGATGATGATGATGATGATGATGATGATGATGATGATGGGTATAATGTTCGATCTATTCAAGATCACCAAACCTCCATGAATGACTGTGAGCTAGAATGTGTGTTTTTTGAGGAAAACGTGTGTTTGGATGCTCTGAATGATGCTCTTTTAATTGAGGATAACATTAAGGATTTTGATTTGTGTGATTTTGAGAGAGTGTCATTTGATGTCAATTATGAGGTTTTGGAGACAAAATTGAACAAAAGAGAGGATATTGAGATTGAGCAGAAAAATCAAAGCGAAGGGAAGAACACACTTTTTGTTGATTCTTTGAGTGAAAAAAGTGTAGATAGATGGGATATTGACAATGATTTCTTTGAGAAATCCATTTTAGAGAAATTCGAGTTTTTCCCTTTTATTGAGGATGAATCACTTTCACCCACTGATTGTCTTGACCCTATTTCTCTTAAGCCTTTGTTTGAGCATATGATTAGTGGGGAGGATTGTGATAATTCTTTCGCAGAAATCCATAATATTGATATTTTGAGTGGTTTTGAGAGTTCTAACTCTTATTTTATGCAATCCATACCCGATGATAAGCCTTGGGGTGAATTTGAGATATTTGATGTGTACGTCTTGCCTTACGAGCCGCCTATTAACATTCTTACTCTTCTTATGCACTATGACCACCATGCTGAGGATTGGTCTAGCTCGTCTGATAGGCTAAGACGATCATTGACTTTGTCTCTATTTGTCTTCTTTATATCTTGGTGCTACTTATGCTTTTGTGTAGCACATGCGCAGATGTTTGATAGACTCTTGAGAGCTTTAAGCTGTTTTGATCATAGTCATCTGTGGACTACTGATCAAAAAGACGAACCTCCACCTTATAGCTGGTTTGGAGGAGCTATGTTGTGTATACGGTAGTTTCCTTCCTTTTTTTATATTTTATATTTATATTTTATTTATTCGATTTCTTAGATTTTTGTCTTCCCCTAGGTTACGTTGTCCTTAGGATTGACTGTGGATTTCCTGATTTTACCTGTTGTACAGTCACATCGAGGACACTGTGACATTTAGGTTTGGGGGAGAGTTTGTGTGCTTTTGTGTGTTTTATTTTATGTCGTGTGTTTTACCGTTTTCAAAAAAATTCTAAAAATCTTAAAAAAACTGAAAAATCAGAAAAATCCAAAAATATTTTAATTTTTTGTGTTTTTGTGTGTGTCTGATGTAGAAGCGTGCAAAACGACAATGATGATAATGCTCTTAACATGATTTCTCCTAATTTTCAGCTTAATTTGTGTCTGAAAATACGTTTTGCCTTGAGATAAGACTATTTTGATATGAATGCATAGTTGAACTTTTAATTGCCAAATGAGTAGATTTGATCACTTGTCGGCAAGCCACAAAATTCTGAGGATTTAGAGCTTCCTAGGCCAGTAACATCCATAAATGGTCTAATTATTATTTAGAAATTGAGTGGTTTTCTCCTTGTGAAATGTGTAATATCAATTTGCATAAATATGACGTCTGTCTCTTGATATTGAATACGTGTTTGGTTTGAGGAGGAGGTATATGAGGAAAGGCAATTCTGTTTTTGATGAGCTCCACATGGCCAAATTGACCCATTTTTACTACCTTGTACATTTAGGTCGGTTTTCTTTGTTTAGCCCATTTCAACTGTTGTAAGCCGGTTTTCATTGCCTATATTAATTAGCCACAATCCAGAATAGCCTACCCTGTTGGGACAGTCGCAGTGAACTTAATTGGAATTACATCACTATTCCATATTTCGAGATTTTTACATCTTTTGGACTTTAGTGTGTAAGATCGTCGATGCACCTTTGTAATCGCCTTCCCCTTATTCAAAATTTGAAAAAAAAATAGAAGCATGAAAGAAAAGAATGAAGAAAAGAAATATATATATATATATATATATATATATATATATATATATATATATATATATATATATATATATATATATATATATATATATATATATATATATATATATATATATATATGAAAAATATGCTTCTTGCAAAATTTCGGGGAATGGTCGAAAAGATTGAAACTAGAGATTAATTGTGAGGATGAAAGAAATTCCCTCTTACACCTAATTTTGAATTTATATCTCTAGTTGGTGGTTCGATGTTTTTCGTTGTGGTTTTTAATGGATAGTTTTTATTGTGTAGCTGCGACTGGGCCCGGTTTTAGCTCCACATTCCCATACGTGCTTAGGCACAATCCATTTTCTTCCCTTACCCATTAAGCCACCCTTTGTAAGTCCTTGGCATGTACTATGGTCCTGATTGGTGGAACACGTATTTGATTTGGGAGATTGATTTCATGTTCGATTGCATGCATGTTTCATAAGTCGAGTGAGTGTTCCTTTTCTTTCTTATCTTCACGTTTATATACTCACCCGTTCTTATGAGTGTTGAGCGATAACCGCGAGGAAGTCCGACATTGATGGTCTTGCAAGATTGAAAGGTTGGTAAACAATTGTTCATTTAAGGCATGATTATTGATTTAGTTATATTTTTGGCATTGCGTGTCTTCGAACCGACTTGAGCCGATTTTTAGTAGAATGATTGTAAGCTTGCTCTCAGTCGTGCTTCACATCACTTGTCCTCTCTTGTATTTATATGTGTGGTTTGCTTGAGGACGAGCAAATGTTCAGTTTGGGGGAGTTTGATGAGTGTTATTTATATACATATTTTCATCCCCTAATTGTTAGTTTTATCTCGGGTTTTGAGCTTAACTCGTTAAATATGATGCAATATATACTTTGAATGTCGATACTTCCGTATTTGTGTGTATTTTGTAGATTTGGATGCATTTGGAGCTAATCAGAGCATTACGGAATAGATAATTGAAGAATTCGCATCTAAGCACGGAAACAAAGGAAGAAGATGCAGAATACACGAAGAAACAAAGACAGAAGAAGGAAAAGACACAAAACGAGATGAGATAATGATCGCCTACACAAGGGTCAACTTCAAACGTCCATAACTTTCGTGTCACTCGATAGAGTGCCATCAGGCACTCGATCGAGTGCATCCAGTTTGGGATGCGCGTCATTCCTATTTCGACTTAGAGTTTTGGGTCTGCTTTTGAGTCCAACTGATACTCTTTATATATCAGTTGTCTGACTCTTGTTTGAGACATCTTTACCTTTTCTTCTACCTTCTTTTACACACTTTTCATTATTTAGTTTTCTTAGTTTAGTTGACATGCTAGATACATTGAACCTTGCTCTCCATTCTTAGATCTGGAATTCTTCGGTATTGCAATTCTTAATTTCAATTCTAATTTCAGTTTCTACTTTAATTTCCATCTTAATTCATTCTTCATATTGCTTTATCGTTTTCTAGTGTAGATTTATTATTGCTTTCCGTAGATTAATTCGATTCACCTTTGTTATGTTTAATTACAATTCGTATTTCGTTAATTTGATTGTACTTAATATGAGTGACTAGATTTCATCTAGGGTTTAGGGGAATCTATGCATATTATTAGGGTTATAGTCAATTGACCTGTTTCTAATCGTATGAACTATTGCCTGAATATCGTTTTAACTCTGATTAATTGTTTGATGCATAATTCAATTAATTAGTATCGCAATTTAGGACTTTTCACCGACCGGGTTAGGAACTAATAGGCCACGATAGTTTGGGTAGACTGACTTAATGCTAGCGACCACAGGTTAAGTTTAGATCTAAAGGTTGTAGTATACCGACCGGACTTGCACCTTAGGTAGTTCGATTATTGACCTGTTAGTTGACTCCCTGACCCGACTAATATTCGTAGTGAACCTGAGACCCTAGACTTTTCCCTTCTTGTTATTCCGTTTTAGTTATTTTGTTTCTACTTTACTAAATCAACCAATTGTGACCCATAATCTAGAATCTAATTCTTAGGATAAACAATTGAATTCTCATCTCCTTGTGGTTCGACCCCTGACTTCGCTATCTACATTAGTTAGTGACCTTAGGGTACTTTTGATTAGGGATACGACTAACCCCTGTCAAATTTTGGCGCCGTTGCCGGGGAGACGGTGTTATTTAGTTGTTTATCTTTTTTAGGTTCTAGGTTATTTTTAGTATATAATTTTTTTTTTATCATTCACCATTATGACCAATTTTTACTTCCCACAATTCAAACATGAGTCACTACATAATTATTGGGATAGACTTGAGTCTTTCATTATTCAAAATGGCTTTAATGTTGATATACGGGATATGTGTCATATGATATATAATGGTGTTGATGATGAGTCACGGGCTAGAATTGTTTAGCCCGTAATAGTGCTGAATTAGAGTTGAGGCGGAATAATGACAAGGCGGAAATCGAGGCTTTGTTGCTACAATTCATGCGAGCTCGACAAAAGCAAGATACTCAAACAGGCCAGTTGCTAGATCATTATGAAATCTTGAACAATCAAATTGCCCAATTAGTAAGCCAAGAGCAACAAAGTCAATCGGGTACGCTTATGGAAGTAGTGAAGAACCTCCAGGTAAGTGCTCCATCTCCATCTCTTGTGAACATAATTGATGATGATGATGATGATGATGATGATGATGATGGGTATAATGTTCGATCTATTCAAGATCACCAAACCGCCATGAATGACTGTGAGCTAGAATGTGTGTTTTTTGAGGAAAACGTGTGTTTGGATGCTCTGAATGATGCTCTTTTAATTGAGGATAACATTAAGGATTTTGATTTGTGTGATTTTGAGAGAGTGTCATTTGATGTCAATTATGAGGTTTTGGAGACAAAATTGAACAAAAGAGAGGATATTGAGATTGAGCAGAAAAATCAAAGCGAAGGGAAGAACACACTTTTTGTTGATTCTTTGAGTGAAAAAAGTGTAGATAGATGGGATATTGACAATGATTTCTTTGAGAAATCCATTTTAGAGAAATTCGAGTTTTTCCCTTTTATTGAGGATGAATCACTTTCACCCACTGATTGTCTTGACCCTATTTCTCTTAAGCCTTTGTTTGAGCATATGATTAGTGGGGAGGATTGTGATAATTCTTTCGCAGAAATCCATAATATTGATATTTTGAGTGGTTTTGAGAGTTCTAACTCTTATTTTATGCAATCCATACCCGATGATAAGCCTTGGGGTGAATTTGAGATATTTGATGTGTACGTCTTGCCTTACGAGCCGCCTATTAACATTCTTACTCTTCTTATGCACTATGACCACCATGCTGAGGATTGGTCTAGCTCGTCTGATAGGCTAAGACGATCATTGACTTTGTCTCTATTTGTCTTCTTTATATCTTGGTGCTACTTATGCTTTTGTGTAGCACATGCGCAGATGTTTGATAGACTCTTGAGAGCTTTAAGCTGTTTTGATCATAGTCATCTGTGGACTACTGATCAAAAAGACGAACCTCCACCTTATAGCTGGTTTGGAGGAGCTATGTTGTGTATACGGTAGTTTCCTTCCTCTTTTTATATTTTTTATTTATATTTTATTTATTCGATTTCTTAGATTTTTGTCTTCCCCTAGGTTACGTTGTCCATAGGATTGACTGTGGATTTCCTGATTTTACCTGTTGTACAGTCACATCGAGGACACTGTGACATTTAGGTTTGGGGGAGAGTTTGTGTGCTTTTGTGTGTTTTATTTTATGTCGTGTGTTTTACCGTTTTCAAAAAAATTCTAAAAATCTTAAAAAAACTGAAAAATCAGAAAAATCCAAAAATATTTTAATTTTTTGTGTTTTTGTGTGTGTCTGATGTAGAAGCGTGCAAAACGACAATGATGATAATGCTCTTAACATGATTTCTCCTAATTTTCAGCTTAATTTGTGTCTGAAAATACGTTTTGCCTTGAGATAAGACTATTTTGATATGAATGCATAGTTGAACTTTTAATTGCCAAATGAGTAGATTTGATCACTTGTCGGCAAGCCACAAAATTCTGAGGATTTAGAGCTTCCTAGGCCAGTAACATCCATAAATGGTCTAATTATTATTTAGAAATTGAGTGGTTTTCTCCTTGTGAAATGTGTAATATCAATTTGCATAAATATGACGTCTGTCTCTTGATATTGAATACGTGTTTGGTTTGAGGAGGAGGTATATGAGGAAAGGCAATTCTGTTTTTGATGAGCTCCACATGGCCAAATTGACCCATTTTTACTACCTTGTACATTTAGGTCGGTTTTCTTTGTTTAGCCCATTTCAACTGTTGTAAGCCGGTTTTCATTGCCTATATTAATTAGCCACAATCCAGAATAGCCTACCCTGTTGGGACAGTCGCAGTGAACTTAATTGGAATTACATCACTATTCGGTCATATTTCGAGATTTTTACATCTTTTGGACTTTAGTGTGTAAGATCGTCGATGCACCTTTGTAATCGCCTTCCCCTTATTCAAAATTTGAAAAAAAATAGAAGCATGAAAGAAAAGAATGAAGAAAAGAAAATATATATATATATATATATATATATATATGAAAAATATGCTTCTTGCAAAATTTCGGGGAATGGTCGAAAAGATTGAAACTAGAGATTAATTGTGAGAATGAAAGAAATTCCCTCTTACACCTAATTTTGAATTTATATCTCTAGTTGGTGGTTCGATGTTTTTCGTTGTGGTTTTTAATGGATAGTTTTTATTGTGTAGCTGCGACTGGGCCCGGTTTTAGCTCCACATTCCCATACGTGCTTAGGCACAATCCATTTTCTTCCCTTACCCATTAAGCCACCCTTTGTAAGTCCTTGGCATGTACTATGGTCCTGATTGGTGGAACACGTATTTGATTTGGGAGATTGATTTCATGTTCGATTGCATGCATGTTTCATAAGTCGAGTGAGTGTTCCTTTTCTTTCTTATCTTCACGTTTATATACTCACCCGTTCTTATGAGTGTTGAGCGATAACCGCGAGGAAGTCCGACATTGATGGTCTTGCAAGATTGAAAGGTTGGTAAACAATTGTTCATTTAAGGCATGATTATTGATTTAGTTATATTTTTGGCATTGCGTGTCTTCTAACCGACTTGAGCCGATTTTTAGTAGAATGATTGTAAGCTTGCTCTCAGTCGTGCTTCACATCACTTGTCCTCTCTTGTATTTATATGTGTGGTTTGCTTGAGGACGAGCAAATGTTCAGTTTGGGGGAGTTTGATGAGTGTTATTTATATACATATTTTCATCCCCTAATTGTTAGTTTTATCTCGGGTTTTGTGCTTAACTCGTTAATTATGATGCAATATATACTTTGAATGTCGATACTTCCGTATTTGTGTGTATTTTGTAGATTTGGATGCATTTGGAGCTAATCAGAGCATTACGGAATAGATAATTGAAGAATTCGCATCTAAGCACGGAAACAAAGGAAGAAGATGCAGAATACACGAAGAAACAAAGACAGAAGAAGGAAAAGACACAAAATGAGATGAGATAATGATCGCCAACACAAGGGTCAACTTCAAACGTCCATAACTTTCTTTCTAAAACTCCAATCAGGATGATTTCAGTGGCGTTGGAAAGCTCTTTCTCTTAGCTTTCCAACGGTATATCGCACTTCCGATTTGAATAAGTAACGAAGAAATGGCAGCCGTTTGAAGTCGAGTGCGCGATGCTGTGACCTACAGCGCTACTCGATCGAGTGTCCTACTGCACTCGATCGAGTGCTACTTCGTGAAGCTCTCTATCTATATTTTTGGGTGTCACTCGATAGAGTGCCATCAGGCACTCGATCGAGTGCATCCAGTTTGGGCCGCGCGTCATTCCTATTTCGACTTAGAGTTTTGGGTCTGCTTTTGAGTCCAACTGATACTCTTTATATATCAGTTGTCTGACTCTTGTTTGAGACATCTTTACCTTTTCTTCTACCTTCTTTTACACACTTTTCATTATTTAGTTTTCTTAGTTTAGTTGACATGCTAGATACATTGAACCTTGCTCTCCACTCTTAGATCTGGAATTCTTCGGTATTGCAATTCTTAATTTCAATTCTAATTTCAGTTTCTACTTTAATTTCCATCTTAATTCATTCTTCATATTGCTTTATCGTTTTCTAGTGTAGATTTATTATTGCTTTCCGTAGATTAATTCGATTCACCTTTGTTATGTTTAATTACAATTCGTATTTCGTTAATTTGATTGTACTTAATATGAGTGACTAGATTTCATCTAGGGTTTAGGGGGATCTATGCATATTATTAGGGTTATAGTCAATTGACCTGTTTCTAATCGTATGAACTATTGCCTGAATATCGTTTTAACTCTGATTAATTGTTTGATGCATAATTCAATTAATTAGTATCGCAATTTAGGACTTTTCGCCGATCGGGTTAGGAACTAATTAGGCCACGATAGTTTGGGTAGACTGACTTAATGCTAGCGACCGCATGTTAAGTTTAGATCTAAAGGTTGTAGTGTACCGACACTACAACAAAATGACCTTTTCGCGGCGATTATTTTGGTGTTTCGTGGCGATTCTATTCGACGCGAAAGGTTTCCCCATCGATTGTGTATTCGAGGTGGTAGGCGGCGTTGCGTAGCCTTTCGTAACAAATAATATATTCGCTGGGTTAGTTTCTAAAAATCGACGCGAAAGAAGATAAGCTTTAGTGACGATTTTAGTGTCGATTATTATTGATGCGGTAATATAATTTGATATTACCTCATAATAATAGTAGCGATTGTATTTGACACGGTAAGTACGATAAAATGTCAATTACTGACAATTGTTGAAATTGTATTCGATACGATAAGTATTATTAAATGTAACCATAGAAGTATATTCGATACGAAATATCATCACTTCTATCTCTCAAATGCGGTGTGAAAATAAAAAGAAAAAACAAGTTAAAAAAATGTACTTTTATATTACTCATAAATTCCAAAAAACATATATATCCAACATTGACTAAATTAAATTAATATAAGTAGGTACAAAATAATTGAAATGAATTTTTGACAATGTAAAAAAAAAATCCTATGTCTTCAGTTACCAAAGCAAAGCTCTAAATTATGTTAAAGTAGTCGTGCCTCGAAAAAAACCCTCAAGCTGATTCCTAGCAATTTCCTTCCTTGTTAAAACCCTCCTGCGTTTGAACAAGTTTGCAATAGGTATAACAATTAAAACAAAGACTTAACATTCACGAACATCATATATAGTTTTTCGATGTAGGTCGGCTATATATATATATCCTTCGAAGTATATTATTACGCTACAACGCTACAACTGTAGCGTACAAGATGATCTTAAATCGTACAGTATATCGAACTAGTAACTACGTACACTAAGCTAGAATGAACAAATGTAAAATATAGAGAGCGTATGTAAATGAAAACATCAGTACCTTGAATTTTTCACATAATTCTGTGGAACTCCAAACTGATTCATCAAAAGGAGCATCAGGGTCTATATTTTCCTTGATTCGTACCGCTGATGAAGATGATGTAAGAACAACACGTATCAGAGATGAAGATACTCATTATCCTGGGTCTCATCAACAATCGTGCTAGACTCATTAGAAAACTGCTTAACTCCTCTAGACATCCTGATTGCTGCTAATCTGGTTCCTTTCACTTTCTTGCGAAGTCTCTTTGCTTTCTTTGTCAATGAGTCACTATTTTCTTTATGTACAGATGATTGACAATTTTCACTCTCCAAATGCTGAACCAAGCCACACCCATTTGAACTAATTTCTCTATGGTCATTAGATTGCGTTTCCTTTCACATTCCCATTAACTCCATCCCTAAAAGCCCTTTCAGGCTCTCCATTCTGAGGGGATTTCCCATTACTATTCCCAGTGTGAACTAAACTCGCATCCCTATTGTCATTTCCCTTTCAGTTCCCATTACTCAAACTTGCTACATACACCCCTCGAAACTCCCTCGTGATTTGATGCAAGATCAACATCAAACTTCTTCCTCCGAACCAAGTCTTGGGGTCGCTTGGGTATATACACGTTTCCATCTAATTTAAGTGAAATGCCACTCAAACCATTATCAGCCCCACCCCGACTTCCTTTCTTTTCGATCCCCAACTCTGCTTTACCAGAGTCAGTGGATGATAAGCTTAAGTGAGCTTTACCTACTTGACCGACACTCCTCTTTTTCTTCTTTCCCGACAATAAACAAGTCAGTAGCACCTCTTTTTTACTCCTTTTCCTACCCTCATTCGGACTTTCGGAATCAAGTTTCCTCTTAACACCATTATTCTTACCTCCATGACTCCTCGAACTGTGCACATCATAAACCTTATGAGCATCAAACGACAAAGGTTTCATACCATTTTTTGTACGGTGCAAATTTTTTCCTCTGTGTTCCATTCAACATGCACTTACTTAGTAATTTCAGTCTAGATATCCTAAATTCTAAGCCTACATGTCCAGAATCAACATTTCAGATCTGATAGCACCAAATGCAACAAATAATCAAACACTATTTAATAATCATCACAAATTTGTCCATAATGAGTTCATCTTCTTATATGGTGATAAATTAGTGCATGTGTGAACCCGTCTTACATGAGTAAGACGACATACCAAAATGAGTTCATCTTCTCATAATCAAAGAAAAAGAAAGGTTGATTCTATGTACCTTTGAATCACGTAATGAAACAACAACAGGAGATGCAGTGTGGAAGACACCTTGACAGACCATAATTACTTCATCAAAACTCCCTTGTTCCATTAAATCAGCCTTCACTAATCTCAGCCTTTCTTTTGCACCTTCAAGCTTCCATAGGTGCTCTACCTTCCTCTCATCTCCTATTTAATAATCATACAGTTTACATACATGCATTCTCTATCAGTTTGAATTGGAGTCTAAACATCTGATATAATTAATTGTACGTGATAACACACTTAATTATTAGGAGGTAGCACTTGTCATGATGTTGACTACTTTAGAGAAGTCACCTAGCCCTACTATCATCATTAATTAGAACATAGTGTGATGTATCATGCGTATATAGTTGGCCACGAGACAGCCAAAGACCAACTCATACTTAATCTGAAATCCTTATACAATGATCGCATAATGTGAGCTAAATCACCGATATTAAGGCGTGTTACTTCAAATAGCAATTAATAATACCAACTTTCAATGACTTAAGACACTGATCCGCTACCAAAACACAAAAAATATATACAACGGAAAAAAATGCAGGAGAATAATCAAATCATAACAGTAAGAGACTAGAAGCAATCCAAATCAAAATTTCAGCTTCAAGGATTTTCATACAGCTGCAACTAGAAACCGGTGCAAATAGCTACTGGCGTGCATCAAGTGCCATAAACTCCGTAATCTAAACATATATTGTCGATCTGTAATCCTAATCACATAATCATATCAACATTTCATTCATAAAAAACCTAAACCATTTAATTCTTCACATAAACAACAAATTATTGGATAATTACAACGTAAACAGATGATTATGAAAACTCAATGCGATTATGAACAATGAGTGTGGAAAAATCAGTGCGTAGAAATTAAGGAAGAAAGAGTACCCAGTTTCGATTTGTGAGATACTTCGATGAATTGCAGAAACCACATTTAAGAAATCAGAGCATAATTGCCTGAATAACACAAACAGAAGAAAATTTTCAATAACATGAAGGTAAAAGAAAAAGATATCATGGTTCATCTATATTTCCTATCTATCAAATTCCTGTTTATTTGAATGTTAGCTTAGAATTACTTGCACAACAAATAAACCCTAAAAAATCTTGCAAAATTATCAATCAACAATCAAATCGAACATTGCTAATTAAATCAAGAAAAGAATCAATCAAGCGTCCATCTGAAGAGGGTATCTTGTTCAAACCAGCAGCAACATGGTTGGATTTTCCGCCCAAACAAGCAAACAAATACGCTGAATCGAATAACATTAATCAATAAAAAAAATGAAAAAAAACATGATCATACACACATAAATGGGTGAGGCGGTGAGACAGGAGGTGAACAGCGGTAAGTAGCGACTGCGTGATGTAGAAGATGGTGGTGGTGGTGTATAGGGCGGTGAAGTAGGGTATGGGGGTGAAGAAGTGCGGTTCTTTCGATGAAGGAAAAACGAGATGTGTTTATAGTATGAGATTTTATGTTTAGGTTTAGTACTCAAGGATTAAGGAATGTGTTTTATTGTAATTATGTATTAGTATCGATTAGTAGTAGTGTATTAGTGTTGATTTCTATTTGTTGGAATAAGGGATCAATTCCATAAGCAGTTGTGGGTTAAATATGTCAAATTTTTAATCGACACGAAATAATCGCTGTGAGAAGGGAATTTTGTTGTAGTGCGACCGGACTTGCACCTTAGGTAGTTCGATTATTGACCTGTTAGTTGACTCCCTGACCCGACTAATATTCGTAGTGAACCTGAGACCCTAGACTTTTCCCTTCTTGTTATTCCGTTTTAGTTATTTAGTTTGAACTTTACCAAATCAACCAATTGTGACCCATAATCTAGAATCTAATTCTTAGGATAAACAATTGAATTCTCATCTCCTTGTGGCTCGACCCCTGACTTCGCTATATAAATTAGTTAGTGACCTTAGGGTACTTTTGATTAGGGATACGACTAACCCCTGTCAGTGGGCCGTATACAAAATACGGCCCATTTCAGATGTCAGAGTTTATTGGGCTCGTCCCTTTGCATTGTGATACCGATACCGTCACTACCGGTTATCATGTATTGAATGACTCTCGTGCGCCAAGGTTCTGAGTAAGGGGTGAGGGTACGTGTTGGGAAGCCCACTAAGGACACCCAACCCCGCTCGAACATTAGCGGCCTCTACTAAGATATCGAAAGACTTTCTAATACGCGCGTTAGTTGAACGGTGAAAATGCTTATGCAAACATTATTTTCCATAAACATGCGAGAAATTTAAAGGGTTTCTATGTCGATTTAATGCAAGTAATTCTAACGTCGAAGTTGAATTTTAGCATGCGGGTTCATTTTAGTACAATAAAATAAACAAAGTAAATCAACAAGAGAAAAAAAACGGTTAGTAACGGTATAACGATAATAACGGTTTGCAAAGATGTAGAATGTTATGGAATGATATAAATAAGATGATGCAAAGTTTTGGAAAGTAATATTTCACGTGATGAATTAGGCACGTGTCGACTTAAGTCGTAGAAAACATTAACGAGGTTCGAATGGCTTTATAGGACTCACGGTTTGACGTGATAAGGGGCCACTCGACCGAGTCATTGGAGGACTCGACCGAGTGGACCTCTGAAAAGGCTTTTGTCTCGTATGTTAGACCCTACTCGATCGAGTTATTGACGAACTCGACCGAGTACGTTGCCACCCGTTCGAGTCATTGCGTGACTCGAACGAGTGGAGGTCGAAAAAGTATTCTGTTTCGGTTTCTGGGGTGCCACTCGACCGAGTGTGCTAGGCACTCGACTGAGTGCCCCCTGTACGAACTAGGGTTCGTTTGCAATTTTGTTAATTTGATCATTCTACGGAATAGGGCATAAATATTGTATGATTTATGCTCGATTCGGATTTTGATAAATCGTTGATTTTGTCGAATCGGGTATTAATATTATGGGATTTATACTCGATTCTAATTTAGAATACTCGTCGCATCCCATATTCGATTATTGAATCGATATGAAATATTAGAGCGAGATAAAAAAAAAAGATTGTTATAAGTCGTTTTAAGTTAACCAAAACGATATAAATTCCCTCCGCGTTTATAGTGTCATATTAATTCTCGCGAATTGTTTGACATCTATTTTAGCATCAACGAGAAATCGTGTTAATTAACTTTTTGACTAAACCGTTAGATTTGACATCCAATTATTAAATTTGTATCGAATCTAATGGATTGACACTTACTTGAATTGAAAGACTTGATTCCCTTGACTTTCCCAATATCCTAATGAATCCCTAGGGATTATGTGATGTCAGGTCGGCGTCTACGGGTTTCGACCCAAAAAAAAAGTACTTGTCTTGAAAATAGTTTGCAATTGGTGGAATATGATAATAATGCGAGAAAAGATAGAAAAACTATTGTTTAAGTTAACTTGCTTAAATAATCAAATGCTAGGGGTGTCGGGATAAGCGACCGGCAACGCTGGGTGCAATACCCTTGTATATTCGGGTTTTCTTATTCCGACATCCTTCGCATTCGTCACAAATTCACAAGCATGTTAATGTTTTTTAATACTAGTAATTATTAGCGATATTATAGATGCGATAACAAAATAAAAAAACGACAACGGACGACGACACGAGGAAGGGAAGGAGGGAAAGGGGAGAACGGGGTTATTGCACCCTCAGCCTACATGTTCTTGTTCTCGGACGGGACTCATTAGATGTGGCTTGCACGTGAGTATCGAGTATGTAGACTAGGTTATGGTGATTAGGGTTTGGATCCTAGATGCTAGGGTTAGGGTTTGAGTGTAGTATAGGTTAGGGTTTTTGAAAGATTGAAAGAGATGTGTAATGTGTGTTGCATGGGGGTGTTTATATAGGCATGCCCATGTACCCCGTCTAGGGTTACTCAACCGAGTAGCCCCTTGACTCGGTCGAGTTGCCCAGTCAAAATGCAGTCGGGCTTGAATGAGGGCCCACTCGATCGAGTGGGCTGAGCACTCGATCGAGTGGGTCAGCTGGGTTGCACGGGTCCGGTTTTTTGGACCGTGGTTTGGAAATTTTACGGGCTTTACATCTTGTGGCTGTTTTTTTTATGTGTCTCGGAAACGACTTTGACCGGGGTTGACCCAATCGTTAAAAGTCGGTTTTATTTCCGGTGTCGGTTTTGTCCCAAATTAGCCTTATTTGATTGGTAACGACCCACTGGGCCTAAATTTGAGGTTGGTTTTGTGAGATTTGTACTCCGTAAGTGCTTAAGCGAACAACTAATGGTTTTTAGCCCATATCCGAGCGCGTAGAAAAACGTTAGTGTCCGATCATCATCGGGTGTTTTTTGGAAATTGCTATAGACACCTGGCAGTTAAAATGTGGGTGTCTACACTATGCATGCAATTTAAAAAATATAGAAGATATTAGAGATGTAGGGAAGTGAGAAGTGAATGTTATACCTTCAGAATGAGGCGGTGTTTCATCTTTAAAAAAATAGATTAATAATAGTAGGTCAGGTGCCTTAAACCCCCATTTTTGTGTATAGTCCATATTTTCTTTGCAGATTTGGAAATAAGACACGGTAATCTGCGCAATACATGATAAACATATAAGTGATGAGAACATTTATTAGGCAAAGATTTCGAAATTTAACAAGAAAAAACAAAAAAAATAAGGAGGGGGAGGCTCACCATTGTTCGTGTACAGAAAAGTTAATCTGAACCTCGCTTTCGGATAAGATCCATGCATGCAAAGAATGTGCAACATAGAACAGTAAACGGATCAGTAATGAGAAAATATGTACATAATCAAAATTACATGAGAAAAAAAATCAAAAAAGGAAAGAGCTCACCATTTTCGTGTACAGCTATGCAGATCTTGAATTTTATTCCGGATGGGTGGTACGCATGCAAAAAATGTAGATCACGGAAAAAAAGGATCATTGATGAGGAAAACTGACAAACTTAAGATTTCAAAATTATTTAAAAAAATCACCATTTTTCCGAGCACATGAAGTCGATCTGGAATGTGGATGACAAAAATCGACAATTTTCCTAATCAAGCAGTACAAATGCCGATCGATCTGGAAACAACATACAACTTTGGCTGACGAATTCGACAATTGCTTTTCAACGCATGATTTCTTAGAGGTAGATTGAGGATCAGAAGACGAGCTTAGTGAGGATTAGAGAGTCAGTGAGTAAAAGAGTGAAGAGTGAGACCGAGAGTGAAATTAGGGATAGGGTTAGGGTTGATGGTAAGTCGGGTGGGATTAGGGTTTTTAGGGGGGGGGGGATTTCAGGGGGAGACGGTATTTATATGGGTGGGTGGTTAGGGCTAAGGTTGGGTCGAAGTTTGATCTGGGCCAGGGTTTCACTGGGCTTCGAATCAGTTAGCAACTTCTTCTCTTTTTTGTCATTTGGGCCGGTGTATGACTTTGGAAACCGATTTTGATGTTCAGGTCAAGTTTGGGCTATGATTTTGTTTGTCTCCGACTTGAAGTTCAATTTAGTAGGCGTTGTGGGTTTGGTCCAATTTCGATACTGTACTCATATTTTGGACCAGATTTGATAGGGTCGGGTTTTTATCCAGATTTGTTATGTTGTTCAGATTAATTGGGCCTTTGTTCTTGCTTCGTGCGAACATTTTAATTGAACATAAATTTCTATCGTGTTGTTTCCAAGTTTAAGTGATTTGGTCGAACTTCGGTTATGGTAGTGTCACATATTAGTCATTCTTATGGACTTATATGATTATTTTGTTTCCTCTATTATTAATTATATTAGTAGTAGAAATAATAATAAAAAGTAATCACATGATCACATATTATAGGACTGGGATTATGACTACGTCATATCCCATGTTGTATAGTTTTGAAGTCTGGGTTAACCCGAACTCGACTCATTGACCTGTTTCACCAGGTTTACCCTTGCCATTTAGTTATTTCATAAGAAATGTTTTGCTTTCCCATTTTGTTTTGTTTTTAGTCCTAAAGTTGTGTGTTAGTTTACTACAATTCTTTTTTTTTAAAAATGTTTAGTCAAGCTTATGTACCTACATTTGATACACATATTTTGTGTGATAATATATTCTGTTGAGTGATGTTCACTTTATGAATTTAATATTGTTATGGGGAGAGCAGTGGATTTGCAAATGAAAATGTCGCACCAAATCAGCAGCATGTTATAGGAATCCATGATCCTTTAAGAGATATCACTGACGGTACCTCCTACCTGCCTCTTACACAATTATATGCCTGTGTATTTTTGCATGCCTCTGCAGCTAAAACTCAACATGAAATTGGTATTATTATTCAAGTGCTGAAAGCAGCAGCTTTGCTAATGAAAATGTTGACTCGGATCAACAGACTGTGCTGGCCGTTTGTCCTCCCCTAAGTGATATTACCAATGGTACCTCTTACTTGCCTTTCTTTTTCTATACTCATACTTACATGTGTGTGTGGCTTCATGTATCTATGATGGTATGTATGTGTATGTGTGTATATACACTTAATTGTCAGTTTTCGGACCCATTATTTTTAATACATTTTAATGCTTCGTGTTCTTATTAGGTGCTGGGGTCCATCGATCTACACGACGACTTGCCTCACGTCGTCGCCGTGCCTCGCCCCATTGTCCTTCAACTCCTGCTTGTTTTAGTGTAACCTCTTCTTCTGTTATTTCATTTGAACCTGTCATTCTTTCACCGGTGCAACAAGCGGCAAAACTTAAAAGGGCCCGTAGAAAAGAACTCACTGCAGAAAAAAGAAAAAGGTCAACCTCCTCGGTTCTTCGTTCTCGACCAGATGATTTACGTGTGTATTTTGATGACAGTTTTAATTTGTACTACAATGACACTTTCATTTCGTATGGTGCATTATATTAGTTGTCATTCTTAAGGTTTTGCCCTGTGTTTTAAACAATGGTGCCTTTGAACAAAATATATACACAATATGTTCACCTCTTACAGATTGTGACGATTCGAACGACTCACTTACTACTGATTTAACACCAAGTTTGCGTTATGGGTTCAATGAGGCCAGTACTTCATCAACTCCACATATTAATCCTTCTTCTGATAGTATGTTCCTTGAAAACGGTTCCGGACATCACCAATTTGAAGAAGGACTACCCAACAATACCACCGGTGGAGTTCTAGATATTCGTGCAGGTTTCCCTTATCCATTTCTCGAGCTTATCGGTTCTATGTAAGCTTATTATATCCTGTTTACATGCATGTTTTATATTCCATTACTGTTATAATTGTTTTCATAAACTATTGTTGTAGGTTCAATTTATTGAGATATTGGTCACCTGGAATATGAATGCCAGATGTGCAAAGCCCAAATGTGAGGAAAGGATTGGTAAAGGAAAAGGCACGACAAATCAAAGATTTTCTTTGTGCTGCTTAGATGGGAAGGTAGTTCTGCCGTATCTAACCCAACCACCTGCATTGTTAAAATCAATTTTGACAAGACAAAATCGTCCAAGTTTTACATTTATTAGCAATATCCGCGGTTATAATTGTGGGTATGCTTGGTCATCCACTGGTGGCATTATTGATAAAACAGTTAATGTTGGTTGAGGTCCATACACGTTTAGGATGGGAGGGTAGAATGTCCATCGAATTGGCAGTTTGTTACCTCCTGATGGATCTATTCCAAAGTTTTAGTAGTTGTATATCTATGATACGGAGGAGGAGGTTAACAACCGAATAAATGCCGTAACGTAAGTACCCTCTGGATGCTTATTTTGTGTATTTGATTTCTCATACTTACCTGTTCATGAAGTTTACTTCCTTTGTACATCTTCTTTTTATATAAGCAGTGGTGGCGGGCGTAGTAGATTCAACGAGGAACTTATGTTGTTATTGAAGGAGATGATCGACGAACATAACCCTCTTGCAAAGACCTTCCAGATGGCCAAGGATAGATTGTCATCAGATGTAGAAGGGGAACTTAGTATTAGACTGATTGCCCGAAAATGGACTGATGGGAGAACTTATAACCGTCCAACTGCTTCAGAAGTTGCTGTTGTGGTTGAAGGTGACATAGGTCCCGACATGGAACATCGGGACATTGTTGTACAAAAATCATGTGGACAATTGCAACGCATTTCCGAGCTGCACCCATCATATCTTGCCCTACAGTATCTTATTTTGCTCCCATATGGTGAGGATGGATTCCGCCTACATATCCCTCACAGTGAAGCATCTCTTGGTATAAGCAATAGCCTTAAGCCGCACGAGGAGCTCACTTTACGTGAGTTCTTTGCCTTTCGATTTCAAGATAGGCCAATGGAAATTGAGTTCCCTACGTGGTCACAATCTTGCAACTTATTCCAACATATTTGCGTTGATGGATACATGATGGTTGAGTCTCAGAGATTGTCATTCTTACGATTCAACCAAGATTTACTGAGGGTCGACAAGTACAAGAATGTTGTTGATGCAGTTGAAGAGGGTAATGTTGATCCATCATCGACTGGTAGTCGCTATATTGTACCATCCTCTTACACATCTGGTGATGCTTATATGAGGTCAAAGTATCTGGACACTAAGGCTATTTGTAGAAGGTGTGGGTACCCAGATCTGTTTATTACCTTTACTTGTAATCCTAAATGGCCAGAGGTTACACGCTTTGTGAGTAGAAGGGTCTTCGCTCTGAAGACAGCCCATATATTTTGTCGCAAATTTTTCTGGTGAAACTATATAAGTTGATACAGGACTTGAAAGTTCGCGAAATCTTTGGGAGGACTAAAGCAGGTACGCATTTATGTTTTTCCCCCCAATCCTATCTTAATTTGTCCTTGACTTTTATCTTTCTTTTGTACCTATTTACTAAATTTAAATTGTTTGCAGTTGTGTACACAGTCGAATTCCAAAAGAGAGGACTTCCCCATGCACACATCCTGATCTTCCTCCATCGAGATGATAAGTTCCCGGAGGTGGCAGACGTAGATAGAATTATTTCGGCCAAGATTCCCGACGAAAGCCAGGATCCCATACTGTTCGCCGTAGTATCAGAGCTGATGATCCATGGTCCTTGCGGTGCAGCAAATCCTCAATCACCGTGCATGTTAGATGGTGGATGCATTCGGAAGTTTCCGAAGCGATTCAACCCCAGGACCACAGTTGACAAGAATGGTTTCCCTATTTACCAGAGAAGGGATAATGGACGTACAATTCTCAAGAACGGCGTGCCCATTGATAATCGGTACGTTGTTCCCTACAATCCCTACCTTATGAATAAGTATCATGCTCACATAAATGTGGAGTTGTGCAACCAAGCTAGATCGATTAAATATTTGTTAAAGTACATCAATAAGGGGCCTGATTGTGTTATAGTGGAATCGTCCCATAGTCGTCGCAATAACCAAAATAATCTCGACCAGATTCAGAAGTTGTACGATTGTCGATATTTGTCTGCATGTGAAGCTGTTTGGAGGATTTCTGCCTTTGACATCCATTACAGGACTCCTAGTGTTGAAAAACTTCAGTTTCACCTCCCGGGTGAGCAATTTGTTATCTTCGAAGATGATGACCCAATTGATGAGGTTCTTGATAACCCAAGAATTGCTATGTCAAAATTTGTCGATTGGTTTGCGTTGAATGCTTGGGACCCTGATGCACGTGATCTTTTTTTTATCTGAGATACCTCGAAAATACGTATGGGATAGGACTAAGAAGCAGTGGAAGCGTAGGCAAAAATTTTTCGCAATTGGTAGATTGCACCACGTTCCCCCAAAATGTGGTGAACTGTACTACATGTGAACGATGTTGAACCATTCTAGGGGAGCAATGTGTTATGATGACATCCGAACTGTGAACGGTACCTGTTATCGGACTTTTCAAGAAGCATGTTTTGCTCTTGGCTTGATCGGTGACGACACTGAGTATGTTGATGCAATTACGGAAGCACACTACTAGGAGTCGGGTACTTATCTTAGGCATTTGTTTGCATCGTTTCTGTTAACCGGTTCTATGTCGATGCCTCATACCGTGTGGGAGGAAACTTGGGAATTGTTATCTGATGACATCCTCTTTAGGCAACGGAGGGTTTTGTCGAATCCCGGTAAGTTTAGTTTTTCCTTCTGTATTCTCTGTAAATATTTTTTAGAATTCATGTTCATTTTGGTTACTTTTTGTCATAGACTTGGAGTTGACTAAGGAAGAGATTCATAACTTGGCCTTGCTCGATATTGAGGCTTTGCTACAGAGTAATGGCAGTAGTCTATCTATGTTTGAAGACATGCCCATTCCTGATTCATCGGTTTTCCCTGGCTTACGTAACACTTTGATTCGAGATGAATTATCGTATGCTAGGGATGCTTTGCATCACGAATTTGAAGTTGCCCTGCCTATGTTAAATGCCGACCAGCGGTCTGTATACGACAAAATTACTAATGCCGTAACATCGCAACGAAGTGTCGTTTTCTTTGTGTATGGCTTCGGGGGTACAGGAAAGACATTTATATGGCGCACGTTATGTGCTGATTTGCGCAGCAAGGGGCAGATTGTGCTTCCTGTTGCGTCCGGTGGAATTGCGGACACTTTACTTCCCGGAGGCAGGACACCCCATTCCAGATTCGGCATTCCGATTAATATTGTTGAGACTTCCACTTTCTCCAGCATTAAGCCAGGGTAGGATTTAACTGAGCTAATAATGAAGACAAGTCTCATTATTTGGGATGAGGCACCCATGATACATAGGCATGCCTTTGAGGCTCTTGATCGTAGCTTGAAAGATGTTATGCGTGCTGTGAACCCACGTAATGCGGACCTGCCTTTTGGGGGTAAAATTGTCGTATTTGGAGGTGACTTCCGACAGATACTTCCCATTGTTCCCAAAGAAAGTAGGTCTGACATTGTGCATGCAGCTTTATTTTCATCTTACTTATGGTCATCATGCAAGGTACTTTTTCTTCCCTTTTGTGTGAATGCTTTCGTTGTTTGCCGTGTCATCTACATTTCAGTTTGTCTATATTTTCCCTATATGAATCCTTCCCTTTTCCCCCCCTATATTTATAAAGGTACTCAGACTCACCCAAAACATGCGTCTTCATGTCGGTGCTTCTTCTTATAATGCACAAGAGGTATGAGAATTCTCAGATTGGATCCTCAGAATTGGTGATGGTTTGGAAGGTGGGCGTAATGATGGCGAGGTTGACGTTAGATTTCCGGATGACATTCTTATCCATAATGTCACCGATCCTATTGCATCAATTGTGTCCAGTACATATCCCAACCTATTGAATCGGTTGTGGACTGATGATTATTTGTAGGAACGAGCGATTTTGGCCCCTACCCATGAATTTGTTGAGTTGAATAACGACTATGTATTATCTCTTCTTGACTATGTAGAGCAGGTCTATTTAAGCTCTGATGAGGTATGTATGGACGAGATTGTTCCGGGCCAGCCTGATGTGCACTCTACTGAGTTCTTGAACAGCATTAAGTGCTCCGGGATTCCTAACCATGAGTTACGACTGAAAGTTGGTGCTATGGTTATGCTTATAAGGAATATTGATCAATTTCGTGGGTTGTGTAATGGTACGCGCTTAATTGTGACTCACTTGGCGAAACGAGTCATTCGGTGCAAGGCGCTAACGGGTAGCCATGCAAATGATATAGTTTATATCCCGCGTTTGACCCTTTCGCCATCTGACTCAGCCAAGTTCCCTGTTCGGTTTACTCGGCGGCAGTTTCCTGTTTCCATATGCTTTGCCATGATGATCAACAAAATTCAAGGGCAGTCGTTGTCACATGTTGGTCTATATCTCCCTAAGCCCGTGTTTACACATTGTCAATTATATGTTGCTTTATCGAGGGTCACCAACAAAAAAGGATTGAAAATCCTTATTTTCGATGGCAATCATCGGACTTCTGACACTACCACTAATGTGGTATATCAAGAAGTTTTCCAATATTTGTAATTAGATTTGTATGCTCGCGTAGATTTGTATAGTTGTCTGTCTGTTCTTACTATTTTCACCTTTACACTTTAATATATATGTTAGTTTCAACAAACATCTATTATTCCTATTTTTAATCTATTTATATGTTAGTTGTACACTTTAATGTATATTTACTCCCTCCTATTTATTAAATTCACAAACCATGATTCTTATATCAATTAATTTTCATCATAGTATGTATTCTCATCCACTAAATTTTTTTCACTTAAATATAAATATCATTTTTAATACAACCGTGCAATTTTGCACGGGCCAAAACCTAGCAAGAAAACGAGATCGATGGTCCTTTTCTCTTGCTCCTCTTCATAAATTGGTTAGAATGACACAAAAACAAACTAAGTTAGTATTTATACTATTAAATACACTTTAAAATAAGTAGTATAAGATAAGAGAAAAATGGATTAGAGCTCTTCAAAAATGGTGGTTGAAACACCTTAAGAACTTAGAGAAACTTGTACGATTTTCTTTGGTTTTTTGGTGGATCTTTGAAGGAGTGTTTAAGTGAGTACATGGATGATTAAATGAAGATAAAATGGATGGTTATAAGCACCCAACTTGTGGCTTTGAGGAGGGAGCAAAGGGTGGACAAGAATTTGATAATTACTCAAAGTAGCTAATCATACTTTACGAAGTACATTACTAGAAATGGTGTTTTTGATTAGTTAGGCGTATTTGAAGGCTAGGACTTCAAAGTGACGGTATGGCATGCCTTAGGGTGATATTTTTGAGTTTATTTGGTCACACAATGGTTAGGCAAGAAGTACAAAAATCGAATGTCGAGAAACGATTCGTCGGGTGACGATTTTCGTAGTAAAGGAGCTGCCCTATACAATATTTTAATGAGGCACTTATAAATTGTAATTTTTAATATCACCATTGTGTAGATATTGGAAAATTAATAAAGTTAGGCTTTTGAAACGCCTCAAGCAGAGTCCGTATGAGAAAATAGGAACCGTTTTACAAAATCGCGCAGAATTGCGATAACGATAGAAATTTCAGTTTTGCAAACAATGAAGTGAAATAGAAAGGTTCCAAAGGTACAATAATTGAATATCTCTATATGAAATATTTTGTCGAGACTCGATTTATTAATGTTAATAGTTATTAGAAATAACTAAAATGGTCAAAAATACGGGGTGTTACAAGGATAATCACTACTAGATGTTAGAACATCTCACCCTCTATCTACATCAACTGCCTGATGGATATATCCAATCCTTTATTACGTAATCTAGTGAACACTATAAACTTAACTTGACCAACTATACTTAGAATGGATCTACAAGTATTATCAAAAAGTCTGCTATTCCTTTCCTGCCATATACTATAAACTGCAGCTGAAAGACAACTACAATACCATCCACTCTTCCAATGCTTCCTCTTGTTTCTCCTTACACTCCATCCGAGCTCAGTTGACAGGTCCATGCTCCTACCAGTGATCTGCATCCAATTGAGTAAGTGCTGCCAAATTTGTCTTGAAAAAGGGCAAAAGAATAACTGAGGAGTACTCTCAACCGATTGCTGACAGAGACTACACCTACTAGCCAAAGGAACACCCCTCAACTTGACTTTTTCCTGCGTAGGTAGTGCATTTTGACCTGCTAAAGCAACAAAAATCCAATGCTTAGGAGTAGTTGTTCCCAACCAGACCCGCTTCATCCATGGAATTTTTAACCCCTTAGGTCGAAACCATTCATAAGCCATTCCTGCATTATATTTTCCATTTACTGTCCATGAAATCAGTAGTTTTGTCGCATCAGTTTACTACAAGTAGCTTCAAGGATTTCATCCCTAATGCTAAGAATACTATTTAGTTTTGAAGTGTACCTTTCCTTCTTATCTATACTCCAAATGTCCTTCTCCAGAAGAACATATATACTTCTCAAACCATTGATACCATAACCCACCTACTCCTATTTGAATCTTCCATAACTAGTAAGCCACTAGTGCCTTATTCCAACTTAACAGGTTCTTAAAATTAAACCTTCCTTCCTCCTCAGGTTTGCATATGTCCAACCATCTTTTATAAACCATTCGACTATCAACTTTCCTAGACCAGAAAAACCTCATACTCAATTGATTTATCCTTTTAGCGTCACTCACTGGAAAAAGTGCATTCACACTCCAATAGTTAATCCAAATACAATGGAGTTTAGCAGTTGGAGCCGCCCTGCATATGTTAATCGATGAGTAGACCAGTGCAAAATACGCAACCGAATCTTGCTAACTAACGTTTGATACTGCGTTGTTCTATTATTAACTGAATTTAGAAGGAGTCCCGAATATCTATAAGGAAAATGTCCTTATTGAAAACCAGTTTGACCCAATATAAGGTCCCTCACTTCTGTAGATACACCCCTAAAGAAGATGTTAGTCTTATGTTTATTTGCCTTTAGACCATATATTGCAACAAATTTCCCCAAGGTCTCAGAAACTGCAACAGATGGACTGTCTCCTCTAGTAAAGATAACCAAATCATCAGCAAAAACCATATCATAAAGCTTTATCTGGTAGCATTTTGGGTGATAGGAAACTTGAGGCAAAGAAGTAATACTCCTTAACATTCGAGATATCACCTCCATACTGAGGACAAACAAGTAAGCTGAGAGAGGGTGACCCTGCCTAATTCCACTCTTCCCTTTAAAGAAACCATGAGTTGAACCATTCACCTTTATGGAGAACCAGGACCCCTGTATACATTCCATTACCCATCTTACATAAACTGGAGGACTGTTCAATCATGTAAGCATATCATGGATAAAAAGTCCATTGCAAAGAGTCAAACGCCTTTCTGAGATCAACCTTCATTAAACACCTAGGAGTTACGTATTTCCTATCATAATTCTTGATCAAGGATTGAGATAGATGCAATATTCTCTTTTTTTTTTAAAAATGTGAAGTGGTATATATCAAAAGAACTTTGTACAAATCATCAAAAACAGGTTACTAAGCCACATTACATAACATTTAAGCTTCTAAATTAGTGACTAAGCCCTTTGAATGTCCCATAGTCATTCCCAACTCTTATCAGCTTGGTTCGAGCTCGGAATCTTAGCTTTGATTCTCTTCTTAGTCTGTTGGATGATTAACTCAGCCAACAGCTTTGGCATCTTCAGAACACAGTTCACTCTTGCACTGTATCTCTGCAGCCAAACATGGTAATATGCAGCAGTCCACAAGATAGTATGCAATTTATGTTTCAGATTATGTAAACGACCCTGACCTGTCTTGCTAACATTCAATTTGAATCCACACTACTTCTACAAATGCTTAATAACTAGGGAATTGTACGAGCAATCAAAGTAAAGATGCTCAACAATTTCAGTCTCAGATTCACACAGGCAACAACATTGTTTCTGACAGTAGCCCAATGCATACAGCTTACCTCTACAATTTAATCCCTTATGCTTCACCAGCCAGGTGACAAAAGCCTGCTTAGAGTCATTCCAGCGATTCCAGATGGCTGGGTGCCAGTCCAGAGTAGGATTAGGACCCCTAAGCCAAGTATATCCTTCTTTAATTGAGTATTCAGCATTTCTACCATGCCAAATTCCATTGGGAAAACCATGCTTGACCTTTTCCTTCGCCTTACAGATGCTCTTCAAAGCCCAAGAAGTTGTACTTGGAGGCTAATACATCTCCCACTCTTGCCCTTTAAGGTAGATGTTGTTAATCCATAATATTTCCTCATTCTGATAAATCCAGTACACCAATTTTGTAATGGCAGCAATGCTCATTTGCTTTGCTTTTTTAATTCATAGACCACCCTCCTGTCTAGGCAAGATGATCGTTTTCCAAGCCACAAGAGGCACCCTGATATATTTAGAACATCCATCCCAAAGGAAGTTCCTGCATATACCCTCAATTCTCCTGATAACTTTCTTAGGTAGCACAAAAATGCTAGCCCAGTATGAATGCAATGTATTCAGGATGGAGTTAACAATGGTAAGCCTCTCTGCATGCAAGAACTTTCTAGCACCAATGCTTCTCACTTTCTTTACAATCCTTTCAATAAGGGTATTGCATTCTAATCTAGTAAGTCTTCCCGCTTGAATTGGAACCCCCAAATACCTAAAAGGCATTGAGCCCTCAGTGAATCCGACAATCTGCTTAATGTCACTTTTAACATTCTCATGAACTCCATTAAAGATCACCTCAGACTTTGTTCTATTCACTGTAAGGCCTGATGCTCTGGAGAAGGATGAAAAAGCTTTAATCAGGAGCATAATTGAGGTAATATTACCCTTCCAGAACATAAGCAAGTCATCTGCAAACATAAGGTGTGTCAGTAGTTTCAAGCTTTTGCAGAGTGGGTGGTACTGGAAAGGCCGTTTCTCTGTAACATAAGAAATCATCATAGTCAAGTAGTCCATACAAAGGGTGAAGAGGAGAGGGGAAATATGGTCCCCTTGCCTCAACCTCGTTTTCCCTTTGAAATATCCAAAACAGTTACCATTCAGGTTCAAGGTATAAGAGGGAGTAGTAACACAAGCCATAACTTTGGTCCTGAAGCTCAGAGGAAAGTTCAAACCAGTACGCATTTGTTCCAGGAAGGACCATTCAATTGAATCGTAGGCTTTCTGAAGGTCAATCTTGAATAAGCATCTATGTAATCCCCTAGAAAATCTAACGCGATACATTGGCGGAAACACTGTAGAGTTGAGATTAAACACACTGACAAACTATATCTTATTAAAAGAAATGGTAAGTCAATACAAGGGCCTCTTTTTACAAAAGGGCTAAAAAGGAAATTCTCCAAACATGTTTTAGTTTATAAAAAATCAAGGGGTGTTACAACCTTCCCCTCTAAAAGAAGTTTCGTCCTCGAAACTTACAAAAACATAAAAATAGAATGGAAAACAAAGTTTTATCACTTGAATAAAACGAGAATGCTTAACTCGCATCACAAACTTGGTTAAATTTTTTTTTCTACAACATCAAACGCGACATGAAATTGAAATCGAGGACAAATTTATTTCAAGATAAGCTGGGCTCAGTTACCCGAAGTTTAAAATCATTTAAATTAATAAAATCGTAAGTTAAAATTATTCGATAAAATAATAATATTTGTAAACGAACTCGAGACGAGAGTACCCAAATATTTTAAAAGCAATAGTAAAACGTTTTGGTTAAGAAATTCGACAATATTTCGTTCTAAGACAAAACAAAAATTTGAGAAATCAAGTTTTGTAGTTAGTAAATAAAAATCAAACCAGTCGTCAAACATTTTCAATAACAAATTTAAAGTCTACCAGCAATAAAATAAAAACTTGACATACGATATTTTTGAAAATGTTAAACTGTTTTACATAATAATCTTATAGAAATCAAAATATTAGCAATTACAAAAGTTTTCGTAAAATTTAAACACGCCTGAAAATTGAAACAATTTCGAAATACTTTAAAAAAAATTATTAAGGCATTTTGAAACAGGACTAAAAATATGTTATCAACCAAAAGTAAAACGAAGCACCAAGTATTTAAATTTATAAGTCAAAATGTTAAAATTTCATGATAGTCCAAAATTTTAAATTAGTCAAACTTTTCATAACAAAGGTTCGGGAAAAAGTGTAAACGGATAAATAGAGTCAAGGTCAGCGATAAATCGAAACAAAAGTTTTCAAACCCGATAAAGAAGTCGCAGAGATTGATCGAAGAGGAAGTAGGACGATTTAAGAAAAGCTAAGGGGAGGACGAGATTGAGAGTCAAAGAGAGCTCTCAAGGATTAGAGAAAAAATTAACCATCTCTAGATTCCTAGTACGACTCCCACAAAAAGGGTTCCTAATTATCATCAAATAATACTAAGTCTAATATTAGGCATCAGGTTGACCTACTCAGTCGTATAACGTCCAAAAATATCAATTGTTACAACCTCCAAGAAAAGTCTTGCATGATTATTCACTTGTTCAAACTACACAATACTAATCTCAAATGCTTTAGAATCTAATCTTATGAGTTAAGATTCCACGGTCAACAGAACACACCCAAACTCTTGATCGGTAAAGCTTCTAATATCAAAGCTTATAGGGTTTGAACTCGAGGTATACTCCAAATTTCTCGAGTAAGGAACACTAAACAAAGTCCACCAAAATAACAATGCTTTGGCATAGAATCCTCAAAATGATCACCAACATATTTATATGCCACAAGTACATAAGTTGGGAAAGTACAACAAATCCTCAACACCCTCAAACCTATAGGTAATAGTGCAAACACTCACATTATCTTCAAACACGTCATTCAACTAAGGGTTCTGAAAATTCAATTAAATTTCATATCGTAACAGCGAAACCAGTAAAATATTTATTAACTCAATTAAGCCACAATCTCCTTGGTCTTAGGGTTCTGAACTATAATTCCACTAAGATGATTGGCATGAAGTGTCCCTTAAAACAACGCGATAAATCCAACCTTTAATTGTGCAATATGTTTCTTTTCTTCAAGGTTAACAACAATTTATCCAAGATAGATCACTCAACTCCACTGTTCATAGGTTACAACCTTAAACAACGACCAACGATCAATCCTTAAGAAACACGGGTAATCTATGTCAACCAAAATTCCTAACGATATTAATGAAAACCTTTAATGGTACCACAACACTCAGTCTAACACTTTAAACAATACTCTATGATCCCGAATATTGACGATGCATCCATCAAATAAGCATTAGGTAGGAATCCCAAAGTAATATTTTTAGTTACACTTAGTTCGGTTCTAGGTTAGGTACTAGGCATCCATCAAAATATGATATACTCTTAATACCCCAAAAGATCATTCAACTTTAAGTACTCCAAATAATCAAAGTAACCTAGAACCCAAGGTTCAGTGTCTAATGTACCATCCTAATTCCATAAATCAACAATTTGCCATTAAAATCAATCCTCAGGAATTTATTACTTGCTCAAATAATAGGGTAGACTCACAATCCTCAAACCAGGTAACAAAGGTTTACTAAACCTCAAACATCTATAACTTTTCACGGGGTTCACTGAGACGAAATTCGGTCAAACCAAAGAATCTCGAGAGGAAAGATGATAAATTAGGAGAATTAATCAAAGATTTATCTCAAGAATGAAGACGAGAATTTATAAGAAGGGTTGGAAGAAGTAGAGGCGGGGAGAAAAGAATCAATGATTCTAGATTATTAAGATCTAAAACGAGAGGGGAATCTTCGGACCTCTACGGTTCCATAAAGGAATTCGCGGGATATATTCTTCATCTCATAAGGACACGAACACACTAGTCTTGTGTTGCTTCGTCTGGATCCAAAGTGATTTCACATTTGAGTTTGTTGCACCGTCACGGAACTGGAATCTACTCTTGATCATTTGGCCTGTAGATTAAGCAAACTGAACCGGAGCTGAAAAGTCACCATCAGCATCTTGCAGCACCAAGTTGTCCACTCGAGTCAGCATGCGTTAAGAGTTCTGATAAGTGTAGTTTGTAGTGCCTATTTGTTGTGTTTGGTCCCGGTTTCTCTTGTGAAATTGCTCTTTGGAGCGGTTTCTGTGCTACTTATGCTTCTTCTAGTTCGTTTTAGGTTCCCAAGACCAATCATGGAGAATTGGAACGATTCCGACTCGTTTCCTACACATTTGGAACCAACAAAGAGAAGGAACGATCACTCGGTGGCTTAGACTCGATCCCGAGACCTTGGGACCCATTTCTGAGCTTCTTAGACTCGATTCCGAGCACCGAGAATCGATAAGAAGCCCATGAGGAGCAAATAGGGACCTTTATGATCATATTGGAGGCCTACATGACCTTTCCCGGGCGGGAAGAATAGCCTTCCCGGTCGGGAAGGAGTGCAAGAAAGAAGCAACCACTGATGGGCCATCTCGGTCGGGATCATCACCCTTCCCGACCGGGAAGAGCAATAACACCGCCTGGTGTTATGCATAACACAGCCCGGTGTTATGCATGATCCCGGTCGGGACCATCTCGTCCCGGTCGGGACCAGCTCATCCCGGTCGGGATCACCACCTTCCCGGCCGGGAAGTAGCAGCTGCAGCATGAGCTTCTTTTCTTCTCCTTCACTCTTGTAACCCTACATATACCCCCCTCTTGTAATCTTATGGGATGGGAGACATTACCAAAAAAACCCTAGACTACTTTAGGTTAGATTAGCTTAGATTAGTCTTTAATTACTCCTTAATCTTAGTTTAATCTAGTTAGATTACTCTTGTAATATTGGAATTCTTGGAGATTCTACCAATCTTGACAACATTGGTGGATGTTTTGGGTCTTCTTCTATACAAGTGTTCATCTTTTTCATTCATCTAGTTTGGTATAATCTTTCAAATCTCTTTTCCTTTAATCTTTCATATTTAATCAAGTTTTCATCTTTGTTATTGTTTGTTGTTCATCCTTATTTGCTTGTTCTTCATAATGAATGAGGTTGTTCTTGTGTTTGTTTCTCTTGTTAGTGTTAGTTTTAGTTTGATTATGTGTGAGTAGTTGTCCCCTAGGGTTAGTAGGGGGATTGGGTGTGATTACGGATGATTAGGGTGAGATGGGTGGTACTAGATGTTGTTTTTGTCGTTTCCCTCTTATCTTGCACTCCACATGTTTGATGAAATGCTTGTAAGACTTGAGACGACCAATCCTTGTTTTTCTTGCCTCTTCTCTTGTATGTGTTTGTTTTTTTGGTGGGGTTTGGTATCCTAACTAGTAGCGAGAGCGTGGTGAGGATGACCCCTAGGCCGTTTAAGTAGCGAGAGCCCGATCGGAACCTAGGCTACGAAAGCACGCTAGTAACCCCGTTTTTCCTCCTTTTGGTCTCCTTGACATCCATGAACCCGACCTAGCCGTAGTTTCTTCTTATTGATTTATTTGTTTTCCTTTTGTCATTAGTTACTTGTTTAGCCTTGTTAGTTCGTGTTTTAGACCTTAGCTTAGTCATTAGTCTATCCCCTAGATTAACTTGTCTTGAACCTAGTCCTAGACCGTAGCACACCTTAGTCCGACACCCCGTCCCTGTGGATCGACTCGACTTACCCTAGCTACCCAGCTTAGGTTCGTTGGTTATTATTTGACCGGTAGGATAGACGACAAACACTACCGTCAAATTGGCGCCGTTGCCGGGGACGGCGTAGTTTAGACTCTTGTGTGCTTAGTTTTAGACTTTGTTCTTGATTTTTGTGTTTTCTTCTCCTTGTGTATCTCCCTTCTACTTCTTGTGTGCCTATTTCTCTCTTCCTAGTGCCTCAAAAGCATTAGGCTTCTAACGTTTGCTCAAGTGCTTCTAGTTCATCCAATGTATCAAGGCAAGGTTATGGAAATGACACGTCCTAGCTTCCATCAATCGTCATGGGACAATCATGGGGCAAGTTACCAAGACCCACAACTTTACCAACCATATCAATGTCATCAACAATCTTATGAACCCCCTCCATATGGTTATCATGAAAGTTGTCAAGGATCATTCCAAAATCCTAACAACTACCAAATACCCTCACACAACCCACAACCAAAAATCCCCAACTTTGAGCTTTGTCAAATGATGATTCAAATGCAAAAGAGTCAACAAGAGATGATGGTTCAATTGCAAAGGAATCAACAAGTGATGATGATTCAAATGAAAAGGGATAAAGAGGAGTTCAAGGGCCAAATAGAGGTGCAAGATGCTCGAATCAATGCACTCATGGCTCGTATCACGATGTTGGCCACTCGAGCTCCACGACTTGTTGAGGAAGGTTCATTTGGGCAAGAAGGTCGGGTGTCTCCACAAGAAAGTCAACCCGATCATGAAGCCACGAATGAAGAAGAGAGGGTCAATCAAGAGATCATCGTTGAGTGTTGCTTGGATGGTGAAGATATGGGAAGAATAGAGGAAGTTGAAGTAGAGCTGATCATGGGCCGTACCGTCCGAATAGCCCGACCCGTCCGGCCCGAAATTTTAGCGGGTTTGGACAGGGAATCTCGGCCCGAATTGTTAAATGGGCCGGACAAGCCCGGCCCGATACAACAAACGGGCCGGGCATGGACACTAATATTTTGAAACGGGCCAACCCGCCCGGCCAGCTAAAATATTATATACATTCTACAACTTATAATTATATAGGAAATGAAAAATGTATATTCATTATAATACAAAAGAAAATAATTAATCTATGGTCTAATCAAGACACATACACTTGATAATGGTATGATTTAGCGAAAATACCTTTGAATTCTCAAAAAAAATTAGGCAATTCTCGCTATTATCAAATTCTCATAATAATCTATTAATAGTCTGATATTATCACCAATTTTTGTTCATTTATCAAATACTTTATTTTTCTTGTATTTTGATATGTAACAAACAATTCAACTATGTTGTAATTTTTTTAAATATTTACGTAATTACCGCCTATCTTTGATGTTTGATAGTTTTTTCATTCACTCAATAATTGGCCCGATAGCCCGCGGGCCGCCCGATTTTGCATAAACGGGCGGGTAAGGGCAAGTAATCTAGGCCCGTTAGTTAGGCCCGACCCGCCCGCTTTGATGTTAAAGGGCAACTTTTTATCTTTTAGCCCGGCCCGAGCCCGCATTTGAGCAGGTCTAAGTTGAAGCTTCAAGGGTCAACAATGAGGAGGGAATTGAACATGATTCTCAAGGTAACTCTTGGGGAGCCAATGTATTGGCTATTAAATTGGATTTGTATGATTTTCTTCGTGATGAACCGGATCTTGACAATCCAAAGCCAAGTGAAGACATACCTCCTCTAGGCCATATTGACAAGGTGAGTGAAAAGGAACGTAATACTTGGGAGAAAGAGGTAGATGCCTTAGAACTCGCCTTGAATGGGAAATTGGAGGAGCCAATTGCCTCCAATGAAGAAAACTTGATGCCTTCTCCTCCTCTATCGCACTCGATTTCTAGTCCCTTGTATTGTGAGACGGTCGATGAACGGGATCCTTGCCGGGCGGTGGAAAAGAGTTCCACTCTCGACCCCGTAGAAGAAGCAACCCCTTTAGGGTGGGATCTCCCAAATCACAACGCCAAGCATGACTTTAGACCACAATACCTACCGGATGGTCATAAGAGTCATTGCTATCATGGTTTGGAAGACCCGGAAGATTACAAGAACCCCGAGCGTAATGGATTAGATGATTGCTTCTCAACTCCGACTTGGAAACTCTTGTTGATGGCTAGGATAGGCCAAATGAGCTTTAACGAAGATGTTGATAGGGCATTTGAATTACTCCTTCGAGCTCTTGATGGCTATGGAGGCGTAGATGCTGAGAGTATCTTAGTGTAAATATCTTTTTCCTTTTCTTTTGAGCTTTTGTCTTTGTATATGTTTGTTTGGATAGTTTGGTTTCTAGGATTTGTTAGTTTTTGTGGAATTCTTGTAATTTGGAATTTTCTTGAGTGGTGTGAGGGAGGGATTTTTGATGGTGTTTATTGAGTTCACTTGTTAGGTTGATAGTTAAGATGAAGTTTTGAGAGGAGTTATTGATGATAGAAGCTTCAGGGCTTGGTGGAGGAAGTCGGCTTTTGAGCTTTTGACAAGCTTTTGAGAACGAGATTTTAGATCTCGATGTTTTGGATGACTTGTGGGTGATGCTATCAAGAGATTGAAGGGCTAAAACGAAGATTCATCCGCCGGGAAGGATCTCATCCCGATCGGGATGAGTGTGCTGTAAAGTGGGTTCACTGATGTGCCATCCCGACCGGGATCAAGTTCGTCCCGGCCGGGAAGGAACCGTCCCTACCGGGAAGAAGTCCATCCCGACCGGGATGGTACCCAGCTCCCCCTTTTGCCTCTTCTTCGACATTTGAGCCCACCCAACCACATTGTACCCCCTCCCAACCTCCCTACCTACCCTTGCAACTATCTATGACCCATATACTTCATATATACACCTTCACCTCATCTTCTCTTCACTACGCACCGAGTTTCACATCAAATCCTACCCTCATTATACCATTGCGAGCCTAGTACTTCAACCATGCGACCATATTAAGAATGTAGAGGAATAACAATGACGAGGACAAGTAATGTGTCGATATCAAACATTGAGACGATGGAGTGAGTGAGTTGCTAACCGATTGGTACGGCAACTATCCTTTCTTTTCCGTCTTTTATTGTTTGTCTCCCTTTGTTTGTTCCCTTCCACTTTTTTTATGTCATGGTGGCCCTCGGGGCCTTGGTAGTCATTGCTCTCGATTCTCGATGACGTGACTACATCGAGAGTCCTTTGAAAAATCCAAATTTGCAAGTCTTTTCACTTTTTCCTTGTTTTTATTTTCTTTTGGTTGAATTTAGGCGGAATCCGGGCTAGGTGACTTGGTTACACCTAGCCCTCTCCTCCCATTTCCTTTTATTTTCGTCTTTTTATTTCTTCCCCCATCCATATCTTTTCTCGTCTCAGCCCATTGTGACTTGACTACACCCCGGCCGGACACTTTCACTCTTCTTCACCTTTATTTTTGATTTTTAGCTTTATTTTCGTAGTTTCTTTTCTTTTTAGTGTCTTTGCACACACTACCGATCGACCATGAGAACATTGCTCGGTTTAAATGTGGGGGAGCGATATCCTAGCCTAGTTACTTTTATTTTCGTAGTTTTTTCGAAAAAATCTAAAATTCCTAAAAATTTGAAAATTTTCATAAAAAAAAACCAAAAAGATTTTCTTTTGTGTCCTTTTCTTTTGAGTCTTTGTGTCGTATATTTCTTGTGTTGTGTGTGTTTTGCTCCCATGATTTTCCTTGTAGGTTGCGTGATCGTTGATAAGTTTCGGGAAGCTCAAGACATCCGGTAATATCCCTTCATTTCTTTCTCTTTTTCCCTTTTTCTGGAGTTTGGAGGATGTTTTGTGATGGTGTGTGCTCGGGTGGAGCTTTTTGAAATTCGTGGTTGATTGGTGGCTTGTTTGGAAGTTCTGGGTGGTGTTTGTTCTCTTTGTGTGTTTGTTTTGTTTTGTTTTGTTTTGTTGTCTTTGTCTCATTTTCTTTCGTTTTTGTCGCGTCTTTGTTTTGTGATGTGTAGTTGTGTCTAGTGTGTAAAAAGGGTTTTCGAAAACCCGGTTTTGAGGCTAGTGTGCAAGTGTTTACTTTCCCTTTCTAGTAGTATGAATCGAGTCTTGGACTTTAGTCTAGTAGAATGACCCTAAATCAATAGTTTCGTTGGTCCTTTACCTTGAGTCGACCTAGTGTACTAGGGATTTACTACGGGATTTGCATTTTTGACCATTATGACCACCCACGGTGTGAAAATGCCTTAGTTGTTGAGTCCCGTCCCTTAGGTGACCGTGTTCGGAATTGTTTGATTAGTCCAAGTTTTCCCCTTTTTTGTGGGTTTGAAGGGAAAGCGCGCCCGACATACCTATTCCCCTACCTCCTACACATATCCACAAAATAAGTTGCAAATTGTCGAAATCTCTTTCTTAGTTGCAAAAGGGAAGTTCCTACAACGCAAAAATCTAGCCAAAAGGGCAAACAAAGAAAAGAAAAAAAAGAAAGAAAATGAAAAAAAGAAAGGAATGAAGAAAAAGGAAAAGGCACAACAAATCAAAAAGAAAATACAAAAGAAGAAAAAGAATTGGCATAGTAACACAAAAGCAAAAATGCAAAAGAAAGAAGATGCCAAAGAAAATATCTCACAAAAAGAATCCCCACCTCTTAAAAATAAGCCTTTTTTCCGATCGTTACCGTGAAGAGCCTACCAAAGGACGACCGAGTCCCTAGGAAGGATGATAGCGGTAATGATCGGTCTTCCCTCTTTTTGCAATCATATCCACCTTTTTACTTGGACTAGTTGAGTGGTGTTTGAGCATGGGACGACCCTCTTGGCTCATCGCTAAAGGGGGCGGGTTCTTACTTACCTACAGTGTCGACTAACACCGTGGTTCATCCTTTATCCATCCCGCCGATCGTCCCGTAGTACGTTCTTAGAAGGTTAGGAGGACCTAGGTAAGTTACCAACGTTTTTATTGCTTTGTTGTCATACTATTAGGGTTTTGTTCATTTTGATTTGTGTTTTTAGCTTGGGAACATTGTCACTTGCCTTGAGTCCTAAACCTGTGCTTCTTTCACCGCTTTGTAGAAGGAAGCGGTATTTATTTCTTTTTGGGTGCAACCGATTACTTGTTTGTTTGTATGTTTGTTTGTTTGTGTGATTTTGTGTCCGGTTGCATCCACTGTAACACCCGCTATTTTTCCTAAGCATTTTCATTCTTTCCGTTAGGACTCCGTCTTAACTTTGTCACTTTTGGCCTCATATTTCATCATTTTACTAAGCTCTATTTTAATTTTTGAGTTTAATAATTTTTATTTTTAATTTTAAAAATTTAAATTCTTTTTAAATCCATTTATTTGGTTTCTTTGTAAATTAATTAATTTTTCCGCAAGGAATTCTATTTCTCTTCGAATTGACATTTTTAAGCTTGGATTTAAGTTTTTCCTTTTCCTAAAAATGTTTGAATACGTTTCTATAATATTTTCAACTAGTAAATATTTTTATTTACAAAGTTTAGTTGTTAATGATTTTTATTACGAAGCTTCGCAAATAATTATTTTCTTACGCAAGGTTTACTCGAATTACTTTGAAATGCCTTTAACTATTTTACGATTATACTTTTTATCAACTTATAAATTATTTGAGACCATTTCCTTACATTTTGGACCGACTAAGCTCTTGGTCACAAGTTTTATTACGTTTTATTTAAACGTTTCATTTTATCACGTTAAAACGTAAACGTAAGATAATTTCTTTTCATTCATTGTTGCATTATTATCAAAACTCTTCATACTCCTTTTTCTTTTCATTTTGGCCGGCCACCTTAGCATATCACACATAGTTTTCATCAATCTTTAAATCCCATTTATAATTAGGAAACCATCCATTTCCTTACATCATTTTATTCATTTATCAAAAGTTAAAAAAAAATCTATCATTATCCTTTTGGCCGTGACACTTCCCTCCTATTCTAGGATTATTTTTGCTTCAATTCTAGTCTTAATCGACTCAAATTCATCGTCAAATAATCCTCTTTCCGTTCTCTTCGTTAAGGTATTAATCAACGTCGTTTTCGATCAATTCTTACTTTGATTTTCATTAGTTTTCACATGGTATTTTTCTGCCATGATTTTCGTGTTTTGTAGGATTTTTGGACGATCCCGAAGCCGACGAATATATAATCGATTCAGACTTGGAGTAGAGGTAACGTCGATGTTACTCGGTATTTCATGATTTTAATTGTGTATTTGCATGTATATATTTTTATGTTTTATTTTGACAATATATGTATGTCACCAAATCTGGAAAAGTTTTAAAAGTTGAAAATTTGCATGTTTCGGTATTTTTATCGCTTTTACGAGATTAACGATTAAATTGTTATATTAATTTGTAAAATCATAATATTCGGCCTGAACATGTAATATATGTTTATATTCTGTAAAATTGATATTTTTGAGGATTTATAATAATTAACGATTTTTATGATATTTTAAATATCGATTATTGAATTATTACCGTTTACGGACAAAAACGATTAAAAGCCAATTTTTAGTTCTAGTACCTAAACATTTTATTTTAATCTGATTTTTGGCGTGGTGAAACTTTCTGGTGAAATAGAATTATCTGAAATTTTTCATAATTTTTCGGAATTGTTAAGTGGATGAATTAATTAATCACTTTAAATCATCGTTTATCGTTAAAACCGTGTTTGTTGTTTAAATTCTCGAATTCTGGTCTTTGGTTTGAATCTGGAAAAAAATGTGATTCTGATGATTTCATATTAAAATGTATTTTTTATGATATTTAGTGCCTTAATAAAATGTTAGGAACGATAAGTTTATTAATGAAATCGTTAATTGTGAAAACGGGTTTAAATGACGGTTTTGTTGGAATTTGTTGAATCTGGAATTTTGGAAAATCAGGAAAAATGGTAGATTCTGGAAAATCATTATTTTTAAGTTTAATAATAATTTTTGGATATTAATACATAAATCATTTATGTAATTACTATTTTTATTAATCGTTATTGTCGAGATAGGACAATTAACGAGGAAACGCTTTAAAAACCGAGTTTTAGGATTCTGGAAAATTTTATTTTCTGGACAGAATGTCCATAAATATATTTTAACTATTTTACGTAGTTTTTGTACTATTTATTAAAGTCTTTAATTAATAATTATTGATTTTCGGAAAAATTGTGATTTATCGTTAAAATGCTTCGTCTTACCTAAAAGAATTATTTTTCCAGCAGTTTTGAAAGTGTTTAATCTGAAACTTTAAGAGTTAAATCATCTCTTAACATACTCTAAATATATTCATTGGTTTAAATAAATAAAAGGCGTTAAAGGATTTAATTTGACATTTGCCGTAAAATCCTATTTATATTCGTATTGTCGAAACTAATAATAATTAGGGAATTTTAGTTTTATAAATTTTGGAAACACCCTAATTAGTAGTACTAAAGTGTTTAAGACATTTTTAATCATTTTCTAAACACTTGTAAGATATTTTAATAATTTCATAAACCTAAATGATGTCACTTTGATAATTAATATCGTTAAGGCCGAAATTACTAGTTTTATAAATCTATATCGTTTACTAAAAATGTTGTATTAGTTTAAACTAATATTTTTCTATTTTCATATGATGCTATTTTTAGTAAGAAAATAGAAAGTTTCCTCTTTTGGAAAGTGATCCTTTTCTTTTTGTTCTCTTATTATTTACAATGATTATATCTTTTGATTATCGATAATGGCTTTGTTTTGGAGTTATGGAATAAGGATAAATGTGGGTTTAGAGTAATAATCTAGGGTTTACAGTTTTGCCATCAACTATAAGGCTAGTGTATCAGGAATCGGTACATTGGTTGTTGAACCGGGTGACAGGTATCCCGGGAGTTGTGTACATTTTGACCTTAAGCTTAGGCCTCGCAGTAAGTCGTCGTCATAAGTTGAACTGGGTGACAGGTAATCCCAGGAGGGGTGTGCATTATCTTAAACTAGGGCCACGCATTTATAAGTCGCCGCTCTATTATGGTTGAGTAGCCTACTTAGAGACCGAGGTTTGATTTGTTTGAACTAAGTTCTCGAAGCTAGTTTTTGGTATTCTCCTAGTAAAAGTCTAGATTCTACACTACTCCTATCCATAACGCCATTTTGAATATTTTTATATTATCGATATGAATTGGTTTGCAGGTTGGCAAATATTTTTATGTTTCTTCGGAAACCCATTTTTATATTTTGGTTTTGCGCTGAAGGCTTATTTTTAATATGATGTTGTACTGTTTTCCATTTTTACTATTTTTCTATAGTAGCAATTATAGTTTTAAAATCCTGTTATACGGCTGGGAGAACGTTGACGTTGCTCCTCACTGATTGTGGCTGTTATGTTTTTAACATGACAAGTATGCATGTTTCCGGGTGTGGGCTAGCGGGCAGACATGATCCTTGCTCGATTAATTTTAATAATATTGTTTTGTGGATTGTTAAACCCCTTTGTGTATCGTTTTAATTTCCGGCCATTTTATTTAAGGCCTAATGTTTGACTTTACCATTTAAATTTTATCAAAACATAGTTACAGCGTGTTATAATCCCGACTCTACAGTGTTTCCGCCACTGTATTGCGTTAGAATTTCTAGGGGATTACATCCACGGTTTTGTCGCAAGACCTCACTTGCCTTGCGGAGAGCACTTTTCCTCTAAGTGTTCTCGCGTGAGTTGAAAGGGCGTAGGGTGCGCTAATACCCGCTCGGCTAGTTTAGTAGTTAGTTTGTGGTTACTCGAGGGCGAGTAAGGGTTAAGTGTGGGGGAGTTGATAAGTGTAGTTTGTAGTGCCTATTTGTTGTGTTTGGTCCCGGTTTCTCTTGTGGAATCGCTCTTTGGGAGCGGTTTCGAGGCTACTTACGCTTCTTCTAGTTCGTTTTAGGTTCCCAAGACCAATCATGGAGAATTGGAATGATTCCGACTCGTTCCCTACACATTTGGAACCAACGAAGAGAAGGAACGATCACTCGGTGGCTTAGACTCGATCCCGAGACCTTGGGACCCATTTCCGAGCCCCTTAGACTCGATCCCGAGCACTGAGAATCGATAAGAAGCCCATGAGGAGCAAATAGGGACCTTTATGATCATATTGGAGGCCTACAAGACCCTTCCCGGGCGGGAAGAGTAGCCTTCCCGGTCGGGAAGGAGTGCAAGAAAGAAGCAGCCACTGATGGGCCATCCCGGTCGGGATCATCACCCTTCCCGACCGGGAAGAGGAATAACACCGCCTGGTGTTATGCATAACACAGCCCGGTGTTATGCATGATCCCGGTCGGGACCATCTCGTCCCGGTCGGGACCACCTCATCCCGGTCGGGATCACCACCTTCCCGGCCGGGAAGGAGCAGCTGCAGCACGAGACTCTTCTTTTCTTCTCCTTCACTCTTGTAACCCTATATATACCCCCCTCTTGTAATCTTATGGGATGGGAGACATTACCAAAAAAAACCTACACTACTTTAGGTTAGATTAGTCTTTAATTACTCCTTAATCTTAGTTTAATCTAGTTAGATTACTCTTGTAATATTGGAATTCTTGGAGATTCTACCAATCTTGACAACATTGGTGGATGTTTTGGGTCTTCTTCTATACAAGTGTTCATCTTTTCCATTCATCTAGTTTGGTATAATCTTTGTTATCTCTTTTCCTTTAATCTGTCATATTTAATCAAGTTTTCATATTTGTTATTGTTTGTTGTTCATCCTTATTTGCTTGTTCTTCATAATGAATGAGGTTGTTCTTGTGTTTGTTTCTCTTGTTAGTGTTAGTTTTAGTTTGATTATGTGTGAGTAGTTGTCCCCTAGGGTTAGTAGGGGGATTGGGTGTGATTAGGGATGATTAGGGTGAGATGGGTAGTACTAGATGTTGTTTTTGTCGTTTCCCTCTTGTCTTGCACTCCACATGTTTGATGAATGCTTGTGAGACATGAGACGACCAATCCTTGTTTTTCTTGCCTCTTCTCTTGTATGTGTTTGTTTGGTTTGGTATCCTAACGCGAGAGCGTGGTGAGGATGACCCCTAGGCCGTTTAAGTAGCGAGAGCCCGATCGGAACCTAAGCTACGAAAGCACGCTAGTAACCCCGTTTTTCCTCCTTTTGGTCTCCTTGACATCCATGAACCCGACCTAGCCCTAGTTTCTTCTTATTGATTTATTTGTTTCCTTTTGTCATTAGTTACTTGTTTAGCCTTGTTAGTTCGTGTTTTAGACCTTAGCTTAGTCATTAGTCTATCCCTTAGATTAACTTGTCTTGAACCTAGTCCTAGACCGTAGCACACCTTAGTCCGACACCCCGTCCCTGTGGATCGACTCGACTTACCCTAGCTACCCAGCTTAGGTTCGTTGGTTATTATTTGACCGGTAGGATAGACGACCAACACTACCGTCAAGTTCTAAGCAGGTCTTGTCCCGATCTGGAGCAGCATCACGTCAGCATCATGTTCATTGATCTTCTTACAGACAAAAGAAACAAATATTCAATGTTAGTCATTGAGTTACAAAAACATGTAAGCCTAACTATTAAGTCCTTACTTTGTTTCTACTCATCTCTCACTAATATTTCTTTAATGTTCAAATCATTTACTGATATTTTTCTCCTAGAATCAGGTGTAAGCGTTGGAAACAGTGGTGCTCTGATAGTCTGATACCAACTGTAATCCCCTAGAAAATTTAACGCGATACAGTGGCGTAAACACTGTAGAGGTTGGATTAAAACACACTGACAAACTATATCTTATTAAAATAAATGGTAAGTCAATACAAAGGCCTCTTTTTGCAAAAGGGCTAAAAAGGAAATTCTCCTAACAGGTTTTAGTTTATAAAAAATCAGGGGTGTTACAATCTAGGAGAGGTAGAGGCCCTATTATAATGCTGGACAATGTCTTGGCATATAAGAACATTTTCAATAATTGACCTACCTTTTTTTTTTTAGGAGATAATTGACCTACCTATTACAAAGGCGCTTTAATTCTCACCAATCAAATCAAGAAGAATAGAAGCCAATCTATTGCCAAAGAGTTTGGTTATGACCTTGTATATCATATTGCAGCAAGCAATAGGTCGAAACTGCTTCACACTTGTAGGCCTATCACATTTTAGAATCAGACTTATACTAGTTAAATTAATCTGAGTAAGAAGTAAGGGTGTTGGAGGTGAAGAACTCATGTATTGCAACACAAATATTAGGGCCAACAATTGACCAGCTATCTTTGAAGAAGGAGCTTGAAAAACCATCAGGGCCAGGTGCTTTTTCAAGTGGAATACTGAAGAAGACCTGCTTTATTTCCTCATCTAACACCGTTCTTTCCAATTCAGCAGCCTGATTAGGACTGCAGATCTTCCCTCTTGCAATAACCTGAGGCTTAACATGTTCAGTGGGCAAACTGGATGCTAAAAGCTTCTCATAGTAGTCCAGAAAAGCCTTTTGAACCCCATCCCCATCAGTACATAAGGCTCCATCTTTGTCTTCAATTTGAATGACCTTGTTACTGCTATATCTCTTTTTCAAACAGCCATGGAAGTAAGCAGTATTATTATCCCCATCCTCAATCCATTTCATGTTTGTTTTTTGAGTAACGAAACTATTTCAAGCTATCAATTGCTCCTTAAGAATATCAGCCAATTTAATCTCCCTCTCAATAAGGTCCTCTTTCATAGAATTAGCCACCGGTTGAGTCTGAATCTCCATAAGTTGGTGCTTAGATTGGGCAGTCTTACATTCAATATCAGAGTAGCATTCCTTGTTCAATTGTCTCAATGGTACCTTCAGGTCTTTTTATCTTTTCACCACTGAGAACATCTGTACCCCTCATGCTGCTTCTTCCAACTCTCAGAGATAAGTTACAGAAAAGACGGGCCTTTTCCCACATAGCAAAGTACCTAAATCTTCTCCCTTTCCCTGACCTCATGTTAGCATCAGAGATAACACACGGGAAATGATCATATAAGCCCGGAGGATGAAAATGAGCAGTCATATTAGGAAACACATCCACCCATTCAGTATTAATCAGGAATATATCAATCCTACTAAAAGTTCTATCTTGTGGCACCAGTTTATTAGACTAAGTGAAATAAGCACCAGTAGCAAGAATATCAGTCAGCTCACACTGGCTAACACAATCTATAAAATCATCCATATCTCTTTGTTTATTTGGTATTCTCTCGTAGTCTTTCCTTAGGCTAAGGACTGTGTTAAAGTCACCAGCAACAGCCCAGGAGCCAGAAATCTTCGAAGCATATTGAATGAGACAGTCGCACAGTGGAACCCTATCTTGCCCATCATTAAACGCATAGACCATTGTGAAATGAAACTCCTTCATATTAACCCTGGCCATTACTTTAACATGTATACATTGAGTAGTGGCATCCAAAATGTTCACATCAAACAACTGAGGTCTCCAAATAACCCAAACTCTACCGCCTTTATGTAAAGTAGAATTTGTTGTAACACTCCACCCTTCCATCATATTAGCACACACATTATTCAACTGTAACCTATATATTTTAGTCTCCAAAAGTCCAAAAAGACCTAAATCATTATTCTGAGCAAACACAAGAATACTACGCTGTTTATTCACATTATTCATACCCCTAACGTTCTAGAATCCAATGTTATTCATGATATATTGGGTGGAGGCCAGGAGGAGGGGAACCTTCATTACCTACACCAGCAGAGGGTGCAATAATCCGTTCCAAGGATCGGTTTGCATCTAAACCGGGATTCACCACAGCCTCCTTATAGGAGCTTAAATAATTTTTGTAGTCTTTGCACTCTAGCCTCCCCATCTGTGTTAGGGGGCCTTGACATCGGGTAACCTACAAGGCCAGCAATAGTAGCAGCAGGACCTCCCTTAGTCACAGGTCTCCATTTCTGGACAATGACTTTCTTCCCAATAGCTGTCGCTCTACAAGAACTGCTTTCATGTCCAACTCCCTTGAATTTCAACCAAACAGTTGGCTTCCACTCATATTCAACAGTATGAGTCAACTTTCTTCCCTTCTCATCCAGGAACTCCACAGTGTCCGAAAATTTCTGACCAACTTGCAGCTCCACCTACACCCTCGCGAATGCAAGTCTAGTATTATCTAATGTGGGTTGGTCAGCCTTCTGGAAAGGTCCTATCATCCCTGCTATCTTTGGCAAGCATTTTCCCCATAACCTTACATGAAGGTCATGAATTCTGATCCGAGCCGAAAAATTCTTCACCCTCTGATGGGAAGGATTTGCCGTGGGTCCTACCGATCAAATAAATCCAACAAAACCTAACTAGTAGCTATGGTAAGTCGGGTCGAGTCCACGGGGACGGTTATGAGGTGTCTAGACTATGGTCTACTGAAAAACAAGGCTAGATTACCAAAACAACACAAAGAGGAACAAAGTAGCGAGAATTGATTAACTATGATGACGAAAGAGGATGAAACTAGTATTAAAGATGAACTAGATATAACATAAAATAAATGAATCAACTAAAGACTAAAACAATCAACTAACTAGATAGATAATTGCTAACAAGAAGGAGAAATCAAATTGGGAAGTAGTAGGGTTAGGTTGGGTTCATAAGTGTAGTAGGATGATTGGGAGATCAAGGGTGTAGGTTTCACCTAGTTACTAAGGTCGGTCCGCGCTCTCGCGTCAAAGCCAAAGTCCGCACTCTCGTGTCAAAGACTGAACCCGAATACTCATGCAAGATATTACCCAATACACAAGAATTCAACCACAAATCAATCACACAATGAGAAGATGAAAACAAGTATGAGTAGCTAGGCCACTACAACTCAAACAAGCAATTCAACAAACACATAGAGTGCTCAACATGTGACTAGTAACAAAGGATTCATCTTTACCCTTAATCAAACCCTAATTACCCATAATCCACACTTAATCCCCCTACTAACACCACAATAATTCTACTCACACATAAAGAAACTAACCCTAACCATAACAAGAGGAATCGACACAAACAACAAAACATTCATAATTAAACTAGCAAGAACAAGAACAATAATCAAAGATTAAAACTTGAAAGATAAAACAAAGATTAAGAGTAAAGAGAATAAGAAGATTATACCTACTAACAAGAGGATGAAAAGATAAGAACTTGTATTAATATGAAAAACCCAAATAAATCTCCCAAGGTTGTCAATCTTGGTTGAATCTTGAAGAATTCCCTTAATACAAGACTAATTACTAAGATTAATCTAAGATTAACAAAAGATTAATGTAGAACTAAGCTAGGGAAGAGAGTCTATCTAGGGATTAGAATAATGTAGAGTAGTGTAAAAGTACTTAAACAATACAAAGGGAGGGTATTTATAAGGGATCACAAGCAAAGGAATTGAAAAGAAGTGAAGCGGAGCTGCAGGTGGCCCATCCCGGCCGAGAAGAGATGGTCTCGGTTGGGAAGAGACACATCTAGGCCGGGAAGGCCCCTTCTCGGTCGGGATGGAGCATCAGTGGCCCGTCTTTGCTTGTACTCTTCATCCCGACCGAGATGGCCCTCATCTCGACCAGGATGGGTCTTGTAGGCCTCAAATATGATCTCAAAGGTGCCTACTTGCTTCTCATGGGCTTCTCATCGATTCTCGGTGCTCGGGATCGAGTCTAAAATGCTCGGGAATGGGTCCCAAGGTCTCGGGATTGAGTCTAAGCCACCTAGTGATCGTTGCTTCTCTTCGTTAGCTCCAAATGTGTCGGAAACGAGTCGGAATCGTTCCACTTCTCCAAGATTAGTCTTAGGAGCCTAAAACAAACTAGAAGAAGCGTAAGTAGCCTCGAAACCGCTCCCAAAGAGCGATTCCACAAGAGAAACCGGGACCAAACACAAGGGAAATAGCACTACAAACCACACTTATCAACTCCCCCACACTTAACCCTTACTCGCCCTCGAGTAAGCACAAACTAACTAAAAACTAAAGAAACTAGACTACTAACCGAGCGGGTATTAGCGCACCCTACGCTCTTTCAACTCACGCGAGAACACTTAGAGGAAAAGTGCTCTCCGCAAGGCAAGTGATCAGGTCTTGCGACAAAACCGTGGATACAACCGGACACAAAAACACACAAACAAACAAACATACAAACAAACAAACAATCGGTTGCACCCAAAAAGAAACAAATACCGCTTCCCTCAACAAAGCGGTGACGAAACACCGGTTAAGGACTCAAGGCAAGTGACAACGTTCCCAAGCTAATAACACAAATTGAAATGGACAAAACCCTAATAGTGTGACAACAAAGCAATAAAAATGTTGGTAACTTACCTAGTTCCTCCTAACCTTCTAAGAACATACCACGGGACGATCGGCGGGATGGAAAAAGGATGAACCATGGAGCAGTCGACACTGTAGGTAAGTGAAACCCCGCCCCCTTTAGCGATGAGCCAAGAGGGTCGTCCCATGCCCAAAAACAGCCTAACTAGTCCAAGTAAAATGGTGGATACGGCTGCAAAATGAGAAAAGGCAGATCATTACCGCTATCATCCCCTTTTGCTAGATGATTGCAGCTGGTTGATGTTGATGTGGGTGTTTGAGTGTTTGTTTATATAATTTTTTACAATTTAAACTCGTATGTTTGTTAGTAAAAATAAATTTGCTCATCCCCAATATATATGACGATGACTCGTATGCTGGGACCCTTAAGCTTCATAACTTATTCTAGATTCAACTACAGCCAAAAGTGTGTATGGTTGCTTGCTTCGTATGATTGTTTGTTTACATTTTTTTTGTGGTTTGGATTGTTATCTCAATCTCATTTCAATCAGGACATCTATATTCCAATCCAGTCTTAGTATCATCGATGATCTATTAAAAAACTTGGAATACCCATAAAGCCTTATTATGTTGTTGAGAAGATTTTTTTGTTAAGTATGCTTTAGAGTTGAATACAGTTAAATGCCACTTAATAGAGTCGTGAAAATCCACTAGCCGAGAGCAGTTGGCCTGTTACTGCGCTCTTTTGCAGTAGGTGCTCGAGTCTGCTAAGGATTTGAGTGTTAACCATGATTGATAAATATACTTTGTATCACTTTTTTACATGACAACCGACCATACTATATAAGTCGCGACAATTCTTTTTTTTTTTTTTTTGGTGAAATGTAAAAATTGTATTAAAGGGTAACAAATTTGTTAAAGGTTAGACCTTCCTTACATCATCAATCTAATAATCCAATCCTTATCCTTACTAGAATCTATATTTTTACAAGATGCATTCAATTTTAATCTAAATTCCTCCTTTATCTGTTTTAGCACCGCACCCGGTCTCAAAACCGTTTGCTCCACCCTAGCCTTGTTCCTCTGGTTCCATATATGATATATAGCTGCATTAATCACTCCATTAATCAGCCCCCTTCTCAATTTGGAACCTCTTCTCGCTAATCTCCATGTCGTCGATCCATTTGTAGGTATATTCAACTTAGTCCAATCCTTAATCAATCCCAACACTCGGGAACTATACTCATAGCCGAAGAAAAGGTGATCAAGAGTCTTGCTTTTTGTCGCGCACAAGCAGCAAGAATCCTCCTGAACGACTCCAATATAGAGCAGTTTCGACTTTGTGTTCATTACTCCGTGTTGAAACATCCAATTTATGAATTTATGCTTAGGAACCGTCCAATCATTCCATACGAGATAGATCCATGGTACCTTAGTAGCTGTCGTTCTCAGGCTCTCATATGTTTTGCCAATTGAGTATTCCTGCATCGGATCTAAATTCCATATTTGAGATAAAGCTTTGATCTCATCTTTGATCTTACATATTTTCTTCCAAATCCATGGTACATCAATGGGTGGGTTATAGGACTGCCAATCTCTTCCTTTCAAATAAATATGATTTACCCATTGCGTCCATAATTTCTCCGGGTTCCTGCGAACCCACCAAGCCAATTTACCTACAGCTGATTTATTCCATGTTTTATCATCCTTGATGCCTAATCCTCCTTCAACGATCGGTCTGCAAATTCTATCCCATGCAACCGGCGGTGTTCTCTTGTACTCCGTCCCGCCATCCCATAGAAAATTTCTGCAAAGGGATTCTATTTTCTTTATAACTGCAGTAGGAAGGATGAAAATCGACGCCCAATAGTTGTGTAGAGTCTTCAGGACGGCCTTAATCAAAACCACCCTGCCAGTATAGGATAATTTTTTTGTTCCCAAAGCCCTGATTCTTTCCATGACTTTCTCTATCAGTGGCCTGCAATCATTAGCGTTGAGTTTGGTCGGCTTAATCGGGACTCCAAGATACCGGAAAGGTAAAACACCCTCCACGCACCCTGAAATATGCATTATATCTTTGTAACACCCCTGATTTTATAAATTTAAAATTAGATTAAAATTATGTTCGTATTTTTATTTTTACGATTTAACTCGTAATTCTTAAAATTATTATAAAACAAATTTATCGTTTAATCGTTTCAAACTCCTAAAATTCTATTTGACTCAGAAACTCCTCTTATATTTAAAACATATTTTTATTTCTGTTTCGATTCATTTATACATTTAATTTAATTCTTATCGAAAGTCTATTTCGACGATTTAAATTCAAAATTCTTTTTATTTATATATTTTAAGCTTGAAACTCATTTATTTTAAGTTTCGTCAAAATATTTATTTTCTTTCCTCAAGAAATCAATTTAATTTACTTTATCGAAAATTTATTTATTTTTCGGGAAATACTATTTCACCGTCTAATTATTTATTGCTTTAAGCTTCATTTTCGTCTCGAATAATTTATTTACTCTTTTTATTTGACGGTCCGATTATTTAATAATTTTATTAACTCGTTTAATTCAATTTATGGGTCAGCCAACTTATCGATACAAAATTTGTTTAATCCGTATTTCTAACCCGATTCATTTAATTAATCCATACTTTTCATTTGGCCACCTTTTATTTTCCCATTTGTTTAGTGCTCATTACACTCCCCTTTTGCCTTTCTTTTGTTTAGTTTGTTCCACCGCTTCATTAGTCGGCTGTTACATTTCACCTTCCTTGTTTTTATCCCATCATTTTCATCCTCTCTTCCATTTTTATTTCGGATCCCACACTTCTTCTTGGCTGCTGCTGCTGCATCTTATTACCGTTCCTCCTGCTGCGTTTGTCGATCTTCCGTTGCCCCTGCTTTCCTCTGTTTGTTGGTCTTTATACGCGCGATCTTTGCTGCTACTGTACGCCTCTGCTGCTACGTACTGCTGTTGTACCAGTGACGGGCTAAAGTCGTATGCCTCAAATTACAATTTATAATCACTTATAACCAACTAACTAAAACAGTAGTATAATGGAAATAAGGGTCGAACCCAAGGGAATCAGATTAACCTAATTATGCTAACTAAAGTGTAGATGAAATCGATCTCTAACGTAATTAAAGACCGTAGTAACTAAAGGGGGGGTTTTGGATGATTTTCTAACAACTAAAATTAATAAAGATTAAAACTTTAAGTAAATCAAAGGATGAGAAATAACTTAGACACAAGCACAAATCCACACTCAATAGCGATTGATCATCGTAAGACGGTTTCAATTAATAACCTTGACTACTCTATCGTGAACATGAAATTCCAATTCTCTTAAGAATAGTTAACTAAAACGAATCCCGTTCTTAATTAACCCTAACCGTAAAACAACCTAAACAATCCAGTTCTAGGTTCAATTAGACGGAAGCAATATAGATCTGAGAATTCGATAAAGAATAAATAGCACGTACAATCCAGTCGTGCCTTAGATATTTATATGAATCGCTTCTAAGTACTAATATCAACGTATCCCGTTCAATATTAATTCCTAGTTGTTACTAATGTAAAGTTAATCAGTAAATCCTACTCAATTAACGATACTAACGATAGAACGATGCAATTAAATACTAGTTGTACACCTAGCAATCAACAACAACATTCATAAAATTAATAACAAAGCAATTCATAATAATCAAGGTTAATAATCAAAACATTCAAACTCACAAACGTTTCTCGAGTATTTCAAAGGCTTGAATCTAAGTAAAGAAATTAGTTACACATACTTGCGGTGGAAAATTAGGGTTCTTCAAAGTTCTCCCTTTTCTTCCTTGATGGATTGTAAAAACTAGATGACAATGATTATGATATCTAAAACTAAGGCTAAACTAAACCTAATAAGAGTTTACTAATAATAAAATAATAATAAAAATATCCTAAGGTAATAATAATAATGTTTCCTAATTAAAATCCAAGTCTTAAAACGTAATAATTAAAGCAAAATAAGCCGGAATGCGTGATACGTTACAGGCCGCCGTGCGACTCGCCCCTTTCTCGCGCGACTCGCCTGGTCGCGCGACTCGCGTGGCCAGCTGTTACTGTTCCGTTCCATTCTTCGATTCTCATCGTTCCGGGTCTTCAAGCGGCCTTTCTTTTCCTTCGTTCTTAGCCCAAATCAACGGTCCAGTGGTTAACATCTTCAAATTAGCCTGTATTACATTCATACCAAACTGACACAAATGCAATACAAGACAACCGATTTAGCTCACAAAATACCCCAAAACCGTCGTAATAAATACGACTAAATACGGCCCATCAAATATCCCCACGCTTGAACCTTTACTCGTCCTCGAGTAAAACTCAAGGAACACAATAAACACAACCGTCACCGGTCCAAAATGCGTGAGAATAACATTACACACCGGCCCTCACTCGTCTTCCACCAAACTCCCTCATTATTAGATAATGCACAAGTTAATCCACCATTTGAATGAAACTCAACTCCAATGTTCAAGTGAATCAACACACCCGATATCAAACTACTATCATCGACTCAAATTATCAAAACAAGGGACATTAGCAAATAAGGATAAGCTAATGTCGATATCTAACGCCCCTTATTTCTCCAATCCTAGAACGGATCGCATGTGCTACAAATGTCACCGGTGGTACAAAACATATACCACAATATTCCACAACCCACACATGCAATCAATCCTAAACGCCTCTAATAGTTCAATATACCAAACAAAATATCATCAATCGCATAGAATTTAGTGCTACGACTACACCGCACCGCGATTCTTCTCACCTTAGCCAACTAATCCTACCCTTCCGACCTTCTATGTCACCCTTCTTATGATGCCAACACCAAAAACGGAGAAAGTAGTAGTGATTTTTTCCTAATTCCCTCATTTTGCCTAGAGCGTCCGCCCTTGCGGATTTTCACTCTAGCTTTCATTTTTTCCTCACACTACTCTCGTGGCACGCAACTCGATTTTTCTTTTTACCCGGGGCGCCCTTTCGGGTTTTCACTCCGTCCTCGGCCACATTCCCCATTCTTGCCTAGGCGCCCTTTCCGGGTTTTCACCTAGCCGGGTTTATTTATTTATTTATTTTTTTTCTCTTTTTTTTTTTCGTTTTTTTTTTTTTTTATTTTTTTTTTAAAAAAGAAAAAAAAAAAATTAAAAAGACGTAAAACAAGCTAACTACTATATACAACGAGATAATTCCCCTCCCCACGCTTGAATAACACATCGTCCTCGAATGTGTGAACTAAGGACAAATAAAAGAAACGGGGAGAGAAATACCTCGGGCTCAAGAGTGAGAAGAGGAGCCGACGTCACGTGACTTGGCCTCACGTGCCGCCCTCCTAGATGATCTTGCTTGCTCACGGGCTGCAAGCTCTTCATAAAACTCGGGAGATGGTTCCGAGTAGTCATTAGGGTGCAACTTCAACTGCAACCGATTCATACACCGACCGAACTCAGCGGCCAACCTACTGTTATCAACCGATTCTTCGACTCGATCTTCTATTGATTCGCGCCAATCTCTCCAACGATCGAAATCAGGCGTACCCTCGGGCTCCTCCACAACCGGGGCACTAGACTCGGTAGTCGGCGTAGGAAATTGCTTATCATGTTCAATGTAAAAATCAGCCGCAGTAGGCCCCAATGGTAACGATTTCCCATCCGGACGAGGCAAAATCAAGAAATGCTGGTGGGACGTGCCGAGCGTCCAGATTAGGTGGTGTTTAGCAATCGGTCGCGAAATCATAGAACAAATCTCCATAAACTTAATGCTGATAGTAGTATCACCTACGACAGGAGAATCCGTCATCTGGGGTAATCCAAGATACCGAGCTAAAAGAGTAATCATACCTCCCATCGGAATGTTCCCCGATACCGCCTTTTGGTGCTTCTCACAGCGAGTCAAGAATATATCGACCCAATCCGGGGTTTCTAAACATTCGGGCATCATGGCCCACAAATACATCAAATCCGCCCTAGGTAGATGTGTCGGTTCACCTTTACAAAGAAATGTGGAGTTCAAAAGTCGGTGAACATAACGAAGGGCGGGGTGACGAATATCAGCATTCTTAGCTCCTACGTTACCATATGCATGACCGGCAATTTTCAACCAAAACGCATCCATCATTCGAGACGTAGGGGTCAAAAACTCCGCTCCCCCTTTCGGTGCTATACCCAACGCCTCCCTCAATTCTGTGAAATCTACATTTCGTTCCGCATCTCCGAGATGAAAAGTAATGTGAGGGGGGTCGTCATCACGATGTACTTCTAAGGTGGACAAGAATTCAAGTGTGTAGCGCTTATACGTGTCCGCGTGCTTATCATAAAAGTTCGCTAGCCCAATACGAGTCAATAGCGTGAACACCCCATCACCAATCCCGAGCCTCTCCAATGCCGAATTATCGACAAACTTAGTCGCCATAACAACTCGATCGACTAGTTGGCGCCATACCGCTTTCTGTTTTGCACTCAAATTCTTACATCCCATATAGTCAACCGGGGTCGTCTTTTGCTTTTTCGGGGCCATAACTACACAGATTTAGACAACCAAATCTAACCCTAGACAGAACCACTACCCAAAATTGAGCACTAGACAAAGAATGGAGGTTGACTAAGACTTGAATCAAGCTACCAACAACTCACAACACACAACTTGATACTTACACAAAACAACTCACCAATGTAAACACACACAAACAGCAGAAGAGAGTTGGACGAGGGTTAGAAACTTACAAGACTTCAGGCAGGAGACACAGACGCAGACCCGACGATGCCGACGAAACCCGACGCACACGCCCCGCCGAACCCTACTCGACAGATCCACCCGCGAGTCGCCTGAACCCGACGCGACTCGCCTGACCACGGCCCGACGACGACTGACTCCGGCAACAACGACACACCCCCAACAACCACGACGACCCACGAATTTACGCAGAAACCGACAACTTAAATTGAAATTTGAAGTGAAGAGGAAGGATTGATGGTAATGGTGAAGGGTTTGAATTTGATTTAGGGAAGAAGGAGATTGAAATTGATTTGGGGGAAAAAGGAGATTGAAATTGATTTGGGGGAAAGGAAGTTAGGGTTTTGAATTGATGAGGATGAAAGAAATAGAAGGGGAAAGGGGAAAAGGGAATAGAAGGAATAGAAGGAGTCGGATTACTCTGTTTCAAATTTTTGATTTTTCGTTTTTTTTTTTTTAATAATAAAATAATACCTGTGAGAGGGGAGTCCCGCGAGTCGCATAGGGTCCGCGCGACTCGCGCGGCTGCCTGGAAATCCGTCCCCTTTTTTTTTCTTCAATTTTCGCTCAGATTTCGAGGGATCTCCATGCTAGTCGCCCAGGACCCATGCTAATCGCCCAACCTCCTGGAAAATCGACGCTTGTCTCCTAATAAAACATCAAAAGTTAGTAATAAAAACTAAGTTTAAGAAAAACAACGATTAAAAAAAAAAACAACGAAATTAATAAAACGACCTATGACCCGTAAAATAAAATTTTACAATAAAAGTCTACAAAACGGGTTGCCTCCCGGAAGCGCTTTTGTTTAAAGTCGTTCGCTCGACTTAGACGGATGTCAATTTTCATGGATAGGGTCGTAGAGGGCCATCGACTCCACTACGTTAGCTTCAAATCCTTCATAATACGGCTTAAGACGTTGTCCGTTGACCTTCAAATACTTGTTTGTCTCGGGATTTCGTACTTCAACTGCACCATGAGGGTAAACATGAGTTATAATGAATGGACCAAGCCAACGGGATTTTAACTTACCGGGAAAAAGGCGAAGACGGGATTGAAATAAAAGGACTTTTTGCCCAACTTGAAAGTCTCGCCTCAAGACCATCTTATCATGCCAAGCCTTCGTTTTCTCCTTATAAGTCGCCGCGTTTTCATATGACTCGAGACGTAGCTCCTCCAACTCTTGTAATTGTAGCTTTCGATGTATTCCCGATTCATCTAAATTCATATTGAAGCTTTTAATCGCCCAATATGCCTTATGCTCTAGCTCCACGGGAAGATGACAAGCCTTCCCAAACACCAATCGATATGGAGACATGCCGATCGGGGTTTTGTAGGCCGTTCGATATGCCCATAATGCATCGTCTAACCGTCCACTCCAATCCTTCCGATTTGGATTGACCGTCTTCTCTAAGATGGATTTGACTTCTCGATTGGACACTTCAGCTTGTCCGTTCGTCTGCGGATGGTAGGCCGTGGATACTTTATGAGTGACAAAATACTTTTTGAGCAAAGCACTTATCGTTTTATTCACGAAATGAGTACCACGATCACTAATCAAGGCCTTGGGAATTCCAAATCGAACAAATATGTTAGCCTTGATAAAATCCGCCACCACCTTCGAATCATCGGTCTTAGTGGGGATCGCTTCCACCCACTTGGACACATAATCGACTGCAAGTAAAATGTAGAGATTACCATTCGATTTTGGGAACGGTCCCATGAAATCGATCCCCCATACATCAAATATCTCACAATTAAGCATATAACTTTGAGGCATCTCATTTTTCCGGGAAATATTCCCCACTCTTTGACAATTGTCGCAAGCTTGACAAAAGACTTGGGCATCTCGAAACAACGTGGTCCAATAGAAACCGCAATCTAACACCTTCCTTGCCGTCCTCCGTGCACCAAAGTGACCTCCACACGCTTGAGAGTGACAAAACGTGAGAATTGAAGTCATCTCATTCTCCGGAACACATCTTCTAATAACACCATCGGAGCAATGTTTCCATAGATACGGCTCATCCCACACATAGTACTTCGCATCACTACGAAGCTTGTCTTTTTGAGATTTTGAGAAAACCGAAGGAAATTTAGATGAGCAAAGAAAGTTTACCAAATTTGCATACCAAGGTTGAACCGAGTTAAGTGCAAATAAACTTTCATCGGGGAACATACCCTTGACCGACTCTCTCTCATGTGTCCTAGAATCAACATCAATCAACCGACTCAAATGGTCGGCAACCACGTTCTCGGCTCCCTTTTTGTCTTTCACCTCAAGATCGAACTCACTAAGTAAAAGGATCCACCGGATCAATCTTGGCTTAGCTTCTTTCTTAGACATCAAATAGCGCAATGCCGCACGGTCAGAAAACACAATCACCTTCGTTCCTAATAAGTAGGATCGAAATTTCTCGAACGCATACACGACCGCTAGGAGCTCCTTTTCGGTGGTGGTGTAGTTCTTTTGGGCTTTATTAAGGGTCATGGAGGCATAATGAATGACATGAGCTATCTTTCCAACTCTTTGACCCAACACCGCTCCTAATGCATAATCACTTGCATCGCACATGATCTCGAAGGGGAGAGACCAATCCGGAGCTTGAATAATTGGAGCCGACGTAAGCCTACGTTTCAACTCATCAAAAGCCTCCTTGCAAGCTTTATCAAATACAAAATCTATCTCCTTTTGGAGCAATTTGCACAACGGTGTGGCTATCTTGGAAAAGTCTTTAATAAATCTTCTATAAAAACCTGCATGACCAAGAAAAGACCGCACTTCCCGAACATTAGTAGGGTAAGGTAGAGAAGAAATGGTATCAATTTTTGCTTTGTCTACCTCTATACCCTTTGATGAGACCACATGTCCAAGAACTATACCTTGCTCCACCATAAAGTGACACTTTTCTGAATTCAAGACAAGGTTAGTCTCAATGCAACGCTTAAGCACAAGAGATAAATGATGTAAACAAGAATCAAAAGAGTCACCATGCACCGTAAAGTCATCCATGAACACTTCAATGAAACGTTCAACATACTCCGAGAATATACTTATCATACATCGTTGAAATGTCGCGGGTGCATTACAAAGACCAAAAGGCATGCGTCTATATGCAAACGTGCCAAAGGGACAAGTGAATGTGGTTTTCTCTTGATCCTCGGGGGCAATGGCTATTTGGAAATAGCCCGAATATCCATCTAAAAAGCAATAGTAGGCTTTCCCCGCTAGTCTTTCTAGCATTTGGTCAATGAAGGGGAGGGGGAAGTGGTCTTTCCTAGTTACCGCATTCAATCTACGGTAATCGATACATATCCTCCACCCGTTTTGAATCCTAGTGGGGACAAGCTCACCATCTTTGTTCTCTACCACGGTCACCCCCGACTTTTTAGGGACTACTTGAGTAGGACTCACCCATTTACTATCAGAAATAGGAAAAATCATACCGACTTGTAGTAGCTTGAGAACCTCTTTCTTCACTACCTCCATCATAGGAGGAGTTAATCGACGTGGTTGCCTTACCGGTTTAGCATCATCTTCGAGTAAAATCCGGTGCATACAAGTACTTGGACTAATACCTTTGATGTCGGCAATTGTCCATCCAATAGCTTGCTTGTTCTCCACAAGAACGTCCTTCAACTTCCTTTCTTGTTCCGTGGTGAGCTTACTAGAGATGATAACTGGTAGTGTTTCTCCCTCACCAAGGAACACATACTTCAAGTGCTCCGGTAGAGCTTTGAGCTCCACCACAGGTGCCTGCACAATAGAAGGCAACAATTTCTCCCTAGGAACAATTAGTGGTAATGGGTTCTGAAAATTAGATATTGGTCTCTTCGAATCATGCAATTCCGCCACAACTTCCTGCAAATTAGCAGAAAAAGCATATTCTACCCCCTCATTACTCAAACTGTTCTCCAAAGCAACCTGCAACTCATCAGAACCATTCAGGTCAAAGAATTCCTGTGCTAATGGATCAACTATATCAATAAAATTGACAGAATGATGATCTACGGGGTATTTCATGGCATCATAGATGTTGAAAGTTACTAATTGGCCATTGGACTCCATAGTCATAGATCCATTAGAGACATCAATCTTCGTGCTTGCCGTTTTCAAGAACGGCCTTCCTAGCAAAATCGGAGCCACATGGTGATCATGTTCCATGTCTAGCACATAAAAATCAGCAGGAAAGATTAGATTGTCAACTAAAACAAGCACATCCTCGATAATACCTTTCGGGTAGACATTCGATCTATCCGCCAACTGAATCACAACACTAGTACTACTCAAAGGGCCAAGTTGCATAGATGTATAAACAGAATAAGGCATCACATTTATAGAAGCTCCTAAATCTAGCATGGCCTTATCAAATCTAGTGTTACCAATGGTGTAAGGAATTGTGAACATACCCGGATCACTACATTTAGGTGGTAGTTTTCGTTGAAAAACGGCGGATACATGTTCACTTACCTTAACTTTCTTTACCCCTTTAAGCTTGTTATTCCTTTTAATAGTGCACAACTCTTTTAAAATTTTTGCATATTTAGGAATACTTTTCAAAAGATTAAGAAGGGGAATATTTACCTCGCACTTTTCAAATACCTCATAGATGTCTTTATCGTGCTCAAAGTGACGAGTTCTCTTTAGTGCATCGGGGAAAGGTACCTCCGGTTCCAAAACCGGTGTAGTAGTAATGAATTCCTTTGCTTTGACAATAGGGGTTTGCTCCTCCTTCTCGATCACTATCTCTTCTTCTTCCTCTCCTATGACCGGTTGCTTTGCTACCTTCTTCACCTTCTCGACCTCCTCTAATTGCCTTCCGTTCCTCAATGAAACGGCACTCACATTCTTAGAAGGCACCACCGTTTGAGACGGGAGTCCCGTAGAATCTCGAGCTTCCAAACGACTAATAGAGGTCGCCATTTGTCCCAATTGAGTTTCCATGTTTTGGATACTAGCTTTGTTCTCCGTTTGATGTTGAAGAACCGTAGCTTGAAGATTGGACATTTGGGTGGTTACCGTAGCTTGACTAGCAACCAAAGCGCGGATCATGTCCTCGGTGGACATTTGTCCATTAGGTGGGGGTGGAGTAGGAACCGTGTTAGGAACTTGTTGTTTAGCAAAGAATTGTTGCTTCGCTTGACCGACTTGATTTCCTTGATTAAATTGTTGGTCCCCTTGACGAGTTCTCCACCTCATGTTGGGATGATCTCTCCATCCGGGATTAAAGGTATTGGAAAAAGGGTCCCATTTCTTCTTCTCTCCGGTTTCCCATACTCCATTCACCTCCTCTTGATTCTCTTCATACATGTGAGGACAATGCTCACTCGGATGTCCTTCGGTAGAACAAATACCGCACATCATAACTTGATTTGTTTTTCCCGACATCATATTTTGTACAAGAGCCGTTAAGCTATCGACTTTATGTTCAAGGCTTGAGGATGATGAATTACCTAAGGCATGCACTCCCCGTTTGTATTTTCGGGAAAAATCTCGAGAGCTTTCAGCTAGCTCCTGAATCACCTCTATAGCGGCATCTGGACTCTTGTTCATGATCGATCCCCCACATGCCGCATTCACAGTACGGGCATCCTCCACACAAAGACCTCCACAAAAGTACATCACAAGGTCTTGAGGATTGTAGCCATGATATGGGCATGTAGCACACAGCTTCTTAAAACGTTCCCAATACTCATACATCGTCTCACCGTCTCGTTGCTCCGCATTACTAATCTGCTTCTTCAACTGGGAGGCTCGAGATGCCGGAAAGTACTTCTCAAGGAACGCCTTCTTCATCTTCACCCATGTATCAATACTTGCCGGTGGCAAGTAATACAACCAATCCCTAGCAGAATCCTTCAATGAGAAGGGAAAGGCCCTTAGCTTCAGCTGCTCATCAGTGACAGATGCCGGTTTCATACTCAAGCATACAATATGAAAATCCGACAAGTGCTTGTTAGGGTCCTCATCGCTTAAGCCATGGAATGTGGGTAGTTGATGGATCAAACCCGACTTCAATTCGAAAGTGGCATTCGCACCCAATGGTGGGTACGTAATGCACAAAGGTTGTTGTGCGAGATCGGGTGCCGTCAGCTGCTTGATTGTGTTGGCCATGTTATTCGACTCGTCTTCGGATTCGGAAGAAACTTCGTTCACCTCTGGAATAACAAGAATATCGTTATTAAACTCTAGATCCTCGAATTCCTGTGTTCCGATGACTATTGCTCCCTCTCCGATTCTCCGTGACCTGTGAAGAGTGCGTTCAATCTCTGAGTCGAAAGGCTCGAGGTTCAGGTTAGAAGAACGAGTATTATACATAAACTACACAAAATTAAATAAAATATAATTAAAATTAGCTATAATAAATAAAATAAAAATAAAAACTACACTAGAAAACACAAAAATAATTAACACCGATTCCCCGGCAACGGCGCCAAAATTTGACGGGCTAAAGTCGTATGCCTCAAATTACAATTTATAATCACTTATAACCAACTAACTAAAACAGTAGTATAATGGAAATAAGGGTCGAACCCAAGGGAATCAGATTAACCTAATTATGCTAACTAAAGTGTAGATGAAATCGATCTCTAATGTAATTAAAGACCGTAGTAACTAAAGGGGGGGTTTTGGATGATTTTCTAACAACTAAAATTAATAAAGATTAAAACTTTAAGTAAATCAAAGGATGAGAAATAACTTAGACACAAGCACAAATCCACACTCAATAGCGATTGATCATCGTAAGACGGTTTCAATTAATAACCTTGACTACTCTATCGTGAACATGAAATTCCAATTCTCTTAAGAATAGTTAACTAAAACGAATCACGTTCTTAATTAACCCTAACCGTAAAACAACCTAAACAATCCAGTTCTAGGTTCAATTAGACGGAAGCAATATAGATCTGAGAATTCGATAAATAATAAATAGCACGTACAATCCAGTCGTGCCTTAGATATTTATATGAATCGCTTCTAAGTACTAATATCAACGTATCCCGTTCAATATTAATTCCTAGTTGTTACTAATGTAAAGTTAATCAGTAAATCCTACTCAATTAACGATACTAACGATAGAACGATGCAATTAAATACTAGTTGTACACCTAGCAATCAACAACAACATTCATAAAATTAATAACAAAGCAATTCATAATAATCAAGGTTAATAATCAAAACATTCAAACTCACAAACGTTTCTCGAGTATTTCAAAGGCTTGAATCTAAGTAAAGAAATTAGTTACACATACTTGCGGTGGAAAATTAGGGTTCTTCAAAGTTCTCCCTTTTCTTCCTTGATGGATTGTAAAAACTAGATGTCAATGATTATGATATCTAAAACTAAGGCTAAACTAAACCTAATAAGAGTTTACTAATAATAAAATAATAATAAAAATATCCTAAGGTAATAATAATAATGTTTCCTAATTAAAATCCAAGTCTTAAAACGTAATAATTAAAGCAAAATAAGCCGGAATGCGTGATACGTTACAGGCCGCCGTGCGACTCGCCCCTTTCTCGCGCGACTCGCCTGGTCGCGCGACTCGCGTGGCCAGCTGTTACTGTTCCGTTCCATTCTTCGATTCTCATCGTTCCGGGTCTTCAAGCGGCCTTTCTTTTCCTTCGTTCTTAGCCCAAATCAACGGTCCAGTGGTTAACATCTTCAAATTAGCCTGTATTACATTCATACCAAACTGACACAAATGCAATACAAGACAACCGATTTAGCTCACAAAATACCCCAAAACCGTCGTAATAAATACGACTAAATACGGCCCATCAACCAGCGTTCTGCTGCTGCGTCCGTCTCGCTGTCCAAGCATCCGTGTCTTCTTCCTTTTCGGCGCCGGAATCGGTGAGCAATCTGTTCCATTCTTCTTCCTCCTCTGTTTTCATTCGTGGATTGTATCGTTGCTGTTGCGTTCGTCTTTCCATCCTGTTTTGGTTTCCGTTTTTATGTTCGTCTTCTTTTCTTCCTCTTTTCCTCCTATGTTAATTGCTGCGTGCATCTGCTGCTACCGTCTTTGCTGGTACTGGTCTGCAACTCCTCCTTTTCTCTTTCTCTTCTGACTTAGTTCGTTGGATTGTCATTTCGTTTTTCTTCGTTGATCTGATTCTTCTGTTGATGCTATTGCTTTTCTTGTTTCGGTTGTCGTCTTTGGTTGTTGTTACGGCTGTCTTTCTGTTTTCTTTTGTCTAATCAGATCCTTTGCTACTGTCACGTCGTTCTGCTTGTCGTCTCGTCTTTCGGTTTTGGTTTCGTTTCTTGTTTGGCATCCCTCTGTTCTCCTTCGCCTTTGCCCTTTCTCGATATTCTGTTCGGTGTCACATACTTGCTGCTGCCATCGTTTTGTTGTTATTGTTCAGTCGAGTCCCTCTTAGCATTGTTGTTGCACATACTGCGGGTTGATCTATCGACTTCCGTTCGTTGTTTCGTTTTCCTCTTCTTAGTAATGCCCTCTTGTCCCTTGTTCTTGTCCTTGTCGACTACTGCGTGTCAGCTACTTCTGTCTATCGAGTTCTTATTTTGTTTGTATTCCAATGCTGCTATGTTGTGGTCTTTTGCCTTCTGTTGCATCCATTTCCTACCTTCCTTTGTCGACTAATTCCGTCAATTAGGACCCTCTTCCTTCTTTGTTATACTACTTATTCATCCTCAATCCCCCCGTTTCCTGTCTTTTATCTAAATCAGGTTCGTTGCCGCTATTTTGGGTGATCCATCGTTCTTTACTGCCGCTGTCAACGTAGCCTGCTGCTTGGTGTCATGTTTTATTGTGATTTTTGTGAGGATCTGATAAGGACAAGTACTGGATCGTTCGGATGCCGACTTAAGGTAACTTTAGGACGTTATTCGATTTTATATCGTATGTTTGAGTAGTAGTATGTAGTAAATATCTTAACTTCGGTTTTCTAATTTTAGCTATATATTATTGCTAATTATATTCTTTTAAATCGTATTTATAAATATTTTACAAGTTTTCGATATCGTTTTACAAATCGTTAGTAATTTGATTATTTACGATCGTTATAATATTTTGTTGGCTATCGTGACACTAGTAACTAAATAATATCGATTGCATATTTTCGTCATATTTTGTTAAGTTATAATTTTTGACTCAAAACCGTATTTTTATATTATAATCGAGATTTGTACACTTGTTTAATAAATTAAGTAACGTTTTACGATTTATACTAATAAATGAGAAAATAGTCGATTTAGTTTTAAATATATTTTTAATCGAGACTATTTTCACTAAATATTTCCGATTGACTATTTTTATTAAAATTCGTATTATTTATTAATAAAAGCTATTTATTAAAAATAATTTGAAGTCTTTGTAACTCTCATTTTTTTATAAAACTCGTTGATTCAATTAATTTTGATATCATTTTTCTTAAAACATCTCTTTTCTAAAATCTATAATTTTAACTCGACTTCCTAATTATTTATATAATACTCTATATTGACTTATTGTATTTTCTTTATGTTTTGAGTAACGAATTTAGAAATATAATAAAGTTACGATAACGACGATAATAATAAAATGTTAATTTCGTTCGAAATGCTATTTTTATAGATTTTACTTATTTTAATAACTTACGTATTTTCTATAAGACTTTCTATTTTAAGTAAGTTTCTAAAATTAGTAAGTTTCTATTTATAGAAAGTTTCCCTTTTTATATGAAATGTTTATTCCCTTTTATCTTCATATTATTTATAATGATTATTTATTCTCAATATCGATAATGGCTTGTTTTGGAGTTATGGAATAAAGAGAAGTGTGGGGTTAGAGTAATATAGTCTGGGATGTACGTTTTTGCCATCAACTATAAAGCTGGTGTGTCTATGTTGAGACACATTGGTCGTTGAACTGAGCATGGTTTGTGTTCAGGAGTGTGTATATTTTGACCTTAAACTTAGATATCGCATCGTGTAAGTCGCGTCGGGTTGAACTGGGTATGGTTTGTATCCAGAAGGGGTGTGCACTACTTAAACCAGGACCTCGCTGCACGCAGTCCTGTTATGGTTGAGTTGCCTAGTTAGAGACCGAAGTCTGATTTGTTTTGACTAAGTTCTCGAAGCTAGTTTAGTATTATTCCTAGTGAAAGGCTAGCCTTGTGCACACCGATCGAATTTCCATAAACGCCATTTTTTGAATATTTATATTATCGATTGATTTTGACTTGCAGGTTGGCAAGTGCTTTAAGTTTTGCTGAAAACTTATTTTTATTATATCGTTTTAATGTTTTCTCTTTTTAAATATTTTGATATAATAATACTATTATTTTTCCATATGATATAATATGGCTGGGAGAACGTCCGAGTTACTCCCCACTGACGTGGCTGTTATGTTTATAACATGACAGGTTGCTGCTGGGTTTTGGGTGTGAGCTAGCGAGTAGCGTGGATCCTACTCTTTCTCTATTCATGTTTATTTATGGATTTTTATAAACCCGTTTGGAAGTTTTACTTTTAGCCCTTTTGTAAAAAGAGGCCTTTGTATTGACTTACCATTTCTTTTAATAAGATATAGTTTGTCAGTGTGTTTTAATCCCACTCTACAGTGTTTCCGCCACTGTATTGCGTTAGATTTTTCTAGGGGATTACAATCATCCTTCACATCAGCAGCCACTCCATTGAAGTAAACATTCGTCTTTCCCGGACTCATTTTCAAGCCCGACGCAGAGGAGAAAGTAGCAAACGTTCTTAGAAGAACCATAATAGAGTCGATCTCTCCTTTGCTAAACATCAGAAGGTCATCTGCAAACATCAGGCTCGATAATTTCATGCCACCACATAAAGGATGAAACTTGAACATCATATTTTGAGTAGTGTGCTTGAGCAATCTAGTGAGGTATTCCATACAAATGGTAAATAAGAGCGGAGAAAGCGGGTCCCCTTGTCTAAGGCCTCGTTTACCCGGGAAAAAACCAAACGATTCACCATTGAGACTGAGAGTAAATGTAGCGGTAGTTACACATTCCATGATAAGGTTAGTGAAACCTGCTGGAAAATTAAGAGATGTGAGCATTTGAGCTAGGAATTCCCACTCAAAGGTGTCATACGCCTTCTGTAAATCGATCTTGAACATGCATCTAGGTGAGACCGACTTTCTTCCATAGAGTCTTATTAGGTCTTGGCAAATCAGGATGTTCTCCAAAATGCTCCTTCCTTGAATGAAACCGCCCTGAGTCGGAGAGATAATATCTGGTAGCACTGTTGCCAATCTATTACAGAGTAATTTCGAGATGACTTTGTAGATAATGTTACAGCAGGCTATAGGTCGGAACTGTACCACCGATTGGGGCTTCGCTACCTTTGGAATGAGAGTCAAAGAAGTGGTATTCAACTGTTTCAGCATCTTTCCTGATGAAAAGAATTCTTGAACTGCTGCGCATACATCCCCTTCAATAATCCCCCAACTGGCCTTGTAAAATTGGCTTGAATATCCATCTTGGCCCGGAGCCTTATCGTTAGGAATAATTCTTTACTTATAAAAGAGTTGTTTGCAGGCATAGAAATGTGAATACATGCGAAGTATCATCATAGAAGTTGAAAACTATGTTCAACTAAATTTGGTTGCTAGTGTGTAGTTCTGAATTACATGGTATTTTGATAATTTGATCAAAGAGAATACTTTAATTGTTCATTTGTTCAAAAGGCCCATTTAGACTTTCACCTTAGCTGCTAATTTGAATCTCTTTGCATGATTTTTCAGAGGATTACCAATTACATACCAATTTTGAACTTTCTGGAACTTCAACTCCTAGATGCGAGATGAGAAGTACTAATGTTTTTTGCAGCTAAAGGATGAAGGTTTTTATCTTCTTTAGCTTCTGGTAAAGTAAGGGTTCGTGCGGGGAGCATTAACTTTCATGCAGCGGGTTTGCTTCGTTCGTGTGTTATAGTTGCACTTCTACCAGGCTTAATAGATAGTTACCACTTTTGGGAGTTGATTAGCCGTCCTTCTTAGCTTCTTGTTATGGGATTTGATCATTTTTAAGGCATCTTATTATAGTGCCGATGTTTTTTCCCCGACTTCTCATTGTTCGGATGAAATAAGTACAATAATTCTTTCAAATACGTGATGTATTTAATTTGACATGCAATTTTATGGTATAAAATTTTGCCATAAAATTTTGTTCTGGAAATATACTTGCCAAATTGCTGTTGTTTACTACTCCGTATATTTTTTTGTCATATATAGTGCGTTTAAAATGAAATCAAAACTCCAGAAATATAAATGACCACAAAAATAAGTGGCATAAAAAACCGTCGAGAGTATGAATATTCTTGACACCAAAGAGCGTCGTTACTTAAAATTAATGACAACGCAATAAAGCGTCGATATTGTCGACAGAGTAAAGCGTCGCCAAGCATGACGCAAAAAAGCGTCAAAATATCCTGACCCCCAAAAAGGTGACGCTTTATAGAAGCGTCGAGAATAAAAATGCTGATGCTTTTGAGCGTCGAGAATGTCCATTAAAAGCGTCGCCATTTTCAGGTATTTGTAGTAGTGTAGGCTCTTCACGATAACGACCGGAAAAAGGCTTATTTTTGAGAGGGTGAGAATCTTTTTGTGAGATGGTTTTCTTTTGGCATTTTTCTTTTTCATTTGGTTTTTGAGTTGCTATGCCATTTCTTTTTCTTCTTTTGTATTTTGTTTTTCATTTGTTGTGCCTTTTCTTTTTCTTCTTTCTTTTCTTTCTTTTCTTTCTTTCTTTTTCTCTTTTTCTTTCTTTTGACTTGGCTTGCCTTTTGGATGATTTTATTTTGTAGGCATTTCTTGTAACCAAGTAAGAACTTCAACAATTTGCAACTTATTTGTGGAAAATGTGTAGAAGGTAGGGAAATGGGTGAGTCGGGGAGCGTCCTTCCCTTCAAACCCACAAAAAGGTGGAAAACTTGGACTAATCAGACAATTTTGAACACGGTCACCTAAGGGACGGGACTCGGCAACCAAGGCCTTTTCACACCGTGGGTGGTCATAATGGTCAAAATGCAAATCCCGTAGTAAATCCCTAGTAGACTAGGTGGACTCAAGGTAAAGGACCAACGAAACGATTGATTTAAAGTTATTCTACTAGACTAAAGTCCAAGATTCGATTCACATCACTAGAAAGGGAAAGTAAACACTTGCGCACTAGCCTCAAAACCGGGTTTTCGAAAACCCTTTTACACAAGACACAAACTAAACAAGACACAACAAGGACGAAAGTAAAAGAGACACACATATCAAGATAAAACAAAATGAAAGAAAGGAAAGAAAACGTACAAACAAAACAAACACCACCCCGAAACATCCAAACAAGCCACGACAACAACCACAACCTTCAACAAGCTCCACCCGAGCACACATCATCACAAAATCTCCTCCAAACTCCTCAAGAGAAAAAGAGGAAAAGGGATAGAATGACGTTACCAGATGTCTTGAGCTTTCCGAAAATTACGGCAGTCAAGGAACCTACAAGGAAATGGGGAGGCAAAACACAAAATACAACAAAAACATGACACAACGACACAAAAAGGAAAAGACACAAAAGAAAATCTTTTTGATTTTTGTGAAAATTTTCAAATTTTTAGGGATTTTTAAGCTTTTTTCGAAAAAACTACGAAAATAAAACTAATCTAAACTAAGATATTGCTCCCCCACACTTAAACCGAGCAATGTCCTCATGCTCGATCAGTAATGTGTGGAGACACTAAAAAGAAAGGAAACTACGAAATTAAAGCTAAAAATCAAAAAGAAAAACGAATAAAGGGTAGAGTGTGTCTGGCCGGGGCGTAATCAAGTCACCACGGGCCGGGACGAGAAAAGATATGGATGGGGGAACAAATAAAAAGAAGGAAATAAACGGAAATGGGAGGGGAGGACTAGGTGTAATCAAGTCACCTAGCCCGGATTCCGCCCGAATCCGACTAAATCCTATCAAAAGAAAGTAAAATTAAAGAAAAAGTGAAAGTTCTTGTAAATTTGGATTTTTGAAATGGCTCTCGATGTAGTCACGTCATCGAGAGTCGGGAGAAAAGATCACCAAGGCCCAGAGGGCCACCATGACACAAAATTATAAGGGGAAGGGGAACAAACAACGGGAAACTAGCGATAAAAGACGGAAAAGAAAGGGGGGTCGCCTACCAAATGGTTAGCAACTCACTAACTCCATCGTCTCAATGATCTATATCGGCACATTGCTAGTCTTCATCATCGTTATTCCTCTTCTTGCTCATTGTAGTCACACGGTTGAAGTTCTAGGCTTGCATTGGTATAATGAGGGTGGGATTTGAGGTTAAACTCGGCGTATAGTGAAGAGAAGATGAGATAAATGTATATATGTGAAGTGTAGGGGTCATATGATAGGTGCAAGGATAGGTAGGGAGGTTGGGAGGGGGCATAAGAGGGTTGGGTGGGCTTAAATGACGAAGGGGAGGCAGAATGGGGGAGCTGGGCCCCATCCCGGGAGAGATGGTCCCATCCTTGGACGGCATGGTCCCTTCCCGGTCGAGATGGTCCTCTTCTCGGTCGGGATGGGTAGTCAGTAGCTCCAAATTCCACGCACACTTCATCTCGGTCAAGATGAAACCCTTCCCGGTCGGGATGACTCGTCTACCTCTTCAATCCTCATGATAGCTTCACCCACATGACAACTAATACATCGGGATGTCGAATCCCGTCCCCAAAAGCTTGTCAAAAGCTTCAAAAACCGACTTCCTAGCCCAAGATCCAAGCTTCTATCATCATCTACTTCTCTCAAAACTTCATCTTCACAAGCAACCTATCAAATAAACTCAATAAACATCGTCAAAATCCCTTCCTCACATCGCTCATCAAAATACCAAATTACAAGAATTTCACAAAACTCAAAAGAATAAGAGAGAGATATATACAATAAGACGGTTCTTTTGGAACTCCGTCAAACCAAGGATGGAGGTTCTGCATTCATTTTTCAACAACATTGTAGACAACTCCACCGCCATCAAGGGCACGAAGTAACGAATCGAAGGCTCTCGAGAAATCTTCGACGAAGCTTGTGGAATACCAACCTCCACTCCAAGGGTCATCACAACCTAACCTCAACGTTCCCGGGGTATTCCGATCTACTAAGTTCAACGGCTTGAACTTGTACTTGCGATCCTTCGGTATATACCCAAACGGCCATTCATCTTCACAAGGCCCTAAGGGAGGCTCAACCTTCTTCTTGCTAACCGACTTGTCTTCAATCTCATGATATGGGCATTCATCCGCCCCAAGCTCAGAATCATCATCATAAATTCCACCCAAGTTGTCTTTCAAACTTTCATCTGAATCATCCGCCAGATCGATGTCTTTCATGGCGTGGATCATATTACACGACTCATCATTTATAGGCGAGGTGTTGCCTTGGAGGTCAAACACGAGCTTCTCATCGCCTAGCTCAAATGTGATCCTACCATTCTTTACATCAATCATTGCACCGGCGGTATGTAGAAATGGGTGCCCAAGGATAATGGGAGTGATAGCATCCTCCGGCATATCAAGCACAATGAAGTCGACTGGAATGAAAAATTTTCCTATTCTTAGTGGCACATCCCTAACATCCCTAATGGTCGGTGAAACGAATTATCGGCCGTTTGGAGTGTAATAGAGGTACATTTGAGCTTTTTCATCCCAAGTCACTCAAAAATAGAATAAGGAAGAATGCTTACACTCGCACCCAAATCGCATAATGCTCTTTCAATTTTCAAGTTCCCTATGGTGCACGGGATTGAGAAACTACCCAGATCCTTCAACTTGGGAAGTGTAGAGCCTTGAATGAGCTCGCTCACCTCTCTCGTGAACGCTATGGTCTCTTTCTTGTCAAAGGATCGATTCCTAGCCAAGATTTCTCTCATGAATTTTCCATATGTCGGGACTTGGGTAATTAGCTCGTTGAAAGGGATGCTCACATCCAACTTCTTCACAATATCGACAAACTTGTCAAATTGAACATCCACCTTGGTCTTCATTTGCCTTGTTGGGAATGGCAACTTGATATGTATCTTGTCTTCCTCATTATGGTTGGACTTTTCAATCGACATTTTCTCCTTTCCTTTTTCTTCTCTTTGGAGTGGAGGAAGCTTGTCTTCATGGGGTTTCTCAACCTCCCACAAGACTTGCTCCTCCATGAGGTTTCCCAACCTTCATTGCTTTGGCACGGAGATTCAACTTCTTTCATTGCTTCTTGCTCATTACGGAATAAGGGAAAATCATAGGATGCGCCGCTCCTCAAGGTGATGGCATTCACATGTTCAAATTTAGATGGTACACCTTGAGGAGGTAGTTGACCCCCTTTGTCTTGAAGAACTACCTGAAGCAACTTGAGCTAGTTGGGTTTCGAGCATCTTGAGATGAGTTTTTGTTTCCTTGTTTTCCATTTGAAGTTGGACAATAAGTTCTTGTTGGGATCTTTTCAACTCCATTTGACTTCTTTGCATAACATTTGCTTTTGTGTATCGAAATCCCGAGGTGGAGATTGTTGATTGTGTGGAGTATCGGTGATGTCTAAGGGAGTGCCATAATCATGAATTGGAGACCGGCTCCTTTGCTTGCTTTCTTGTTGAGTACCTTGAGACCCTTGTTGTTGTTGGAAGTTCCCTTGGAACCCATGAGAATTGCCTTGATTAAGGCCTTGAGAGTTACCATGATTGTGGTTTTGGTAACCTTGGTTGTTGTTTTGATGTCCTTGAGAGTGTTGGATTCCTTGGAAACCATCTTGATGATTGAAGTTCCCTTGATTTTGGAACCCTTGATTGTTGTTGAAGGCACCTTGGTTATGTTGTTGGAAGTGGTTGAAAGGCCTTTGATTGCCTTGATAACCTTGGTAGCCTTGGTTGTTGTCCCTTAAGGGAGGTGGAACATAGATTGGACGGTGTTGTTGTTGGAAGTTCCCTTGTTGTTGGGAAGCTTGGAACATGTGAGGATTTGGCACATTTTGAGCCTTGAAGTTAGAGTATGGGGCACCTTGCTTGAATGCTTGAAAAGCATTCACTTGCTCAATGCTACTTCGACAATGTAGAGGCTCATGTCCATGTATCCCACAAATCTCACATATCTCATAATAAGATGTAGGAGGTACAACTCCCAAAGCATTGACTTGTTGAATGGCTTGTTGGTGGGAAGAACTTGTTCTTTGACCTTGATCAAATTGACTTTGCTTGGAGCTTCTTGTCGATGGCATCAATGTGGGTTTTCAATTGTGCTCCAAGTTTGATACTAAGTTGTGTAATGGCATCAAGCTCGTGCCTTCCCCCTCGATTCGCCTTCCTAGGCCTTGAGTATTGAGAGTTGTGAACCGCCATTTCCTCAATTCTTGACCAAGTTTGGTCATCATCTACCTCGGTGAACCTTCCATTTGATCCCATGTTGAGTATGGCCCTTGAATCTTCATATAACCCATTCCAAAATTGTTGGACAAGGAACCACTGTGATAAACCATGGTGAGGACAAGAACGGATCAAGGCTTTAAACCTTTCCCACGACTCATAGAGACTTTCTTCGTCACGTTGTTAAAACCCCGTGATTGAAGCTCTCAATAGATTGGTCTTCTCCGGTGGATAAAATTGTTGGTAGAATGCTAAGGCTAGCTTCTTCCAAGTGTCTATACCGAGAGCCGTCTTGTCGAGACCTTTGAGCCATTGCTTTGCCTTGCCAATCAAAGAAAAAGGAAATAGGACCCACCGGATTTTGTCTTGGGTAATTCCCGGTTGTGAGATAGCATCGCAATAGTCCGAAAAGGTTTCCATGTGTTGATGAGGATCTTATGTTGGTAACCCACTAAATTGACTTCTTTCAACCAATTGGATAAATTGTGTTTTAGCCACAAAATTCCCGGCATATGCGGCCGGTAAAGCGGTTGGACCGGGCAAAACGTCTTCCGTAAAGGTTGAATGAGAAGAGAACTTAGGCATTATTGGATGTGCGGGAGATGACGGTGTAGATGATGTTGATGTAGAAGTTGAAGGAGAACTAGGTGAAGAAGAATGGTTAGATGTACCAAAGGGATTGATGAAGGTCCCTTCGGTGGTCTCTCGAGGTGACTCGTTCAAGTCAGATCCTTGAGCTTGTTCTTCAATGATATTACTAGTACCCGGTTGAGAATTTCTAACCCGATCAATCGTTCGTTGGCGAAAGGCTCTAAAGAGTCTTTCCGGCTCTGGATTGAAGAGCAAGAAGTCGTCTCTCCTCCTAGGCATGCACTACACACTTGAACAAACGTGAGAACGAGAACAACGGAAGACAAAGAGAGAAGAAAACAAGAAAAAGACTACAAAATATGCACAAAGGATAGAAAAAGAACACAAGAGTGGTAACTAAGTCAAGCTAATAAGAAAACTAAGTCTAAACATGCACCGTCCCCGGCAACGGCACCAAATTGGTGGGAAGGATTTGTCGTGGGTCCTACCGATCAAATAAATCCAACAAAACCTAACTAGTAGCTATGGTAAGTCGGGTCGAGTCGACGGGGACGGTTATGAGGTGTCTAGACTATGGTCTACTGAAAAACAAGGCTAGATTACCAAAACAACACAAAGAGGAACAAAGTAGCGAGAATTGATTAACTATGATGACGGAAGAGGATGAAACTAGTATTAAAGATGAACTAGATATAACATGAAAAAAATGAATCAACTAAAGACTAAAACAATCAACTAACTAGATAGATAATTGCTAACAAGAAGGAGAAATCAAATTGGGAAGGAGTAGGGTTAGGTTGGGTTCATAAGTGTAGTAGGATGATTGGGAGATCAAGGGTGTAGGTTTCACCTAGTTACTAAGGTCGGTCCGCGCTCTCGCGTCAAAGCCAAAGTCCGCACTCTCGTGTCAAAGACTGAACCCGAATACTCATGCAAGATATTACCCAATACACAAGAATTCAACCACAAATCAATCACACAATGAGAAGATGAAAACAAGTATGAGTAGCTAGGCCACTACAACTCAAACAAGCAATTCAACAAACACATAGAGTGCTCAACATGTGACTAGTAACAAAGGATTCATCTTTACCCTTAATCAAACCCTAATTACCCATAATCCACACTTAATACCCCTACTAACCCCACAATAATTCTACTTACACATAATGAAACTAACCCTAACCATAACAAGAGGAATCGACACAAACAACAAAACATTCATAATTAAACTAGCAAGAACAAGAACAATAATCAAAGATTAAAACTTGAAAGATAAAACAAAGATTAAGAGTAAAGAGAATAAGAAGATTATACCTACTAAAAAGAGGATGAAAAGATAAGAACTTGTATTAATATGAAAAACCCAAATAAATCTCCCAAGGTTGTCAATCTTGGTTGAATCTTGAAGAATTCCCTTAATACAAGACTAATTACTAAGATTAATCTAAGATTAACAAAAGATTAATGTAGAACTAAGCTAGGGATGAAGAGAGTCTATCTAGGGATTAGAATAATGTAGAGTAGTGTAAAAGTACTTAAACAATACAAAGGGAGGGTATTTATAAGGGTTCACAAGGAAAGGAATTGAAAAGAAGTGAAGCGGAGCTGCAGGTGGCCCATCCCGGCTGAGAAGAGATGGTCTCGGTCGGGAAGAGACCCATCTCGGCCGGGAAAGCCTCTTCTCGGCCGGATGGAGTATCAGTGGCCCGTCTTTGCTTGTAGTCTTCATCCCGACCGAGATGGCCCTCATCTCGACCAGGATGGGTCTTGTAGGCCTCAAATATGATCTCAAAGGTCCCTACTTGCTTCTCATGGGCTTCTCATCGATTCTCGGTGCTCGGGATCAAGTCTAAGGGGCTCGGGAATGGGTCCCAAGGTCTCGGGATCGAGTCTAAGCCACCGAGTGATCGTCGCTTCTCTTCGTTAGCTCCAAATGTATCGGAAACGAGTCGGAATCTTTCCACTTCTCCAAGATTAGTCTTAGGAGCCTAAAACAAACTAGATGAAGGGTAAGTAGCCTCGAAACCGCTCCCAAAGAGCGATTCCACAAGAGAAACCGGGACCAAAGACAAGAGAAATAGCACTACAAAACACACTTATCACCCCCTCATTAGTTAACTCCACATTAGCATCCCAGGGCCTTACAATCAGAGGCTTATAGTCAAATAAGAAGTGACCAGCCGCAAGAATGGCCTCCTTATGTTTTGACTCCTTAAATCTTACCAAGAACATGCCTTTCTTCAGTCCTGATACCTTGTCAACTCCATGCTGACGCCATATTCGATTGATGAAGCCATTAAAGACTTCCCATGGTGTGTTTGCTCCCAGGACGAAACAATACACCGCATTGTTCCAATATTCCACCTCCTCTTATGTGTCTTCATCTGTAAACTGCATAATTTGCGTCTGTAATGGAGTCTCAGGGATAGCAGTCTCATGTGATCCCTTCTTCTTGCTTCTTTGAGCGATCCATTGTATACTCTCATCGTTGATCACCTCATCATTCTGGTCAACGTTAATCTCACCCATCTCAATATCCTCTACCTCATTCTCACTAAAATTCAGTCATGCAGCTGGGATTCCTACAATCTCTTGAATAGGCTTGGTCTGTATGGCATCTTCATCATTAGGGCCCTTCTTGTTCCTTCCTCCTCCAGAAAAAGGACTCTTTGGTATCGATTTTTGTACAGATCGACGTAAAATCTGCCTTTGCTTACTCTGGGTTGCAGAATTCCTAGCCATGCTATCAAATTTACGTAGAATCAAAGGAAAAAATGGCACTGCGTAAGTTATTCGCTAGGGTTCATCATTCGCAAAATTTCTACATTAAGTTGTTCTTGATAAAGCAATATTCTCATGAATACTCCTACCCTTCACAAAAGCAGCTTGTTCCAATCCCACAATATCAACAAGAACTTCTTGAATCCTAAGAGATAATAGCTTACTAACAGTTTTATAGAAAATTGAACAACAATAGATGGGTCTATATTCTAACACAATCTGACAAACATCCTTCTTCAGAATAAATGTGATTAGAGTAGTGTTTGCATGTTTTATCATCTTAGATTTTGTGAAGAATTCCCTTATAGCCTTACAGAAATCTTCCTTAATATAAGGCTAAGAAGCCTTAAAGAATTCTGATGAAAACACATGCGGCCCAGGGCTTTTATCAGAGCCTATGGACGAGATCACCCTCCTAATCTCTTCCTCCGTAGGGATCCTAGTAATTTGTTCCCAGTCATCCTGATTTACTAGATTACTTTGGTTTACTATCCCAGTGTCCATCTGCTTAATAGGAGAGGCAGTCCCCAGTACGTCTTCATAGTAATCAACAAAAGCCTAGGCCACATTATTCAACCCCTTTCTAGTAGCTCCCTTACTATCTTGAATGGTACCAATAACTTGTTGTTGCCTTTGTTCCTTTATCTTAGCATGGAAATAAGCAGTAGACTCATCCCCAAACCGAATATTATCCACTTTTGCCCTTTGTCTAAGAATACTTAGCTCAGCCATAGTAAGCATCTTATGACTATCAAGTAATCTTTGCTCTTCATCAATAAGCTCTTGAGAGAAAGGCATTTGCTGAAGATTATCCTGACAGACAACTAACTGTTGCATAATCTCCTTAATTCTCAACCCCACATTAGTGAAATTCCTTCTATGCGTCTGTTTAAGAGCCTTCTTTACATTTTTAAGCTCAGCAAATAACTGAAAACCTGTTGTACAATGTACAGATGTAGCCCAAGCCTCCTGAACCACCTTATGATAGCTAGGGTGCTTAACCCAACAATTAAGAAAACTAAATCTTCTCTGTTTCCTCTCCTCAGCTTTAATAATAACTATAAATGGGGAATGATCTAAAACCCCTGCAGGCAAATAGCTAGCAAAGGAGTCAGGTAATGAATTAACCCATTCAGAGTTCACTAAGACCCTATCCAATTTACACCATACTCTAGCCTCTGGATTCTGCTTATTAGTCCAGGTGAACTCATACCTGTAACACCCCTTATTTTTCAAATAGAGTTACAATTTTAAACATTTATTTAAACCAAGTTTAATGCTTAAAAAATTATTTTCTGTAAATAAAATATTTTATTTTCGTTAAATTAAAAATTATTCCGTTATAAAAACATAGGAATTTATTTATCGAATTATTAAATTTTTTATCTTTCTTAAATAAAGTTTTAAAACTCGAAAACAATTTTAATATTGACCTGTCGTTTTGATATTTTCAGAATTCAAAAATAATTTATCAAATTCTTAAAATAATAATTTCTTATAACTCTTGTCCCAAATTATTATTTATCGTCTATTTTACTTACCATCTTACAAATTTCTTTTTAAAAATAAATTTTACGGTTTCCATTATATTTATTCCGTAATCTTATATTTCAACTTTTTAAGAAAGAAAGAAAGACGTTTATATGAGAATCGGACCGGACAGAAACTTGGACTGATCTCCCACGTTTTCCATAAAGTCTAATGCATGCTCACTACTCATACACTTAACACCTCACCAACTAGAAGAAAACCTCTGTTTTAACTTTTAACCACTTTCTCTCTCTAAAAACTAAAACCAACAAAAAGAAATAGCTAAAGGGTGAAGAAAACGAAACCCTAAAAACCCTAATTCAGATAATTAGGATTATTTCAAGTGGAGAGAAAGGCAATTTTCCTTTCTATTGAAAGGAGCAAGGGTGTTTAAAACTCCCCAATCAAGATCGGTGAATTCTGTGTAGGCAATTATAGCCTACTATAGACATTCCGTGTGGAAGGTTAGAAGCTGCATGCAAAGTTAGGGAGTGGCGATTGAGCTTTTCTACCAGGCATAATCATCTCCTACTCCAGAAAATCGGGTGTCAGAGATTGCATGCATAGAAGAGGAAGAGTCTCTTGCATGCATTGGTGGTTCTCTGTTCTAGAAACGGAAGAATTTTCAAGACTTGGGAAAGTAAGAAAGGTAGTATTTAAGAATGGGTAGAGTGTGGAGAGAAGGGATTAAATCTACCTACTCTATTAATCAAAAAAATTCAAAAAAATTTCATAATAATTCTTATCGTAAGAGGATTAAAATGAACAATCTCAATGGAGAAATCCCTGATGATTTGAGAAGGGAACCACTTCAAAATGGTTTTATTACTGAAAGAAGAGGAGGAAGAATCAGAAATGCTCCTCTAATAGTCATTTCGTCTTCTTCAAGTAGTTCCTCGGAAGATGAAGAAAACAGGGATAGGAGAAGAGGGTTGATCAATGGGTGGATTAACCCTCCTAATAATGATATGGAGGATGACGACTTGGGAGATATGGGTGGAGGACTTCCACCAGACCAACAAATTCCGGAAAGATTGGATGACCCACATGCAGAAGAATTCAATGAGGCCTGGAGACTGCCTAGGGCGGGCCCTATTCTCACCCTTAATCCTGATGTACTGGGGGACACAAAGAGGTTCTATAGCAAATGTGTCCTAGGAAAGATGGTGGACTATAGGCACTTTGAAGCATTCCATATTAACAGGGCAGTGGAAGCAAAATGGCACTCAAGGGGACTTATCTCAGTTTTTAAACAAAGAGATATTTTCATCTTCTTCTGCGAAGAGGAGGAGGACAAAAGGGACATTCTAAGGAAAGGGGTGGCTTCTTTCTATGGAGGCCTCATGGTCTTCAAAAATTGGAGAAGGAAGATGGTCCCAAGAACGGTAACTTTTCCGATTGCTTTCATTTGGGTACGTGTATGTGGTCTGCCTTTTGAATTTTTAAATGATGATGTAGGAAGAATTTTAGGAAATGTATTGGGCATTAGACCTCAAGTTGAACCTATGGGGGCTATACCTGTTAATGATTTCATTTGTATTCGAGTGGGTATTAGAATTGGGGATCCTCTCATGCCTGGTTTCTTCTTGGCATGTGAGAATGGGATTTTGATTTGGGTTCAATTTAAGTATGAAGAGGTTTTTAAATATTGTGTTCGCTGTGGAAGGGTAGGACATAAAGTAGATAGATGTGTGGATTCACCTAATCAGATTTTGACTCAAGTTAATGCTATGTTAGCGAGAACGGTCGCTAAAGGTTTTGTGATATTCCAAACGAAAGCAATCACTCTATGTTTAACTTGGATTTAAGGGCTTCCCCTAAGCAACCTGAGTTTGCTACCACTAGGATAGATTTTGAAGCTGGAAGGTTTGGGAACATTCAGGATGCTTTACCTGAAGATAGATTTGTGGACTTTGAAATTGGAACAACTCCAGGGGGAAGAATTTATCCGGGGATGAGGTTTTTCAATAGGAATGTTCCCTTTGATGGACCAGTTTGGATGAGAGAAGGGCTCAATGTAGAAGGGGAAAACAATAACCAAGACCAGAATCAAGAAAACATGGAGATTGATGGGGAGGAAGACTTAAGGGGTGAAGGCAGAGGTGATATAAGAAGAAGGTTTGACAGGGAGGGGGCTCATGGTACAGGAGGAGTGATGGGGGACAGAAACCATGTCCCACATGGCTTTCAATTTGATGATCCTTTTATAAGAGCTATGAATCACAGAGCTGCAGAAGATGTGGATAATCCAGAATGGATTATGAGAGAAAATTTGAGAAGAAGGATAGAGCCACATGAATTTAGAGGATTCTTTGAGGATGAGGAAGAGGGAGTGGCGCAAACCTTTGTAAGTCCAACAGGTTTTCCTATTATATTTCATGATCCTGGAAACTTCAATGGGAATAATGACAATGCCAATATGGAGGACGAAGAGAATGGGGGAGAGGAGAATGCTAACAATGAGGAGGAGAATCAGATTGGAGGAGAAGGGGAGGCAATGGCAGGTGAAGAGGAAGCTGGCAATATGGATGCAGGTAATGGAATTCCTAATGAGGAGGAACTGGATGAAATGGGAAATCCAGAAGAAGAAGCAAATATAAAAGCGGCTAATAGGGGAGGTGATTGGGTGGCAGGAATGGACCCCGATGAAACCCCTGATTCTTCTCCAGAATGGCCTTTTTCTCCTAGGGAGAGGGACAACTGGAACTATGTGAGAAGAGGCGAGGCTGAAGAAGAAGAAGGTATGGAAGCTGAAGAACAAGGTAATGGAGAAGGTGAAACCAGTCCCACTGAGGCTACTGCAGTAGTACAGACACCAAATGATGCTCAAGAAACTGAACCTATTCAGGACCAGGTGATGGATGAAGAAATGACATCAGAGGATAGGGAGGAGATTGAAATGGCAGAGAGGACTTGGCAGGACCTGAAGAAAATTGAGGAGCTCATGGGGGACTCAATAAAAAATCTGGGAAATTGGTTAGGGGACCCAAACTTCTTTCCAGATATGGAAATAGTGGATTTTGTTAGGAAAGGAAAAAATGCAGAAAGAAAGAGAAGGGCTAGATTAACTGGTGAAGGTAGTTCAACTGCAAATTGTAGGGGAACTGGAAAGCTGAAAGGAATCATAGAAGATGATGGCTGCAGGAAAAGAAAGGCAGACTATCGTGAGGAAGAAGATGGGCTGCAAATTGAGGGGAGTATTTGCTCACCAGGAAAGAAGCTGAGGATGGCAGAACAAGGTAACAACTTGGAAGAAGAAGAAGACACGAGCAAGGGCAACACTAGATCAGGAGAAAGCACTCAGGAACAAGGAAATGGTGATTCGAAGATTGGACCTGATCAATATTCTTCTCCCAAATGAATGGTCTTGCATGGAATTGTCGGGGACTCTCGGATCCGCTCGCACCGACAATTTCTAAAATTAGAGCGATTCTTAGTAGTCATAAGGACCTAGATTTCGTTTTCTTTTGTGAAACCAAATGTGATGTGAACTTAGTTGCGTCGTATTGTCGCCCCTTTGGGTATAAACATTTTAATGGCATGGATGCCGTAGGGTCCAGTGGGGGGCTTTTTGTTGGTTGGAAGAATTCTTCTTCCTTTTCTTTTGTGGCTAAATGCCACCATTTTGTAATCCTTATGTCGAATGTTAACGTTGCTTGTCCTTATTACTTGGTGTTAGTGTATGGTGAAGCTAAAGTAGGTTTAAGGGCAGGGGTATGGGAGTTCTTAGGAACGTATCTAGATAAGATGGAACTCCCATTCCTTTTGTTGGGCGATTTCAATCAGGTGGATTTGGTTGAAGACAAGTTGAGTGCTTCAAACAGAAGTATTCAAGGTATAGATTTTTTTGTCAAATGGAAGATGCAACACCAAATTATAGATATTCCGTTTAAAGGACCAAGATTTACTTGGAGCAACAAGAGGGAAGGGAAAGCAAGAGTCTTCGAAAGACTGGACAAGGCTTATGCCTCAAGGGATTGGCTTTTGAATTATCCTAATTCGGGGGTAATTCACTTACCTATTCAAATCTCAGACCATGCTCCAATTCTTTTTGCAACAGACTTAACGAAAGATAAGAGGAGAAGACCGTACAAAGTGGAAATATGGTGTCTGGAAACTGAAGAAGGGAAGGATACCGTCTTGAGGGAATGGGGACTTCCGACTAAAGGATCAAGAAACTTCAGCCTTATGAGAAGACTGGAGAGAATTAACAAGCAGCTTATGAGATGTGCACTGGATAAAAGGAAGGAATGGCTGAAAAAATGGGATGATTTTGATACAAAGTTGGACCATGAGCTTGAGGAAGTTTTTAATGGAGGAAAGCCAGAGGAGCTTAACAAGACCCATGATGAACTGCTAGAGTTTAGCAGAGCTGCGGCCATTTATTGGAAACAAAGAGCAAAGATTAGATGGGCGGAGGGAGGTGACATGTGTACTAGATACTTCTTCAATACAGTTAAAGGAAGATCCAACAAAAACTTCATCTACTGCATAAAGGATGATCAAGGAATTTGGTGTCAGGATAAGTTAAGCATAAAAAATTTATTCCAGGATCATTTTGAGTCGATCTTCAAATTAGAGGAATGCGTGACTCCCTTCGAGAGCTACAGAATGGAAAACTCAAGATTTTTTGATGTAGGAGGCCCAAAGGTTTCTGAGAAGGAAGGGGAGGAGTTATTGAGTGACTTCTCCAACAAAGAGATAAGGACAGCGGTTTTTCAAATGGGAGCGAATAAATCCCCAGGCCCAGATGGTATCCCGGGAGAATTCTACAAGAAATACTGGAAAACTGTCAAGAAAGAGGTTTGTGCAGCGGTTAGAGCTACAATTAACTCGGGTTTTATTCTTAAAGAAATGAACAAGACATTTATTACTCTGATCCCGAAAACCTCAAATCCTGAAAAGGTGGAGCAGTACAGACCTATCAGCCTCTGCAATGTGATCATGAAAATTATCACAAAATGTATCGCAAATAGAATGAAGATCATCATGGGGAGAGTTATTGGAGAATTCCAAAATGCTTTTGTCCCAGGCAGAGCTATAGCTGACAACATATTAATAGCTGATGAATGTATTAGAACTATTAAGAAGAAGAAATCGGGAAAAGTGGGACTTGTGGCCATAAAAGCAGATATGAGTAAGGCATATGACCGTGTTAATTGGAATTTTCTGAGAGGAGCCCTTCTTGGACTCAACTTCCCCTCCAAATGGGTTGACCTCATCCTCAATTGTGTTTCAACTGTCTCTTATTCTATTCTTCTTAATGGGGAGCCAATCAAGTTTTTCTCCCCCTCATGCGGATTAAGGCAAGGGGGTCGGCTTTCTCCGTATCTTTTCGTTCTCTGCACGGAGATACTTTCAAGGAACCTAAGAGGAATGACGGGGAGTGATGGTATCCAAGGATTTAAGATTGCTAAGAAGGCCCCTTTGATCTCCCATCTTTTCTTTGCAGATGACTCAATTTTCTTCTTAAAAGGGATCTGGTCTAATATGGTGAACTTTTACAGGATTATCATAAAGTACTGCAAGTTATCGGGGCAAATGATCAACAAGGCTAAATCTTCAATCCTTTTTAGTGATAATTGCAATCTAACTTTTATTCAGAGAAGCCTGTTGCTTTTAGATATTAAAATGTGTGAAGATCTAGGAGCTTACCTTGGAATACCGGATATTGGGAGCAATAAAAAGAAGGTGTCTCACTCAATGATTTTAGATAACGTAAGGAAGAGAATCTCTTCGTGGAATGGAATTTTCTTATCTGTTGCAGGAAGACTGACTCTCATTCACTCAGTTCTTGCCAACCTTTCAAGTTTCTTTCTATCGGTATTCAAAATGCCGATAAGTGTTGCTAGTAAGATAAACTCTCTTTTAGCACATTTATGGTGGGCGGGCACTAGAACTGGTGGGAGAGTCCACTGGAGAGCTTCGAAATTCCTTTCTTTACCTAAGATGGAAGGAGGACTGGGCATTAGAGATATCTCAGTGGTGAATCAAGCTTCTCTGGCAAAATTAGCTTGGAGACTATTATCCCAGGAAAATTCTTTATTCAGAAAAGTGTTTGAAGGGAAATTCGGATCAATGAAGGACTGGTTACAGAATGGAAAAGGGTGCGAGGATATTGTGTCCTCTTCCAACTGGAGAGATATAATGTGGGGAAGCAAGATCATTGACAAAGGACTTTCTTGGACACTAGGGGTTAGTTCATCCAACATCAAAACAGACTACAAGATAAGTATTTTTCAAGATAAATGGGTTCAGGGATGTATCCCTATACCTAAAACTGGCATCGATTGTATCCTCAATGATTTAGGGATACCCTGGTCATTAAATGACTTAATTGATCAGGACAACTCTTGGAACTCTGTTATGCTGGACAAGATTTTCTGCCCCTACTGGTGTCAAAGAATTAAAGTAATTTACATAGCCAAAAAGGATTTCTTCATCACACCGGTCTGGCGAAAGACTAATGATGGCCACTACAGTGTCAAAAGTGGGTAAGAGGGCATCAACTCAAATATCAAATTCAAAACCCACAGATTTAGGGCTAGTAAAGGTTCAGAAAGATTCCCAGAATTCATCAGGAAAAAGGAAATTTGGAAACTCCCTGGACCCCAAGTTTGGAAAACTTTTGCTTGGAAAATTCTGACTTCAGCTTTACCAATCGGAGAGGAAAGAAAGAAAAGGAAGTTACCAGGTTCTTTTAATTGTGCCCTTTGTGCGGTGGATGTAAGTTCCTCATCGGAAAGCAATGTAGAGGATTGTATTGAGACCTTGGAACATCTTTTCAGAGATTGTCCCATTTCAGCAAGAATCTGGGCTAGTAGTTGTATTGGCATCAGAGTTGAAGCTGATGCAAACATCCCCTTTAGAGAATGGTTTATGGGTTGGATGAGTTATCTGAACAAATCTGACAACTCCAGTATTGGATTGCTTCACTTCCTCAACACCTTATATTCAATTTGGCTTTTCCGAAATGGAGTCACTTTCAAGAAATGGAGTAATGATACTTTTGGATTCTGGAAAAGATACGAGGCTTCTAGTAAAGAGCTTAATATCTTTCTCAAAGATAGTGAAAAAACTCGGGAGATAGCTAAAACTTATGTAGAGGAGTTTAATGATAGGGGTCCTGAAATCCCAATCCTAGCGACATCACCCCGTTCTGAATTGGAGGATTCGGAAAAACATATGCAAAGACTGTGTGGTTCAAAGGAATTTTGGATCATCAAACAGACTGGACTGACTAATGTTTGTGCTCCATCAAAGATGCAGGTGGATGCAGGTTAGCTGGGTGATTTTAGGGCCTCGGGAGGATGGACTTGGACCCTCAGTGATGGAGAAGAAGGGGAAGAAGCTTTTCAATCCTTTATGGCGGAATCACCAATTAAGGCTGAAGGAATTGCTATTCTTCACGCGATTAGATGGATTAAAAGCAAAAGTGTTAGACATATCTGCATTATGTCTGACTGCCTCCAACTAGTCTCTCAAATTGTTGGAATCTCTAAGCCATCGGTTGAGCTGTCAGCTATTATCGAAGACATCTTCTTGGAATGTGCCGACTTCCACTGCTGCGCTTTCAAGTTCATCCCCAGGAATAGAAATAAAACAGCCCATAGATTAGCATCTATGGCACTTAGAATTGGATAATATTTTATGAATAATGTTTCGTTGGCAAAAAAAAAAAAAAAAAACACCTCACCAACTTTTATTATGTTACACCTCCTACCCTATATACACCAAAGCTCACCACCACACCTACCTAATCCTATCTATACTAGTAACCCATGGCTACTAGTAGCTACTATAAATACTACCACTACTTATACTACTACGTAACATACTACATACACTTATATACACTTATATACACTTATATACTACTCCCTCCTAGTTTTTTTTGTCTTCCCTCTTTCCTTTTTGGCACTAGTTCGATTATCTTCCCTCTTTCCATTTTTGGATTGTACTTTAATAATTTTTTTATTCTTCCTTCAATTTTTTATTCTTTCCTTTACTCACAAACCCCGCCATATTTCTACTTTATACCCCGCATTTTCTTACTTTCATCAATTCTTTAATACTTTCTTAATTTTTGTGCCCAAAAAAGGGGGGAAGAAATAAAAAACTAGGAAGGAGTACTTACTATTACTACTAATCGTACTACTACTCTTATATATTATTATTACGTATTACTTCTACTTACTATACTATACTATATACTCCGTACTACATACTATATTTACTCTCTCGTCCTTTTCTATAATTGAAGCATCGGGAATGAGAAGCTACTCAGTATTTGGCAGAATAACTTTTCTGGAGCCGTATTTGGGTCAAATCATTTCGACCCGAAAATTTCTTTAAAGAAGGAAAATGACGACTTTCCTAACGTAGACATTAGTATTGACCTGACGACCTTAATTCTTAATAACGTTAACAAATATTTCGTAATAGCCATTAAGATAACCAAACTCTTCTAACAACATTTCTTATATATAAGTATATGGTGTTACTAACTTAATAAATTGCTTACTTAAATATTTAGGCTTATTTGTATGACTAAATTACTTATGTATATAAAAAATATGTTACGTGATATTTTATTTACGTTATATATTTATTTATGACTAAATTATCACTTGTTTAATTTATTTATTTATCACCTTTACATTTCTGTCTATATGAAAAATTGAGAAAATGAATAAAAGAACTTAAAATAATTAAATTACTTATATCATTTTATTTCTTTATTTCTGTTTACTATGTATATTTATTCTATGTACTTTATATTTTGTATGTATTTTATCTAATTGTAATTTTGGCTATATTTAATTTTCTTTAGTACTTTTACATTTGTTTATATATTATAATAATAGAGTAAATTAGTAACCTACAAAATCTTTTATTTTAATGATACTCTACTTATTATTTTTATATAGGTAGAAATCTATAAATTTGATTTTCCAAAATAAAGGAATTTATTTTATTACGAAATTTTTACACGACATTCATAATCATTTAAAAAATGATTTTACGTCAAATTTTGTAAATCGATTAAGTACGACTTAATTTATATTTTTAATAAACTTTTATATTTTTCAGAAACTATAAATTTTAAAATAATATATTATTATTATTATACCTTAAATTTTATTTTTATATAAAACTTCATTTAAAGATTTACTATTTAAAAAGAAGTTATACGATATTTGGGATATAATAATCCGGATGACACTTGAGGATTAAAGTATAACGTTGTCACACCGAATGTAAGAATTTGAGGATTTGATTGTTTCAAATGAGTCCGACCAATTATTTAAGGTCACCAAATAATGTACTACTTATTCACGGGCGACTTTTATATAAGGTTTACGATGCGAGTCTGAGACGAATAGCTTGTGTTGGATTCTACCATGCGTGGTGTTTCGACTGCACTTGTAATGAAAAGTAGACTCGGAGTCTGCGGTCCAAGAATCGACCTAGTGTTTAAGGTAGTCGTCCTACGGTAGTGAGAGCTGCAGTTAAAGAGTCTCCGTAGGGTATGTGCGCATGTATAGACAAGTACTTGATCAGTATTACCACCTAGGTAGCGGGGGCAGAATAGGATTCTGAAAACTGTGGGTTCCCTCTTGGTGATGCGGAGAATGTAATCATCAGCTTTCATTTCAGCCCAGAGCCCCGTTTGAATAAACGTATAATAAAATAGAAGTTGGGCCCAATTGAGCCTTATGGGTGAGATGTAAACCTCATAAGATCGGTTCGGTCTACGAGTTGGTAACAAGATTACTTCTATTGGTGAGATGCAAGCCAATAGGGTGTAGCGGTGATACTAGGAGCCACGACTCGTGTGTTTTGTCTGTTTACGTGAAAAATGATTTTTAAATCAAATGGCTGCCAATGTCCCATCTTTTAAACTTTACCGTTTTCATCACCTCACATGTTGATTAATTGATTTAAAGGAAACTATCTGTTACATGAGATTCTTTAATATTTTAATAAGCATATTATTTGTTATTCACATGATTGTCTTATGTGTTTGAGGTGATGTTAGATGATTGGCTTGGTTGCTGCCCCGCTCAGCGTCCACTGTTTTAATTTTTTTTGCAGGTCAATGACGTTGGGGGAATCGAGCGAGAGAGATTTAATAATATGTTTGTATAAAATACAATTTATATTCTGTACTAAGTGAATCAAGACTACGCAATTAATAGTCGTTTATTTGTAAGGATCCGTAGCGATCCAGATTTATTTACACTCTGATATAATTTTAATTAAATGACTTAGATAACTTTCCGCATTATCTATTAATTTAAGTCATCAAAAATACGGATTGTTACAATTGGTATCAGAGCGACCTTGTGACCGTAAGTGAGGATTGAGCTTCATTTACCTAATGAGAAGCGTCTGGGTAGACTTACAAAAATACTAATACAATATTAGATCACTAAATGAGAGATTCACTTAAAAACAATTAGGATCCTATCAAGTATTGAAAAATAGGGTGCCCTCACCCGTCTAGTACAAGTCCGGATCATCATCCGAATCGAGGTCCGACACATCGCCCCGTACGCGAGATCGGACCGGCCCCCGAACGGTAGGGGCCGCTGCCACACATTGAAAAACAGGGTCGGTCCCGCGCAGGCGCGCGTGGGGCGCTGGGCGGTGCGGACGGACGTCAACAGTTTGGCGACTCCGCTGGGGATTTGGAAACAAGTTTCCAGCGGTGGTGTAACTTGAACGAGGTCGGTGAAGCTCATTTCCTAGTTCCTAGTTGTGGTCACTACAGGTTTTGGCCCTAAAAAGCCCACCCTAACCAATATCAGGACCAATCGACCTCTTCGCGGTAAGATCCTTAGGGACGCGCGGGGAGATCCTCGGTTAACGCTCCGGCCGCCTAACGCGTACCTCGTGGAAATACTAAACGGATGGTTCTGAACGGACGGTATGACTTTCGTCTCCCCAAATGATTTGTCAATATCTAAGTAAAGACTATTCGTGGACGGTAGCCTACCCTAACCTACCCGTGTATGCATCCTGCATGAGTGTATGCATTACCAGTTATGTGTAGCGTGTTTCAACAACTCAAATAAAACACTAAAAATCTGGATTCAACCACGCCAACATATTCAACCGCACACAATTCCGTTTTCGAAAGGGTCATTTCAGGATTTGTTGTTTCAGCGCCAATACTCTGGCCAAGTCAAAATGATTTTCGAAAACCTTTTAAAAGCACCGTCATCATGGCGGTTTTTTTCAAAGGATCTTTTTATTAAAAAGAAAAAAAATGTCATCACCTTGGCCAAAGTAAAAAATGTCAATAACGAATACCGTTAATACTACCGAAAATTCCGATCAATGGAATCAAGGTACCTCAAACGGTTACATTCTATTTTCAAAAAAAAAACATTTTTATGCACATACCGTTAACACGACCGAAGCTTCAATTAATGAAGTCATGGAATCCAAAACGGTCACAAAACGTTATTTTCAAAACATCGTCACCAGACATCACGTTATGTCACAAACACCGCCTACACCATAGATGTCGAACTGGCTAATTGATAGTAGTTTCGATAAAGACACCACGTCATCATTTTCAAAACCGGTTCCCCTAAGAACCGTGCTTCTTTCGAAAAAAAACATCATCTACACTTTTGCTATCGCCGAATCCTCGACGCACATGTAGCAGCACACTTCCACGTCACAAACGATATCATCACGCCATCGTCACCCCAATTTTACGAATCCTCCATTTCAAAAAAAAAACTTCCTTTCCAAAAGCTTGATCATTTTCGAAAAAAATCAAAACTCTTTGATCCTGAGCCGGGATCACGATCAACTTCATACGTCGTATAACTGTGTGATTAACTGTGTGATTAACTGTCTGTGCTAGTTACTAGGGTCACCTCTATCCGAGGTCCTGCATTTTGGGTCGTCTCATCTCGAGAAAGTCCTCTTTTAAATCTAACCCCCGAGATTAGTGTCAAATCGTCTCGCTTTGGAGACATGTCTCCATTAGGCGCTTCCCCGAGTACATTGAGAGTCTAAAGCACCCGAGTCCCTAATTCGATGACCGCAAACACGCGCAAATCAAGGGTCTTGTTTCCGTGTCACTCAACTACGAGCCTCCCTTGAGCCTTTTAAGTGATGGTAGGGATTTGTCGTGGAATCCCAACCGTCAATAATATAACCGGCTATTCCTACGGTAGATAGGGTAAGTCGGGTCGAATCCACGGGGACGGTAATGTATAGCCTAGACTAGGTCGGCCCAAATACTAGACTAAGTCAACGAGCTAAACTAAAATGATAAGAAGGGAAAAGGCTAAGGAGAAAGCAAACAAGGAAAACGGGCTAGAATTAGGTCGGGGTCAAAGGGGTAACGGAATGGTCAAGGGAGAACTAGAGCGAAGGAGGTAGTAGGGTAATCTAGGTATAGTCCAGGCTCTCGCAACTTAGACCGACCTAGAGGTTTCACCTAAAACCCATCTCGGCGACACACATGACAAACGGGGTTCTAGCGCGCTATGGTGGCCTAGGTCGCATCCGGGCTCTCGCTACTTAGACCGACCTAGGGGTCGTCCTCACCGGGCTCTCGCAACTTAGTGAGGGAACCGAACCCACAAACAAGCTAACACCCACAAGAGAAAGGCAAGAAAAACGAGTATTTGCAACTACTAGTCAATCAAGCATTTCAACAAACATGTGATGTGCACCAAACCAAGAGGAAACCCAAATCTTCCACCAACATCTCTAACAAACCCCTTAATCACCCAATTAACACCCTAATCACCTTACTAACCCTAGCAAGAACACTACTCTAACATATCTAATCTAGAATTAACACTAACAAGAGGAATCATCAAAGAAACAAAACAAACAACAATAAACTAATGATAACAATGAACAATAACAAAACAATCAACTAAAGATTCAAACTTGGATGAATAAAACAATATTAAAGAGAAGGAAAAGGGTATTATACCATACTAGAGAGGAAGAAAGGAAGAAATCTTGCATTAATGAAGAAAAACCCAAAACAAACCACCAAGGTTGTCAATCTTGGTGGAGATCTTGATGAATTCCCTTAATACAAGTACTAAACTAAGATTAACAACTAATTATCGACTAATCTACACTAATCTAATCTAATCTAACCTAAAGTAGTCTAGGGTTTAAGTTCTAATCATGTGCATCCGCTTTACATAACAAGGGAAGGGTATATATAGGGTTTAAGAATGAAAGAGAAGAAAAGAAAGCAAAGCACGGCAACAGCACGCCCGTCCCGGCCGAGACGGGGTGGTCCCGGTCGGGACGAGGTCGGTCCCGGTCGGGACGCCATGGTCCCGGTCGGGATGGACCCTCAGTAGCACCCTCTTCGTTTCCTCTTTCATCCCGGACGGGATGAGGACATACCCGTCCGGGATGAGTCTTGTAAGCCTCCAATATGAACTTTTTGGTCCCTCCTTTTTTCTCATGGGCTTCCCATCAATTCTCGGGACTCGGGATCGGGTCTCGGAGGCTCGGGATTGGGTCCCAAGGTCTCGGGGTTGACTCCAAGGCATCGAGTGATCATTCCTTAGCTTCGTTGGCTCCAAAAAGTGTGTGTATTGAGTCGGAATCGCTCCAACTCTGCATGAACGGTCTCGAGAACCTGAAACGAGCTAAAGGAAGCATAAGAAGCCCCTAAACCGCTCCTAAGAAGCGATTCTACAAGGAAAACAGGACCAAAACACTACGAAATAGGCACTACAAATGACACTTATCAACTCCCCCACACTTAACCCTTACTCGCCCTCGAGTAAGCACATACTACTACTAAACTATCCGAGTGGGTATTAGCGCACCCTACGCCCCTTCAACTCACACGAGTGCACTTAGAGGACAAGTGCACTCCGCAAGGCAAGTTGGGTCTTGCGACAAAACTGTGGATGCAACCGGACACAAAACACATAAACAAACAAACACATAATCGGTTGCACCCAAAAGAAAATAAATACCGCTTCCCTCAAACAAGCGGTGAAAGAAGCACCGGTTTAGGACTCGAGGTAAGCGACAACGTTCCCAAGCTAGCAATACAAAACAAGGTGGACTAAACCCTAATAGTATGACGATAAAGCAACAAAAATGTTGGTAACTTACCAAGGTCCTCCTAACTTTCTAAAAACGTACTACGGGACTATAGGTAAGTGAGAAAGTGAAGAACCACGGTGTTAGTCGACACTATAGGTAAGTGAGACCCCGCCCCCTTTAGCGTGAGCCAAGAGGGTCATCCCGTGTCCAAAACCGCCTAACTAGTCCAAGTAAAAAGGTGGAAAACATGCAAAATGAGGGAAGACCGACTAATGCCGCTATCATCCTTCCTCGGGACTCGGTCCTTTGGTAGGCTCTTCACGGCAAAAGTCGGAAAAAGGCTTATTTTTGTGGGGATTTCTTTTTGTGAGACGGGTTTTCTTTTGGCATTTTCTTTCTTTTCGACGTTTTGATTTGTTTGTTGCCATGCCATTTCTTTTTCTTCTTTTCTATTTTCTTTTTGGCTTTTGTGCCTTTTCTTTTTCTTCATTCTTTTCTTTCTTTCATTTTTTTCTTTCTTTTCTTTTCTTTGCCCTTTTTTTGGCAAGATTTGGCTTTTTGGCATTTCTTGACAATTAAGAAAGAGAGAATCAACAAATTGCAATCTTATTGAGTGGATGTGTGTAGGAGGTAGGGGAATGGGAGAGTCGGGGGCGCGCTTTCCCTCTTCAATCCCACAAAAAAGGGAAAACTTGGACTAATCAAAACAATCCTAAACACGGTCACCTAGGGGACGAGACTCGGTAACCAAGGCCTTTTCACACCGTGGGTGGTCATAATGGTCAAAAGTGCAAATCCCGTAGTAAATTCCTAGTAAGCTAGGTGGACTCAAGGTAAAGGACCAACGAAATCATTGATTTAGGGTCATTCTACTAGGCTAAAGTCCAAGACTTGATTTACACTACTAGGAGGGGAAAGATAGACACTCACACACTAGCCTCTAAACCGGGTTTTCGAAAACGGTTTACGCACAAGACACACAACACACAAACAAAGACTCAACGAGAACGAAAGAAAATGAAGTAAAAGCAACGAAACGAAAACAACACAAAATGAACACATACACAACATAAACACCACCCCGATCATCCAAACGAGCCACCGAATCAACCATACTTTACACAACTCCACCCGAGCACACAACATCACAATCTCCTCCAAACTCCGCAAGAGGTAAAGAAGAAAAAGGGATAAGATGTTACCGGGAGTCTTGAAAGCCTTCCAAAGTTAACGGTGATTAAAGCAACCTATAAGGGAAAGGGAGGCAAAACACGCACACAAAACAAATATACGACACAATGACAAAAAAGGAAAACACACAAAAGAAAATCTTTTTTGATTTTTGTGAAAAATTTTCAAATTTTTATGGTTTTTTAAAGATTTTTCGAAAAACTAAGAAAATAAACTAACTATGCTAGAATATCGCTCCCCCACACTTAAATTGAGCAATGTCCTCATATGCTCAATCGTAGTGTGCGGAGAGACAAAAGAAAAAGAAAAGAAACTACGAAAATAAAGCTAAAAATCAAAAATAAAGTGAAGAAAAGGGTAGAAGGTGTCCGGCCGGGGTGTAGTCAAGTCACCATGGGCCGAGACGAGAAAAGATACAGATGGGGGAAGAAAACAAAAGAAGGAAATAAAAGGAAATGGGAGGGGAGGGCTAGGTGTAATCAAGTCACCTAGCCCGGATTCCGCCTAAATCCGACTAAATCCTCAAAAAGAAAGAGTGAAAAACTTGTAAAAATTTGGATTTTTTCAAATGATTCTCGATGTAATCACGTCATCGAGAATCGGGAGCGATCACCACAAAGGCCCCGAGGGCCAACAAAATACTCATAACAAGGGGAAAGAAAATAGACGATCATCAAAAGCGGAAAAGAAAAGAAAGATGCCATACCAGAGGTTAGCAACTAACGCATCTCCATCGCTTCACTAATCAAAGCCATCACCATGCTCGTCGTCATCCCCTTGCTCACTTACATTGTTGCCATCATCATCATCATTTCCATCTTTATCTTCTTCACCGGCTTCCTGATTACCCATCCCCGTATTTATATCGAAGGCATCCTCGGCCTCGTACTCCTCATCATCCATCATGGCACCACTACCACTAGAATTACCGTGGTTAGGGAAATACTCGGGTCTATACCATGACGGAAGGTTGCCACGTGGATCAATAAACCCATGTTGAGCCAAAAGATGATAACCGAGGTATTGAGCATAATAATCATCCCTCCTCTGCTCATATTGCCCTAGATGTAGAGCACTAAGCATCGCGGCCATGGATGCATCGACCGGGGGCTGAGGGTAGGCAAATGGAGTGTAGGGGGTGTACGGAGGAACGTACACATACGCCGGGGGCGTAGGGTAAAAGGGGAGTGGTCGGGTAGCTTGCCGTTGTTGTTGTTGGGTTGGTTGTTGTCGAGGCCTCACACTAGCATGTGTATGCGGACTAAGGGAGGAAGAGGCACCGGGGTCACCTCCCGCACCGGGCATTAGAAGGTTAGGCTCTCGGACCAGGACTAGGGAATGTCGCAAAGGCACAAGGGTCGGAAGCGTAGGGCATGGCAAAGTGAAGTGTGGCCGACCCGAGGTAAACCATTGATACCTCTTGTGCTCCCTCTCATAGGCGATCCATTTATGGAACCTAGTCAAGCGGTCCTCATCTATTGTAGTATCCCCCGGTACGGGGATCAAGTCCTCCTCGCTGAAATTCTCATCTACCGCCTTAGCTATGTGTGTTATAAGCCCCCCGAGAACAATCTCACTCACATTCTTCCCCGCCTTACTTATCTTATGGAAATGTTTTGCCAAAGCAAGGGAAAGGTCGGGGGTGAACCTAGGTTGACTCTTAAGATTTAAATAGGCCCCGAGTATGTTTAATTCTTGTTGCGTGAAAGAGCTCATTTCGGGTCTCCCAAATATCGTACCCGCAATTAATTGATGCCAAAAACGCAAAACCGGGTGGTGGACATGACGGCTAGACAACCGTCGATAGTCGACAAGGCTTAGACCGGTTATACTCTTCCAAACATCAATTTCACTAAAACCGGCGGGTGGGTCACAATTAGAAGCTAAGGGAAGACCAAAAATATCACCAAACTCGGGGAGGGTATAATTGTAGTCACCATTGTTCACCCGAAAAGCAACCCGGGGTGGATCAACTCTAGTATTTAGAACAAAACTACTAAAGAACTCAAGGGTGAGTTGCTTGTAGGTCCGCTCATGCATGTTAAATAACATTTCCAACCCCATACCCACAAACAATTGTCTACATTGCTCAAGGATGCCAAGCTTCCTAAGTATGATTTTACAAATAAAACGAGTTGGCTCAAGAGGCTTACCAAGGAGCTTGTAGAATTGCTCAATTTTTGCCATTCCGAACCAAAGATAAGAGTAGGAAAATCCGGATGGCAAGGAATTTCCGGCTCTTCAATCTCGACCTCGGGCTCGATTTCGGCTCTAGAAGTGGAAGCACTCTTCCTTTTCTTGCTAGCTACCACATTCCCTCTTTTCTTTGGAGCCATTAATGGTGAAGAAGCTTCAAAAATGGTGAACACCCAAACTCGGATTTTACCCAAAAACATTAACTAGAACCCACAAAAACACACAATAGAAGCTTAATAATGGTTTAATAAGCTTCCAAGACCAACTCCAACAAGCTAAATCGAGTTTGAAACCAAAACCCCAAACTCGGATTTTGGAAAAAATGGTGATAAAAACTCGATTTTTTTTCGGTTTTCGTGATTTAAATAGTAGAAATGGGTCTAGGATAGGTATTAATGTGATAGAAACTGATTTTGGGTGGTTTTGGAAGTGATTTGATGAGATTTGGTGGAGTATTTGTATATTTATGGTGTTTTGGGGGTTTTGGAATTGGGGTTTATTTTGTGTATTATGAAGATGAAGGAGGTTGAAGATGAGTTAGTATGATATGGGAATGGGTTGGGTTGGGTTGGGTTGATATGTGAGAGGGAAGCATGGAGCGGGGCGGGCTAATGATGTTGGGTGGGTTCGGGCTGCAAGGAAAAAAAGAAAGCTGCTGTACACAACCCGTCTCGGCCGAGAAGGGTTCGTCCCGACCGGGACGGGTCCTCGTCTCGCCCGGGACGGCACTCCAGTAGCTGCAATTTTGTGTCACATTAACCCGATCGGGATTGGCTCGTCTCGCCCGGGACGAGCTGTCATCCCGCCCGAGATGGCACCTTTTCTTGCCCAAATAAAACCCGTTCTCGCCCGGGATGCCCTTTGAAGCTTCCTTTCAAGAACTCACCTAGCCTTCCTCCCAATCCACAAATATCAACTCGGGATCCGAATCCCGTTCCCAAAAGCTTATTGCAAGCTCAAAAACAACCATCTAGCTCCCGTCTTCCAATAGAAATCCCACCGAGCCGAGACTTGACGGAAAAATAGAAGACCGAGCACGAAATACTTGATGCTAATCATAGGAGACGTACATGGAGCTTCTCTTGATTTTCAAATTTTCACCTAAGCTCATAGCTTCATCAAAGCTCCCAAAAATCAATAATAGAACCGCTCCCAAGACCGCTTCAAGCATTCACCTCCAAAACTCATATAATCACCTTCAAACATCAATCATCCTACACAACTTCACAATAATCATTTGAATCCCCTCCCTCACATCACTCGACAAAAATTCCAAATTACAAGAATTCCTAAAAAAAACAAAACAAATCCAAGAAACAAAACACACAAATACAAGTACAAGTACTCTAAGGAAGAGGGAGGGGGAATATACAACATGACGGTTCTTTAGGAACTCCGTCAAACCTAGGATGGTGGACTCTTCTTCAACCGTAGCCCTCAAGGGCATGGAGGAGCAAGTCGAACGCGCTACCGACATCATAGTGAAGGCCTAAGAAGCGCTCGAGCTTAACCGACCTCCACGGCCTCCAAGGAGGAGGCAAGAAGTAGGAATCCCAAAACCCGACATCATCTTGCACGTTGTCCCCGGGGTCTATCCATCCTACGAGCTTCACTGACCTCTTCCTCCCTAAGCATTGCCTCCAATCACAAGCAAGCTTCATCTCCAAGAAAGGAGGCACAAAAAGCGGTTTTGGCCCCATCTCTTCATTGCACACCCCCACACTTGCCTCAAGTTGTGGTTCCCCATCTTCATCACTCGGCCCCACATCATCTTGAAGAGGAGAATCGAAACTTCTACCGGCGGTTTCAATCTCTTCCAAGTCATCTCTCGGTGTACTAGCAAGGGGCTCTTGATGCTTGTCCAAATTATCGTACAAGGGCAACTCGAGGCTAACAATCTCACCCAACATCCTCACAAATTCCACCAACCCATCCAACTCACTATCCTCCTCCAATTCCCCACCAAGAATGCCTTCACCAAGGGTCATATCCTCATTCGTCTCTTTTTGGGTAGACGATTGAGGTTCTTCAAAGCAAATCTCTCCTCCAAAGGGAACTACATCGGCAGCTTCATGGTTAGGTTGCTCCTCTTTCTCAAGTGGGCATCCTTCACCTAATTGCGATGTTCGGGATAAAAGCATTACGGTCTTAACCGCTATTGCATTTAATCGAGCATCCCTCGCCTCGTTTTCCCTTCGAAATCGGGCCTTGAATTCATCTTGCTCTTTTTGCATTTGAATGGCCATTTCTTGTGTGCTCCTTTGCAATTGAAGAATCCAATGATACAACTCCAAGTTTGACGATTGGTGGTCATTGGGGTCTTGTAAAGCTCCTTGATGATCTTGATAATGCCCAAGGGGTGGGGCATCATATTGTTGGTAGCAAGGTTGGGGTGATTGGTAGTATTGTGGGTCATGGGGTTCATATTGTGGTTGGGGTGTAGGGTAATATGGTGGGTTTTGGTGGTATTGGCTTCCATAAGGTGAATCTTGATCGAACATGGTGGTTTCACATTCATAGCTTGAGTAATGGCCACCATGATCGTAGGAGTGATAGTCATTCACTTGTTGGTCGCCATATCCTTATTCTCGAGGATCATACCCGTCTTGATTACCCCAAGAAGCTTGATTATGGTAGGGGACGTCATGTCATACCCTTGGTTCAAAGAAGAAGAGGGGTAGCTCAAATCGTCTTCCATGTGTGGGGAGTTTAGATCAAACCCCATGCTTGCTCGAAAATCGTAGCTCATTCCCGGTTGGAAACCACTCATTCTAGCAACCATCCGTTTAAGCGGCTCTGAGTTGCGAGAAGAAGATAATCACCACCTCTAAGCACAAACTGTAGACTAAGAACAAACGTGAGAAGTCTAGTGCTTTTTGGGCACTAGACAAGAAAGAAATAAACTTCACACACACAAGAAGCAAAGTAACTAAAAGAAAAAAGAAAACACAAACACAAAGACAAAGTCAAGTAACTAGGAAAACAAAGTCCAAACTAGCACCGTCCCCGGCAACGACGCCAAATTGATGGTAGGGATTTGTCGTGGAATCCCAACCGTCAATAATATAACCGGCTATTCCTACGGTAGATAGGGTAAGTCGGGTCGAATCCACGGGGACGGTAATGTATAGCCTAGACTAGGTCGGCCCAAATACTAGACTAAGTCAACGAGCTAAACTAAAATGATAAGAAGGGAAAAGGCTAAGACTATGACTAAGGCTAAGGAGAAAGCAAACAAGGAAAACGGGCTAGGATTAGGTCGGGGTCAAAGGGGTAACGGAATGGTCAAGGGAGAACTAGAGCGAAGGAGGTAGTAGGGTAATCTAGGTATAGTCCGGGATCTCGCAACTTAGACCAACCTAGAGGTTTCACCTAAAACCCATCTCGGCGACACACATGACAAACGGGGTTCTAGCGCGCTATGGTGGCCTAGGTCGCATCCGGGCTCTCGCTACTTAGACCGACCTAGGGGTCGTCCTCACCGGGCTCTCGCAACTTAGTGAGGGAACCGAACCCACAAACAAGCTAACACCCACAAGAGAAAGGCAAGAAAAACGAGTATTTGCAACTACTAGTCAATCAAGCATTTCAACAAACATGTGATGTGCACTAAACCAAGAGGAAACCCAAATCTTCCACCAACATCTCTAACAAACCCTTAATCACCCAATTAACACCCTAATCACCTTAATAACCCTAGCAAGAACACTACTCTAACATATCTAATCTAGAATTAACACTAACAAGAGGAATCATCAAAGAAACAAAACAAACAACAATAAACTAATGATAACAATGAACAATAACAAAACAATCAACTAAAGATTCAAACTTGGATGAATAAAACAATATTAAAGAGAAGGAAAAGGGGATTATACCATACTAGAGAGGAAGAAAGGAAGAAATCTTGCATTAATGAAGAAAAACCCAAAAAAAACCACCAAGGTTGTCAATCTTGGTGGAGATCTTGATGAATTCCCTTAATACAAGTACTAAACTAAGATTAACAACTAATTATCGACTAATCTACACTAATCTAATCTAATCTAACCTAAAGTAGTCTAGGGTTTAAGTTCTAATCATGTGCATCCGCTTTACATAACAAGGGAAGGGTATATATAGGGTTTAAGAATGAAAGAGAAGAAAAGAAAGCAAAGCACGGCAACAGCACGCCCGTCCCGGCCGAGACGGGGTGGTCCCGGTCGGGACGAGGTCAGTCCCGGTCTGGACGCCATGGTCTCGGTCGGGATGGACCCTCAGTAGCACCCTCTTCGTTTCCTCCTTCATCCCGGACGGGATGAGGACATACCCGTCCGGGATGAGTCTTGTAGGCCTCCAATATGAACTTTTTGGTCCCTCCTTGTTTCTCATGGGCTTCCCATCGATTCTCGGGACTCGGGATCGGGTCTCGGAGGCTCGGGATTGGGTCCCAAGGTCTCGGGGTCGACTCCAAGGCATCGAGTGATAGTTCCTTAGCTTCGTTGGCTCCAAAAAGTGTATGTATTGAGTCGGAATCACTCCAACTCTGCATGAACGGTCTCGGGAACCTGAAACGAGCTAAAGGAAGCATAAGAAGCCCCTAAACTGCTCCCAAGGAGCGATTATACAAGGAAAACGGGACCAAAACACTACGAAATAGGCACTACAAATGACACTTATCATTAAGCCATCTGGTAGATCCATTCTCATTAATACCACCCATTCCGCAGTCATGCCAGGAGATTCAAGCGTAGACACAAGTAACCATAGTGGGAACAACGCCGACCATCCGAGGATAATACCGTAGAAACCCCAGCCAACATGATGCGAGACCTACAGACCACCATCATTAACATGAACGCATCCGTAAACAGCGCCGATTCCCGCCTAAGCCACTTGGAAGATAAGGCCTCTGATGAACACCATAACAGGATCCTCAACGAGGTCCTTTTAATCTCCACACCGCTAGGCGGTGCTCCCGCTGGAGTCACCCCTAATGACCTCATTACACCATCTCAGGATGACATCCTACAGTCTGCCATGAGTCGCATAGAATTCCTTGAAAACCAAATGCGCCTAAACCAAGGCAATAATGTCCATCTCGAAAATCACCGAAAGTTTGAAATGGTGAACGACCTACTACCAGAAAAATTTTCCTTAGCTGACATACCGAAGTTCAAAGGAACTGAGGACCCCCTCAACCATATCTGGGCCTTTAACGATTACATGGCCATTAAGGGGGTCAAACCCAGCCTCTTCGCTAGGATATTCCCATCCTCTTTAGACGACACCCCACGATGCTGGTTTTATTCCCTCGACTCTAAAAAGATATCCACCTGGGATGACATCTCCATAGAATTCGCAAAACAATACGCGGATAATTCTGAAACACAAGTTACCATCCAAAGCCTCGAGGTCCTTTCCCAGGACGAGAAGGAAGGCTTCTCCGAATTTCTGACTAGGTGGAGAAAGGTCAGCACCCAATTAGTAAACCGCCCCGACGAAGCCACCTTAGTAGAAAAATTTATCAATAACCTTAGTCCCCTTACGCCTCTCACCTTAGGTACCAAAATATCCATACCTTCAAAGAATTGTCTACCTTAGGAATACGTCTGGAGGACGATATGAAGAAGGGAGTATTCTCCAAAATAATGGGGAAAGGTTATCAAGGTCAAACTACATCCACGGGAACCCGCTCTTACGGGTCATCCGGGAATAACAAAACCGAAGAAGTACAGCTAGTCGAACCAACCACCCGTGGAAGAACAAACTTTACCCCTAGAACATTCTCCAAACTAGGCATCACATACGCCGAAGCTCTAAAAAGGTTAACCGAGCAAGGGAAGCTCGAACCCATAGGCCTTACCCCAGAACCGTCCGCGGCCAAAAAAGGGAAGTCATGGGATGCCAATCAATATTGCCATTACCATCGTGGCAATGGCCATGATACCGAATCTTGCTTTCGTCTCAAACATGTCATACAAGACATGATTGAAAAAGGGACGATTCCTTTCCCTCCACCCGAGAAACAAACCAATACCACCAACCCCTTTAGCGTTCACGCTGTCTTTGACGACACCATCGATTGTTCCCACCTCGACCCTATAGAGGAGAATGTCCTGAATATCGAGGAAGATCTCGACAACCCGCGGGCACCCGCCAAGACGAGTAAAATCTTTGTCCGAGTCAGAGTCTAGTTCGCCTTAGGGCCTAGACCTAATAATGTAACAAATATCTTTTGTTTTATTACATCGACTCAGGAGGTGCGTGGGGATCTGTCCTCCACCTCCCCGAAAAACAATATCTCGGGCGCATAGCCCGCTTATTACTATCAATAAAAGAAATAAGCTTTTCTTCTTTTATAATTCATGTGCCTCGACAATCGCTTGATTTAATAATGCACTTTCTTGCTTACAACTCGGTAGTATGCCATTTATCGATAACAATCAAACATACCTCGAAACAACGAGGAATTACAAGAACTGAGATCTCGTGTTCTTTTACCTATTCTCCATGTCTGGTATAGAAAGCCACAAACCATCCCTTAGAACGAGCATTCCCGAATCCTATGACGAATCTAGATAATCTCTTAGCTTGTGATCAAAGACGGAAGGCAAACCCATTTCTCACAATAAATATCCCTCAAATAAAGACCGACCAATTTTCCTACCATAGGTGCTAGTCTGACAAAAAAAAAGTCTGAAATGGCGAAAAAGGAGCCAAAGAAAAAAAATGAAACCAAGGCCAAACTATACCGGCCCAATTCAATGATCAAGAGCAAACTCAACAACGGTCAAAGTGAAACCTCCGATCATTCAATTCGACTTTTAGTGCAAAGTCCGAACAAAAAAAAAAGCAAAAAGAAAGAAAAAGAAAAAATAAACAGACCAGTCAACTTGCACTCAAATGCTAGCCTCCCTACATTACAACCCTTAAGACCTTCCCGAGACACTTGTTAGGAGACAGTCCGGAATTTCGAGGATTCAAGCTCAATAGGATAATCCCAATCGTAAGGGCCAGACATGGGAATTAGATCCCACGTAATTTATATCCCGCGCGATTGAAGTCAGAGTCATTTTTACTCAGCTTCCTCTTTTCTACCACATTACGAAACCTTAGCCCATAGCCCTAGCTGTGATGCATGCCATTCCTATTCGATTTTTCACCTATTTTGGCACGCATTTCCGTGTCATTTTATTATTTTTAGGAGTCAGATTACGTTATTTTCTCCCATATGTGATACTCGTTATTCTTTTGTTGTTCTGCAGATAATCGAGACCGAGTAGTCTAAAGAGCTAAAAATTGCATCAAGAATCTTAAAGCTCTAAAACCGATTCGTTGTAGACTAAGAAGAAGGAAGCTAAGTCTATAGACTAGACTGTGAGTCTATAGACTGAGAAGAGGGAAGTAAGAAAGCTGTAGACTAAAACACAAGTCTATAGACCGGGAAACAAGTCTGTCGACTGGGAAACAAGTCTATAGACTGAGAAAGTGCAACAAACAGTCCGTATACTGAGGAGAAGTCCGTTGGAGGCCTAGACTGAAGAACTTAATAGGCAGACTTGGATCTCAAGTCTACCAGCATAAAATCCAAGTCTGCAGAATAGTATACTGCCACCAATTCAGGGCAGATATTTTTGAAGCTACCCACCATTCCCCCTCTTACGCATCTTCAGTTCTTCCACTACCTAAGTTAATGGGGGTAGTTTAAGGAGGGAATTAATAGATAGTTATTGAGGACTTGAGGACTATAAATAGAACTGTGAATCTTTTTCTTCTGCTATCTTTTATTCAGTAATTCAGTCTTTCATTCACACATCCTGTAAATAGTTAGATTTAATTTTTATTTAATTTTTTAGAGATTTCAGTATTTATTATTTTTAGTCAAGACTTGGATTTTATTATTTTCCTTCTCATTCTACTATATTCCAATTTTGGTAACCTCTCTTCTTCCCTAATCTCCCTCTGTCTCAGTATTGTAACTTTTCTTTTTCTTTTTAGTTTCCTGTAATTATCATTCCTACTGTTTATATCTTTTCTTCATTTCTTATTTTTCCTATTGTTTTCTGTAATTCGTCTTCTTCTTTTCTTTAACTTTTCTTTAACTTTTCTTTAGTTTTTCTTTAATTAGTTTTATTATTTTCGTAGATATGCTTAGCTAATTTTCCGTCACTAGAGTTTAGGTGAACTACGAATTGAACCGAGTTTATATGTGATATTTGATAATCGACTTTTATGAGTTAAATCGCTCTTGCAACATTATAACGACGAGTAATTAATTATAGACCGTAATTGATTATTTGTATCTTGTAAATCCCGACCTAAGACCGAAAGCCTGGAACGGATTAGACTCGTTGTAATCGATAGAATTCCCTAATAAGTAGCGAGAGCCCGTTAGGTGATATCTAGGATGACTAGTGATCCGAGAGGATCGTGTCGATATTCTTTAACTCGTCTTAACTGATTATTTGGAAATTGTTTATATGCTTGTTTTAAATCGTAGTGATCCGACGACTCTGATGATTTTCTTTCTTTGATATTTTCTTAACTATTTTCTTTAGATTTTATTAGACCGTTAATTCACCAAAACCCATTATATTCGTGACCTGTTAATAGATTAATTTACTGACTTATAATTTTCACCTTGCCTCCCTGTGGAATCGACCCTACTTACCGCTAGCTATCCGTTAGTAGTAATCTAGGATTATTTTGATATCGGTGACGCGACTAACCCGTATCAAGCTGCACAAAAATCAAGCTCCAGATTTTGATATATCGAAACCGCTTACTACCTAGCTCGACATTCTAAAACCATCCAAGCCAGTCACCCTGACCCAAACACGGTATCTCGGTAATTGTCATTTCCAAGGGGTCACACCCCAATCACTCCACCTTAGTTATTCAATTAGGGTGAATACACTCCAAACATCTCATATCGATAATTGGCATAACGAGTCTAAAGCAAAATCACTCACATCTAAAAGAACTACGAACATGGTTAATGAGTGATTCCAATGACAAGATTGATTACGCGATTCGCATACAAACCGGAACCATTTTCTGCGTTCCGATTAATGAGTTATTCCAATGACGAAGCACAACGACGAGCCGAGGACGGGGTGAAAACCCGAAAGGGCGCCCTATGCAAAAATGAAGAAACGAGTTGCCAGCCATCGTAAAATAAAAATAAATAAAAAATATCTATATATGACGAGCCGAGGATGGAGTGAAAACTTGAAAGGGCGCTCCGGGCAAAATGAAGAAACGAGTTGCGAGTCGTCGAAAAAAAAAAAAAGCGAAATAAAAGGTGAGCCGAGGACGGAGTGAAAACCCGAAACGGCGCTCCAGGTAAAATGAAGAATCGAGGTGCGAGCCACCACAAAAAATTGATGAAAAAAAAATGTGTGCTTCTCATTAATAATAAAAATCAGTTAAATCGAGCCTTTGTCGAGGCCCTTTACATCAAGCATCCAAAATCCGGTCATCCCGAAAAACGACGATGTGTCAAAACACCACAGAAAATAGTACTAATACGCCACATAATATCAACTAATAAAACATAGTACAAAACGACTAGGCTCTACCGGTCCAACCTCTATCTCCCTTCGTCATTTGGGTGTGCTTGTTCGGGTTTTTCACCATCGACCCCTCCCAACGCAAGCTCCCACTGCCCTAGCCAAAAGCGAGCCCAGCCAATCCCAGTTCCCCTCCTCACTCTCATTTTCAATATGGGTCTTGTCAGTCTCGGCCCGTTTAGATAAACTGACGAATACAAGGATCAGTAACGCCGTCTTCGGTCGGGCACTTAACGACGTTAGCCCACAGAGCTTTCTTATTCTGTAGTACTGTCTTCTCCACAATCCTTAACCTTTCTCTCACATCCGACAACCCCGGACGTCAGGAACAACCTTCTGAAGTTGCTAAACCTCTTTCCAACAGCCGAAATGCCCGCGCAAGAATGTCAGGTCCACACGGACGATACATTTCATCCATCGGATCCACCAGAGTTAGACGTTGTTTTATTTTTATTTTTAGGGGGATAAGCTACCCCACCTAGGCATGTTGTAGCCCGAACGACATCGTCAATTCGCGTCTGTGGCCCAGTACTGCATTGTCACTAGGATATAAAATGTGGTCTAACTTTTTTTCTTTGCCTCAATTAAACATGAATGTTGAGACAGTCACACTTGTCTTCTAATACCGAACACGCACTCGGTCGATACACTTCATCTAGAAAGCATTTCTTACATCTTTACACGTCTCGAGTCAAACTTTTTAATCGACGTACTACTTGATCCAAATCCCGACAACACATTTTAAGAATCCCGAAAAAGCATTTTCGTACTCTCATGCAATCTCAACGCATTCTAAAATGTCCTAAACTACGACGAAATCGCAAACAAACCAAACTTGAAGTGATTACTTGTCATCTAAGTCAACATTTCAAACGCAAAACACAACGCAAGGCTAACAAATCAATCGAAATACTAAAAGTCTAAAATATACAAACTATACAAATCCAAACACAAAACCGAGTTCATAGACTAGGGAGGACCCCTCGAAGCTGTGCCTATAGCTATCACAAACTCACCAATGTCGTCATCCAAGCCTAGATCCTCCAGCCCAAAAACAGGAGACTCGTTGCCATCCTTGCCCGACAACATATCTAGGGTAGCTGTATAAGGAATCCCTCCCACTTCCTCGGTAGCACCTGTAGCATAAACCTCCCTCTTCGCCTCGGTCCCGAACCTAGCCTCACCCCACGCCAAGGTCTCGCTCCGAGTCTAAGCCAGCTGCTCTTTAAGGTTGGCAATCTCATTATCCCGAGATGGCAGAAGCGGCAGCAACTAGGCCTCTTCCGCCTCGAGCTCGGTCACCCGAGTCTCCAGTTGCCTCACCATATCAGAGGTATCCTGCAAATGTAATCCGCACTTTAGGAAAACATAGAAATAACCTAAAACCCGACCCTAGAAAACATATTTATCGATCGAGGTCCCGAAGTAGCACGCGAAGAGGTAGCAGCCGCCCTCGTCACATAGGCCCGGAAGCAGTTGGCAGCCTGCCACAACCGCTAATGGGAAACCGACGAAACCTGAAAAAACAAAACTGAACAAATTAGTCACACAAAACCTAACCCTCAAGAGCCAAGCTCAAGGCAAACCCCGAAACTTAACCGGTACACCCGGTCACGCCGCTCCATCCCAGCCTCCATCTCCTCAGCAAAACACGAGGGAAGAGGCTCTATAAAGGCTACCCCAGCCGCATCGACTCTAAGTAGTGTCAAGGGGAAGTCTGGGGGCTGAACAACTTTAGTCTGATCGGCCAACTGAAAGAAAAGCGAACCGTTCAAAATTAAAGCAAACACTAAACCATAGAACAAAATAAGCGATAAAACCAAAACCGACATTTCAACAACCCTAATCCTAGGGGCTACTAAGTAAAAAACAAACCGTAAGAAGGAAACTTACATCCTCGATGCGCCGCTGGTTCACCAGCACATTCTCCGACGAGTAGTGACTCGTCGTACTCTTAGCCTAAGCCAACCTCCATTCAATCCCCGCCGGAAGCTTTACCGGACGAGCGTGCACCGTCCTAGGTGCCAATCGAGGGAAATAGGAATAAAACAAATCCTTCAAAAACCCAAAAATATCATTAGCAAAACCAAACCGAACTAGGTGAAACCTCAAAAACCTCCCCTAATCAAGATCTACCCCCCATCGAAAAAAACGTGAAAACCCCTAGCTAATAAGACCACTCGTATCGAAGCACATGACAATTTAAGCATGATATCTGAACAAAACAAACTCAATCGAATCCCAAAGCATTTCGAAAGTAAATTTTCAACCTGCAAACTTAATTGATTCCCAAAGCATTCTAAAGGTAATTCAGGTCAATTCAAAATCAATGAGTCTCTAGTAGCACTCAGAATCAAAACCAATTTTAAACGAGTCCCTAGTAGCACTCAATTAAATTCAATTTTTAATGAGTCCCTGGTAGCACTCAGAATCAAAACCATTTTAAACGAGCCCCTTGTAGCGCTCAAAACCATTTTAAAAGAGCCCCTTGTAGCACTCAAAACAATTTTAAACGAGTCCCTGGTAGCACTCAATTTAATCCAAACCAATTTTCAACGAGTCCCTGGAAGCACTTAGAATCAATTCAATTTTTAACGAGCCCCTGGTAGCGCTCAAAACCCGATTTTGAACGAGTCCCTGGTAGCACTCAATTTAATTCAAAACCAATTTTAAACGAGTCCCTAATAGTGCTCAGATTAATCCAACGAGTCCCTGGTAGCACTCAATTTAATTTTAAACGAGTCCCTAACAGCACTCAGTTTAGTTCAACGAGCCCCTAGTAGCGCTCAAAATCGATTTTGGACGAGTCCCTGGTAGCACTCAATCCAATTTCAATTAAAGCCTAGAAAAGTCAGTTCAATGATCCCTGGTAGCGCTTAAAATTCCGATTTTTGATGAGTCCCTGGTAGCACTCAATCCAATTTCAATTCAATTCAATTCAGTTTTAAATGAGTCCCTAGTAGTAATCAGAACAATCAAATCAACCAGAAACGAGTCCCTAAGCATTCAATTCACGCCATCTGAGGAATACCTAAAGCAATACCGAAATCAACACAACCATCCACCGAGGATATCAAACCAGAACTAAGACATAAATAAAGAATTAAGCAAAGGTCCATGTCAAATACCGAAACTACTAAAGCAACAAACCCAAGACGAGATAGCAAGCACAGACCCGAGCTTCGACAAGCAACCGCAGGCGAGGATATCAGGTATGATTTCTAAGCCTTGGCTGACGAGCCTCAAATACGTAGTCCACCGGACAGCCACAAGGTCGTAATCCTCGATTGGCCTGGGTGGCTATACTTTGACTTTTGCCTTGTTCAAGCCTCAGTCAAAGTGGGGGCTTCTGTAGACACCCGGTTTTGGACCTAGTGGCTACAGGAGTGCCCAAGAAACACCCGATGACGATCGGACTGCAACGCGACGCGGGTTCGTGATGTTTTAGATAGTTTTTCTATAGAACGGATCAAATAACTACTCGGAAAAATTAAATTAACATCAAGGCAGCCTTATTTGTGTCATTACGGTCGCGAAGACACTAATTAGAGTCAATTATGACACCAGGATCTCAAGTCGGCCCCGAAACTCAAACCGAGTCAACACCGCGCCAAGCAAACCTCGGGATGCACACCCGAGGCCCACTAAACGCACGGCGCTAGGTCAAACCCGGGGAAGACTTAACCCCCAAGATTCACATCATACACCCTCCTCTCGGTTTTGGAAAGTATCAAAATCGTATCTTCAAAATCCCGAGCGCCTCACCTTGCGTGCCTGAGTCTTCACTCGCCTAAACCCAGGCGCCTGAGTTTTGGTGCGCCTGACCTCAGGCGCCTACCAGGGTGACGAGGACCCAAAAACACCTATAAATACCCCCCATCACGCCCTCACTTCGACACAACACATTCACTTCTCTTCCCCCTTCACTTATAAAGAGTAAGGGCTCGCACTCCGACACCCGAGGCAAACGATCCACTCAATCGTAGTTCCGATAAAAGCGACATCGATGCTACTCCTCACTTTCGACCACTCCACTCGATCCTGAGGTGCTTGTGTTCGACTAGCTATAGTCTAGTAACGAACTTCTGCCGGATTAGCCGCAGAATCAGCCAGTAGTAGCGGAGCTCTGCCGTAATAGCCGCAGGAAGGGTCAACGGTAACGGAACTCTGCCGAAATCACTTGGCAAGCTAGGAGGATCCGCCTCTTGAAGTCGAGTCGTCACTAGGTTGTCATCTAAACAAAACTTTAAATTCTTGCACCTTCTTTTATCATGCACTACGATAATACTAGACATGGACACTAGGTCGGCAAACACCTACTAAAACACGTAACATCCTTACTTCAACCGCAAATACTAAAATAGACTAAATAGACCCCCGAGTAATTCTGAGATCCGTTCTCAACTATCTATGCATCGTGTCCCATTTAGTGTATACTCCAAGGGTGCAACTCCTCACAACGTGATTTACTTACATTCGCATTTACAGTTTTTCGTATGATTTATTGCTTTTATGACCTTATAATCGCATGCTAAATCATTTAACACGGAATTCAAAACGTAAATCACCTAAAATTGAACAAAACGATGGTCGGGTTCCATAGAAGTCTCGATGCTCGCCATGTATGGCTCAACACATCCTTATTAATACCGAATCAACGCATCTTAAGCAGAATACCGGGTAAGGTATACCACGAGAACGACTAATATCCGTATTATCACGTTAAAACTGATTTGCTAATACCCATAATATTAGTACTCTCTACTCTCCTATGTGCATCTTTTCATGGCCTACTTGTCACGTGAAATTGCATGCAAAGAATGTAAACACAACTACTTCGACGTCAAAATTTACTTTTCCTTAAACAACCGACATAGCAAAAGGTATAGGGTGAAAACAACGGATGTTATAGTATTTCCGTCACAACAAAAGAACAAAGTTAGCAGCCCACCGATTGATTAGTAGAGGCCGCTATAGGGCGGGCGGGATTGGGTGTCGATGTCTATCGGATGTTGGCTTCCCAATACGTACCCTTACCCCTTACTCAGAATCGACGGTTTTCGGATATCCGAAACCATTGGCAATGAGAGTCATTCCAGGCATGGAGTGCTTAAGGGTACAAGTCTTTATCTTTCGGTCCCGTGCCACTCAGCTTTGAGCCGGCTAAGGATCAATGTTGACTTGAACAATTTCCGAGTCCCCATAATTGACTCGGTGGCGACTCCACAAATCGGCAACAAATTCAGTTCACTAAAAAGGTCGCCTCACCAAACATATCGGCCTTTAAACATTTACAACCACGACTCGATCGATTCCAAACGGAAAAACGGGTGCCCTCACCCGTCTAGTACAAGTCCGGATCGTCATCCGTATCGAGGTCCGACACATCGCCCCGTACGCGAGATTGGACCGGACCCCAACCGGGAGGGGGCCGTATGGGTGGCCGCCGTCACACGTTGAAAAACCGGGTCGGTCCAGCGCGGGCACGCGCGGGGCGCTGGGCGGTGCGGTCGGACGTTCACAAGGAGAAATACGATATCTACCTATATAATTTTTGGCATACTATCTGCATAATTGTTAGTAAATTGACTGCCTAACCTTTAGTCTATTGGCTAGTTTAAATTTATTTTTGATCCATACGATGACCAAGAAGGAAGACGTTGACATTCAGAGCCATCAACCGCTCAAGACCTGGACATCAGCACATTGGTACATCAATGAGGCTAACTCAAACTGAATCACGTTGAAGAATCGAGTCAAATTTTTGGACGTGTCTTGTAACGTGTTAACCTTACAGAGCAGTAACCTATCGCTAGACTTAGACCATAGTATTCTAACCTAGATCTTAACCACCATATTATGAGAAGAGAGAGTATACTCTTGAAGCCAAGTGATATTTATGATGATCAATATCTTTTTGAGTAGCGAAGTATTTGAGAATGCTAAGAGAATGATCCTAGATCAAAATTATTTTGAGGTTTACCATTATATATATGGAATGTTATTTTTTTTTGGTGAATGTAAATTATATATAATTAGTAACCAAATATCAAAGGAAGAAATCCCCTTACAGGCTTATAGAGTCTAACCAGAGTCTATCTTTATGATGGACAGCTCCTTTACAACAATTCTCAATCCTAATTTTCATATCATTTTGTATACATTTCTGTACATGATTAGGACTAAGAATACTATTCTCCATTCTAGCTCTATTCCTCTGAATCCAGATGTGATAAATCATAGCATTGATGAGCCCGTTTAAAAATCCTCTCCTCAGCTTGGATCCTCTTCTAGCCAATCTCCAACTGTTAACATTGGTCGTAGGTATGTTAATACCGACCCAGGAACTAACAAGATGCGCGAGACGAATGCTATACGGGCAAGAAAAGAATAAGTGGGCAGTATCTTCCTCGTCAGCGCCACAAATACAGCAGTCCGCGTCAATGGCAACTCCATAAGAGAGCAGTCTCTTCTTTGTTTTGAATGCATCATGTTGATACATCCAATTAACAAAACTGTATTTTGGAACAGTCAAATCATTCCAAACAAGGTGACTTCGGTTCACCTTTGCATTGTCCCCCCTGATCCATTCGTAACCGGCGCTAATTTTGTAAAGTTGTCCAGGTAATGGGCGCCATAGCTGAGCTTCATACACAGGGCGGAAAGCATCGCGCACCCTGCAAATCTTTTTCCAAGTCCATGAACAATCGGATGGCGGAGTATATTCCAACCAATCAGCCTCTTTGATATAGATATGGTTCACCAATCAGCCTTTGAATAAATCCACTAGGCAAGCTTTCCAATGGCAGCCTTGTTCCAAATAATGTCATCTTTAATTCCAAGACCGCCTTCCTTAAGAGGTTTGCAGATTTTATTCCAATCTACCGGAGGGGTCCTCTTATATTCAGTTCCTCCCTCCCAAAGAAAGTTTGGACAGAGACTCTAAATATTATGAATAATGCTAGAAGGGAGGATAAAAAAGAAGAGTCTTTAGCACTGAATTAATAAGAACAAGTCTGCCCGCATAAAATAATTTTCTAGAGCCGAGTGACCTGATTCTTTCCATTATCCTATTGATTAACGGGCTGCAATCTTTGGCATTTAGCTTAGTAGGCTTAATTGGAACACCCAGGTACCTAAAGGGTAAGCTTCCTTCCACACAACCAGATACGTCACAAATATCCGCTCGAAGGTCATCAGGCACCCCATTGAAATACACGTTGGACTTAACCGGGCTCATCTTGAGGCCAGACGCATGGGAGAAAGTGGAGAATGTCCTTAAGAGAACCATAATTGATGGAGCGTCTCCTCTAGAGAACAATAAAAGGTCATCGGAAAACATGAGACTAGATAGTTTCAAATTGCCACAAAGGGGGTGGAATTTGAAACTATTATGTTTAGTCGTGATATGGAGCAGTCTCGTGAGGTATTCCATGCAAATAGTAAATAAGGAGGTGATAGAGGGTCACCTTGCCGGAGTCCTCGCTTGCCTTTAAAAAAACCGAACATATCTCCATTTAAATTCAGGGAGAATGATGCTGAAGTAGTGCATACCATGACTAAGTTCGTGAACTGCGTGGGAAAGTTCAGAGCGTGCATCATTTGATGGAGAAAGTCCCATTCAACAGAATCGTAGGCCTTTTGAAGGTCAATTTTGAACATACATCTTGGCGAGAATGATTTCCTGTTATACAGTTTAATCAGGTCTTGACAAATCAGTTTGAACGAATCCTCCTTGAGTCTTGGAAATTATGTCAGGCAGGACTGCTGCTAGTCTGCTGCATAGTAACTTGGAGATGACTTTATAGACCATGTTGCAGCAAGAGATCGGCCGAAATTGCTGAAAAGATTCGGGATTCGGAACCTTAAGAATAAGGGTCACCGTAGTTGTGTTAAGCTGTTTCAGAATTTTCCCATTACTGAAGAATTCGTGTATGGCGTCACAAATCTCCCTTCCAATATTGTCCCAAGTAGCTTTGAAAAATAGACTCGAGAACCCATCGGGTCCGGGGGCTTTGTCATTGGGGATAGCAAAGAACACCTTTTTAATTTCATCATCGGACACCTGCTTGGAGAGCAGGGCTGCATGTAGAGCAGTACAAGTAGGTCCTTCCTGCACAATATTGACATTCACAGGTTGAGTAGGGAGGCTCTTCCCCAAGAGGTTCTCATAATAATCAAGGAAGCTCCTTTGTATCCCTTCCTTGGTCGTATGTAATTCGCCTTCAGAGTCCTTAATTTGTGTCACTGCATTATTTGCTCTTCTCGCTCATAAAACGCCATGAAAGTATGACGTATTAGCATCCCCGTCCTTCATCCAGTGAGCCTTAGCTTTCTGCCGAAGGAATGTATACTCTTGATCATCCAACTTAACACACAGAGCATTCGCCTCAAATTCTTTTTAAATGAGCAATTGATTGCCAGGCTGATCGATGATAGCCTGTTGACAGCTTCTTAGATTAATTCTAGCAATATCAGCGGCCCTCTCAATATCCGAGAATCTTAATTTATTCAAATACTTCAAAGGCGTCTTCAGAGCTTTCAGTTTCTGGCAAACAATAGATGAATTATATGTTGAACCTACTTTGTCGGATCTGTAAAATACAATTGATTGATTGATTTGTTAACAATATTTTGGGGAATCCCTAGGAAATACCGTATATACTTGACAGTGTATACATAACAGTGTATGTACTGATATACATAACAGTGTATGTACTGAGCATGAGTAGAAATAACATTTAGCTTGACAGTACTACAGCTGCAAATCAACCAAATCCTTCCATTATGGTGTTGAGTGTAATTACAAACCACCCTATATTTATGAAACTTATTTTTAATGATGTCTCTTGATTTATTCTCCTTAATTCTTGTCTCCAAGAGACCTAAAACATCAATGTTATTGCTAGTAATAAACTTAATAACCTCCACTTGCTTCACCTCCTCATTACCACCCCTTATATTCTAGGATGCTATTCTCATTGAATTATATCAGGAGGAATGTTATCCTCTACTGGAACTACCAACTCCACAGCTTCTTCCTCATCTTCAGTTTGATTTTGTAAAGGCCCATATCTATTAGATTGGACCAATTCCACTTTAACTTCCTTATCCATGTTTAAAACAACAGGTCCCGAGTTACCCCGTCCAAACCCTGAGCGCTTTATAACAGTAAAGACACCCTGAGAGCTAGGTACAAGTTCCTCTTGCAGCATAGAAAAATCCCTCCCTAATCTCCCATATTGATTAAGAATCAGATTGAGGTCTGGGTCACAATTATTCCCTCCCTAATCCATCTGATCCATTAAGGATCAAATTGGGGTCCAGGATTACTCTTGCCCTCCCTGATCCATCTGCACCACCAGAGATTAGATTGGGGTCTGGGTCCTCTGCCCTCCTTAATCCACCTTATCTCTAAGTGGCCAGATTAGGGTCCGGGCTACAACCACCGTCCTTCCCTAATCCACTTGATCCAGTGTGGGTCAAGTTGGGGTCCAGGACCATGTTAGTCACCTTCTCCTGCACAACTTTCTTGACTCACTGCAACAGGCAACAAGCTTCTTCTCCCTCTTACAAGGCTGCTTCATGTGTCCCAACTATTATTATTATTATTATTATTATTATTATTATTATTATTATTATTATTATTATTATTATTATTATTATTATTATTATTATTATTTATTTTATTTTTATGAAATGAAGAATTTTATTGATGAATCAAAAAGCAGTTTACAAAAAATTGGTGGGTAGCCGAGATACAATCTGGGCCCCCACCCCCTTAGCTATAGTGAAGCTAAGTCTGCTAAAAATAAAAGGAGCAGCGCGTGCTCCGGCATCCTGTGCTATCGAAAATTTTTGAATCCTCTTGAGTAAGCTGATAGCATCCGCCTCCAATTCCCCCAGCGAAGAAAAGGAAAAAGGCAAAAATCCATATCCGAGCCCCGAGCACAGGTCCCTGTACTTAACGCATTTGCGCCGGGCAGCGTCGCCCACAACACGGCCTGGCGCGAAATCAGAGAGCCCAGACTGAGTCAAAGGAGAAGACCTGGTAAGATCTACGCAAACGTCACGCCCCTTGTCCCACGAATAAAGAAGCAAATCTGCAGGACGCAAGGATCTGTCATTATCATCAATCAAGCCAATATCGATCTCCTTCCCAACCGAGTCCCCGGAACGGAAACATATATCCAAAAGAGTGTCACGAACGAGGTTATATCGATGTTTAATACCGACAACCCCCGCGCAAGACACTGCATGGTCCCGAAAAATATCGTCGCCAAAAACCCGAGAGCAGGCAGAACACGGTCCAGGCACAGAAAACAAAGGAATGCCCAACCGATAGCTAAGCACACATCGGTAAGTCCGATCGTTCATAGTCTGGCCCAGCCCAGATATAGGGACATCGCGGAGCCAATCAGAAGCATGACGGCCTTGATGAGACTTCCATAAGGCAACCTGAAGGGAGGTCAAGGAGAAATTTGATTCCGCAGTAGCCACAACCCTCGTGAAATATATATCTCCCAAGGACTTCATAAGTTTAGGGGCAGCGATCTCATTTGGATTACACTCAACAGAACCCAAAACCTCCTTAAGCCTACACAAGGCCGCATCGAAAGCCGGGCCAGGGGTTAGTATGCCCGCAGCGCGAAGCAGCGTAGCCTGCAAACCCGCAGATTGCAGTCGGGATGCCACAAAAGCATAATGTAGGACATCTCCAGCAGCATACACCCCAAGCCCCCCAAAGGAAAGGGGAAGGGTGGCAATCCGCCACTGCCAATCCCCAAATCCCGGTCCAGACGCAATAACAACACGTTCTAAATGAGAACAAAGAGCTGCGTCAAAAGCTTATTATTATTATTATTATTATTATTATTATTATTATTATTATTATTATTATTATTATTATTATTATTGTTATTGTTATTATTATCATTATTATTTTGCAAGAAAAGGTATGCCTCATTTTATTAGAAACAAGGCTAGATCTTACAAAAAAAGTATATTCCCTATTTGATGATTTCGCATCCCAAACTTCTACTATATCATCCTCTTGATCCCTATATCAATACCTCTACTTTATAGCCTTACAAAAACTACAAACTTAATCTGTCCAACCATGCTAAGTATAGTGTTGTTTCTATTATGAAAGTTCTTCTATTCCTCTCATTCCATAAACAGTACACGGTAGCTGCTAAACAACTGCTATACCAGACGCTCTTCCAATGCTTTCTTCGTCTTCTAGTAGATGTCCAACGTAGCTCAGTGCTCAGGTCCATACTTCTACCCGTGATTTGCATCCAATTTAATAGATTTTGCCACACCTGCCTGGATAACATACATCCAAAAAAAAGATGAGTAGCTATTTTTTGCTCTTCCTGAGATAAGCAGCATCTAGACGCCATAAGAACACCTCTCAATTGTCATTCATCCATCTGTTTTCTGAATGTTCCAACAGCATCCTCATAAAATCCAATCTGGAGTAGTGGATTCAGAACTCTTTCCCCCTGACTTTAAAGTGGAAGATAGTCCTAAAGAAAGAATCCTTTCTATGACACTAAATGTGTTTCGCCATTGCATTTGGATGTTGAGGAACAAATCCAGAATCGAGGGATGCCTTCCTCGTCCTGAGAGAGCTACCAGTTCTGCGATGCAAGAGATCAAAGAAACATTGCATGGTGTGATGCATAATTCACACGCTAAAAAGGTCGATATTGAGAGCATAAGTTCAATTTTATCTACGGACTAACATCCTATTTTGTGGGATGTGCATCCTTCTATGTATATGCCTTTGTAATTGCTGATCTTTTTGTTATAATATACCTCACATTTCCCCCCCCAAAAAAATACCTCTCAATTGCATTTTCCTCTTAGTTGCCAGGGCATTCTGACCAGCCAAAGCCACAATCAGTCTATGCTTTGGAGTAATAGTGTTCTTCCCCATGCATTTCATCCAAGGGAGCTTATGTCCCTTTGGCCAAAACCACTCATAAGCCCTTGCTATATTATATCACCCCTAAAAAGACCAGCTGAGAACTAATTCACCTGCTTCAGTACGCCCTCCAGTAGCTGCAAGTATATCTTCTCTAACCTTAAGCACGCTATTAAAGGTTGCAGTAAATCTCTTCCTTCTTAGAATCTGCGAAATATTTGGTCCTGAATAACATACTTCCTATGCCATTTAGTCCAAATACCATCAGCATCATTAAGAATTAGCCATAACCAGTTACTTATCATAGCCTTATTCCAACTCAACAAGCATTTAACATTAAAACCTCTTTCCTCTTCAGGCTTGCAGATATACACTAAACTCTTGTAGACCATCCTTGTCTTATCACTTCTAGACCAGAAAAATCTCATACTCATTTGATCAATTCATTTCTGACATTCACAGGAAAAATATAATTCGCACACCAGTAGCTATGCAAACCAAAAATCACAGCATTAAGTAATTGCAACCGCCCAACATAGGTTAATAGATGAGATGACCAGTTTGCTATCATAGTCTGGATTTTATGAATCAAAACTGAAAACTGCTCCTTATTATTCACAAAGCTTAAAAGGTAAAACAAGATATCTACATGGAAACCTCCCTTGCTGGTATCCAGTTTGATGCAATATGAGATCCTTGACTGTATTATATACTCCTCCAAAAAACATATGTGTCTTATCCTTATTAGCCTTCAATCCTGATTCATCTGCAAACCGATCCATAGCTGTAGTAACAGCAACTATAGAAGGACTATCTTCCCTAGTGAAGATGACCAAATCATCAGCAAAAATCATATGATTTAGCCCAAGGTTACAACACTTAAGATGATATGAGACAAAGGGAATTGTGTTCATTTGTCTTAGCCTTCTGAACAATACCTCCATACTAAGCACAAAGAGGTAGGGAGAAAGAGGACCCCCTGCCTAATGCTACTCCTACCTTTGAAAAACCCATGAGTAGAACCATTTACCTTAAGGGAAAACCATGACCCTTGAATACATTCCATCACCCAACTCACATAAGTAGCAGAAAAATTTAAACAATAGAGCATTGCTTGAATAAAAGGCTATTGTAATGAATCAAAAGCCTTTCTTAAGTCAATTTTCATCAGGCACCTAGGAGTAATATATTTCCTATCATAATTTTTAATTAAAGCCTGAGATAAGGTTATACTAGATTAAAGTCCGTGCGCTGCACGGGTTAGTTGGCTTAATTACATTGTAAAAAAAAGTTATATAGAAATAAAATATCTCATATGAACATTTACAAATAAAAAAAATAAAAAATAAAAGGGTAAATTGATATTTTATACCTTAAATAAGGTTCAATTTATAATCATAGGATCACCTCTTCAATTTATAATCATATGATCACCTCTTCAATTTATAATCATATGATCACCCCGTCATGATAATCATTCAATGTGGTACAATTATACTAAGGAGTATTTTCTCCTTCCTTCTATCTTATTCCATATTCTATTTTCGTCTGCCTTTCTTTCCATCGTAAATATTTCATATTTAGTCCAACTTCTTACTTCACACAGTGACATTATTATTTCAATGTGGGACAAACCATCTACTAAAAAATACACCATCTTTCAATGACATTACTCTTTCAATGTGAAATAATTTTTATTTAATTTTATAGTCTTAAAAACTCTTTATTTATTTATTTTTTTCAGATTTAAGGACGAATGATTACTTTTAATTATGTAATGAAATTTCATCGCCATATTATATAATTTTTCAAAGTGGGATAATTTTATGATATTAATGGTGTAGACACCCACATTTGGCTGCTAGGTGTCTATAGCTGTTTCCAAAAAAAAACACCCGATGATGATCGGACGCAAACATGCTTCTACGCGCTCGGATATGGGCTCGAAACCGTTAGTTTCTGGCTTGGGCTTTATACGAAGTACAAATGTCACCAAACCGACCTCAAATTCAGGCCCAGTGGGTCGTTTCCAGTCAAATGAGACTAATTTGGGTCAAAACCGAGATCAAGGGCAAAATCGTCTTTTAGCGACTGGGTCAAACCCCGGTCAAAGGCATTTCCGAGCCATAAATATCTGGCACACCACCCCAAAAACTGAGACAGAAGGTTCTTTGAGAACCACTCGGTCGAGTCTCGCAATGACTCGATCGAGTGGTTGCTCACTCGGTCGAGTCCCTCCATGACTCGGTCGAGTGACACCTCAAATTTCGGGACAGAAACTTTTTCCGAGGTCCACTCGGTCGAGTCCCTCAATGACTCGATCGAGTGGCCTTTATCACGTCAAATCCGTGAGTCCCATAATGTCTTTCGAGTCTCGATAAAATATTTTTATGACTTCGGTCAACACGTGTCAAGTCAATCACATGTCATACTACTTTTCAAAATCAAGCATCATATTTTGTTACATCATTCCATATAATTTGCAACCCGTTATTATCGTTATTACCGTTACTAACTTGTTTGTTCATGTGTTCTTGATTTTTTTTCTTTGTTTGTTTTATTGTACTAAAACGAACCTCGCATGCTAAATACAACGACGTTAATTTTAGATGCATTAAATCGACATAGCAACTTATTCAAATATTCGCATGTTTAGTCAAAACATTGTTTGCATATCATCTCATCGTATTACTAACGCGCATATTCGAAAGTCAAGCGATATCTTAGTAGAGGCCGCTAAGTGCGGGCGGGGTAAGGTGTTCTTTGTGAACTTCCCAACACATACCCTCACCCCTTACTCAGAAACATGGTTTCCGGATATCCGAATCCATTGGCACACGAGAGTCATTCAATACACGGTATCCGATAATGTCGGTATCGGTATCGCAATGCAAAGGGACGAACCCCATAAACTCTGACATCCGAATCAGCCAAACTTTGTGCATGGCCCACTAAGATATAGAGTGGGTTCGAATGGGCCCGAACTCCCACAAAGTTCGGTGGCGACTCCACTTTGATTTAAATTTCAATTCGACCCATCTCACATGAGATTCATTCGCCTCCCCAAACCCGCGCGTGGCCGCGTCGGGGTGGACCTATGTCATGTCCACTATTTTGACCACTCCGCTGGGGATTAACTGATGCGTGACTTACCATCGGAATCCTCAGGGTGAGAGTCGAATAGAAATCGTTTGACTAGTACAATACGTTACGCGTTTTAGTTTTACGGTTCATGCATAACCCTATTTTTTCTCGGGTCGGTACTGGCGACCGACATCCCACTATACAGTGATATACTCCAACATGGATATGTCAAAGGTGTTCATAGTCGATTCGTATGGGTTTCGCGGCATGTTCTAAGCTCAACTCGACTTAGGAAGTCCGTCCCGATTCTCGGATAGGCTATGTGCACTGGTATAGACCTTATATAGACTGACCGAGACTTAGTGTAGAGCATACATGGTGTCGTTATTATGCTGGCGTGACTATGTGCTACTTGGTTTCTAAGGTCGTTTTTCAAAAACCACCATTTTCAAAAATTATATCTTTTCCAAAAATATCCAATTTCAAAACCCGAAAAGCATACCGAATTTAAGACTTATGATTTTACTCAAAATAGCCTATTTATAGGCGGAATGCTGCCCATTTCAAAACTCAAAGACATTTTCGAAACATCAAAATTGCAGCCCGATACACTTTTTCGACTTTCGAAAAAAAATCAGGCCATCACCCGAGGTTTTTTCGGATTTTCTCAAAAAAAATCCCTTTTCAAAACCCTCCTCTCCTTAAGACTTCCATATTTAGCAGTGTCGGGTCGTGTCATAAATCGTCTAGAGTCTCTAGCGTCGAAACTCAGTCGATCTTACATCACGGGTTTCCTCCCTATCCCAGTCCGCCTTATTTGACTAAGGCATGGCCCACCTACGTAGGACATACTCCTACAAAGGACGACCCGTCTACACATTTGAGTCCAAAGTCTGGGGATGTCTCACGTGGACTTTCCTTTGAACAGGACCTAGCCCACATAGTCGGATCCTAAGAGAGGCCCACCTTTCACAGGTCACCCGTCTAGGTGTCTTTTCCGAGTCATTTCCTTTTCAGTCTTTCCTTTGCTCGGGATGTACTTTTTATTCCAGGATCTGGTTTAGTTTCTGATTACGTGGTATTCTTACAGACAGGCCACCGGTAACCAGACGCCAGAAAATGCAAGAAACCTTAGACCAACTGGTTGCCTCACTGGCTAAGAGGGAGGCCCAACTCACGGCCACCAGGACCGACCAAACAGCCATTGCCACCCGTTTGAGTGCCGTGGAGCAAGGGACTCCTAAGGTCGGGAATGAAACCACTGGGCCCATAGCTGAACTGGTCAGCGCTGTTCGCAAGCTTGAAGAACAGGTCCATTTGTCAACAAACAACTCAATCCATACGGAAAATGCTCGCTCCTATTCGCCTCTGAATGACGAGCTGCCCGCCAATCTCAACCTTACGGGCATACCGATGTTTGAGGGTACTGAAGACCCGGTCCATCACATTCGGGCTTTCAAAGAGTTCATGGCTGTCAAGGAGGTCAAATTCACCATGTTCAAGCACTTGTTTGCTTCCTCCCTTGAGAAGCATCCGAAAGCCTGGTACTACAGGCTCGATTCCAAGAAGTACAAGACTTGGGATGATGTGGCAACAGAGTTCGCTCGAAATTACGCTGATAATACCGAGATCAAGACTACGATGCGTACTCTGGAGGTTATGGCCCAAGAGCCCAAAGAAGATTTCACCAAATACCTTCAAAGATTGAGGGCCGATAGTGTGAAGTTGGTCGATAAGCCCAATGAAAAAGTACTAGTGGAGGCCTTTGTCAAGAACCTTCTCCTTTCCTACCGGGTCCATCTCCAGTATGCTGTCATACCCAACTTTGCCACTCTAACTGAAATGGGGACAAGGATCGAGGATGACTTAAGGTTAGAGAGCCTTACTAAGGCCTCTACCAAGGGATATCAAGGGGCCAGCTCATCCATCAGCAAGCCCACGCCTACAGCTGCAACCCGCAGCATCTTCGATGAGGTTAATCTACTAGATGCCTCGTCCAAAAAGAATACTCCAAATCGGGTATTCACTGATATAGGGACTACCTATACATACGCCTTACAAAGGCTATCCTCAAAGGGCCTAATCCAACCGATAGGCCCAACTCCAGAAGTTCCGGTGGAGAAACGATCCAAAAGCTACAATGTCCAAGCATACTGCCAGTATCACCGAGGTAATGGGCACGATACAGAAAAATGTTGGAAATTGAAGCATTGATCCAAGATCTGATCGAAAGCGGGAAAATACCATTGCCCGGAGACAAGCCGAGCAACAAAGAAAACCCGTTCACTGCTCACGCCATTTTTACTGGAGAGGTAATCGACTGTTCGTACCTCATTTCCCCTTTTGTCCCACAAATTAACGGGATATGGTTCGACGATGAAGAAGATGTCTACCTAGCCAAAGGGGAAGTTGTCCCCATCACCATTGAAGAGGTTTGGAAAGCTAAGTCTAAAGCCTTAGCCACCAACCACCTCGCCACCACCGGACGTCCTACCCCAACAACCGTCACTGAACCTGCCAGGATGGAATCTACCCTTGAGGAACCAAGCAACGACACGGCCTTGGTCAAACAATTGAAGAGGGTTCGAGCTAATCTAATCATATGGAAACTTTTGGTCAGCTCACAAGAACATCGGGAAGCACTGACTAAGGCTCTCGATCAAATCAAGGTCGACTCAGGTTACCCCCGCTGAAATGGTAGCCACTATTATGCCCTATCTCAAGAGAAAGTCCAAAGATGAAGGCCCACTCATCACCTTCTCCGAGTTCGATCTTCCACCATTTGGGGTCGCCCATAACTTGGCTCTGTACATCATGGTCATTTGCCGAGGGAAGTACCCCCCAATGACCCTCATCGACGATGGATCCGCCGTGAATGTCCTTCCTTTAAGGACCGCCAAAGCCCTCGGTATCACCGAGGCCGACTACTTTCCAACCGCGCAGACTATCCAGGCTTATGACGAAAGCCCGAAATCGGTTGCTGGGGCCGTTAAGCTGACAATTATAACGGGCCCAATTGAGAAAGACTGGAATTTCAGGTGATTGATTTCACCTCATCCTTCAACTTGCTACTCGGAAGCCTTGGATCCATGTGGTCCAGGTCGTGTCCTATACCCTCCATAGGAAGGTCAAGATGCCTCTTCAAGACGGTGTCATCACGCTGGAGGCGACCCCCATAACCGTGGCAAGCTGCAACACCACGGGTCGGGCCGACCCACGAGGATTTGACTTCGTGGGAATGATTGAAGAGGAATATCTCTTTAGGCCTTATTTCACCACTAGCATCAATATGATGCTACAAAACTTGGGCTATTTACCGGGGGCTACCTCGAGACCATATGTTCCGGCTAGGAAGATCATCGAAGTTCTAAGCGACGGAGAATCGTGATACGGTCTAGGGTATGCTATGACCCCAGAAAACATGGTCCGGGCCGGTTTTCAGAAAGCCCAAAACATCATCAAGGGTACCTAATTGGGCCCTTATAGCCCGAAACTAACCGACTACTTCGTCACTCCGGTATTCGGGGCTGTTCAAGTGGGCCTCTACCGATCCACCATCACATATCCCGAAGACCAAAATGGCTCGGGAATGCAATTTCATCCCCGATGACATATTTTCCCTCGTCCAGACGAAATCCAAAGAGGATGCCGACAATTCCGAGCCCGTGTTGGGTCTCCTGTTCGGAGAAGACAAGGCCATCCCCGCTCCTAAAGAAGATCTGGTCAACCTGATCCTTCGCAGCAATCGGTTCGATCCAACAAATAAAGCTGATTTCCGAGGTTGGTGCAGACACCGGAAAAAGAGCCTGGAAGAAGACCATCAAGTGGACCGACAGCCAGGGCTGAGTCTACAAGCTGACCACCGGAGAAGGAGACATGCCGGATACCGAGTCCGAGTCAGAGTCTGAGTCATAGTCCGAGTTTAGAGGGTCTGGTGCTAGAGTCCGGTCTGTAACCCTTATCCCTTTAGTCACTTCCACTGGAGTCTCGGGGTCTGTCCCAAGGGCACTCCCTATCCCGCCTCTGACCAGCGATCAGATGGCCGCTCTCTTCGAGCTGTTTTCCAAATTTACTATTAATAATAACGATAACCGTTTTGCTTACGACTTGTCTTATTTTCAAAATGTTTTCAAAACTTTTATATGCAACGACATTGAGAAACCCGACGAACAGGTACCTCTGCCTCCGCATCTGATCGAGCAACTCGAACAAAGGGAATCCCAAGATCCGGTAATCGAGGAAACCGAGTCCATTAACATGGAAACCACTTTAGAGCCCCAGATGCTTAAGTTGGGCTTATCCCTAGATCCCGAGGAGAGAAAACAATTCAAAGACCTCCTCCAAGAGTTCAAGGATGTCTTCGCATGGTCCTACAAGGACATGCCGGGGATAGATCGGGAAATAGCTGAACACTATATACCCATCAAAGATGGGTGTAAGCCGGTAAAACAGAAGCTCCGAAGAATGAGGCCCGAATGGTCTCTCAAAGTCAAAGAAGAAGTCGCCAAGAAATTCAAAGCGGGCTTTATACAAGTGTCTGAATATCCAGACTGGGTTGCAAACATCGTGTCGGTACCTAAAAAGGACGGTAAGGTGCGAGCATGTGCAGACTCTCGGGACCTTAATAAGGCCAGCCCAAAAGACGATTTTTCGTTGCCACACATCGACATACTGGTGGATAACACGACCGATCATGCCCTTTTGTCATTTATGGACGGGTATGCCGGATACAATCAGATCAAGATGGCGGAAGAAGACATGAGTAAGACCACCTTCATTACACCTTGGGGCACTTACTGTTACACCTTTATGCCATTTGGTCTCATCAACACCGGGGCCACTTATCAACGAACCACCACAACTTTATTACACGATATGATGCATAAAGAAGTGGAAGTCTATGTGGACGACATGATCGTCAAATCCAAAGATCGAAGCGGGCACATTGCGGCCCTAAGAAAATTCTTTACCCGACTGCGCAAGTACAACATGAGACTAAATCCTCAAAAGTGCGGTTTTGGGGTAACATCCGGCAAATTACTGGGCCATATCGTTAGCCAACGCGGCATCGAGGTCGACCCAGCTAAAATCAAGGCCATTACCGAGATGCAGCCACCTAAAACCGAAAAAGAAATAAGGGGGTTTCTCGGGAAAGTCCAATATATCAGCCGGTTTATTTCAAAGTTGACCATGGTATGTGAACCCATTTTCAAGAAACTGAAGATAAGAGAACGAACATTGTGGGACGATAAATGTCAAACGGCTTTCGATAAAATCAAGGAGAATCTGTCTGCTCCGCCGGTATTAATGCCACCTCAACCCGGTCTGCCTTTGTCGTTGTACCTAACAACGACCGAGACAGCCATGGGGGCTATGCTGGCCCAGACAGTCGATTCAGAAGAACGGGCTATTTATGACTACATCAGTAAGAAGTTCTTGGAATACGAGTGCAAGTATACAATGCTCGAAAAGACGTGCCTAGCTTTAGTTTGGGCCACTAAAATGCTCTGACACTACATGCTTAGCCACGAGGTACATGTTTTATCCAAAATGGATCCTATCAAGTACTTGTTCGAGAAGCCCATCCTTAACGGCAGGATGTCCAGATGGACTTTGATGCTAGCAGAGTTTGACCTCAAGTTCGTACCATTAAAAGCCATTAAAGGCAGGGTAGTAGCAGAATTCCTTGCCGATAGTCCGGTATTTGAAGAAGGACACACCGATACTTGGGCCTTTCCAGATGAAGACATATTCCATACCGACACCGAAACATGGGATTTGTATTTTGATGGGGCGTCCAACTTCCGAGGATTCGGAGACGGGATTCTGCTAATATCACCAAAAGGGGAGCACACCCCGTTATCCATTCAACTGTATTTCGACGTGACTAACAACGCAATCGAGTATGAAGCATGCATTCACGGGTTGCAAGCCGCCGCTGATTTAGGAGTAACGAACCTCCGGGTCCACGGTGACTCATCTCTAGTCATCAATCAAGCTCTCCAGAAATGGAAAACTCGGAATGCCAATCTCGTGGCTTACCAAGCGCGAGTAAGGGTTCTCGAGAAACAATTCCAAAAGGTAGAATACATCTATCTACCTCGAGAGGAAAACCAATTTGCAGATGCACTTTCCAAATTAGCATCCTTACTAAACATCCCGGAGCATCTAACCAGCATGCCGATTTGTGTCGAAAGACGGTCCGAGCCGGCATATATCCACGTTATCCAAGACATAGAAATAACTGATCCGGAACCTTGGTACCAGGCTGTTCTAACCTACTTAACGACGGGAGAATATCCTCCGGGAACTGAAAACCGTGCTAAGAAAGCCCTACGAAGGTTGGCCACCCAATTTGTTCTTACGGACGACGGTCAATTATACAAAAAGACGGCGCAGGGGGCTCTCCTCCTATGTATCAACAAAACGCGGGCCGAAAAGGTTATGGCCGAGGTACACGATGGTGAAAATGGCCCGCATATGAACGCCCATATGCTAGCCTGAAAAATCATGAGGCTCGAATATTATTGGATCAGCCAGTTATATGTCAAACACTGCCATAACTGTCAGATTTTTGCCAATGTGCAACATATGCCATCATCCCTACTATACACCATGACATCACCATGGTCGTTTTCAACGTGGGGCATTGACATAATTGGAAAGGTAAATTCTTCCGGGACGAGAGGTCACTGTTTCATTTTGGTAGCTATCGACTATTTCAACAAATGGGTCGAAACCGAGTCATATCGGATCTTGAACGCCAAGCATGTTGCCAAATTTATCCAAAAAGATTATATGCCGATACGGGATCCCGCACGAATTTATCAGTGATCACGGGACCCATTTCCATGCTGACACCGCTGCTTTGCTAGCAAAATATAAAATCCAAAGGCATACATCTTCGCCTTATCGTCCCTAAACAAATAGAGCGGTAGAGGCGGCTAATAAAACGATTGTCACCATACTTAAAAAGATGGCTGAGAATTACCGGGATTGGCCCGACAAGATACCTTTCGCCATATGGGGGTACCGGACATCAATTCGCACCGCGACTGGAGCAACTCCATATTATTTGACATATGGAATGGAAGCAGTCCAGCCAGTCGAGCTAGAAGTACCATCCCTCAGGATTCTACTTGAAAGTCAAGTGCCTGAAGCAGATTGGGTCCAAGCCCGATATGATTCGCTAGTTCTTTTAGACGAGCGACGGTCTCGGGCCCTCAACAACATCCAAATATACCAGAAGAGGATCCAAAGGGCCTTCAGCGAAAGGGTTAGGCCTAGAAATATCAAAGAAGGGGATCTAGTTCTGAAATCAGTCCGACCATTACTATCGGTCGACCCAAGAGGAAAATTCAAACCCAATTGGGTTGGGCCATATTTATTAAAGAAGGTCCTATCAGGAGGAGCAGTGATGCTGACAGACTTTTTCAAAAATTATAAGGAAGTCAAAAAGTTAGGATTACTTATCCTACTGTCGCACATCTCGAACTAATAGTCTTGATGTATTTCGAAAATTGCAAAAATCCATGTTTGAACTACGTTTGGTTTGATTCCGCTAATTGTGGATACGTAGGCAACCCCTCAAAAAGGTACAACCACTGCAATAACGAAAAGACGGAAACGACATTCACTAATATGTCTTTTGTTAAAGACCCGATAAACTTGGGAGTTCCAAAAATTACATCACACACACACAAACAAAAAAAAAGAAAAAAAAAACGGGCACCACAGAAAATAGTAGTAATACTTAAATAATAAACTAAGGAGACTAGTGTTTATGGCATTTTTCCTTTCCCTTTGTCCTTCGGGTCGCGTGGAGCCCGATGTCGCCGGGGCGGGGGCGAGCGTTCCCGAATCACCAAGGGAACCTCCTTAGCTCGAACTCGTTTCTTCGACAACGAGTCTTCTTCCATTGTCACCGGTCCAAGTCGAGCCCGTACGTGCTCGGGTAGTCTGTCTCACGGGCCAAGTCGGTCCTGAACTGTCAGTTTTGGCCCAAGTCTCCTTTCCAAGTCAATCTGGGGGCTCACTCTCCCCCGCACACCTCTAGCACTAGACCCTTCAGCTTGAGTCCTAGTCCTCCCTCTTTGACCTGACGTTAGACGAACCAATGTAGCCGGAGTGTCGCCATCATAAAAAAAACCTCTATTGTCTTTAACCTGCTCCCTCCGTAGCAGGTCAAAAGCTTCATCAACTTTCAAAGCGGCTCGGGCCTTGGCAGTATCTGCTTTAGTCCACTTCACATAAGAATCTGTGATGGTAGGGATTTGCCGTGGATCCCACCGATCAATAAAACCAACTACACCTAACGGTAGCTAGGGCAAGTCGGGTCGATATCCACGGGGACGGTAAGAGGTGTCTAGACTAAGGTCACCCAAAAACAAGACTAGGTCAACGAGGCTAAACTAAATAAAACAATTAGAAGAGGAGGAGACTATGACTAGAACTAGGCTAAGTGTAATACTAAAGCTAGGGAAACAACTATCTAATGAAATAATAACTAAGACGAAGAAGAAAACAAATAAGAAAAGGGCTAGGATTAGGTCGGGTTCAAGGGTGGTGGTATGATCGAGAAAAAAGCAAAGGTGAAGAGGTAGTCGGGTTATCTAGGTATAGTCCGGGCTCTCGCTACTTAGACCGACCTAGAGGTTCCTCGCTCTCGCGCAAGAACCTACCTTAACGACACACAAGACCGCAAGAAGAGAGCAAGAAAGACAAGCATTTGCAACTACTAATCATTCAAGCATTACATCAAACAAGTTTTATGCATATAATCAAGGAGCAACCACATCTTCCATCAACAACTTAAATAAACCCTTGATCACCCTTTAAACCACCAAATCCCCCTACTAATCCTAGCAAGAGGGCTACTCAAACATAACTAAACTAAAACAAACAAGAACAAGAGAATTCAACACAAGAACAAGAACATACAAACATAATGGAAAACTAACAAAGATGAACAATGAACAATGAACAAAGAATGAAACTTTAATGATAAAACAAGATTAAGGAAAAGGGAAAAGAGAGATTATACCAAACAAGAGAAGTTGAAAAGAAGAAATCTTGCATATATAGAAGAAAACCCAAAACAATCTCCCAAGGTTGTCAATCTTGGTTGAATCTTGAAGAATTCCCTTAATACAAGAGTAATCTAAGATTAAAGATTAAATAAAAACTAATCTACACTAATCTATACTAATCTATGCTAAGTAGTCTAGGGTTTAGTGGGTAATAAATGAACATCCCTTAAGATTACAAGAGGGGGGGGGGTTTATATAGGGTTACAATGAATAAGGAGAAGAAAAGAATGAAAGGTCGTGCTGCAGCTGCTTCGTCCCGACCGAGACGAAACGGTCCCTCCCGGGACAGATCGGTCCCGCCCGGGACGGAAGCCTTCTCGGCCGAGACAACTCAAAACAGCAGCCCCCTAGTTTGTGCACCCCTTCCCGACCAGGAAGGCACTTGGTCTCGGTCGGGAAGGGTCTCTAGGCGTCCAATATAAGCTCTATGGTCCCTCCTTGCTTCTCATGGGCTTCTCATCGATTCTCGGGGCTCGGGATCGAGTCTAAGGGGCTCGGGAATGGGTCCCAAGGTCTCGGGATCGAATCCAAGGCACCAAGTGATCGTTCCTTCTCATCGTTGGCTCCAAAAGCGTATGAAACGAGTCGGAATCGTTCCATATCTCCATGAACGGTCTCGGGAACCTAAACCGAACTAAAGGAAGCATGAGTAGCCCATAAATCGCTCCAAAGAGCGATTCCACAAGGAAAACAGGACCAAAACATAACAAATAAGGCACTACAAACTACACTTATCAATCTGATACCCAAATTGAATGAAGAGATTTGGGAATGGGCCAAGCATGTCGGGTATAACATCGTTGCATCCAAGTATCGCTCATCACATCAGTCAGTTGGGTAGATTCACTCACAACTGCTTCGACCTCCGGGATTCTTTGGGACCAACCATACTGCCTTAGTATGCAGTCAGGGTAAAGATGAATTGTCTGCCTGAAGGACAAGATTACCTGGTAGCGAGCCTTATCCCTCGGAGCCAAGCCCGTCCAAACACAAATGGGCCACCATGGCACTACCCATCACATCAACGGACCGCTATGAAAAGACAGCACTTCATCCCAATACTTTTGAGTAGTATGGCAAGAAAAATCAATAGCCCGTCTCCTTGTCGTTACCTGATTAGGTCGGTATCGACTTGGGTCAAGGGGAGGATCTATGACTGATAGCTTCTCAAATAGCCAAATCTGAGAAAAGAAGCAAAAAAATGTGAGTTCTCGAGACAAAATAGGCGACCACCTAAGGTCACTCGATCGAGTGGCACCTCTGAAGTCGAAACAGGAGGTTTTTACGAGGGCACTCGATCGAGTGCCAGGGTGACTCGATCGAGTGCCCTTTGTAGCAGCAAATCACGGAAAAAAAAAATGAAAAATTGAGAGATCAGAAAAATCCGAAGCGATATACCTGCAATAAACGGGTGCTCCCGGTCAGACGAACCGACGAATCCCTCTTCGATTATCCAAACCCTGGATATTTTCTCCCGTAATCAGCCAAGCCGGACTGTGCTCCATCTCCATCAGATCAACCACGGTAAAAAGACGAACGTCACCCATGCACGACAACAAATCCATGTGACCTTCAAAGGCATAAACGTGGAGCATACAAAAGGAGAAAGCCCTACGACTGTGAATCGGTCTGATCCGGACGTCATGCGGGTTCATAAATTTCTCGGCCAAGTCGATCAAAGAAATAGTATCGTCTTCAGCCATTCGAGATACTTCGTTATGGGAAAGTCCTAAGAATTCCCGTAGTTTCCTCCTTGTGTCATGGATAGAAAACTGGACAGCAGGACGAAGTATAGGGTTCCATCCTCCCACAGCAGCAATCTCCTCGGGTAAAGGGCAGATTTTGCCCAAAGGAAAGGCAAAGACATGATATGTGTCGTCCTTGTAGGACAAACAAGCATCAAGAAAGTAGCGGTCCACCTGCATCTGACGGAACGTATACAGATGAGTAATACCCGTCTGGTTCAAAGCCACCCTATCTGTATCCCTAAAACGTCGGGACCAGTCTTGCAGCATTGCGGTCAAGCGCTCGATTCCCATGGCTAAATTTCTTGAGAAGTATAAAGAGTTTTTCTTTTGAGGAGAAGGAGAATTGTGAGGAGGTTGTGAGGAAAATTAAAACAAGGGAGGGGTATTTATAACACCAAGCCCTACAACCCTCTTTCCATATCCTTTTCCACAAAGTTTCCTAATTCTAGTGGGCTTAAGCATACAGGCCTAGTCTCAAATTCCCCAGTGTCAGCACAGAAATTCGTCATCTCGACTCTTCCTAATTTCAAAAAGAGTCAAAATTTTCAAAAAATTCAAAAAAAAAATTCAAAATTCGAAAAAATCAATTTTTTATTCCCCAGCGCGAGTCATATTTCTACCTAAGTGTTGCATACAAAACTTTATGTAACTTATACAGGTGCGACTCAAGGCTTCAGAAACAAGCTCGGTTAGCTCACATACCTCCCCAGCGGAAAGCCCAAGGCGGCATTTTCTCTCGAATCAGCACAGGATGGGCCCATATACAGGCGCACCCGAGAAATATACGACAAGTCTGATTCCCCGCGGAGTTATCCTCATCAACTCAGGTATGATTTCTATCTTGTGGCTGGCGAGCCCTTCACGCAAGTCTAATGTAATGAACTATAAACGACCCGACCGGAAGTCTGCCAGGTCATAATCCTCGATTGGCCTGGTAGCTACTCTGACTTTCGCCTTGTCCAAGCCTCGGTCAGAGTGGGGGCTCTGTAGACACCCACATTTGGCTGCTAGGTGTCTATAGCAGTTTCCAAAAAAACACCCGATGATGATCGGACGCAAACATGCTTCTACGCACTCGGATATGGGCTCAAAACCGTTAATTTCTGGCTTGGGCTTTTTACGGAGTACAAATCTCACCAAAACGACCTCAAATTCAGGCCCAGTGGGTCGTTTCCAGTCAAATGAGACTAATTTGGGTCAAAAACGAGACCAAGGGCAAAATCGTCTTTTAGCGACAAACCCCGATCAAAGGCATTTCCGAGCCATAAATATCAGGCACACCACCCCAAAAACCGAGGCAGAAGGTTCTTTGAGAAACACTCGGTCGAGTCTCGTAATGACTCGATCGAGTGGTTGCTCACTCGGTCGATTCCCTCCATGACTCGGTCGAGTGACACCTCAAATTCTGGGACATAAACTTTTTCCGAGGTCCACTCGGTCGAGTCCCTCAATGACTCAATCGAGTGGCCTTTATCACGTCAAATCCGTGAGTCCCACAATGTCTTTCGAACCTCGGTAAAATATTTTTATGACTTCGGTCAACACGTGTCAAGTCAATCATGTGTCATACTACTTTTCAAAATCAGGCATCATATTTCGTTACATCATTCTATATAATTTGAAAACCGTTATTATCGTTATTACCGTTACTAACTTGTTTGTTCATGTCTTCTTGATTTTTTTTCGTTGTTTGTTTTATTGTACTAAAACGAACCTCGCGTGCTAAATACAACTTTGACGTTAATTTTAGATGCATTAAATCGACATAGCAACTTATTCAAATATTCGCATGTTTAGTCAAAACATTGTTTGCATATCATCTCATCGTATTAGTAACGCGCGTATTCGAAAGTCAAGCGATATCTTAGTAGAGGCCGCTAAGTGCGGGCGGGGTTGGGTGTTCTTTGTGAACTTCCCAACACGTACCTTCACCCCTTACTCAGAACCATGGTTTTCGGATATCCGAATCCATTGGCACACGAGAGTCATTCAATACACGGTATCCGATAATGTTGGTATCGGTATCGCAATGCAAAGGGACGAACCCATAAACTCTGACATCCGAATGGGCCATACTCTGTGCATGGCCCACTAAGATATAGAGTGGGTTCGAATGGGCCCGAACTCCCACAAAGTTCGGTGGCGACTCCACTTCGATTTAAATTTCAATTCGACCCATCTCACATGAGATTCATTCGCCTCCCCAAACCCACGCGTGGCCGCATTGGGGTGGACCTATGTCATGTCCACAAATGGACGAATGATTACTCTTATTTACAATATAGAACTTAATCAAGTCATCATAATTTTTCAATGTTGAATGATTTTACTCAAGTTTATAGTCTTAAAGAACTTTTTTTAAGACTCAAAAAGTGTGATAATTTTACATAATTAAGTTTATGGTTTTAAGAGCTCTTTTAAAGACTAAAAAAGTGTTTTTTTATATCAAAATTATTAAGGACGAACGATTACTCTTATTTATATAATAGAATTCGATTACCTTATTATAATTTTGGACAAATGATTACTCTTATTTATATAATAGAATTTCATCACCTTATTATAATTTTTCGATGTTTGATAATATTACGTAAGTTCTCAAGTGTTTTGTTAAGACTCAAAAGATTTTTTTATTAATATCTAAGAACGAATGATTAATCTTATCTTATTTATAATACAAAATATAAAATTTTATCATCACCTCGTCATAAGAAATCGATTATTAGTCATACTTATAAAATAAAATTTCATGATTAGTCATATTTATAATATAAAATTGGGAAATTCTCACTTGTACCCCTCTACTTTTTCATTTTCTCACTTGTACCCTTTTTTTGGGCAGAAAAAACTTTGACTGACAATAACTCTCAGCTACAGTTTCGGAAAATGGTAAATCTTTTTTCCACATTTTATGTCTTTACGAAATTTTCAGTTTGAAAAAAAATTGTCGTTTTTCGAACATTTACCTGGCAGTTTTAGCCAGTCAAAGTTTATTGCGTCAAAACACTTTGACCAATCATAAATCCTGATTACAAATTCAGAAAATAACGTTTTTTTTTTCCAAATTGAAGATCTTGTAAAGACGTACAATATGGAAAAAAGATTTACAGTTTTCCGAGTTCGTATCTAAGATTTATTGTCAGTCAAAGTTTTTCTTCCAAAAAGGAGGGGTACAATTGGGAAAATGAAAAAGTAGAGGGGTGCAAGTGGGAATTTCCCTATAAAATTTCATCAACTCATCATAATTTTTCGATGTGGAATAATTTTACTTGAGTTTACCGTCTTAAGACTCAAAAAAGTTTTGGTTGATATCTAATGGTGAATGATTACTCTTATTTATAATATAGAATTTCTTATTTATAATTTTTCGATGTGGGATAATTTACTGTCTTAAGAGCTCTTTTTAAGACCAAAAGAACACATGAGTACTCTTATTTGTAAATATAAAATCATCATCTTATTTAAAATTTTAATATAGAATCACCATCTTATATTAAAGAGTCATTTTAAGACTCAAAAATTTTTTTTGGTCGATATTTAAAAATAATGATTACTCTTGGATATTACTTAAGATTTATAATCTTAAGAGCTCTTTAAGATTCAAAAGATTTTTGGTGGATAACCAATGATTACTCAAATTTATAATATAAAATTTCATCACCTTATTAATAAATTGTCGATGTGGGATAATTTTACTTGTGGGATAATTACTTTAAGATTTATAATCTTAAGAATCTTAAGAGCTCTTTAACACTCATAAGATTTTTGGTGGATAACCAATGATTACTCAAATTTATAATATAGAATTTCATCCCCTTATTAATAAATAGTCGATTTGGGATAATTTTACTATTATTTGTATTGAAGGTGATTATTCTTATTTATATACTCCGTAATAGAAATTCATCAATTATTATAATTTATCAATGTGAGATAATTATTGGTTGATGTCACCTTATTTGGAAGTTTTTTTGAAGAGTCATAAGATTATTTGTTGATTTCTATGGATGAATTATTAATAATCTTATTTATAATGTATAGAATTTCATCACCTTATTATAATTTGTTTACTTAATGTATAGTATTAACAGCTTTTTTAAGACTTAAAATATTTTTGGTTGATGAAACTTTATAATTTTTCTAATGTGAGATAATTTACTTAAGTTTATAGTTTTAAGTTATCTTTAAGACTCAAAAGATTTTTGGTTAATATAGAAGTACATGATTACTCTTATTTATAATATAAAGTTTCATCACCTTATTATAAATTTTCGATTAAGTTTGTAGTCTTATTAATAAACATTCTAAGAATTAAAAGTTTTTTTTATTGATATTTAAGAACGAATAATTACTCTTTATTCATAATATAAAATTCATCAACTTGTTATAATTTTTCAATGTGGGATAATTTATTTAAGTTTGTCTCCTATCATCTCGTCATAATTTTTTCGATGTGGGATAATTATTTAAGCTTATAGTCTTAACTCTTAAGAGCTATTTTTAAGACTAAAAAAATACATATTAATTACTCTTATTTAAAAGTTCTTCTTGGTCGATATTTAAAACCAAATGATATAATATAAAATTTCATCACTTCATCACAATTTTTCGATGTAAGACAATTTACTTATAGTCGTAAGAGCCCTTTTTGAAATTCAAAAGATTTTCGGTAGATATCTAAGAACGAATTATTACTCTTATTTATAATATAGAATTTCATAACCATATTATAGATTGTCGACGTAGGATAGTTTTACAACTGTTATATGTACTAAATTCATCACATAATGTTAAACAAATAATAAGAAATCTATACTTTAATAATGATTTAAAATATGAAACAAATAATAATGATTTAAACAAAAAAAATTAAAATTATCCCACATCACATAAACAAATAATGTTAAAAAAAATTTAGTCTTAAAAATCTTAGTTCTTATTATATATTGATTCATCAACTTATAATAATTTTTCGATGTGAGATATTTTATTTAAGTTTATAGTCAACCATCGGCTCTTTTTAAGACTAAAAAAATACATCTTTACTCTTGTTTATAATACAGAATTTCATCACCTCACTGTAATTTTTCAATGTAGGATGATTTTAAATTTGTAGTCCTATATATTAAAAGTTTTTTAAAGACTCAAAAGTTTTTTTATCAATATTTAAAACCAAATGATTACTAATATTTATTGATGGGGCTCGGCAGCCTGTCACGGGTCGCCCATCAAATGGGCCCCGAGGAAGCCCGACCCGGAAATAAAGAAAGGCCTGCCTGGCAGGCCACCAAGCAAGATTGCTAAGAAACCTCAAACAGGAGACCTCAGTCGCTCCGCCACCCATGAAGGTCATACCGCCTGCTGGCCGGGGCAATTGAGCCCCCCTGCCTGCCAGTCTCCAGGGCGCTCTCGCTCCTGGTAGGGCCATGAGAGGATCAGAACTCTTCCGTCATTTGCCTAAGGTAAAAGGAAATGAGTGGACGAGGTAAACCCACGTGTCACCTTCCCGTTCACTCATTCCCCTTCTCTCTCTCCTTCTCTTTCTCTCTCTTGAGGAAAGGTATAAATACTTTGCCATTTCCCACATAAGGGAGGTTGGATTTTCTCTCTCTAGACTCTTACTCTAAAAATCGCCACCTTACTCCTCACGAGTAAGGTTCCTCAAGGCTATTCACGGACTAACTTAGGCATCGGAGAGGGTTCCTCCGGACACCTCCGGGGCCCTGTGCGTTCTGTGTGCAGGGAGCATGACGACTCCGCCGGGAAGGTCCGACCATTTGAGTGAGAGAAAGGAGGGATCAAAGGAAATCATACAATCATCACCAAGGAAGCATCATAATCAAAGGATCCGAGTCCAAGGTCGGGTCTATTGTTTCCGTAACAGGAACACTTTTGCGCCGTCTATGGGGACGAATTCAGTTGTGCCCACGAGTTACCCACAAAAATCAACCATAACCAAAAAACATGCCTGAAATTAGTGAAGCCAGTTCTAGGGCGGGTCCGACGGTTCCACTGGTGATCCCCCTATACAGCATGCCCCTACCAGAGATAACGCCCACCGCCACGATCCCAGGGGTAGGGAGGGCTAGTCTCCAGGGGGCGCCCAGCAAAGGGACTGCGGTTGTAGCCGGGCAGATGGGTCAGCAGAGGCCCAGCTTGAACCTCACCCCTGCGCAGGTCGCTCAAACTGCAGCTTTCTTTTCAGCCATGCTCAATCAGGAATTTACTCCGGAAGACCTGGTGGGCAGGATCGCCACCACTCCCAGGCACCTTCACTTCAAAAGTGTGGAAGGGGCTGGGGGCACAAAGCGGACCACTGCCAGGAATGCCCAAAGAAAGGCAAAAAGGACCGCTCAAGGTATATGCAGGCCCAGAGACGCATCACCGCCGGCATCCAAGAACAGCCTGCCCTACAACAGGCATTCTCCATACATACCACTGAGTCCACATCTGCCGTCGAAAAAAGGGGCTTATCTGAGGATCTCCAAGAGTGGATGAGGCCCAGGGGGCCAGCCTCGAATCGTCTGGGGGAAAAGCAGGGTAAGGTCTTCTCCAGGCTGACGCCCGTGGTAGAGTCGCAGCCAGCTCAAGGGCTGTCTCAAAGCCTCCAATCAAGGCTCAACCGGGGACGGCCACTCGGTTCAAGGCACCACCAAGACGACAATCTTGAACCACCCTAGAAAAAAAGACACAGGCATCACTCCCCTGCTGGAAGGGATGATGAGGCCATGAGTAGACAGGCGCCCTGACATCGCTCTCCCAGTTTTGGAAAACTGACCCCAGGCCAATGGGATGACTACGGTTACCACTCTGTGGGAAGCAGGTAAAAAATGGTGGGCAGACCTACTAAGACCCCACTTCAATTCACCTTGAAGTGCAGGGGCATCCTATCTCTAAGATTAAAATGCCTTTTGTCAAGTTTAATGAAACTATTGACCCGGAGGATCACCTGGCAGCGTATGAAAGTCACATGGGGATGTACGATGTCGATGATGCGGTCTGGTGTAAGATTTTTCCTACCACCCTGGTGGGTTTGGCCCAAGGATGGTTCAGGGATCTACCGCAGGGGTCGATCAGTTACTTTATAGAACTAGCCGAGGCTTTCTTGGACCAGTATGCAGGAAACAAGAGACGCCGTCTAACCCGTTTTGATCTAATGACCCTCAGGCAGAAGAAGGGTGAGACTGTCAGCGACTACTTGAAGAGGTTCGACCTATCCTTCCAACAGGTCAAAGAAATCGATGATCCCACAGCAGCATATGCATTAACCAACTCATTACTCGCAGGGGAGATGAAAAATCAAATGATTACAGCTCAGCCAGAAACTCTGGCCAAGGCTCGGAAAATTGTCGAGGGCTTCATGCTGCAGGAGGAGTTCCACAGCCTGCCGGATACCCCCACAGGATCTTCCAGGAAACAGGGGGACCGCAGGGTGGGCGCAGCAGAGGTGAAGTAGGGAAGCAAAGAGCTGAGGAGGGCGACACCCCAAGAAAGGAGCGTGTGGCCTATCAGCCAAGGTTTGACAGCTACACGGCCCTCAACAAATCAAGAGCCGAAATTTTTGAATTGGAGAAAGAAACAGCCAAGTGGAATCACTCGAGTAAGCCGCGCAGCCAAAAGGGTGATCCAAAGAAGTTTTGCACATTCCATGATTGTATTGGGCATACCACCGAAGAATGTCTCCATCTAAAGGATGAGATTGAGAAACTCATCAAAAATGGCTGGTTGAGCACCTATGCAGCAAGGAATAAGAATCAGAAGGAGGCGGCGGACAAGCATGAAGGCTCAGTGCAAAACCGCCTGATAATTCATGTAGTGTCAGGAGACGCAGAGGGCCAGGCCAGCAAAAGAGGCCAAAAAAGACAAATCTGTAAGCTGCGAAATCAGATATGCTATGCTAAGAAGGAAGGGAGTCGAAGGGGCCTGACCCTGAGCATCACCCCTTAAGATGCAGGGCGGGTAATCTACCCTCACAGCGACCCCCTGGTATTGTCTCTCGTGATTAGCAATCATATTGTGAGGAGGTGTATGGTGGATACAGGAGCCTACCCCAACCTGCTGTACAAGGACGCATTTGATAAAATGAATCTAGAGAAAAGCCACCTCAAGCATGCCCCCGGCTCACTGTACGGATTCAGCGGAGCAGGCATACTCCCGATGGGGATCATCGACCTGCCAGTGACGTTTGGAGAGGGAGCGTCAGCCAGAAACATCAGGGCATCGTCTGTCGTTGTGGATGCAAAATCTGCGTATAATGCCTTGATAGGCAGGGCTACCCTGGATGAATTGAGACCGCCATATCAATTAGAGCCCTGACCATAGCCTACGTAACGGATTTTGGCATGGAGGGAAAGGTGCACGGTGACCAGGAGTCGGCCAGGCAGTGCTACTCCGTGGCCCTACGCACCCATGAAACAGAGCGAAAGGGTAAAAGAAAAGCAGACAGTTCCCTCAACAGGGAAGGGGAGATTCCAGCTGGCCAGCAGGCAGATGACCACCTTGAACCTGGGGGAGAGAGCATGCTGGTGGACCTGGAGCCGGGAAGGCAGGTCCTCATAGGGGCTGACCTGGAAGATTCCTATCGTGAAGAATTGATCAAGGTCCTGAGAAATAACAGGGATGTATTCGCCTACTCGGTAGACGAGATGCCGGGGGTCGATCCGGCACATATTGTTCACAGGCTGAACGTAAGTCCGGAAGCCCGCCCCGTGAAACAGAAAAAAAAGGAACATGTCTGCGGAAAAGGATCATGCTATCAAAGAAGAAATCGAAAAACTATTGAAGGCCGATTTCATAGAAAGTTGCGATTACCCCGAGTGGTTAGCTAATGTGGTGATGGTAAAAAAGTCCTCAGGAGCGTGGAGACTGTGTGTAGACTTAACGAATCTTAACAAGGCCTGCCCTAAAGACTGCTACCCCCTCCCATGGATCGATCAGCTGGTAGACGCCACCAGCGGGTACACCACACTTAGTTTCTTGGATGCCTTTTCAGGCTATCACCAAGTATACCTCTGGCAGCCTGACAGGGTGAAATGCGCTTTTATCACCAGTTCTAGTACATACATGTACAAGATGATGCCGTTTGGGCTCAAGAACGCAGGCGCCACTTACCAGCGATTGGTCGACAAGGTTGTTGAGAATCAGAAGGGTAGAAACCTGGAGGCCTATGTCGACGACGCAATTGTAAAGAGTAAGGGAGACGCAGAGCACCTGAAAGATTTACAGGAGACCTTCTCCTCCCTGCGCACATACCAAATGAAGCTAAACCCTAAGAAATGCACTTTTGGTGTCCGCTCGGGAAAATTTCTGGGTTTCTTGGTCAGTGCCAGAGGTATTGACGCAAACCCCTAAAACGTTCATGCCGTATTAGACCTCCCAAAGCCAAGGACGATAAGAGACATCCAGCGCCTAACAGGCAGTATGGCTACCATGGCACGGTTCATTGTCAGGTCAGCCGACAAATCAACACCTTTCTTCAAAGTATTGAAAGGAAACAAGCAATTCAAATGGGAAGATGAACAGAAAGAAGCCTTCAAACAATTGAAGGAGCACTTAAAGAAGCTGCCTACCCTGGCAAGGCCGGTGGCAGGGGAACAGCTTTTCCTTTACATTGTCATCACAAACTCAACAGTGAGCGCGGTAATTCTAAGGGAGGAGGCAGGCTCCCAGCAGCCGATCTATTTTGTGAGCCATGCCCTGGGGGCAGCGGAGAAAAACTACCCAGTTGTCGAGAAGGCAGCCTATGCAGTCGTCATTGCGGCCAGGAAACTCATGCCTTATTTCGACGCCCACCCTGTCGTGGTACTAACTGATCAAACCCTGGAGAAAGTCTTGGAAAAATTCGAGAAATCGGAAAGACTGCTAAAATGGGCCATAGAGCTAAGCGGGCTAGGGATATCATACCAGTCCAGGACTGCCATCAAGGCGCAAGCCTTCGCAGATTTCCTGGCAGAATGTTCACATTCAGAAGAAGACGATCCACCCGCCGGAGAATGGCTAGTATACGCTGACGGGTCCTCTACAGCCAATGGTGCGGGGGCAGGGATCGTACTGACTAGCCCTGAGGGGACAGACTTTGAGCATGCGCTCAGATTTACCTTCCCTGCGTCGAATAACGAGGCTGAATACGAGGCCGTACTGGCGGGCATTAATCTGGCTAAAGCCGCAGGGGCAGTGAGGCTTGTCCTGGCAACAGATTCTTAGCTCATTGCCAATCAGATTAACGAAGAATACGAGGCTAGAGACCAGGCTATGGCCGCATACCTGGAAAAAGTGAAGCAAGAGTTATCTGGTTTAAAAACCTACGAGGTCAAACGAATCCCCCGATCCCAGAACAACCGGGCAGATGCCATGTCTAAACTGGCCAGCTTCAGTCTGCAGAACATACGAAGATCAGTGTGAGTAGATGTGATTCAAGAGAAGTCCACCACACCCTGCCAGTTGGTCGACGTCATTGAAGAGGCCGAAACTGAAGACTGGATGACCCCGATCATCCAATTCAAAAAATATGGAACCCTGCCACAGGATCCAATTCAGAGAAGGGAAATGCCGGCCAGGGCTGGCTGGTTCATACTAGTTGGCGAGGAGTTATATCGAAAATCATTCTCATCCCCCCTGCTCAAGTGCCTGGGGGCAGAGCAGGCTGCGGAAGTACTAGACGATATACACTCGGGTATCTGCGGCCATCACATAGGAGGAAGGTCGTTGGCACACAAGGCCCTGAGGGCAGGCTACTACTGGCCGACCCTGCTCGCTGACGCCAGGGACCTAACCCGAAAATGCAGGAAGTATCAACTATTCGCTCCATCAATACACGCCCCTGCCCAGGACCTCAGGCCAATTCTGTCTCCTATCCCTTTCGCCCAGTGGGGAATGGATATCCTAGGACCATTCACCACAGCCACTGGGGGCAAAAAGTTTCTGATAGTGGGAATTGATTATTTTACTAAGTGGATCGAAGCCGAGGCTGTCCCAAACATAACAGAGCCAGCAGTTAGAAAAGTGATATGGAGAAATATCATAACGAGGTATGGCCTGCCTAAGGTGCTAGTCTTCGACCATGGAAGACAGTTTGACAATGACCTCTTGAGGGTTTGGCTGGAGAGCCATGGCATAATCGTCGCCTACTCAGCCGTTTGTCATCCTCAGACTAATGGGCAGGCTGAGGCAGCGAATAAGCAAATACTAAATGGGCTGAAGAGGATGGTGGATGAGCTCAAAGGAAGGTGGGCAGACGAGCTGCCAAGTGTGTTATGGTCAATTAGAACCACCAGAAAAGAGTCCACAGGACAAACTCCTTTTGGTCTGGTCTATGGGGCCGAGGCTCTGGGTACCCATAGAAGCACGGGTTCCCACCCTCCGATCCCAGCAGTACGAACCGGCAAGTAATGAGGCTGCAATGACAGAGGCTCTTGACCTAGTTAGGGAGGTAAGGCAAGAAGCCTGTGTCAGCATTGCTGCCTACCAGCAACGAATGAGAAAAGCTTACAACAAAAAATTAAGTACAAGGAGCTTCCAGGTTGGGGACCAAGTCCTAAGGAAAACACAGGCTGTGGGAAGATCGAGAGAGCACGGCAAGTAAAGCGCCAATTGGGAAGGCCCATATGAATTCACCCAGATTATGGGGCTAGGGACCTACAGAATTGCCAACCCAGAGGGCCAGGAGCTGGCTGCTCATTGGAACATTGACACCTTGAAGAAATACTACGTTTGAAGTTCACAATTTTGGTTTTTAGTTTTTTTTCTCTAAGAGAAATGGCGGAGGACGGTCAAAGTACGATGTCGACGACTCCGACCACAAGTGTTTAAAATTTATCAAGAAATGGAAAAGAGTTCTCAAACTTATACTCGTTGTCCGTTCAGATTGGCACTTCACACATAAAGGAGCAGGGGGCAATAGGGGGAGGGCCCCCCTGTTGCAAAACCCAAAGAAAATAAGCCCCCCAACAAACACGCAAAGTCCCCCTGCCCACCTCTGGGCAGGCAGGGGGCAGGCCCCCTGGACTTCAGTAAGGAAGCCAAGGTTAGGCTAGGCCCCACGCGCCGAATGAACAAGAACTGGGGGCATCCCCCAACCTTGTATAAAAAACATAAAATCCCCCTGCCCACCTATGGGCAAGTAGGGGGCAGGCCCCCTGGACTTCAGCAAGGAAGCCAGGGTCATGCCAGGCCCCACGCGCCAAATGAACAAGGACTGGGGGCATCCCCCAACCTTGTATAAAAAACAAAAAAATCCCTCTGCCCACCTCTGAGCAGGCAGGGGGTGGGCCCCCTGGACTTCAGCAAGGAAGCCAGGGTCAGGCCAAAGCTCGAAAGAAATAATAATATAAACAACCAAAAGAAATGCATTCATGAGCCTGGAACAATCTTACTAAAACGTACTCTATCAAGGAAGGCTACCGTTGGTTAAGACCCCCTAAACCATCACCGTTTTGGATTGATTTTGTCTAGAATAGGTGGAATGTTCCTAAACATTCTATCATCTCTTGGATTATCATGAATGATGGGCTAAATACAAGAGTAAAACTGCAGAATTATGGATACATCGAGAGCGATTTGTGCTGTCTTTGTCATCTTCAGCCTGAAACTGAGAGGCACCTCTTCTTCGATTGTTGTTACAGCAATCGGGTCCTGCATGCTGTCTCCATTGCTGCTGGGTCTCGACTGTATCCGCAGCAAATCGTTACTGCTGGAACGGGATCTGTTATTGGCAGATTACGTTCAACTCTTTTGGCTGCTTGTTATTATTTGATCTGGGTTCAACGTAATGCAGCTTTACATGATGGAATCCTCCTTCATCCGGACCGTATTGCGACTCAGGCTGCTGCTTGTACGCGGTAAAGATTAATCCTAAGGATCCTCTAGGAGTTGATGATATTCGTTCTCTCCGATTGATAGGTTATAATGTTTGAGTTGAGTTAGCTTGTTTTTTGGTATGATGTTTGTGTCCTGATAAGCTATTGTTGTACATATGCTCTGTAAAGTCAATTTTGGTTGAATAAAATCTCACATTTCACCCAAAAAAAAAGAAATGCATTCATAAAATCTAGAAAAGTTAAACAAAATAGGCAATGAAAATCCAAATACAGAAGAGTTAAAGGGTTACATTAGCCGGCAGCCGGCCACATCGGGGCCCGGCGCGCAAAAATATTGGGGAATCAACAAATAAATAAAGGCGCAGAGGAGCAGGAGCCTTTGGAAGACGATTGCCCTGCATGTTATGCAGCAGGGGCATCCTGGTTAGCATCGGGAGCTTCCTCAGGCGATTGGTTAGCTCGGGCGTCATTCTTGGCGGTATAGAGAGCCTGGAAGGCTTCCTCATCAAAATTCGGGAGCATCTCCCTGATGACCTCCATAACAAACTTCAGAGAGGAAGAAGCCCCAGCATTAAAACTTTCCTCTACAGCCAAATCAGCCTCCCGAATAATGTCGTCCTTTTCCTTAAGCCACTGATCGCTTTGTGCCTTCAAGTCATCCTGAGCCTTTTGGAGATCCGAGGCGGATTTAGACAGCTGACCCACCAGCTCAGCAACCCTCTTTTTAGCCTGCTCAAGCTCGGAAACTGCCTTCCTAGCCTTCCCCAGCTCTACCTCCAAGTTCGCTGCCTCCCTCACAGCCTTCTCCCCCTGGTCTTTCCAGCGGGCGACCTGATCTTTGGCCTCCTCCAGCTCGCCCTCATGCTTGGGCAGTTGTTCCTTCAAGCTGGCAAAAGGGCGACATCTCTCTCAACCACCGCCAAGCGATCAGGGAGGGGAAGCCCAGGAGTAACGTTCAATTCCTCATCACTTAAACGGCTAAGAGCCACCAGCTCCGTAGAGACTTGAAACACCCTGGAGCAACGCTGAACATACTTGATCACCTGGCTAGTAGTATAGGTCAGGGACTTGGTAAGATGATCAGCCAACGCAGTATTGGAATCAGAGAGCAAGGCGGAGACATCAACGCTGTCACCAGCAGTAAAGTGAAACTCAGCGTTTTCCTCTGAGAGCAGGGTGCCCGGGACATCACGAGCAGGGCGCTTAGCCTCAGGAGTGTTGGTGTCTGCCTCCAGGTCCACTACCTGGACGGCGCCCACTGGTTCCTTGTCCTTCCTCTCCTGCCAATCAAAGGGGTACCCTCCCCGGCTTCCTCAGACTCAGTTGGCGTTGACCCCTCGGGAAGGCGAATCCCAGTAGGGGGACCTCCATGCTTGCCAGCAGGGGAAGGGGTTGTCTCTGATGTAGCCTCCTCCTCTACATTTCTGGGGGCAGAAGTTAGACATGCAGGCTTTGTAGGAGTCGGCTTGGGAGGAAGAGGAGGAAACCTCGCTCTGTTGACCGATATACTCTTCACATACTTCATCAGATTCCGTTTCTTATGGTCAGACGGGAGCAGAGGATGACGGACGGCAACCGAGAAGTCTTTGTTCAGGCCAAGGTCCCTCAGTTCTCTCTTTGACCAAAGGAAAGTAGCAAGGTCTGCAAGAACAAGGAAAGATAACCAAGTCAACACACAATAAAACAAGACTAAGGAAATTTAACTACTGATAAAATCCCCGAGCTACCTGCGCTAAGACCAGGGTTTAGGCCCACCCGAGTCTGATAATTATCAGTCGCTATAAGCTCAGCATGAGGGAGCCAGATGTCAGGACCATATGAGCCTTTCCTGTCCTTGGAAGAGGCAAACCGTTCAACCAAGTCCTTCTCCTTCTGGGTCAACTTGACCTCGAGAGCTCTCCCCCCAACCCTAGGGTGGTACTCTTGGCGGGTCTCCAACCGGGTATGGACATGATTCCTGAAATGCCGGGGAATCCTCCACCCCGTAGCACTGTGCACATATAGAAAATTGTCCTTCCAATCCTTCAAGCCGCTCAAGACCCGGCCAGACTAGGGAGCCTTTCTTTTGCCGGAGAAGGGATACCCTGGGGAGCCACCTCTTTCAGTAGAAGCTACCATCTGTAAGCCCATAAACCTTAAAGCACTTATGGATGGCTCCTCGCCCCAGAACAAGCAGGTCCAGGTGTAGGCAATCAACGACCTGACTGCAAGGGCCGTCAACTGGGCGATAGCCACATTCATGCGCCTGAAGGCCTCCTCCAGGAATGGATGAAGGGGAAAGCGCAGGCCGAATTCGAGGCATTTATGGTACACAGCTATGCAGCCCGCAGGGGGATTGCATACTGTGTCCTCCCCAGGGACAACAGCAGTGTATCCCTCCCAAAAGTTATAAAGCTTGGCTATAGCCTCCTCAGCATTTTTCTCCAGAATTAAGTCCCGGTTCTTGGGGGTCGGGTATGTTCTCAGAGGGATCCTATACTTGGTCTTATCTAGGTAATAGGCCCTCCCTGGCTCCCTAGGAATAAGTAGGGATGTCAATGGATCGGTTTCGGGTCGGGTGAAGCTTCACCCGCATCCATCCATTACATCAAATACATCATCCGTCATCCATCCATCCATCATCCGCGGGTGAAACGGATGGATCGGGTGATAAACGGATTACGACTAAATTATCTTTAAAGCTCGAAAAAGTATTAAATTTTAATTAATCATCAAAAAATTATAAGGTCAACTTGTATTATATTAAGAGTTCTTCATAATTCTTGTAACTTAATCATTATTTTGATATTATAAAAAGAATAACAATTATTACTTCGTAATTCGTATTAGTTATCCTAGCGTAATGTGTATACTCCCTCCGTTCAAGTCCAAGCTTCCCTTTTGCTTTTTTACGTTTGTCAACGCACATTTTGCATCGTTAATATCTTTCGTAACATATTAGTAAAAATTATGAAAATTGGATATTAATAATGTACTTTTAAAGACGAATCAAACAAGATCTCACATGAATATATTTTTTCTAATAGATTGTCGTGAATATCGAAAGTAATCCTTGATTGTGAATAGTGTCAAAACAAGGAAGGGGAAGCTTGGACTTGAACGGAGGGAGTATTTTTTAGCAAAATACAAATAATATCGGGTGACGGATGGATAACGGGTGGATTTAGCATCATCCGTCATCCATCCATCATCCATTAATTTCGGGTTTTCGTCCATCCGTTTAAATCGGGTGGATGGATATAAAGCGGGTTCGGGTGAAATTGACATCCCTAGGAATAAGTGGGCCGACGATTGCGATTGTGGAGGTGTCGATTTCTAACGCCTCGTCATCAGAATCAATAACATCAAGGGGAGCAGACTCAGGGGAGTTGGCACCCCCACTGTCCTCTGAATGGCCTTCCTCCGCCATCCTGACACATGGTCCCCCAGAGGAGGAGGCAAGGTCAGCGTTAACCCTGTCCCTACCCTCCGCCCTTTCAATCGAAGAACCAGTAAAAGGGAGAATCTGAGCACAATGGTTGGCCATGGTGTTCAAGGAAATAGGGAAAAGCGAAGAAATAGAAAGACGAGGAGGACAAGGATTAGGATTTTAACCTAATTAGCAGTCGCCAGATGAAGACGCGGAAAAGTTCCTCATTTTAAAGAACGCTTGACAAAGAGAGAGTTTGAAAGAGGGGTTTGTAAAGTTTGAATGTGGACCGACTCCATATGGAACAAGGCAGCCATTGGTAAACGTGCGTGGTGGGTTTACGTTAAAGCTGATACTTTATGGGTCCAATGGGTTAGCCAGGTTTATCTTAAGGGGGTTGGATGGTTGGAGTATAAGCCTCCTCCGGACAGCCCGTGGACGTGGAAGAAGATCTGTAAGGTGCGCGATGTTTTTCATCCCGCCTATGTGTCTCAGGTCTGGCGAATCTCTGGTCAGCATTATAGCATTAAATCGGGGTATATTTGGATTAGAGATGTCTGTCCAGCCGTGAGTTGGAGCCATTTAATCTGGAATGATTGGACGGTTCCTAAACACAAGCTTATTAATTGGATGTATCAACATGATGCGTTCATGACAAAGAAGAAACTATATGCTTATGGTGTCGATCCTGATACAGTTTGTTGGATCTGTTGTTTGGCCGACGAAGACGTGGACCACCTGTTCTTTACCTGTCCATACAGCAGCCAGTTATTGTCTTTGGTGAACAATTGGGTCGGTATTTCTATTCCTATATCTAATGTCAACAATTGGAGATTGGCTAGAAGAGGGTCCAAGCTTAGGAGAGGGGTGATAAACGGCCTGATTAATGCTACGATTTACTATGTATGGATACAAAGGAATCGAGCTAGAGTTGAGAATAGTTTACTTAGTCCTCATCATGTGTTGAAATGTATTAAAAATGATATGAAAGCTAGGATCGATGGTTGTTGTAAAGGAGCTATCCATCAAAAGGATAGACTCTGGTTGGAGAAGCTGATCATGTAAGGGGTCTTTCCCCCTCCGATAGTTTGGTTACTATAAATAATATTTACATTTCACCAAAAAAAAAAAGTTTGAATGTGTGAAAGGGGGAATGAAGGGGGAGTCGATACTTTTATAGGTGCAGGAAGGTGAAAAGCCGCCCAATCAGAGAGTTTCCCCAAGAAAAGCCCCCCACGTGTCACACATTAAAAATTCAACCGCCCATCACTTCCCAAGGAACCTCTTTGCATGCCCAGAGTAGTTAAGACTTTTCCCTCGGGAACAGGCGACGCATTAAATGCCAAGGTGGGATTCAAGAAGTCAACCTCCCGCCATCCCAATCAAGAGGTCGCCTGCTGAAGGGGAGCCCAGCTCCCCCTCAGCCGGCGAGGGCCAATTGATGGGGGTCGGCAGCCTGTCACGGGTCGCCCGTCAATTGAGCCCCGAGGAAGCCCGACCCGGAAATAAAGAAAGGCCTGCCTAGCAGGCCACCAAGCAAGATTGCTAAGAAACCTCAAACAGGAGACCTCAGTCGCTCCGCCGCCCATGAAGGTCATACCGCCTGCTGGCCGGGGCAATTGAGCCCCCCTGCCTGCCAGTCTCCAGGGCGCTCTCGCTCCTGGTAGAGCCATGAGAGAATCAGAACTCTTCCGTCATTTGCCTAAGGTAAAAGGAAATGAGTGGACGAGGTAAACCCACGTGTCACCTTCCCGTCCACTCATTCCCCCCCTCTCTCTTCTTCTCTTTTCTCTCTCTTGAGGAAAGGTATAAATACTTTTGCCATTTCCTACATAAAGGAGGTTGGATTTTCTCTCTCTAGACTCTCGGTCTAAAAACCGCCACCTTACTCCTCACGAGTAAGGTTCCTCAAGGCTATTCACGGACTAACTTAGGCATCGAAGAGGGTTCCCCCGGACACCTCCGGGGCCCTGTGCGTTCTGTGTGCAGGGAGCAGGCCGACTCCGCCGGGAAGGTCCGACCATTTGAGTGAGAGAATGGATGGATCAAAGGAAATCATACAATCATCACCAAGGAAGCATCATAATCAAAGGATCCGAGTCCAAGGTCGGGTCTATTGTTTCCGTAACCGGAACATTTATAATATAAAATTTCATAATTTTTTAATATATGATAACTAATTGAGGTTTATAGTCTTAAAGACTCTTTTTGAGATTCAAAAGACTTTTGGTAGACATCAAAGAACGAATGATTACTCTTATTTATAATATAGAATTTCATTATCATATTATAATTTGTCGATGTGGGACAATTTTAAAAAAGTCATATGTATAAATTCATCACATAATGTGAAACAAATAATATGAAATTTATACTCTAATGAAAGCATTTTTTAACACGAATCTAATTATTTCATTTTTATAATTTATTTTACGATAATGTTTTTAAAAAATGAAGTCTAGGTTTTTACGTCAGATTGTAAAACATTAAATTAATATAATAAATTAAATATATATTATAATAATTAAAAGATTCTCTAATTGATTTTTTTTATTTATGATACTTTCCTAATTTGAGGTTTGATGAAACGGACCAATGAGATCGCTCGAAAAAAGCCTAAAATATATATACTAGATTAAAGCTCGTGCGCTGCACGGGTTAGTTGGCTTAATTACATGATGTACATTCGTCAGGGGCGAACCTACAATGTAGCCCAAGCCCAATAATTATAGTTAGAATGATCCATTCTTGTTACCCCAAATAATACTATGAACTCAATAATAAATACTCCCTCCGATTCTTTAGATTTGCAACATATTCCATATTTGGCAAATTCATTAGGTTTGCAACATTTCTATAATAGGTAGGTTTTTGTTTGTGTAAGTTTTTTACTTTATTGGTAAGACTCACCATCTCTACTCACAACCTTATTATTTGTGCAAATAGTAAACGTTGCGAATCTAAAGAATCGGAGGGAGTAACATTTAATACTCTAAATGGACATAAATTTTGTGGTGGTGTTTTGGTAAAACCAAATGTTCATCTCCCTGTAGACCAAGGTTCGATTATTGCTTATGACAAGTTGATTTTTTTTTTTATATTTTAGTTTGTTTTGCTTCTATTGCCCCATCATAGAATTAGACGGAACAAGTGTCTTCCCTATCTTCGTGCTTATTTCATTCTTTGGTTCAAAATTAATTTTTCATAATGAATTATTTATTTTCAAGCAAATTATAATGAAAGAAAAAATAATATTGTGACTTTAATTATGCTCCACTTTAAATCGTGATTTTAAATTTTAATAATTATTTATTTTGAATTTAAGATATGCTTCTTTAAATCGTGATTTTAAATTTTTTAGACAACAACGAAAAAAAATTCGCTACCCCATACTTCAATTCCTGGATTCGCCCCCTGACATTTGTTAAATAAGAAACTTAATAAAACTATGTCATTACAATAAATAAGATGATCACATGATATTAGTAATAAGAGCTTATTTTAAAACTCAAAAGAACACATGAGTGCTCTTATTTATAATATAAAATTTCATCATCTTATTTTAAATTTTCTATGTGAAAATAATTTTATGTTTGTAGTCTTATTAAGAGATTTTTTAAGACTCAAATTTTTTTTATTGATATCTAAGAACAAATGAATTTTTTAATTGATATCTAATAATGAAAGATTAGTCTTATTTATAATATAAGATTTTATCGCCTCATCATAATTTTTCGATGTAGGATAACTTACTCAAGGTTTATAGTCTTAAGATCTGCTTTAAGACCCAAAAAAAACGCACGATTACTCTTATTTATAATATAGAAACATCGTCTTATTTTAATATTTTCAATGATAATTTTAGGTTTGTAGTCTTTTTAAAAGCTTTTTAAGACTCAAAAGGTTGTTGGTTGATATTTAAAACCAAAAAATGACTCATTTATGATATAGAATTTCATCACCTCATCATAATTTTTAGATGTGGTATATTTTTTTTTTTTTGCAAGAAAATTATGCCTTATTTTATTAAATAAGACGAAATCTTACAAAAGTTTATCCACTACAACAAACTGTTCCTCTACATCGCTAGCTTCAAGCCTAGATCCATTCCTATAGCTCGTAAACGAGTTCTAACATCGAATTTAATACGGCTAACTAGACTATCTACTGTTGCTTTTGTGCCTTTGAAGATTCTATTGTTTCTTTCCATCCATAGCCAATAAGTTGTGGCAGCAATAGTACTGCAGTACCATTGACTCTTCCAATGCGATTTCTTCCTTCTTGAAGCACACCACTGCAGCTAGGGATGGCAACGGACCGGATCCGAACCGGTCCGCATGGATCCAGATCCGGATCCCACTCCTAGTAGTGGATCCGGATCCGGTTCGGATCCGACGGATCCCAAAAATATAGATCCAGATCCGCCGGATCTGGACCGGATCCGGATCCGATCCGCGGATCCAATTTCTTACTTAAATTCTACAAAATTTTTAATTAATACGTATTTGCGACCATATTAATTTTCATAATTTTACAAATAAAATCGAATATAAAGATTCATAATCAAATATTAATAAACTAAAAGAAAATTTTTTTAGAAATAACCAAAAAAACACAAATTAAAGTACTAAGTTTTTTATTATTGTTAATTTTTTAATAAAACGGATTTGCGGATCCGGATCCTGATTTACTTATTAAGATCCAGATCCAGATCCGTTTAAAGATAGCGGATCCGGATCCGGATCCATATCCAACGGATCTCAAAATTTAGGATCCATATCCGATCCGTGCGGACCGGATCTTGCGGATCCGTTGCCATCCCTAACTGCAGCTCGGTGTATAAATCCCAACTTCTCCCAGTGATCTGCATCCAACATAATAGATGTTGCCAAACTTGTCGAGAGAATGGGCAGCTAAAGAACAGATGCTTCCCAGTTTCATAAGCGTGCTTGCACAGCTCGCATCTACTCGCAAAAGATAACCCTCGTGCTTGCATCTTGTCGTGAGTAGTCAAGGCTCGTTGAGTAGCTAACACCAATATTATTCTGTGGTATATTTACTTAATTAAAGTTTATAGTTTTAAGAGCTATTTTTAAAACTTAAAAGAGTTTGTTTTTATATCTAAGTTAAAAGGACAAACAATTACTCTTTATTTATATAATCGAATTTGATCATCTTATTATATATTTTGGATGAATGATTACTGCTATTTATATAATAAAAAAATTCACCTTATTATAATTGTTTGATGTGGGATAATTTTACTTAAATTTATTTAAGTTTAGATATAGTCTAATTAATAACTTTTATTTATAGACGAATGATTACACTTATTTATAATATATAGAATTTCATCAACTCATCTTAATTTTTCGATGTGGGATAAATATACTTTAACTATATAGTTTTAGTCTTAGGAACTTCTTTTTAGTCTCAAAAGATTGTTAGTTAATATCTAAGAACGAAAGATTACATAGAATTCTATCACCTCATTATAATTTTTCGATATGTGATAATCTCATTTAACTTTATTTGTAGTCTTATTAAGAACTTTTTTTAAGACTAATTTTTTTTATATCTAAGGATGAATGATTAGTCTTATTTATAATATAGATTTACATTACCTCATCATAATTTGGAGAAATGGTTACTTTTATTTATATAATAGAATTCAATCGTATTATCATACTCTCTTCGGTTACTATTTTTTGCCTCATTTCATTAAAATACCTCTCACAAAAATTAAGGTAATGGAGAAAAAAATAGTGAACGAAGAGAGTATGATAATACGATGGAATTCTATTATATAAATAAAAGTTTATAGCTTTAAGAGTGTTTTAAGACTCGAGAGTGTTTTTAAGACTTAAAAGAAAAGGGTATAACTTTTCGATGTGAGATAATGACTTAAATTTATATTCTTAAGAGTTTTTTAAGACTCAAAAGATTTTGATTGATATCTAAGAATAAATAATTAGTCTTATTTATAATATAGAATTTCATCACCTTATTATAATTTGTCGATGTCGGATAATTTAACTAAAATTTGTAGTCTTATTTATAATATAGAATCATCACCGTAACTTATTTTAATTGTTTCGATGTGTGATAATTTTAAATTTGTAGTCTTATTAAGACCTTTTTTAAACCGAAAAGTTTTTTAAAAAGAAATAAAAAAGACTAAAAATTCATGACCTCATCATAATTTTAAAAAAAATGATATAAAATTCCATCATAGTTTTTTAAAAAAACAAAAGTTTTTTTTGTTGGTTGATATTTAAAAACGATGATTGTTTTTATTTAGTAGAAATTCAACTTCATCATAATTTTTCGATGTGGGAGAATTGCTTAAATTGGTTGATATCTAAGGAATTTTTTTTATTAGTTTTATTTATAATATAGAATTTCATCACCTTATTATAATTTTTGTATTTAAGTATATAGTCTTAACAACTTTTTTAAGACTCAAAAGATTTATGTTTGATGAAACTTCATAATTTTTCGAATGTGGATAGTTTTACTTTTTTATAGTCTTAATATATATTTTAAGGCTCAAAATATTTTTGGTTAATATCTAAGATCACATGATTAATACGGAGTACTCCATTATTTATAATATAGAAATCTATCGTCTTATTATAATTTGTCGATGTGGGATGATTTAACTAAAATGTGTATCCTTATTTATAATATAGAATCATCACCGTATCTTATTTTAATTGTTTCGATGTGGGATAATTTTAAGTTTATAGTCTTATTAAGACTTTTTTTGAAACTCAAAATATTGTTGGTTTCTTAAAACTCAAAAGAGAGGGAGTATAATTTTTCGATATGAGATAATTTACTTAAGTTTATAAACTTAAAGAGTTTTTTAAGACTCAAAAGATTTTGAATGATATCTAAGAACAAAAAATTAGCTTAGTCTTATTTATAATATAAAAATTCATCGTTTTATTATAATTTGTCGATGTGAGATAATTTAACTAAAATTTGTTTTCTTATTTATAATATAGTATCATCACCGTACCTTATTTTAATTGTTTCGATGCGGGATAATTTTAAGTTTGTAATCTTATTAAGACCTTATTTAAACTCAAAATATTATTGATTGATATTTAAAAACAATAATTACTCTTATTTAGTAGAAATTCATGATCTCATCATAATTTTTCGATGTGAGCGAATTACTTAAGTTGATTGGTTGATGTTTAAGGAAGAATTATTATGTCTTATTTATAATATAGAGTTTCTTCACCTTATTATAATTTTTTACTTACGTGTATAGTCTTAAGAATGTTTTTAAGACTCAAAACATTTTAGTTTGATGAAACTTTATAATTTTACAAATGTGGGATAGTTTTATAAGCTTATAGTCTTTATATATTTGTAAGACTCAAAAGATTTTTGGTTAATATCTAAGAGCACATATTTACTCTTATTATAATATAAATTTTCATCACCTTATTATAATTTTTCGATGTGAGATTATTTCTACTTTAAGTTTGTAGTCTTATTAAAAGACTTTTAAAGACTTAAAAGTTTTTTTTTGATTTACTTAAGAACGAATGATTAGTCTTATTAATATTATAGAATTCATCAACTTATCATAATTTTTCGATGTGGATTAATTTATTTAAGTTTATAGTCTTCCATCACCTCATCATAATTTTTCGATGTGAGATAATTTACTTAAGATTATAGTCTTAAAAACTCTTTTTAAAACTAAGAAAAATACATCCTTACTTTTGATTATAATATAATATAGAAATTCATTACTTCATCATAATTTTTCAATGTGAAATGATTTTAAGTTTGTAGTCTTATATATTAAAAGCTTTTTTAAGAGTTAAAAGTTTTTTTTGTCGATATTTAAAATTGAATGATTACTATTTTTTATAATATAGAATTACATCACCCCATCATAATTTTTCGATGTGGGATAATTTAAATGTTTTTCTTGGTCGATATTTATTTAAAACCGAATGATTACTCTTCTTTATAATATAAAATTTCATCACCTCATCATAATTTTTCAATATAGGATAATTACTTAAGGTTTATAGTCTTAGCAACTCTTTTCGAGATTCAAAAGACTTTTGGTAGATATCGAAGAACGAATTATTACTCTTTATTTATAATATAGAATTTCATCATCATATTATAATTTGTCGATGTGGGATAATTTTAAAACTGTTATATGTAATAAATTCATCAAAAAAATATGAAATTTATACTCTAATGAATGCATTTTCTACCACGAATATAAATATTTTATTTTTATAATTTATTTTACGATAATGTTTTTAAAAAAATAAACTCTAAAGGTTTTTAACTAAGAATTGTAAAACATCTCATTAATATGATAAATTAAATATATATTATAATAATTAAAAGATTCTCTAGTTGATTTTTTTTATTATTTATGATACTTTCCTAATTTGAGGTTTGATAGAACAGACCAATGAGATCGCTCGAAAAAAGCATAATATATATATATATATATATATATATATATATATATATATATATATAGGTAGGTTCAAATAAGGGCAACAACTATTTTAAGGGCATAAGGTCAAGTGTTAAAGTTACACAAAAAGTGCTTAAAGTTACACGAGATGAGTGATAAAGTTGCACTTTATCACTTGAAGTGATAAAAGAGCTGAATGTTATAGTTACATATCAATTTTAAACAAATGCAACTTTATCGTATGTCATCTGTAACTTTAATATAGACTTACTGAAATATGGTGCCCTTATTTGAACCTACCTATATATATATATATATATATATATATATATATATATATATATATATATATATATATTGATATTGATTCTCATGTATACTTCTCCCCTTCACAAAAGCAGCCTGCTCAAAACCAATGATTTTCCGAAGAATCTCCTGAATTCTAAGTGCCAGTATCTTAGTAATAGTCTTATAGAAAACTGAACAGCAAGATATAGGCATAAAATCCATAACAGTTTGACAAACCTCCTTCTTTGGGATGAGGGTAATCAATGTTGTATTAGCTTGTTTAATCAACTTCTTCTTTTGAAATAATTCCCTTATATCAGTACAATAATCCCCCTTTATACAGTGCCATGAAGCCTTGAAAAATTCTGAGGAAAATTCATCTGGACCTGGGCTTATATCAGAACCAATTGAGAAGACTACCTTTCTAATCTCATCATCATTAGGAATAACAGTAATCCTCTCCCAACCCTCCCTATCAACCTTAGGCCCCTTCCCTAAATTGTTGATGTCAATAGATTGAACTGGATGAGCAGTACCTAGCAACCCCTCATAGTATTCACAAAAGCTTGAGCCACTCCTCCTAATCCTTCCCTGATCCTTGCATTAAAATAATCAGTGGATTCATCCCCAAGGTTTATGTTCTCTGCCTTTGATCTCTGCTGCACCATACTCAATACAGCTGTAGTTAGCTTCCTATAAGTTTCAAATAATTCCTTCTCCTCATCAATTAGCACAAAGGATAAAGGGGAAAATTGCAGGTTCTGTTGACAAACTGTCAGCTGATCATGAACTTCCTTAATCCTTAAACCAATGCTAGAATAATGATTACTATGCATCTTTTTAAAGTCATTTTAACATTCTTGAGTTTTCCAAAAATCTTGAAACCTGCCGTACCCACAACAGGTTTATCCCAAGCAGTCTGAACCACTGTATTATAACTAGGATCTTTAACCCAACAATTTAGAAAACTAAATCTATGCTTCTTCACCCCTCCAAGCTGTAATGTTACAAGCATTGGAGAATGATCAGAGATTCCTGGAGGCAAATAAGTCACAAAAGAATCTGGCAATAAACTAACCCGATCAGTATTGACTAGAGCTCTATCCAGTCTAGACCAAACCATGGCTTCTGGACTCTACTTATTAGACCAACTGAACTCACATCCTTGGCCAGTGAGTTCACCCAACCCTGTATCCATTATGCAATTAATGAAAGCATCCATATCCCCTTCATCAGGTAACAAGCTACCAATCTTCTCCTCATAACTTTTAACAATGTTAAGATCCCCCATAACATTCCAACTGCTACCAGTAATCTGTAAGTTACACAAATGGCTCCAAAGATCCTCCCTCCCTTCCCCATCATTAAACCCATATACTGTAGTTATGTAAATCTCTAGACCAGAGGCAAAATGATGTACCTGGCAATGAATATATTGAGCATGGGAAGAGAGAACATTCACCCTAACCAAGCTAGGATTCCATAGTAACCAAATCCTACCATTATAATGATGATTATAGTTATAAAATACCCTACAAGTAGCGAATTTCTTTCTTATTATATTTTTATCTTTATCTTCCTTGATCCTAGTTTCCAGCACATCTATACCCCTACTTGCAACAAACTTCTGCACCTCAATTTGCTTTAATTCATCATTTCCCCCAAATATTAAAGGTTGTTATTTTCATCTATATGTCTAGAGGGACCTTCAGCTCCTCAGAAGCCCTCAATTCCTCTTCCACTACCTCCTCCAAATGTCTCTGCAGCAGCTCAAATCTATTTGAGAGTTGTACCTGCTCAAATTTTGCTTCCTTCTCCATATGTAACTGACTGGAAGCATTCTTCAGACCTGATCTCACTACATGTGTGAATACCCGCCATATGCCTTTCCTGTTGCACAGTCTCTGAACTCCCTTCTTGAACTGAACAATCATCCAAAATATCAATAACCCTCCCTAATCCACCTGTACTCCCGGAGATCGGATTGGGATTCAGGACTTGCACCTTCCTTAATCCATCTGATCCTGTAAGAGCCAAATTGGGGTCCGGGTCCATAGCCTTCCCTAATCCACCCGCACTCCCGGAGATCAGATTGGGGTCCAGGTCTTGTGCCCTCCCTAATCCATCTGATCCCGTAAAAGGCAAGTTCGGGTCCAGGCCACCTTCACCATGTCTCCCTACTCCATCTGATCAAGGAAGAATCAAATTAGAAATCAGGATTTTGTCCTTCTGTGATTCCACCACCTTCACCTTTTCCATCCCATGCTTAACAAGTGTATATCTAGTCACTTGTTGCCTTTTCTCTTTATTGCAAGCATGTTTCATGTGCCCCAGCTTCCCACAACCATTACAATAGTAAGGGAGCCATTCATAATCAATTCTTTGCACTGATTTTCCTGTGAAAGGAACATTAATGGTAACAGTCTCCGGTAGCTGCTGTGAAACATCTACTTCCACCAATACGTGCACAAAAGATAATCGCTCTTTGAATGTTGTGGTTACATCTGAAAACATTGGGCGACCTATTTTACTTGCCATCTTGCTTAACACAACTTCGGTCCATAGATATGGGTCTAGATTAGGAAAAAGCACCCATCGCATGTCGGAACCGTAGAAATTTTTTCCATCTCCTGTGAGAAGTAACTTCATTGCTTCAGTATCAAAGCATTCTGACCAACCCTCCATGGTCCTCTCCTTTAAGCACCATTTCCATAGCCTCCTTGCTTTCAAACTTGAAAGAAAACCACCCCTTCTTGAAGTACTTAACACCAGGCATGGAAACATGATTCCAGGATTTCGTAACAAATTCCACCATTCGTTTTAATGTAGGACGAGCTCCAATCACATTCCCCATCAAAGTATAACTCCACAGTTCTAATTCAGATTGGAAATCTTCATTTTCAATACTTACTTCTTCCGTCGTCGCACTATATTCATCAAAATATAGTCTCATCCCCATCTTCTGCTCCTTTGCCTTCGCTACCCAAGTATTCTGAGAAATAGTTCCTGACAACTACCTCTGGACCTTCATTCACAAGAGGAACGATCGGAGAGGATGTAGACAGAAAAGGTTCAACCCTATCCCGATCCTTACCCTTCGCATCAATTTCCCTCAATGATGAGCTCTTTGTTGGCTTCATTACGTTTGTTACACTTCCTCCCTTCAAACTTCGCGTTGAGCTGAAAGCAATATCGATTAGATCATTAATAACATTGATGCTCTGCTTTTCCGGTTATTGATCCTCTTTCCCAAAAGCCGATTCTCCAAGAATTGGATTCATTTATGAATCAGTAGTTTCTCCATGAGATTGTGCGTCAGCTTTGCTAATCTTACGTGGCCTTCCCCGTCCTCTCCCCGTCGGCGCCGTCGAGATCATCGTTGGCCATTCAAAAAGGCGAGCGAAAATTAACTAGGCGAGAGATCATCATCATCATCATCATCATCATTATCATCATCATCATCATCATTATTATTATCATTATTATTATTTCTGTATTTAAGCCTACTTTAGTTCGGCTCAGCTCAGCCCAGTTCAACTTACTCTACTTTAGCTTAGTTCAGTTCTCTTTACTCCAAAAGGACATGGCCAAAATAATTTATATTAGGTGATATAGTAGTATAGATGATAAAAACCAAATTCGTATAATAAATAATAAATAATGCTGTACGTAGTAATGATAAGTGTGTTTTGTAGTGCTTATTTGTTATGTTTGGTCCCGGTTTTTCTTGTGAAATCGCTCTTTGGAGCGGTTTCTGGGCTACTTATGCTTCTTCTAGTTCGTTTTAGGTTCCCAAAACCAATCATGGAGAATTGGAACGATTCTGACTCGTTTCCTACACATTTGGAGCCAACAAAGAGAAGGAACGATTACTCGGTAGCTTAGACTCGATCCCGAGCACCGAGAATCGATGAGAAGCCCATGAGAAGCAAGGAGGGACCCTTGAGATCATATTCGAGGCCTACAAGACCCATCATGGTCGAGATGAGGGCCATCATGGTCGGGATGAAGAGTACAAGCAAAGTCAGGCCACTGATGGCCCATCCCGGCCGAGATCAGGGACCATCTCGGTCGGGACCACCATCCCGGTCGGGATCATCACCCTTCCCGGCCAGGAAGGTGCAGTTACAGCCCACGCCTCTTCTTTTCTTCTCCTTATTCATTGTAACCCTATATATAACCCCCTCTTGTAGTCTTATGTTATGTTAGACATTACCCACTAAACCCTAGACTACTTTAGGTTAGATTAGCTTAGATTAGTGTAGATTAGTCCTTAATTACTCCTTAATATAGTTAGTTACTCTTGTATTATTGGAATTCTTGAAGATTTCTATCAAGATTGACAACCTTGGTGGATTTATTTTGGGTTTTCTCTATATATGGAAGTTCTCATCTTTTCCATTCATCCTTTAGTTTGGTATAATCTTTCTCATCCCTTTACTCTTAATCTTTATTGTTATTCAAGTTTTCATCTTTATTCATTATTTGTTGTTCATCCTTGTTCTTCATAATGGATGTTTCTTTTGTTCTTGTGATTGTTTCACTTGTTTGTGTTTGTTTTAGTTTAGATATGTGTGAGTAGTTGTCCCCTAGGATTAGTAGAGGGATTGGATGTGATTAGGGATGATTAGGGTGATATGGGTGGTATTAGATGTTGTTTTTGTTGTTTCCCATTTACCTTGCACTCCACATGTTTGATGAAATGCTTGTGAGACTAGAGATGATCAATCCTTGTTTTTCTTGCCTCTTCTCTTGCATGTTTTTGTGTGGTTGATAGGTTTGGTTCTCCCATTAGTAGCGAGAGCGTGGTGAGGAGACCCCTAGGCCGTTTAAGTAGCGAGAGCCCGATCGGAACCTAGGTTACGAAAGCATGCTATTAACCCCGTTTTTCCCCTTTTGGTCTCTTTGGCATCCATGAACCCGACCTAGCCCTAGTTTCCTTCTTGTTGATTTATTTGCTTCCATTTGTCATTAGTTACTTGTTTAGCTTAGTATTTAGTCTACCTTAGCCATCGCCTAGTTTAGTTAGCCTTGAACCTAATCTTGGACTATAGCACACCTTAGTCCGACACCCCGTCCCTGTGGATTCGACCCGACTTGCCCTATCTACCCAGTTAGAAATAGTTGGTTTTACTTGTTTGGTAGGATTGACGGCAAAATCCTCCCATCAAGTAATAAAAAAATGGATAATGAATTAATTATTATACAATTATACCCGACCAAACCAAACAAAACCTAGTTCGACCTGAACATGACCAAAACCGACCCGAACCCAACCCGAACCAACGATCCGACCCGAAAAAGACTCGCATATGACCCAGACTCGACAACTAGACGTGGCAAAACTGACTCGACTCGAATGACCCGACCCAAATAAGCCAACCTGAACCCGATCCGACACCCAAACTAAAGATCCGAGGTTGACCCGTAACCTGAATTGACCCGAGCTAACCCGAAATCGACCCGACTATTATTATAGAAAACGAGTCGATATCCCTAAAAAAAGTTGAAAATAGCAAACTCAAAATGATCTGGCCCAACCCAAAGTCAATCCGAAACTCACCCGACCCAAACCCGATTCAGTTGACTTGTTTGTCAGGTCTACCAACAACCCAACCCCAACTCGACTCACCCGCGCGATTGCCACCTTTAATAATGATCACTCGGAAATAAAATTATTCGTATGTCTGTGGACGTCCGTCCGCACCGCCCGGTGCCCCGCGCGCGCCCTCGCAGGACCGACTCGATTTTTAAATGTATGGCGGCGGCCACCCATGCGGCTCCCTCCCGGTCGGGCGCCGGTCCGATCTCGCATACGGGCGATGTGTTGGACCTCGATTCGGATGACGATCCAGACCTGTACTAGACGGGTGCGGGCACCCGTGTTTCCATTTCGAATCGATCGAGTTGTGGTTGTGAATGTTTAAAGGCCGATTGATAAGTGTTTTTTGTAGAGCTTATTTGTTATGTTTGGTCCCGGTTTCTCTTGTGAAATCGCTCTTTGGAGCGGTTTCTTGGCTACTTATGCTTCTTCTAGTTCGTTTTAGGTTCCCAAGACCAATCATGAAGAATTGGAATGATTCCGACTCATTTCCTACACATTTGGAGCCAACAAAGAGAAGGAACGATCACTCGGTGGCTTCGACTCGATTCCGAGCACCGAGAATCGATGAGAAGACCATGAGAAGCAAGGGGGGACCCTTGAGGTAATATTTGAGGCCTACAAGACCCATCATGGTCGAGATGAGGGCCATCATGGTCGGGATGAAGAGTACAAGCAAAGGCAGGCCACTGATGGCCCATCCCGGCCGAGATCAAGGACCATCTCGGTCGGGACCACCATCCCGGTCGGGATCATCACCCTTCCCGGCCAGGAAGGTGCAGTTACAGCCCGCGCCTCTTCTTTTCTTCTCCTTATTCATTGTAACCCTATATATAACCCCCTCTTGTAATCTTATGTTATGTTAGACATTACCCACTAAACCCTAGACTACTTTAGGTTAGATTAGCTTAGATTAGTGTAGATTAGTCCTTAATTACTCCTTAATATAGTTAGTTACTCTTGTATTATTGGAATTCTTGAAGATTTCTATCAAGATTGACAACCTTGGTGGATTTATTTTGGGTTTTCTCTATATATGGAAGTTCTCATCTTTTCCATTCATCCTTTAGTTTGGTATAATCTTTCTCATCCCTTTACTCTTAATCTTTATTGTTTTTCAAGTTTTCATCTTTATTCATTATTTGTTGTTCATCCTTGTTCTTCATAATGGATGTTTCTTTTGTTCTTGTGATTGTTTCACTTGTTTGTGTTTGTTTTAGTTTAGATATGTGTGAGTAGTTGTCCCCTAGGATTAGTAGAGGGATTGGATGTGATTAGGGATGATTAGGGTGATATGGGTGGTATTAGATGTTGTTTTTGTTGTTTCCCATTTACCTTGCACTCCACATGTTTGATGAAATGCTTGTGAGACTAAAGATGATCAATCCTTGTTTTTCTTGCCTCTTCTCTTGCATGTTTTTGTGTGGTTGATAGGTTTGGTTCTCCCATTAGTAGCGAGAGCGTGGTGAGGAGACCCCTAGGCCGTTTAAGTAGCGAGAGCCCGATCGGAACCTAGGTTACGAAAGCATGCTATTAACCCCGTTTTTCCCCTTTTGGTCTCTTTGGCATCCATGAACCCGACCTAGCCCTAGTTTCCTTCTTGTTGATTTATTTGCTTCCATTTGTCATTAGTTACTTGTTTAGCTTAGTATTTAGTCTACCTTAGCCATCGCCTAGTTTAGTTAGCCTTGAACCTAATCTTGGACTATAGCACACCTTAGTCCGACACCCCGTCCCTGTGGATTCGACCCGACTTGCCCTATCTACCCAGTTAGGAATAGTTGGTTTTACTTGTTTGGTAGGATTGACGGCAAAATCCTCCCATCAAGTAATAAAAAAATGGATAATGAATTAATTATTATACAATTATACCCGACCAAACCAAACAAAACCTAGTTCGACCTGAACATGACCAAAACCGACCCGAACCCAACCCGAACCAACGATCCGACCCGAAAAAGACTCGCATATGACCCAGACTCGACAACTAGACGTGGCAAAACTGACTCGACTCGAATGACCCGACCCAAATAAGCCAACCTGAACCCGATCCGACACCCAAACTAAAGATCCGAGGTTGACCCGTAACCTGAATTGACCCGAGCTAACCCGAAATCGACCCGACTATTATTATAGAAAACGAGTCGATATCCCTAAAAAAAGTTGAAAATAGCAAACTCAAAATGATCTGGCCCAACCCAAAGTCAATCCGAAACTCACCCGACCCAAACCCGATTCAGTTGACTTGTTTGTCAGGTCTACCAACAACCCAACCCCAACTCGACTCACCCGCGCGATTGCCACCTTTAATAATGATCACTCGGAAATAAAATTATTCGTATGTCTGTGGACGTCCGTCCGCACCGCCCGGTGCCCCGCGCGCGCCCTCGCAGGACCGACTCGATTTTTAAATGTATGGCGGCGGCCACCCATGCGGCTCCCTCCCGGTCGGGCGCCGGTCCGATCTCGCATACGGGCGATGTGTTGGACCTCGATTCGGATGACGATCCAGACCTGTACTAGACGGGTGCGGGCACCCGTGTTTCCGTTTCGAATCGATCGAGTTGTGGTTGTGAATGTTTAAAGGCCGATTGATAAGTGTTTTTTGTAGAGCTTATTTGTTATGTTTGGTCCCGGTTTCTCTTGTGAAATCGCTCTTTGGAGCGGTTTCTGGGCTACTTATGCTTCTTCTAGTTCGTTTTAGGTTCCCAAGACCAATCATGGAGAATTGGAACGATTCCGACTCGTTTCCTACACATTTGGAGCCAACGAAGAGAAGGAACGATCACTCGATGGCTTAGGCTCGATCCCGAGCACCGAGAATCGATGAGAAGCCCATGAGAAGCAAGGGGGGACCCTTGAGGTCATATTTGAGGCCTACAAGACCCATCATGGTCGAGATGAGGGCCATCATGGTCGGGATGAAGAGTACAAGCAAAGTCAGGCCACTGATGGCCCATCCCGGCCGAGATCAGGGACCATCTCGGTCGGGACCACCATCCCGGTCGGGATCATCACCCTTCCCGGCCAGGAAGGTGCAGTTACAGCCCGCGCCTCTTCTTTTCTTCTCCTTATTCATTGTAACCCTATATATAACCCCCTCTTGTAATCTTATGTTATGTTAGACATTACCCACTAAACCCTAGACTACTTTAGGTTAGATTAGCTTAGATTAGTGTAGATTAGTCCTTAATTACTCCTTAATATAGTTAGTTACTCTTGTATTATTGGAATTCTTGAAGATTTCTATCAAGATTGACAACCTTGGTGGATTTATTTTGGGTTTTCTCTATATATGGAAGTTCTCATCTTTTCCATTCATCCTTTAGTTTGGTATAATCTTTCTCATCCCTTTACTCTTAATCTTTATTGTTATTCAAGTTTTCATCTTTATTCATTATTTGTTGTTCATCCTTGTTCTTCATAATGAATGTTTCTTTTGTTCTTGTGATTGTTTCACTTGTTTGTGTTTGTTTTAGTTTAGATATGTGTGAGTAGTTGTCCCCTAGGATTAGTAGGGGGATTGGATGTGATTAGGGATGATTAGGGTGATATGGGTGGTATTAGATGTTGTTTTTGTTGTTTCCCATTTACCTTGCACTCCACATGTTTGATGAAATGCTTGTGAGACTAAAGATGATCAATCCTTGTTTTTCTTGCCTCTTCTCTTGCATGTTTTTGTGTGGTTGATAGGTTTGGTTCTCCCATTAGTAGCGAGAGCGTGGTGAGGAGACCCCTAGGCCGTTTAAGTAGCGAGAGCCCGATCGGAACCTAGGTTACGAAAGCATGCTATTAACCCCGTTTTTCCCCTTTTGGTCTCTTTGGCATCCATGAACCCGACCTAGCCCTAGTTTCCTTCTTGTTGATTTATTTGCTTCCATTTGTCATTAGTTACTTGTTTAGCTTAGTATTTAGTCTACCTTAGCCATCGCCTAGTTTAGTTAGCCTTGAACCTAATCTTGGACTATAGCACACCTTAGTCCGACACCCCGTCCCTGTGGATTCGACCCGACTTGCCCTATCTACCCAGTTAGGAATAGTTGGTTTTACTTGTTTGGTAGGATTGACGGCAAAATCCTCCCATCAAGTAATAAAAAAATGGATAATGAATTAATTATTATACAATTATACCCGACCAAACCAAACAAAACCTAGTTCGACCTGAACATGACCAAAACCGACCCGAACCCAACCCGAACCAACGATCCGACCCGAAAAAGACTCGCATATGACCCAGACTCGACAACTAGACGTGGCAAAACTGACTCGACTCGAATGACCCGACCCAAATAAGCCAACCTGAACCCGATCCGACACCCAAACTAAAGATCCGAGGTTGACCCGTAACCTGAATTGACCCGAGCTAACCCGAAATCGACCCGACTATTATTATAGAAAACGAGTCGATATCCCTAAAAAAAGTTGAAAATAGCAAACTCAAAATGATCTGGCCCAACCCAAAGTCAATCCGAAACTCACCCGACCCAAACCCGATTCAGTTGACTTGTTTGTCAGGTCTACCAACAACCCAACCCCAACTCGACTCACCCGCGCGATTGCCACCTTTAATAATGATCACTCGGAAATAAAATTATTCGTATGTCTGTGGACGTCCGTCCGCACCGCCCGGTGCCCCGCGCGCGCCCTCGCAGGACCGACTCGATTTTTAAATGTATGGCGGCGGCCACCCATGCGGCTCCCTCCCGGTCGGGCGCCGGTCCGATCTCGCATACGGGCGATGTGTTGGACCTCGATTCGGATGACGATCCAGACCTGTACTAGACGGGTGCGGGCACCCGTGTTTCCGTTTCGAATCGATCGAGTTGTGGTTGTGAATGTTTAAAGGCCGATTGATAAGTGTTTTTTGTAGAGCTTATTTGTTATGTTTGGTCCCGGTTTCTCTTGTGAAATCGCTCTTTGGAGCGGTTTCTGGGCTACTTATGCTTCTTCTAGTTCGTTTTAGGTTCCCAAGACCAATCATGGAGAATTGGAACGATTCCGACTCGTTTCCTACACATTTGGAGCCAACGAAGAGAAGGAACGATCACTCGATGGCTTAGGCTCGATCCCGAGCACCGAGAATCGATGAGAAGCCCATGAGAAGCAAGGGGGGACCCTTGAGGTCATATTTGAGGCCTACAAGACCCATCATGGTCGAGATGAGGGCCATCATGGTCGGGATGAAGAGTACAAGCAAAGTCAGGCCACTGATGGCCCATCCCGGCCGAGATCAGGGACCATCTCGGTCGGGACCACCATCCCGGTCGGGATCATCACCCTTCCCGGCCAGGAAGGTGCAGTTACAGCCCGCGCCTCTTCTTTTCTTCTCCTTATTCATTGTAACCCTATATATAACCCCCTCTTGTAATCTTATGTTATGTTAGACATTACCCACTAAACCCTAGACTACTTTAGGTTAGATTAGCTTAGATTAGTGTAGATTAGTCCTTAATTACTCCTTAATATAGTTAGTTACTCTTGTATTATTGGAATTCTTGAAGATTTCTATCAAGATTGACAACCTTGGTGGATTTATTTTGGGTTTTCTCTATATATGGAAGTTCTCATCTTTTCCATTCATCCTTTAGTTTGGTATAATCTTTCTCATCCCTTTACTCTTAATCTTTATTGTTATTCAAGTTTTCATCTTTATTCATTATTTGTTGTTCATCCTTGTTCTTCATAATGAATGTTTCTTTTGTTCTTGTGATTGTTTCACTTGTTTGTGTTTGTTTTAGTTTAGATATGTGTGAGTAGTTGTCCCCTAGGATTAGTAGGGGGATTGGATGTGATTAGGGATGATTAGGGTGATATGGGTGGTATTAGATGTTGTTTTTGTTGTTTCCCATTTACCTTGCACTCCACATGCTTGTGAGACTAAAGATGATCAATCCTTGTTTTTCTTGCCTCTTCTCTTGCATGTTTTTGTGTGGTTGATAGGTTTGGTTCTCCCATTAGTAGCGAGAGCGTGGTGAGGAGACCCCTAGGCCGTTTAAGTAGCGAGAGCCCGATCGGAACCTAGGTTACGAAAGCATGCTATTAACCCCGTTTTTCCCCTTTTGGTCTCTTTGGCATCCATGAACCCGACCTAGCCCTAGTTTCCTTCTTGTTGATTTATTTGCTTCCATTTGTCATTAGTTACTTGTTTAGCTTAGTATTTAGTCTACCTTAGCCATCGCCTAGTTTAGTTAGCCTTGAACCTAATCTTGGACTATAGCACACCTTAGTCCGACACCCCGTCCCTGTGGATTCGACCCGACTTGCCCTATCTACCCAGTTAGGAATAGTTGGTTTTACTTGTTTGGTAGGATTGACGGCAAAATCCTCCCATCAAGTAATAAAAAAATGGATAATGAATTAATTATTATACAATTATACCCGACCAAACCAAACAAAACCTAGTTCGACCTGAACATGACCAAAACCGACCCGAACCCAACCCGAACCAACGATCCGACCCGAAAAAGACTCGCATATGACCCAGACTCGACAACTAGACGTGGCAAAACTGACTCGACTCGAATGACCCGACCCAAATAAGCCAACCTGAACCCGATCCGACACCCAAACTAAAGATCCGAGGTTGACCCGTAACCTGAATTGACCCGAGCTAACCCGAAATCGACCCGACTATTATTATAGAAAACGAGTCGATATCCCTAAAAAAAGTTGAAAATAGCAAACTCAAAATGATCTGGCCCAACCCAAAGTCAATCCGAAACTCACCCGACCCAAACCCGATTCAGTTGACTTGTTTGTCAGGTCTACCAACAACCCAACCCCAACTCGACTCACCCGCGCGATTGCCACCTTTAATAATGATCACTCGGAAATAAAATTATTCGTATGTCTGTGGACGTCCGTCCGCACCGCCCGGTGCCCCGCGCGCGCCCTCGCAGGACCGACTCGATTTTTAAATGTATGGCGGCGGCCACCCATGCGGCTCCCTCCCGGTCGGGCGCCGGTCCGATCTCGCATACGGGCGATGTGTTGGACCTCGATTCGGATGACGATCCAGACCTGTACTAGACGGGTGCGGGCACCCGTGTTTCCGTTTCGAATCGATCGAGTTGTGGTTGTGAATGTTTAAAGGCCGATTGATAAGTGTTTTTTGTAGAGCTTATTTGTTATGTTTGGTCCCGGTTTCTCTTGTGAAATCGCTCTTTGGAGCGGTTTCTGGGCTACTTATGCTTCTTCTAGTTCGTTTTAGGTTCCCAAAACCAATCATGGAGAATTGGAACGATTCCGACTCGTTTCCTACACATTTGGAGCCAACGAAGAGAAGGAACGATCACTCGATGGCTTAGGCTCGATCCCGAGCACCGAGAATCGATGAGAAGCCCATGAGAAGCAAGGGGGGACCCTTGAGGTCATATTTGAGGCCTACAAGACCCATCATGGTCGAGATGAGGGCCATCATGGTCGGGATGAAGAGTACAAGCAAAGTCAGGCCACTGATGGCCCATCCCGGCCGAGATCAGGGACCATCTCGGTCGGGACCACCATCCCGGTCGGGATCATCACCCTTCCCGGCCAGGAAGGTGCAGTTACAGCCCACGCCTCTTCTTTTCTTCTCCTTATTCATTGTAACCCTATATATAACCCCCTCTTGTAATCTTATGTTATGTTAGACATTACCCACTAAACCCTAGACTACTTTAGGTTAGATTAGCTTAGATTAGTGTAGATTAGTCCTTAATTACTCCTTAATATAGTTAGTTACTCTTGTATTATTGGAATTCTTGAAGATTTCTATCAAGATTGACAACCTTGGTGGATTTATTTTGGGTTTTCTCTATATATGGAAGTTCTCATCTTTTCCATTCATCCTTTAGTTTGGTATAATCTTTCTCATCCCTTTACTCTTAATCTTTATTGTTATTCAAGTTTTCACCTTTATTTATTATTTGTTGTTCATCCTTGTTCTTCATAATGGATGCTTCTTTTGTTCTTGTGATTGTTTCTCTTGTTTGTGTTTGTTTTAGTTTAGATATGTGTGAGTAGTTGTCCCCTAGGGTTAGTAGGGGGATTGGATGTGATTAGGGATGATTAGGGTGAGATGGGTGGTATTAGATGTTGTTTTTGTTGTTTCCCATTTACCTTGCACTCCACATGTTTGATGAAATGCTTGTGAGACTAGAGATGATCAATCCTTGTTTTTCTTGCCTCTTCTCTTGCATGTTCTTGTGTGGTTGATAGGTTTGGTTCTCCCATTAGTAGCGAGAGCGTGGCGAGGAGACCCCTAGGCCGTTTAAGTAGCGAGAGCCCGATCGGAACCTAGGTTACGAAAGCATGCTATTAACCCCGTTTTTCCCCTTTTGGTCTCTTTGGCATCCATGAACCCGACCTAGCCCTAGTTTTCTTCTTGTTGATTTATTTGCTTCCATTTGTCATTAGTTACTTGTTTAGCTTAGTATTTAGTCTACCTTAGCCATCGCCTAGTTTAGTTAGCCTTGAACCTAATCTTGGACTATAGCACAGCTTAGTCCGACACCCCGTCCCTGTGGATTCGACCCGACTTGCCCTATCTACCCAGTTAGGAATAGTTGGTTTTACTTGTTTGGTAGGATTGACGGCAAAATCCTCCCATCAAGTAATAAAAAAATGGATAATGAATTAATTATTATACAATTATACCCGACCAAACCAAACAAAACCTAGTTCGACCTGAACATGACCAAAACCGACCCGAACCCAACCCGACCCAACGATCCGACCCGAAAAAGACTCGCATATGACCCAGACTCGACAACTAGACGTGGCAAAACTGACTCGACTCGAATGACCCGACCCAAATAAGCCAACCTGAACCCGATCCGACACCCAAACTAAAGATTCGAGGTTGACCCGTAACCTGAATTGACCCGAGCTAACCCGAAATTGACCCGACTATTATTATAGAAAACGAGTCGATATCCCTAAAAAAAGTTGAAAATAGCAAACTCAAAATGATCTGGCCCAACCCAAAGTCAATCCGAAACTCACCCGACCCAAACCCGATTCAGTTGACTTGTTTGTCAGGTCTACCAACAACCCAACCCCAACTCGACTCACCCGCCCGATTGCCACCTTTAATAATGATCACTCGGAAATAAAATTATTCGTATGTCTGTGGACGTCCGTCCGCACCGCCCGGTGCCCCGCGCGCGCCCTCGCAGGACCGACTCGATTTTTAAATGTATGGCGGCGGCCACCCACGCGGCCCCCTCCCGGTCGGGCGCCGGTCCGATCTCGCATACGGGCGGTGTGTTGGACCTCGATTCGGATGACGATCCAGACTTGTACTAGACGGATTCGGGCACCCGTGTTTCCGTTTCGAATCGATCGAGTTGTGGTTGTAAATGTTTAAAGGCCGATTGATAAGTGTTTTTTGTAGAGCTTATTTGTTATGTTTGGTCCCGGTTTCTCTTGTGAAATCGCTCTTTGGAGCGGTTTCTGGGCTACTTATGCTTCTTCTAGTTCGTTTTAGGTTCCCAAGACCAATCATGGAGAATTGGAACGATTCCGACTCGTTTCCTACACATTTGGAGCCAACGAAGAGAAGGAACGATCACTCGATGGCTTAGGCTCGATCCCGAGCACCGAGAATCGATGAGAAGCCCATGAGAAGCAAGGGGGGACCCTTGAGGTCATATTTGAGGCCTACAAGACCCATCATGGTCGAGATGAGGGCCATCATGGTCGGGATGAAGAGTACAAGCAAAGTCAGGCCACTGATGGCCCATCCGGGCCGAGATCAGGGACCATCTCGGTCGGTACCACCATCCCGGTCGGGATCATCACCCTTCCCGGCTGGGAAGGTGCATTTACAGCCCGCGCCTCTTCTTTTCTTCTCCTTATTCATTGTAACCCTATATATACCCCCCTCTTGTAATCTTATGTTATGTTAGACATTACCCACTAAACCCTAGACTACTTTAGGTTAGATTAGCTTAGATTAGTGTAGATTAGTCCTTAATTACTCCTTAATATAGTTAGTTACTCTTGTATTATTTGAATTCTTGAAGATTTCTATCAAGATTGACAACCTTGGTGGATTTATTTTGGGTTTTCTCTATATATGCAAGTTCTCATCTTTTCCATTTATCCTTTAGTTTGGTATAATCTTTCTCATCCCTTTAATCTTAATCTTTATTGTTATTCAAGTTTTCATCTTTATTCACTGTTTGTTGTTCATCCTTGTTCTTCATAATGGATGTTTCTTTTGTTCTTGTGATTGTTTCTCTTGTTTGTGTTTGTTTTAGTTTAGATATGTGTGAGTAGTTGTCCCCTAGGGTTAGTAGGGGGATTGGATGTGATTAGGGATGATTAGGGTGAGATGGGTGGTATTAGATGTTTTTTTTTGTTGTTTCCCATTTACCTTGCACTCCACATGTTTGATGAAATGCTTGTGAGACTAGAGATGATCAATCCTTGTTTTTCTTGCCTCTTCTCTTGCATGTTCTTGTGTGGTTGATAGGTTTGGTTCTCCCATTAGTAGCGAGAGCGTGGTGAGGAGACCCCTAGGCCGTTTAAGTAGCGAGAGCCCGATCGGAACCTAGGTTACGAAAGCATGCTATTAACCCCATTTTTCCCCTTTTGGTCTCTTTGGCATCCATGAACCCGACCTAGCCTTAATTTCCTTCTTGTTGATTTATTTGCTTCCATTTGTCATTAACTACTTGTTTAGCTTAGTATTTAGTCTACCTTAGCCATCGCCTAGTTTAGTTAGCCTTGAACCTAGTCTTGGACTGTAGCACACCTTAGTCCGACCCCCGTCCCTGTGGATTCGACCCGACTTGCCCTATCTACCCAGTTAGGAATAGTTTGTTTTACTTGTTTGGTAGGATTGACGGCAAAATCCTCTCATCAATTTGGCGCCGTTGCCGGGGATCCCGCCACCAAATAATAACTAACTACACCTAACACGTAGATAGGGTAAGTCGGGTCGAGTCCACGGGGACGGTTATGAGGTGTCTAGACTAAGGTCGCCCAAAAAACAAGACTAGGTCAACAAGGCTAAACTAACTAAAACAATTAAAAGGGGAGGAGACTATGACTAGAACTAGGCTAAATGTGACAACTAGAACTAGGGATTCAACTAACTAAAGGAATAATAGCTAAGACGTAGAAGAAAACAACTGAGAAAAGGGCTAGGATTAGGTCGGGTTCAAGGGTGATGGAATGATCAAGGAAGAGCAAAGGTGAAGGGGTAGTCGGGTTATCTAGGTATAGTCCGGGTTCTCGCTACATAAACCGACCTAGAGGTTCCTCGCTCTCGCGCAAGAACCCATCTTAGCGACACATAAGATCGCAAGAAGAAGGCAAGAAAAACAAGCATTTGCAACTACAAGTCATTCAAGCATTTCATCAAACATGTTCTATGCATATAACCAAGAAGCAATCAAAACTTCCACCAACATCTTAAACAAACCCTTAATCACACACTAAGACACCAAATTCCCCTACTAATCCTAGCAAGAGACTACTCACTCATGTTCAAGATAGTAAACCCAACACCCATAATAAAACAAACATAAACATGAACTAACATTCATAATGGATTATTGAAGATTACTAAACATAAACACAAATGAAAACTAAATAGAAGAGATTAGAGAGAAGAAGAATTATACCAACAGTAGAAGAAAGGAAAAAGATTGAATCTTTGCATAAGTAAACCCAAAGGAAGATCTCCAATGTTGTCAATAGAGTAGATCAACCCAAAAAGTCTTCAATATTACAAAGATGAAACTAGGATTAAACTAGGATTAAGGAGTAATTAAGACTAATCTCTACTAATCTAAGCAAATCTAGCCTAAAGTAGTCTAGGATTTAGTGGGTAATGTCTAACATAACATAAGATAGTGTAATAATACAAGAGGGGGTATTTATAGGGTTACAATGAATAGGGAAGAAGGAAAAACGAAACAGCTCTTCGCTGGGCCCATCCCGGCCGAGATGGAGGGCATCCAGACCAAGATGGTGTGGTCTCGACCAAGATGGTGGTGATCTCGGCCGAGATCACACTCCAGTGGCCGGCTTCTTCTTTGCTCTTCATCCCGGTCGAGATGGATGTCGTCCCGACCGGGATGGGTCTTGTAGGCTTCAAATATAGTCTCATAGGTCCCCACTTTCTCTCCCTAAGCTTCTCATCGATTCTCGGTGCTCGGGACTGGGTCCCAAGGGCTCGGGATCGAGTCTAAGCCACCGAGTGATCGTCGCTTCTCATCGTTGGCTCCAAATGTGTCGGAAACGAGTCGGAATCGTTCCCTTTCTCCATGATAGGCCGTTGGAACCTAAAACAAACTAGAAGAAGCATAAGTAGCCTCGAAACCGCTCCAAAGAGCGATTTTACAAGAGAAACCGGGACCAAAACACAAGGAAAAAGTACTATAAAACACACTTATCACCGATATATTTGGTAAGGCGACCTTTTTGGTGAACTGAATTCGTTGCCAATTTGTGAAGAGGCCACCGAGTCAATTATGGGGACTTGGAAAGCGTTTAAGTCAATTTCGATCCTTAGCCGGCTCAAAGTTGAGGGGCACGGGACCTAAAGATAAAGACTTGTACCCTTAAGCACTCCATGCCTGGAATGACTCTCATTGCCAATGGTTTCAGACATCCGAAAACCGTCGATTCTGAGTAAGGGGTGAGGGTACGTATTGGGAAGCCAACATCCAATAGACATCGACACCCAATCCCACCCGCACTATAGCAGCTTCTACTAATCAATCGGTGGGCTGATGACTTTGTTCTTTTGTTGTGGTGGAAATACTGTAACATCCGTTGTTTTCACCCTATACCTTTTGCTATGTCGGTTGTTTAAGGACAAGTAAATTTTGTCGTCGAAGTAGTTGTGTTTACATTCTTTGCATGCGATTTCACGTGACAAGCAGGCCATGAAAAGATGCACATAGGAGAGTAGAGAGTACTAATATTATAGGTATTAGCAAATCAGTTTTAACGTGATAATACGGATATTAGACGTTCTCGTTGTATACCTGGCCTTACCCGGTATTCTGCTTAAGATGCGTTGGTTTGGTATTAATAAGGATGCGTCGAACCACACATGGCGAGCACCAGGACTAATATGGAACCCGACCATCGTTTTGTTCAATTTTATTTGATTTATGTTTTGAATTCCGTGTTAAGTGATTTAGAATGCGTTTATAAGGTCATAAAAGCAATAAATCATACAAAAAACTGTAAATGTGAATGTAAGTAAATCATATAGTGAGGAATTGCACCCTCGGAGTATACACTAAACGGGACATGATGCATAGATAGTTCAGAACGGATCTCGGAATTACTCGGGTCTATTTAGTGTATTTTAGTTTTTGCGGTTGAAGTAGGGACGTTACATGCTTTAGTATGTGTAGTGGACCTAGTGTTCACGTTTGACATTATCGGAGTGCATAATAAAGGTACAAAAATGTAAAGTTTTGTTTAGATGACAACCAAGTGATGACTCGACTTCAAAAGGCGGATTCTCCTAGCTTGCCCGGTGATTTTGGCAGAGTTCCGTAACCGTCGACCCTTCTTGCGGCTATTCCGGCAGAACTCCGCTACTACTGGCTGGTTCTGCGGCTAATCCGACAGAATTCCGTTACTAGACTACAGCTAGTCGAACACAGGCACCTCGAGATCGAGTGGAGTGCTCAAAGGTGAGGAGTAGCGTCGATGTCGCTTTATCGGAACTACGATCGAGTGGATCGTTTGCCTCGAGTGTCGGAGTGCGAGCCCATAGCGAGAAACTCTTTACGAGTGAAGAGGGAAGAGAATTGAATTGTGTGTCGAAATGAGGGGGTGAAGGGGGGTATTTATTGGTGTTTTTCGGTCCTCGTCACCCGGATAGGCGCCTGAGCCCAGGTGCACCAGAACTCAGGCGCTTGGGTTTTGAAGACACAGGCGCGCAAGGTGAGGCGCGTCAAGACACAGGCGCGCAAGGTGAGGCGCTCGGAGTTTTGAAGATACGATTTTGATACTTTCCAAAACCGAGAAGCGGGTGTATAATACGAAGCTTGGGGATTAAGCCTTCCCCGGTTTTGACCTAGTGCCGTGGTGTTTAGTGGGCCTCGGGTGTGCATCCCGAGGTTCGCTTGGCACGGTGCTGACTGGGTTCGAGTTTCGGGACCGACTTGGGGTCCCGGTGTCAGAATTGACTCTAATTAGTGTCTATGCGACTGTAATGACACGACTAAGGCTACCAAGATGTTAGTTTTATTTTTCCGAGTAATTTATTTGATATGTTCCATAGAAAAACTATCTAAAACATTGAGAACCCGCGTCGCGTTGCAGTCCGATCGTCATCGGGTGTTTGTTGGGCACTCCTGCAGCCACCAGGTCCAAATATGGGTGTCTACAGAACCCCCACTTTGACTGAGGCTTGGACAAGGCGAAAGTCAAAGTATAGTCACCTAGGTCAATCGAAGATTACGACCTGGTGGCTGTCCAGTCGGGTCGCTTTAAGTCCGTTAGACTACATGTTGAGGCTCGCCAGCCAAAGCTCAGAAATCATACCTGACGTGTTTGCCTTTGGTCGCTTGCTTGGGCCCGGGCCGGTGCTTGTCATCTTGTTGTAGGTTCTTCATGTTCATGTGCTTTGCCTTTTCGGATGCTCAAGAATCCGTCCGAGTTTATCTATCGTGTGTGTGTGACGCGTCAAGGTTGTACGTGGGAGAAAAAATGTTCGATGTGTCAGCTTCCACTCGAACACTTGTCTTCGGGATGCCTATGACCCCTCAGACTTAATGAAATGCCTTTTGAGATGCGTATGACCCCTTGGGTACGAAAATAAAATAAAATACTTAAGGGCGTGAGTATCCACTCGAACAATTGCCTTTGGGATGCTTATGACCCCTAAAATTAAATAAAATGTTCGAGGGCGTTAGTCTCCGCTCGAACAGCTGCCTTTGGGATGCCTATGACCCCTTGGACAAAATGAATCAAGATAAAATGTTCAAGGGCATCAGTCTCCACTCGAACAATTGCCTTCGGGATGCCTATGACCCCTTGGACAAAACGAAACAAGATAAAACGTTCGAGGGCGTCAGTCTCCACTCGAACGGCTGCCTTTGGGATGCCTATGACGCCTCGGGCTCGAAAATGCTGTGAGGTATAAGACTCAAATGCCTCCCGGATAACTAAGACCCGTTAGGCAAAAAAAAATTTGATGTGGAGGTATAAGACTCCTTCGAGCGTGTCAGTATCCGCTCGAATTAAAATTGGTGTGGAGGTATAAGACTCCTTCGAGCGTGTCAGTATCCACTCGAATTAAAATTGCTGTGGAGGTATAAGACTCCTTCGAGCGTGTCAGTATCCGCTCGAGTTAAAGTTGCTGTGGAGGTATATGACTCCTTCGAGCGTGTCAATATCCGCTCGAATTAAAATTATTGTGGAGGTATAAGACTCCTTCGAGCGTGTCAATACCTGCTCGAATAAAAATTGATGTGGTTTATTCGTATTTGCTTTGCAGGTTTGTCTTATTTGGTTTGGGTTTGCTTTGCTTTATTTTGGTTTGTTATGCATTTGGGATTTGTTCGGAGTTTGCTTAGATCGGCTTTGTTTGTTTTGCGTGTGGGTGTTCTTGTTAGGCGTGCTTCTTATGCCTGTTTTATTATCACTTCGTTACGGGCGTGTTTTATCGGCATCGGTTAGTAACTTCTTTGTCGTTGTTAGCTTGTCTGCTTTAAAAAGGGTGCGTGTTTTGTATATATTGGACGTTAAGCCTTGCTTGTTTTGTCTTAGTCTGTGTTGGACTAGTCAGACGCGCATACATATGCGCCCCAATCCTCAGGCGCCTAGCCCCAGCGGTTCAGGATTTGGACGCGTCACCTGAGGCGGTCGGATTCTTGTGGGTCGGGTTTTCTTTAAGTCAGCGAAGGTTGGGGGCTTCGTTTCATTCGTCCCAAAATTCGAACACGTCACCCCTTTCGCCCCTATATCGTCCTTTCGATTATTCTACCCGATTTCCGTCTCGATTTCTGCCATACGTGAAAATGTCGACTCTGGGTAAGTGTCCTTTGCTTAATCCCATTGTTAAATTAGGGTGATTGTAAGTTGAATAGGGGATTTCGAGGTATGACAATGGCTCCCTATAGTGATAGGCTCGAAATGCTAGGATTAGGAATCATTTTCCCGGATATTCCCGTACTTGACTTACGTAATTTTGCTCGATTAGTGTTTGTGATGATATGGGTGGACCCTTTGTCGATTTTTATGAGCTAGACTGACCTCTAGGGCCATCCGTGAGATTGTCGGATTTTCCCGAAACCACTTCCACTGTAACCGGGATCGGAAATAAGTGTTAACGGCTCTTTCAGCATTTTAATATTCTTATCCAAAATTTTGACCTTATTTTGAACCGATTAATCTGTTTCTGTTTGACCTAAGGCACAGGTTTTTCGTGTTTTGTTTTGTTTTGTTTTGCAGCTAGAGGTGATAACGAGCGTCCCGAGGGAGCTTCTTCGGTTGGTACTTGTGGCGAGGCCGCCGGGACAAGCTCACTAACTCCCCGCGGGATTCGTAGGAGATGACGGAGCATTTCATCTCAGCGTCGTGATCCGAAGGCCATAAATGAGGCCGACTTTGATAGGGTAAGAAAGCGTAGGCTTTCCGAGACGGTAGCTAGGAGGGCCCATGTCCCGATTCCCATACCGGAGAACGAGAAGACTGGCTACGAGGATCCCGAGGGGGCTCGGGGCTGGACGGTCACCAGTTGTTGTTTCGTCCCGAGTTACATGTTTCTTACCGCACTCTGCGGGGCCTGGTGAGTATTTATCATATGTTTATTAGTTTTAGGCTTTGAACTTTGGTTTTGGCTGGGTTTGGTTTGTTTTGCTTATATTTGTATTGCTTGGGTTTGCAGTCCCTAAGTCCGATGAGGACCTTTTCGGGCTTTACGAGATGCCTTGAGATTTATTCCCAAAAGTTGACCCCCGCAGTAAAGAGGATTATTGCGAGGACCGCTCTAGGTCCCGTGGTCGAGCAGTGGGTCCGGTTAGTGGGTTGCAAGACTAAGTGCAACCTCATGGTGATTAGAGCGATGGTAGATCGCTTTCACGATACTACCTCGACCTTCCACATGTCCTTTGGGGAGGTTGGGATGACTCTAGAGGACTTTGAGGTGATTACGGGTTTGCCCTGGGGTCCGGAAAGAATTAGGTGGGCTGCTGAGGGCCATAGGTTAGATAGTGGTGACGTGCGTAGCCTCATCGGGGATTGTTTGGAACATGAGGCTTATAGTACGCCTCATGCTCTGGTGAGTTTGTACATCACTGATCACTTTGAGCGGGTGGCGGTGTTAGAGGGTCGAGTGCCCAACACACCGGAGTAGGATGCCCGGTTGTGGTTGTGGTATTTCCTAGAATCGACCCACTTCTCGGATAAGGGCGAGAGGTTTAGTACTAGGATTTTGCCTCTCATAGCTGATCTAGAACAGTTGGGACGTTTTGACTGGGTGACTGCGGCTTTCGCGGAGATGACTCGCTGTTTGCAAGTCATGGTGAGGCCGTTGGAGGTGGAGTCGGCCTCAGCTTTGCACATTGTGGGTCCAGGCCTTGTACTGGAGGTTAGTTGCAATTCCCGTCTTTGTTTCCTGGGTTCTACTTATTTTGGCTTAGTGTTGCTAAAGATGTTTTGGGATTTTGCAGGTTGGATCTATTCCTACTTCCCTTGTTTGGCACCTAAAACGGTGTGGGTTCATCCGACAAGATTCCCAGCGGGGATCGAATGGAGGTTGGCTCAGCCTAAGAGTACAATCAGCCACTACCTGTCGGAGAACGTGCTGGTTAACCAGCTATGCCTCGAGGATGTAAGTTTTCTCTTTATATCTTGTTTTATTTAGCGTCTATCAAGGGTTTGGGGTTATTGAAATGCTAATTTCGTTTGTGTAGTTTGTGGCCCGCCCTTGGGCCAATTATGAGGGTGTGCATGGGTATGTGGCTGCGGAGTTGAGGCCTCAAAGCTATAGAAGGATGCCTCTTCCCGCGTTGTTTCGCCCGGTTTGGTATCTGGGCGAGCGGTTGGTGCGTCAGTGCTTATATGACGACTTTAGGGTGCCGGTTGATCCTCCCCGGACCATGTTTAGACCAGCGACCACCGCAGAGGTCCTCGAGGGTAGGGATGGAGAAGGAGGTGATGCACTCCTGGTGCCTGGTGCCTTCTATCTGTCTCATGTCAGTCAGCAGCTAGCTTGTCACCGCCTCGTGGTAAGGGCTTAATCATTGGTTCTAACGTTTGTTTCATTTTATGATTTGCCTCTGACGGGCTGATTCGTTTCTCTCTCAGTTGGCCGACCCGGCTGATGCTATTCAGCTCCCAAACTTTCCCTTGACGCTGCTCAGGGTAGATGCAGCTGGGGTTGCTTTCACTAAGCCTCTCCCTCTGTGTTCAGCCGAGGAGATGGATGATGGGATAGAGTGGCGTGACCGAGTATACCGGGTAAGTTTTAGTTTCTGTTTTGGGTTCTAAGAGTTAGGATTTGTTTGGCTAATTTGCGTGGTTTCGTCTTCTAGGTTTCATTAGCTTGCCATCAGCGGTTGTGGCGGGACGCCAACCGCTTCTGCGCCTACGCCTCGAGGGTTTCCCGTGACACTTCGGGACCTCGATCGGTGAGTTTGCGTGACCAAAGTGGTTTTCTAGGCTGTTTGTGTGTTTTCTTATGCTTAAGTGTACTCGTAGGATACCCCGGACATGGTGGGGCAGTTAGAGACTCGGGTGACCGAGCTGGAGGCAGAGGTGGCTAACGCGAGACAGCTCTTGCAGTCTCGGGAAGATAAGATTGCCCAGCTTAAGGAGCAGGTGGCTCGGCATCAGGGTGAGACCTCAGCGCGGAGTAGGCAAAGGGTCGAGATGGAGAGGGATGATGAGGTTGAGGCTACGGGCTACGTCGCGGGTGCTAACGAGGATGTTGGAGGGATTCCCGAGACGACTACCCTGGATATGTTGTCGGGGATGGACGATAGTGAGTCTCCTACCTTTGTTCTAGAGGACCTAGACCTAGGTTTGGATGATAACCTTGGTGAGCTCGTGATAGCCATCGGTGCGACTTCTAGGGGTCCTCCCTAGTCTATAAACTCGATTTGTGCATGACTTTGTATTTTTTGTATTTTTCTTAGTATTTGAATTAGTTGGATTAGTCTTGTTTTTTTGTTTGGTGAAATGTTGACAAGTAATCACTTCGCGTTCATTTTTGCGATTTAATCTTAGTTTAGGATGCGTTGGACTTGCATGTGAGTACGAAAATAGTTTTTTCGGATATTTTGAAATGTGTTAGTTTGATCCAGGAATCAGATCAGATAGTACGTCGATTAAAATGTTTTGACTTGAGATGGAAAGTCTCATTATGCTCATAATTGACAATGAGGCCGATGCCCAAAATCTAGGCTACTTTTGAAAAAAAAGTTAGACCACTTTTTGCATACTCATAACAGTGCCTTATTGGGCTACAGACGCGACTGAAGAATAACCGTTAAAGGCTACCACACGCCTAGGCGGGGTAGCTTATCCCCCTAAAAGAAAAAAAATGAAAAGACGCCTAAGTTTGGTGTGTCCGACGGGTGAACTGGTGCTCTTGCAGCTCCTGCATGGGTATTTTGGTCTCTGAAGAGGGTTTTAGTAACTTCGGGAGGTCGTTCCCGACGTCCGAGATGTCAGGTGGTAGTTATGGTGACAAACGGGATCAACGTTTCTATTTTTGGGTCGCTTGATAGGTTATCCTCTTAAGGATAAGCGCCTGGGTTAAGGCTTTCGGGTTCCGGGTCGCATGAGCTCGGGAGGCTGGAGACTTGGGCGCCTGGGCCTGGGCGGTTCAAGCCCTGTTTATGGAAATTTTTGTTGTTTCCTAATTGTTGTGGGATTAGGGCTATATATACGGGTTGTGGGTGCTTGTTTTAGACATACTAGAATATCCATGGTGTCTTAGAATATCCATACACGGGGTCATGTCGGGTTTCGGAAATCTTCTAACCGAGTGGGTGGGTTATCTTAAGAAATGTGACCCCGAGGTTTTCTCAAATGACGGTTTGTCAACGATTGTTGCGCTGAGTCGAGTCAAGACATAAGATGACTTTTTACTAGCATGCTCTAAGTTTTGGGACTAAAAAGGTCATGTTTTGGCTTTTCCCGGGGGTAAAATTTGTTCTCTCCCCGAAGAACTAGACGTTATAGGTGGGTGGAATTCGGTTCGACCTTGCGTGCCTTCGGGAGATGATGCTTATGTAGAGCGGTTTTGTCATTTTTTGGACCTTTCTTCATTGGAGGAGGCTAAGGTTTTCTTTGGGAGGGATGACATTGACCTAGAGTTGCTTTTTAGGATATTCTCACAGGCTGGTTCCTACGATATTTCGGCTCTAGCATGTAGGCGTGCTTTCAACAACGCGGTGGCTTGTTATTATCTTTTCGAGGATGCGAGGGCGCGCGAGGGTTGGGGTAATCCTCGAGTTTTGGATGTTGTAATGGAAATGGAACATGGACGATCACCCTCTTTGCTTATTTTGGGCAAGCTTATTTTAGGTCTCAATGCTAGTGTCCGGCTCCATGAGACACCTTTTCGGGGTTCTAGGATCATTTTACAGGTGCTTAGGGTGTCATGTTTCCTTGTTTCTTGGCTTTTATTTTCTTGTTTTTTTGGTTGCTTTAGCTCGAAGGTGTGACGTTTTGTCGTGGTTTATGCAGGTTTGGCTAGAGGAGCCACTTGGTTTGGTCGACCCTCACCGGGGCTTCAAAGGTTATAACTACAGGGGTTTCACGGGTCGGAAGATGGTGCGGGCGTGGAGTGAAGGTCACACCGAAGAAGTGGCTTTCCTACTTGGCTAAAGGGCAGTCGGTCATCAGGTGGTCTGTCCCGTGGTGGAACATCAATGGGCGTACCGGGTTTCCTTTTTCGTTTTCGACGCCGGCTTTGTTAATACTATCCATGAGGGATACGGTTTATATTTATCCGCGTGAGTTGTTGAATCAAATGGGCGTTAAACCCTCCACTTTGGAGACTGCTAAGGGTGTTTCTAGGTTCGACTCATGGACAAAGAATTCGTTTAGGGAGTTTAGGGTGTCTTGGGAACAGAAGTTTTCGCGTCCTGTTGTCATAGAGAGCGTCCGACCGGCCGACACTGCTCCCATCTGGCGGGGGGTTTGTGAACACCCGTCAGGACAGAACAACTCGAAAGTTGGGAAGACAGCGGCCCTAGGGGACGAGGAGGCGGCTCGAGGAAATGTCACCAAGTGCCTGACCATAGACAACGTTACCGATCCTAATACCGTCAGTTCATCTATACGGGCCAAGACTAATGAGACTCACGTCGAAGGTGCTAGTGATGAGAAGAAACATGGTCGGCTGAACTCGCCTTTGGCTGGGGCGGTGGAGGTTGCATCATGAGGGGTCAATGGTGAAAGACCTGCACAAGCTCGCCCGGATGTCGGTGGGAATAGGAAGCTAGACCGGTAGAGTTCAGCCGTTTTGTATTATGTCCTATTAGTTGATATTATGTGGCGTATTAGTACTAGTTTTTGTGGAGTTTTGACACGTTGTCATTTTCCGGAATAGCCGGGTTTTAGACGCTTGATGTAAAGGCCTCGACAAAGGCTCGATTTAACAAAATTTTATTGAGAAGCACATTATTATTTTTTTTATTATTTTTTTTGTGGTGGCTCGCAACTCGATTCTTCATTTTGCCCGGAGCACCCTTTCGTGTTTTCACTCCATCCTCGGCTCACCGTTTTTTTTGACGGCTCGCAAACCGATTCTTCATTTTGCCTGGAGTGCCCTTTCGCGGCTTATCATTTTTTTTTTTGTTTAAATGACGGCTCGCAACTCGTTTCTTCATTTTGCCCGGGGCGCCCTTTCGGGTTTTCACCCCATCCTCGGCTCGTCGTTTGTGCTTCGTTATTTGAATCAATCGTTAATCGGAACGTAGCAAAGAGTTCCGGTTTGCCTGAGTGATTGATTTTTTTTGTTTGGTTGGTTGTACCCGAAGGAGGGTTGCCTACGTATCCGCTTTTAGAGGGAATCAAACCATGTTCGTAGTTCTTTCAAAATGTGAGTGATTTTACTTTAGACTGGTTATGCCAATTATCGATGCGAATTTGTTGTTTTGCATGGGTCTCCCCCTAATTTGGAGATCAGGACGAAGCTGTTAGGGTGTTTATAGGTAGTATCGCTTAAGTTGGTCCATGTTGGTCGGGGTTGAGAACTCTTGGCCGTCTAAGTCGGTGAGAATCACGGCGCCCCCCGAGAGTATTTTCTTGACAAGGTAGGGGTCTGTCCAGTTTGGTTTAAACTTCCCTCTAGGATCGACGGGAAGGGGTGCTCTAATGGATTTGACTACTAAGTCTCCCTCATGTATGTTCCGGGATTTCACTCGTTTATTAAAGGCTCGTTGTATACGTTGTTGGTAGGCTTATACGTTGGATAGGGCATGTATCCTACGCTCGTCTAAGAGTACTAGCTCGTCATATCGTTTTCGGTCCCATTCTTCCTCGGGAATGCCGCTCTCGGCCAGTATCCTTAGTGACGGTATCTCTACCTCTACGGGTTGCACGGCTTCGGAGCCATATGTTAAGTAATATGGTGTGGCTCCGGTGGGTGTTCGGTAGGATGTTCGGTACCCCCATAAGGCAAAGGGTATTTTGCTTGGCTAATCCTGGTAGTTATCTATCATTTTCTCAAGGATCGTGGTGATACTTTTGTTGGCTGCTTCTACGGCCCCGTTTGTTTGAGGTCTATAGGGTGAGGATTTGTGTCTTTGGATTTTGTATTTGTCGAGGAGTTTTTGGGTGTCGGCCTTGAAATGAGCCCCCTGATCACTGATGATTTCGTGAGGTATACCATAGCGGCAGATGATGTTATTTTGTAAGAATTTGACTACTTGTTTTGAGGTTAGTATGGTGTAAGAAGCGGCTTCTACCCATTTGGTGAAATAGTCGACGACCACTACTATAAAGCAGTGTCCGCCGGTCCCGGACGGGTGTACTTTTCCTATAATATCGATTCCCCAAGTAGAGAAAGGCCAAGGTGTGGCTATAGTATGGAGAGGATATGGCGGTAGGTGTTGGATGTTGGCAAATATTTGGCAATTGTGGCAGTGACGAACGTGACGTCGACAGTCTTCCTCCAAGGTAATCCAGTAATAGCCCAGTCTCATTATTTTTCAGGCTAATAGGTGGGCGCTCATGTGGGGTCCACACTCTCCGTCATGCACTTCTTCCATGACTCTCTCAGATTGGGTTTTGTTTATGCATCTAAGAAGGACTCCTTGTGGGGTTCGTTTGTATAATAGTCCTTGATTTAAGACGTAATGGGCGGCTTGTATTCGTAGGGCTCTTCTGTTTTTTGTGTTTGTGTTGGGTGGGTATGACCCGTCGGTTTTAAAGTCTAGGATTGCTTTGTACCAGGGTTCCTCAGAGGTATCATCGGTCTCAAGGTTATGGATATAGGCCGGTTGTTCGCTTCTTTCTACGCAGATAGGCATAGAGAAAAGATGGTCGGGCATGTTTATTAATGAGGCTAGCTTGGATAGGGCGTCGGCGAATTGGTTTTCTTCGCGGGGTATGTGTATAAAGTCGATTTCGGTGAATTCCCGGGACATTGTTTCTACTTTGGTTTGGTATGGAGTTAGGCTTTCGCTATAAACTTTCCAGGTTCCCGTGGCTTGGTTGAATACCAGGGATGAATCCCCATGTACTCTAAGGTTTTTATTTCCTAGAGATACAACGGCTTTTAGTCCTATTAGGCAGGCTTCGTATTCGGCTGCGTTGTTGGTAACGGGGAAGTCTAGTTTGACTGATATGGGTATGTGATTACCTATTGATTGCTACTTGGTTATAGGGGTTAGTGATGGGTTGAACCTAGGTTTGTTGTCCCTGATCTCTTTTTAGGGTCAAGTTAAGTGGGTCGTTTGTTGTAGCCCTTGCACTTTAGTTAATTGTTATCGGTAAATGGCATAGTATCGAGTCTTAAGTGATGAAGTAAGTTATTGAAAGAAGTCAAGCGATTGTCGAGGCGTGAAAGAAAAAGTTGTTTTATTGATAAATAATAAACGGGCTAGATGCCCGTGATTAAGTACGTTTGGGAGGGAAGGAGATGGAGGACATGTTCCCTCGTATCTCCCTGACTCGAAAAAAAAAAAAGACATTTATTATTATTATTTAGCCTAGGCCCTAAGACGAACTAGACTCTGACTCGGGTGCGGACTTGCTGGCCTCGGCAGGTGTCTTGGTGTCCTCGTACTCGGGGTACGCTCCGAATTTTTCCTCTTGGATGAGGTGACGAACTTGCTATCGGAACTCACGACATTCACTAATGTCATGACCTCGACCTTGGTGGTATCGACACCATTTGCTACCATTCCAATGTAATGACCTCTTATCAGCGGGTGGGTCAGGCGTTGGAGTTAGGGGGTATAGGAGCCCGTCGGATATTAGTATTGTTAGAGCCTGATCGTGAGATAGCCCAAAGTGCTTTAGGAGCCGGAGACCCCTTTCCTCTGAGGTATCCGTTAAGAAACGGGTGGGTTTTTTTGTTAGTAGTGCGGTTTTTACGACCCTCATTTTTATTAACCCCTCGATTTTATCTTTTAGCAATGTGCGTGTCATGACCGTTCCCCCTATGGTAGTGGCAGTATTTTCCTTTGGACCAATGACGGGACCTATGTTTTAGTGGGGGATCGGCCATCGGCCCTATGGGTCGTAGGAGGCGAAGGGATGCTAATCTTCGGAGTGCAGCCGCATAGCTAACCCCGATTTGGGTGTGCTTTTTCTTTGGTTCGACAGTCTCGGGTGAGCCTACGCCATCCCCTTTGATCGACCCCTTGCATTCGGAGGCGGGGGGGTCTGGGAGGCTCCTCGAGCCTTTCCTCGATATGAGCTATTCTAGCCTTGATTCTTAATAGTAGGGGGTGTATTTGTGAGACTAGGCGAGCTAGGCTTTCGATAGTTACTGCGTGTTCTGCGAGGTCGAGGGATGTGGACTCTGGATGAATGTCTGGTTCATCCTCGATATTTAGGACATCCTCTCCCAGAGGGATAAGGTGGGAACAGTTAATGGTGTCGTCGAAGATGGCATGGACACTAAAGGGGTTCGTGGTGTTGCTGGGTTTTTCAGGTGGAGGGAGAGGGATCGTCCCATTTTCTATAATGTCTTGTATGGTATGTTTGAGCCGAAAACGGGATACGGTATCGTGGCCCTTGCCACGGTGGTAATGGCTATACTTATTAACGTCCCATGTTTTTGCCCTCTTGTCCGCGGGTGGGTCCGTAGTAGGACCTATCAGCTCGAGCTTTCCTTGCTCGGTTAACCTTTTTAAGGTTTCGGTGTACGTGATGCCTAGCTTGGAAAATGTTCTAGGGGTGAAGTTTGTCCTCCCTCTAGTGGTTGGCTCGACCAGGTGCACTTCCTCGGTTTTGTTATTTCCCGATGTTCCATAAGACCGGGTTCTTGTGGAAGTGGTCGGTCCCTGATAGCCTTTCCCCATTATCTTGGAAAACACCCCTTTTTTCCTGTCGTCCTCTAGGCGTATTCCTAGAGTGGACAACTCCTTGAAGGTATGGATATTTTGGTACCTAAGGTCGGAGGCGTAAGGTGGTCTAAGGTTGTTGACGAACTTTTCTACCTAAGTGGCTTCGTCTGGACGGTTTATTAGTTGGGTACTGACCTTTCTCCATCTGGTCATGAATTCAGAGAAGCCTTCCTTCTCATTCTGGGAGAGGACTTCAAGACTTCTAATGGTGACTTGTGTTTCGGCGTTATCCGCGTATTGTTTTGCGAATTCTATGGAGATATCGTCCCAGGTGGATATCTTTTTAGGGTCAAGTGAATAAAACCATGATTGTGGTGTGTCCCCTAGGGACGAAGGGAATATCCTAGTGAAGAGGCTAGGCTTGACCTCTTTAATGGCCATGTAATCCTTAAAGGGCCGGATGTGATTGAGGGGGTCCTCAGTTCCTTTGAACTTAGGTATGTCGGCTAGGGAAAAGTTCTCGGGTAAATGGTCATTCACCATTTCGAATTTTCTATGGTTTTCGAGGTGGACGTTGTTCCCTTGGTTCAGGCGCATCTGACTTTCGAGGAAATCTATGCGATTCATAGCGGATTGGAGGGTGTCATCTTGAGGTAGGGGAACGGGATCACTAGGGATGATGCCGACGGGTGCCCTACCTAGCGGGGTGGAATTTAAAAGGACCTTGTTGAGGACCCGGTTGTGGTGTTCATCTGAGGCCCTATCTTCCAAATGGCCTAGGCGAGAGTCTATGCTTTTTACGGATGCGTTAACTGTGATAATGGTGGCTTGTAAATCCCGGATTAGGTTAGTTAGGGTTCCTATTGTGTTATCTGCGGCGTTTTCCCCACCGTGATTACTCACGTCTACGCTTGAATCTCCCGACATGACTGTGGAAAGGTAGAATTAATGAGGGCGAGCCCACCAGACAATTTAAGGACTCAAGGAATACTCGCAACTGAGCGACGCGGAAACGAGACCCTTGACTTGCGCGTGTGCGCGGTCATTGGCTTAGGGACTCAGGTGCTTTAGACTCTTGGCGTATTCGGCGGAACGCCTAATGGAGACCTGTCTCTAGAGCGAGACAATTTGACACTAATCTCGGCGGTGAGATTTAAAAGAGGACTTTCTCGAGATGAGACGACCCAAAATGTAAGACCTCAGATAGGGTGACCCTAGTAACTAGCACAGACAGTTAATCACACGGTTGTACGACGTGAGAAGTTGATCGCGATCCCGGCTCAGGATCAAAGGGTTTTGATGTTTTTTTAAAAACGATCAAGCTTTTGCAAAGGAAGTCTTTTCAAAAAAAAAGAGGATTTGTAAAATTGGGGTGACGACGGTGTGATGACATCGTTTGCGACGTGAAAGTGTGTTTCTACATGTGCGTCGAGGATTTGACGATAGCAAAAGTGTAAATGGTGTGTTTTTTTTTCAAAAGAAGCACGGTTCTTGGAGGAACCGGTTTTGAAAATGATGACGTGGTGCCTTCACTACTATTAATTAGTCTGTTCGGCATTTATTGTGTAGACGGTGTTTGTGACACAACGTGAAATCTGGTGACGGTGTTTTGAAAATGACGTTTTGTGACCGTTTCGGATTCCTTGACTTCATTAATTGAAGCTTCGGTCGTGTTAACGGTATGTGCATAAAAACATTTTTTTTCTTTGAAAAGATAAAAAAAATGAAACTGTTCGATGTACCTTGATTCCATTGATCCGGATTTTTGGTGGTATTAACGGTACTCGTTGTTGACGGTTTTTACTTTGGCCATGGTGATGGCATTTTTTTTGTTTTTTTTAAAAAAAAAAGGTTTTTTTTTTGAAAAATCCGTCATGATGACAGTGCCTTTAAAAGGTTTTCGAAAATCATTTTGAACTGGCCGGAGTATTGGCGCTAAAACGACAGTTTTGGAGATGTCCCTTTTTTTTCTTTTTTCGAAAACGGAGTTGGGTGCGGTTGAATATGTTGTCCTGGGTGAATCCAGATTTTTAGTGTTTTATTTGGGTTGTTCAAACACGCTACACATAACTAGGAATGCATACACTCATGCAGGATGCAGACACGGGTAGGTTAGGGTAGGCTACCGCCCACGAATAGCCTTTGTTTAGGTATTGACAAATCATCTGGGGAGACGAGCGTCATACCGTCCGTTCAGAACTACTCGTTTAGTATATCCGTGAAGTATGCGTTAGGCGGACGGAGAGTCAACCAAGGATCTCTCCGTGTGTCCATGCGGATCTTACCGCGAAGAGGACAATTGGTCCTGATATTGGTTAGGGTGGGCTTTTTAGGGCCAAAACCTGTAGTGACCACAACTAGGAACTAGGAAATGAGTTTCACCGACCTCGTTCAAGTTAAACCACCGCTGGAAACTTGTTTCCAAATCCCTAGCGGAGTCGCCAAACTGTGGACGACCGTCCGCACCGCCCCACGCGCCCGCGCAGGACCGACCCGGTTTTTTCAATGTATGGCGGCGGCCACCCACGCAGCCCCCTCCCGGTCGGGGGCCGGTCCGATCCCGCATACGGGGCGATGTGTCGGACCTCGATTCGGATGACGATCCGAACTTCTACCAGACGGGTGCGGGCACCCGTGTTTTCGTTTGGAATCGATCGAGTCGTGGTTGTAAATGTTTAAAGGCCGATATGTTTGGTAAGGTGTGGACATGACATAGGTCCACCGCGACGCGGCCACACGCGGGTTTGGGGAGGCGAATGAATCTCCATATGAGAATGGATCGAACTGAAATTTAAATCGAAGTTGGAGTCGCCACCGAACTTTGTGGGAGTTCGGGCCCGTTCGAACCCACTCTATGTCGTAGTGGGCCGTGTACCAAATCCGGCCCATTCCGATTTCAGAGTTTATTGGGTTCGTCCCTTTGCATTTGATACCGATACCGACATTATCGGATACCGTGTATTGAATGACTCTCGTGTGCCAATGATTTCGGACATCCGGAAACCACGGTTCTGAGTAAGGGGTGAGGGTACCTGGTAGGAAGTTCACAAAGAACACCCAACCCCGCCCGCACATTAGCGGCCTCTATTAGGATATCGTTTGATTTTGAAATACGCGTGTTAGTAATACGATGAATGATATGCAAACATTGTTTTCCCTAAACATGCGAATAATTGAATGGGTTGCTAATTCGATTTAATGCATCTAAAATTAACATCAAATTTGTTATTTTAGCATGTGAGATCCGTTTTAGTATAATAAAACAAATAATGAAAAGAAATCGCTACAAACATGAACAAACAAGTTAGTAACGGGTTGTAAATCGAATAAGAGATGTAAATATGATGATGTGCATGATTTTGGAAAAGTTTATGACACGTGATGGATTAAACACGTGTTGACCAAGGTCAAGAAAAATATTTGCCGAGACCTAAGATATGCCGAGAAAAAAAACCCGTTGTTTCGTTTAAAGAACAAGGTATGAAAAATTGGAACGAGATTGCTTTTTTAATGTCGCGTTTTCCAGGAGATCGCGCGACTCGCTCGGGAAGGGCGCGACTCGCGCAAGACAGGCGACTCGCCCGGGATGCATGCGGCTCGCGTCCCGGGCTCTTTTCGAATTTGTTTTTTCGGAAAATCGATAGCTTTATTAAATCGCGTACAAATATTGCATGATTTATACTCGACTTAATTTTGCGATATTCGTTATATTCGATATTCGATTATGAAATCGATAACCAATATTCGGAATGGTTTTTTAGAAAAGATAAAAAAAAGATTCTGTAAATTGTTTGGAAATCGAACTAAAAAATGTTAATTCTCTCCGCGTAAAAATCGTCGTATTATGTTTTTGAAACCACGTAACGATTTTTTAGCATCGACGAGATTAATTTAGTTCTTTTTTGATACGATATTTGACTAGAGAGTCGATATCGTATTTTTAAGAACGTTTGTTTTATATGAAAATAAGTTGTAGTATCGATATTATAGAAAATAAAAGATGCGATGATGACCCTTAATAAAAATGGACCGACGACCAACGACGCGAAAAAAAACGAAGAGAAGGACGAGAGAAGAAGGAGTAGAAAGGAGAGAACGGGTTTGATTTTACACCCTCAACCTACATGCTTTGTTTACTCGGAACGGGGCTCGTCGGAATGTGGCTTAGACACGGGATCGTCGAGATAATGTCGGTGAGTTATGGTGGTATGGGACGTGTATGGTGTAGGGTCGAGGTAGACGGTTTTCGTGGGTCTAGGCGGCGTAATTTCGGGTTATAATATCGGTCTTTCGATGCTATGAATACGTGTGTATATGAATTGTGTATGTGAATGAATCTCGAGGTTAATGAATGTTTTTTTTCCTTGTGTGAGAGGGTCCTATTTATAGGAGAGGTCCTCAATTGAAGCTAGAATAGGTACTCTTGCTTGGGTGATAAGAAATACCGATTAGGATAGGAAAAGTAAGAGATTGAAGAGAATGAGAATTCCATTTCTTGGCGGGGAAGACATGAACCCGGCTGGGATTGGGGTACTCGGCCAAGTATGCTTGTGCTCGGTCGAGTATTTGGTCGGGAATTCGGATAGAATTCCTACTGGAGATCGAATTCTATCCTTAACGGAATTATTTAATATTTTTTTTTTGTAGCTAATTTTTGTAGCGTTTGAGCTCAAACCGGACTCGTGGGGTGACACGGCTGGTTTCATGCCTCGGAAAAATATCTTCGACCGGGTTTTGACTCGGTCGCTAAAAGATGGTTTTACCCTTGGTGTCGGATTCGACCCAAATTAGTCTTATTTGACTCGAAATGACCCACTGGGCCCGAATTTGAGGTTAGTTTTGTGAGATTTGTACTCCGTAAAAAGCCCAAGCCATATGCCAATGATTTTGAGCACATATTTGAGTTACGTTAAAGCATGTTTGCGTCCGATCATCATCGTGTGTTTGTCGGAAACTACTATAGACACCTGGCAGCCAAATGTAGGTGTCTACAGAGCCCCCACTCTGACTGAGGCTTGGACAGGGCGAAACTCAGAGTAGCTACCAGGTCAATCAAAGATTAAAACCTGGCAGACTTCCGGTTGGGTCGTTTAAAGTCCTTTAGACTCTGCGTGAAGGGCCCGTCGGCCATAAGATAAAAATTATACCTGAGCTGATGACGATAACTCCGTGGGGATTTAGACTTGTCGCGTAAATCCCGGGTGCACCTATATGTGGGCCCATCCCGTAAAATACCGCTGGGGAGTGAGTTGTAAGGCTTTGCTTTAATCGACCCTGTACATGATTTATGCAAGGTTTTGCATGTAGCATTTTTAAGAGAAATGACTCGCGCTGGGGAATAGAAATTTTGAAGAAGACTTTGAATGCAAAGAAGTTTAAAATAAATAGTGTTTTTTACTCTAAAAAGGAATAGGAATGTTCGGGATGACCTCGCTAGACTCTAGGATAAGGCCTGTATGCTAAATCCTCTGGGATTAGGAATCCTAAAGCAAGAAGGAAAGTCTGGGTTTAATTTCTTCATAATTCTCACAATTCCCTCCTTCTTAAAGAGAAACAAGCCTCGAGAAACCTATTCTTCTTCTCTCTTTTTTTAGAAATCCAATCATGGGAATCGACCGATTAATCGGAATGCTGCAGGATTGGTCCCGATACTTCAGAGACACAGATAAAGTTATTCTGAATCAGAACGATATTACTCAATTGTTCACAATCCGTCAGATGCAAGTGGATCGTCACTTCTGGATGCTTGCTTGTCCTATTGGGACGATACTTATCACATTTTTGGCTTTCCTCGAGGCAAAATCTGTCCTATTCTTGAAGAAATTGCCGCCGTAGGAGGATGGAATCCCATACTTCGCCCTGCTATCCCGTTTTCGGTTCATGACCCGAGGAGAAAATTACGGGAATTTTTAGGGCTTTCTCATATGGAGGTATCTCGTATGCTGGAAGGGGACACCGTCTCTTTGATTGATTTGGCTGAAAAATTTGTGAATCCATATGACGTCCGGGTCAGGCCGGTCCATAGCCGTAGGGCCTTTGCTTTTTGTATGCTCCATGTTTATGCCTTCGAAAGTCATATGGATCTGTTATCTTGTATGGGCCATGTCCGACTTTTCATCGTGGTTGACTTGACGGAAACGGAGCACAGTCCGGTTTGGCTGATTACAGGAGAGATTATCCAGGGTTTGGATAATCGCAAGAGGGATTCGTCGATCCGGTTGACCGGAAGCACCCCTCTTCTACAGGTATATTACCTTGGATTTTTTTTTGATTTTTCGATTTTTCCGCAATTTTCGGTTTTCCGCGATTTTCTCGATTTTTTTCCGACTTTCGCGATTTTTCTGATTTTCGCGTTTTTTTTTTTGCGGTTTTTCTCGATTTTTCGCGATTTTGAACTTTTCGTGATTTTTTCAGCTTTGGCTTTTTGAGAGATTATCGATCGTGGATCCTCCCCTTGACGTGAGCCGATATCGCCCCAATCAAGTGATGACGAGGAGACGGACTGTTGACTTTTCTCGCCTTAATACTCAAAAATATTGGGACGAAGTGATGTCTTTCCATGGAGGCTCATTGATCCGCTGGACCGTACCATGGTGGCCCATTTATGTTCGGACTGGTTTGGAATCGAGAGATAGGGCACGATATCAGGTGATCCTATCTTTTAGGCAGACAATTTACCTTTACCCCGATCGCATACTTAGGCAATATGGTCGGGCCCAAAGAATCCAAGAAATTGAGGCGGTCGTGAGTAAATCTACTCAGCTGACGGATGTAATGTGTGACACCTGGATGCAGCGGTGGTACACCCGGGCTACCTGGTCTGTTCCTAAGACTCTCCACTCAATCTGGGTATTGGATTCTTATGTGAAGTGGACAAAAGCAGATTCTGCCAAAGCCCGAGCTGCCCTAAAAGTTGACGAGGCTTTTGGCTTGCTGCGCCGGGAACAAGTTAAAGATAACCGAGGCTTCTTTGATGAGGGCGAGACCCCGGCTACCCTGGTCCGACTGATGTCAGGCCAGAAAGGAAAGACTAGGACTTAAACTGAAGGGTCCAGTACTAAAGGTGCGCGGGGGAAAGTGAGCCCCCAGACGGACCTGGAAAGGAGACTTGGCCCAAGATTGGCGGTTCAGGACCGACTTGGTCCTCGAGACAGACTACCCGAACATGAACGGGCTCGGCTTGGACCAGTGACAATGGCAAAAGACCCGCAGTCGAAAAAATGGGTTCGAGCAAAGGAAGTTCCACTTGTGATTAGGGAATGTTCTCCTCCGCCCCTCGACCTAGGCTCCGCGCGACCCAAAAGACAAGGGGAAAGGGAAAATGCATGAATACTAGTCTCCTAAATTTTATTATTTAAGTATTACTATTATTTTTGTGGTGTGATTTTTTGTTATTTGCTTTTTTGCGTGATGTATTTTTGAAAATTCCCGAGTCTTATCGTTTTTTTAATAAAAGACATATTAGTGAATACCGTTCCCGTCTTTTCGTTATCGCAGTGGTTGTACCCTTTTGAGGGGTTGCCTACGTATCCACGAGTAGTTGAATCAAACAAAACGTAGTTCAAAAACATAGAATTCTGCAATTTTTCGAAATACATCAAGACTATTAGTTCGAGATGCACGACAGTAGGATAAGTAATCCTAGCTTATTGACTTGCTTATAATTTTTGAAAATCTATAAAAAGATGAATTTTTATAAACCTTTATGCAAATGACATTGAGATAAGGTTTAGGGGTAGTAGCGTTTCAACTGGTCCAAGTTGGTCGGGTTGACGAACTCATTTCCGTCCAAGTCTATCAGCATCACCGCTCCTCCTGACAAAACCTTCTTTACTAGATATGGCCCAGCCCAATTGGGTTTGAATGTTCCTCTTGGGTCGACTGGTAGTAAGGCCCGGACGGATTTCAGGACTAGATCCCCTTCTTTGATATTTATGGGCCTAACCCTTTTGTTGAAAGCCCGTTGTATCCTCTTTTGATATATCTGGATATTTTTAAGGGCCCGGGATCTCCGTTCGTCCAAAAGAACTAGCGAGTCATATCGGGCTTGGACCCAATCTGCCTCAGGTACTTGACTTTCGAGTAAAATCCTAAGGGATGGTACTTCTAGCTCGACTGGTTGGACTGCTTCCATTCCATATGTCAGATAATATGGAGTTGCTCCGGTTGCGGTGCGAATTGATGTTCGGTACCCCCATAGGGCAAAAGGAATTTTGTCGGGCCAGTCCCGGTAATTATCAGCCATCTTTCTAAGTATGGTGACAATCGTTTTATTAGCCGCCTCTACCGCTCCATTTGTTTGGAGACGGTAAGGTGAAGATGTGTGCCTTTGAATTTTATATTTTTCCAGTAAAGTAGCGGTTTCGGCTTGGAAATGGGTCCGGTGATCACTGATGAACTCGTTCGGGATCCCGCATCGACATATAATCTTGTTTTGGATGAACTTGGCTACACGTTTGGCATTCAAAATCCGGTGTGACTCAGCTTCGACCCATTTGGTGAAATAATCGATAGCCACTAAAATGAAACAGTGACCCCCCATCCCGGAAGGGTTCACCTTCCCAATTATATCAATTCCCCATGTCGAGAATGGCCATGGTGATGTCATGGTATATAATAGGGATGACGGCATGTGCTGTATGTTGGCGAAAATCTGACAGTTATGACAGTGTTTGACATATAACTGGCAGTCGGTTTCCATGCTATTCCAATAATATCCGAGTCTCGTGATTTTCCGGGCTAACATATGGGCGTTCATATGCGGACCATTTTCACCATCGTGTACTTCGGCCATGACCCTTTCGGCTCGCGTTTTGTCGATGCATAGTAGGAAAGCCCCTTGCGCAGTCTTTTTGTGTAATTGTCCATCGTCTGTGCGGACAAACTGGGTTGCCCACCTTCGTAGGGCTTTCTTGGCCCGATTTTCAGATCCCGGAGGATATTCTCCCGACGTTAGGTAGGTCAGAACAGCCTCGTACCAAGGTTCCGGATCAGTTATTTCGATGTCTTGGATAGTGTTGATATATGCCGGCTCGGATCGTCTTTCGACGCAAATGGGCATGCTGGTTAGGTGTTCTGGGATATTCAGTAAGGATGCGAATTTGGAAAGCGCATCTGCAAACTGGTTTTCTTCCCGAGGTAGATAGATGTACTCTACATTTTGGAATTGTTTTTCGAGAACCCTTACTCGTAAGAAAATTTGCCTCAAGAATAAAGGCAAGAATTTAGAAAAAAAGAGTTGAAAGAAGTGGAGGAAGAAGGAAAAGAATGATGATCCTAGATAACTAAGATCTAAAATGAGACGGAAATGTTCGGACCTCTAAGGTTCCATAAAGGAAATCGCGGGATATCTTCCTCATCTCATAGAGATACGAGCATAGTAGAATTGGGTCTCTCCATCCGGATCCAAAGTGATTTCACATCTGAGTCTGTTGTACCGTCACGGAACTAGAATCTACTCTTGATCATCTGGCCAGTGGCTTAAGCGAACTAAACCGGAGCTGAAGAGTCACCATCGGCATCTTTCTTGGAGCACCAAGTTATCCACTCGAGTCAGCAGGCGTTGAGAGTTCTAAGAAGGTCTTGTCCCGATCTGGAGCAGCATCATGTCAACCTCTTGTCCACTTATCTTCTTCTTGGACAAATAAAACAAATATTCAATGCTAACCATTGAGTTTCAGAAACAGGAAAGCTAAACAAATAAGTCCTTACTTGTTTCTACCCATCTCTAATAATATTTTTATTTACTGTTTAAATAATTTACTGGTATTTTCCCTAATTTTAGATGTAAGCGTTGGAAGCAGTGATGCTCTGATACCAACTGTAATCCCCTAGAAATTCTAACGCGATACAGTGGCGGAAACACTGTAGAGTCGGGATTAAAACACGCTGAAAACTATGTCTTAGTAAAATTAAAATGGTAAAGTCAAACAATAGGCCTTAAATAAAATGGCCCAAATTAAAACAATCCACAAAAGGGGGTTTGAACAATCCATAAGACATAATTATTAAAATAAATAAGCAGGATCCATAACTGCTCGTTAGCCCACCCGAAGAAAAACACATATACCTGCCATGTTAAAAACATAACAGCCACAATCAGTGGGGAGCAACGTCAACGTTCTCCCAGCCGTATAACATGATTTTAAAACTGTAATTACTATTATATGAAAATAGTAAAAATAAAAATCATTAAAAGATTATAAGGAAAATAAGCTTTCAGTGAAAAACTTCACGTAACGAAACAGTATAATAAAAATGAGTTTTCCGAAGAAAACATAAAACATTTGCCAACCTTCAAATCAAAATTATATCGATAATAATAAAAATAGTCAAAATGGCGTTATGGATAGGATTAATGTAGAATCTAGACTTTCACTAGGACAGTACTAAAATCTAGTTTCAAGAACTTAGTCAAAACAAATCAGACTTTGGTCTCAAACTAGGCAACTCAACTATAACAGGACTCCGTGCAGCGAGGTCCTTGTTTAAGTAGTGCACACCCCTCCTGGATACAAACCATACCCAGTTCAACCCTCGCGACTTACACGATGCGATATCTAAGTTTAAGGTAAACATACACTCTCCTGAACACAAACCATGCTCAGTTCAACGACCAATGTGTCTCAACATAGACACACCAACTTTATAGTTGATGGCAAAACGTACAGCCCAGACTATATTACTCTAAACCCACACTTTTTCTTATTCCATAACTCCAAAACAAAGCCATTATCGATATTCAAAAGGATATAATCATTGTAAATAATAAGAGAACAAAAGGGAAAACGGATCGCCTTCCAAAAGAGGAAACTTTCTATTTTAGGAAACTTTTATATTTAGAAACTTTACAAAAATGGCATCATATCAAAACAGCAAAAATATTAGTTCATACTAATAAAACGTTTTTAGTAAAAGATGTAGATTTATAAAACTAATACTTTCGGCCTTAACGATATTAATTGTTAAAGTGAAAACATTTGAGTTCATGAAATTATTAAAATATCATACAAGTGTTTATGAAATGATTAAAAATGTCTTAAATATTTTAATACTACTAATTAGGGTGTTTCCAAAATTTATAAAATTAAAATTCCCCAATTATTATTAGTTTCGACAATACGAACATAAATAGGATTTTACGGCAAATGTAAAAATAAATCTTTTAACGTGTTTTATTTAATTAAACCATTAAAAAAATAGAATATGATAAGGGGTGATTTAACTATCAAAGTTTCAGATTTAAATATTTTAAAAATTGCTGGAAAAATAATTCTTTTAGGTAAGACGAAGCATTTTAACGATAAATCGAAACTTTGTCCAAAAATCATTACTATTATTAAAAGACTCTAATAAATAGTACAAAAATTACTTAAAATAGCTAAAATATATTTTTGGACATTCTGTCCAGAAAAGAGAATTTTCCAGAATCCTTAAACTCGGTTTTTAAAGGGTTTTCTCGTTAATCGTCTAATCTCAACAATAACGATTAATAAAAATAGTAATTACAAAACGATTTAAGTATTAATATCCAAAAATTATTATTAAACTTAAAAATAATGATTTTCCAGAAAATAAATTTTTTTTTTCCAAAATTTAAACAAAAGACCAGAAATCGAGAATTTAAACGACACACACGGTTTTAACGATAAACGATGATTTAAAGTGATTAATTAATTCACCCACTTAATAATCCCAAAAAATTATGAAAAAATTCATAAAATGATTTTTCATCAGAAATATTATTCACGTCAAATTTCGGATTAAAATAAAATGTTTAAGTGCTATAAATAAAAATTGGTTTTTAATCGTTTTTGTTCGTAAAGGGTAAAAATTCAATAATCGATATCAAAAATATCAGAAAAATACCAAATTATTAAAAATCATTAAAAACTTCATTTTTACAGAATATAATCATATATTACAAGTTTAGGCCGAATATACGATTTTACAAATTAGTACAACAATTTAATCGTTAATCTCGTAAAAGCGATAAAAATATCGAAACATGCAAATTTTTAACTTTCAAAAATTTTCCAGATTATATGACATACATATATTGTCAAAAATGAAATATAAAAATATACATGCAATTACACAATTAAAATCACGAAATACCGAGTAACATCGACGTTGTTACCTCTAATCCAAATCGGAATCAATAATATACTCGTCGACCTCGGGATCGTCCACAAAATCTACATCACACGAAATTCATGGTAGAAAAATACCATGAGAAAAACTAAGAAAATCAAGGTGAATAACGATCGAAAACAACATCGATTATTACCTTAACGAAGGAATTGGAAAGAGGATTGATTCGACGATGAATATGAGACGATTAGGACTCGAAATAGAGCAAGTATCAGCCAAAAAGAAGGAAGAAGTCTCACGGCCAAGGAAGAAGAAAATAGGGTATTGAATTATTTTTTTATGAGAAATGAATGTAAAAGAGTTGGAAGGTTTCTTAAGGTTAAATGAGAAGGTTAAATGAGAATAAATAATTTGAGGAATCCAATGTGGTATCATCAATGTGGAATCCAATGAGAAATCCAATGAGGTTAAGAGGGAGTGTGAAGAGTTTAAGCAATAATGCAACAATTAAATGAGAAGGGAAATAATCATATCTTTTCGGTTTACGTAATAAAATGAATCGTATTAATAAAACGTAGTAAAATTGTGACAAGGAGCTTTGTCGGTCCAAAATATGAGGAAAAGATCTCAAATAATTTGTAAGTTGATAAAAAGTATAATCGTAAAATAGTTAAAGGCATTTCAAAGTAATTCGAGTAAACCTCGCGTAAGAAAATAATTATTATCGAAACTTCGTAATAAAATCATTAATGGCTAAATTTTCGTAAATAAAAATATTTACTAGTTGAAAATATTATAAAAATATGTTTAGACATTTGTAGAAAAAGGAATAACTCAAATCCGAGCTTAAATACGATGGGTAATAAAATTCCTCGCGGAAAAATAAATAGTTTACGAAGAAAATTAAATAAATAGATTTAAAAGAATTAAAATCCTTTAAAATAAAAATAAATATCATTAAACCCAAAAATGAAAATAAAGCTTGGAAAAAGATGAAACATAAGGTCAAAATGTGACGGAGTTATGACGAAGTCATAACGGAAAGGAAAAAATGCTAGGGAAAATAGCGGGTGTTCCCTCCTCGGATATTGGACTATCGGCAAGAAACTCCGCTACTACTCGGCCTTTGATGGCTTTTAATGGCACGAACTTGAGATCGAACTCAGCTAGCATTAAAGTCCACCTGGATATCCTGCCATTGAGGATGGGCTTTTCGAATAGATACTTGATAGGATCCATTCTGGATAACACGTGCACTTCGTGACTGAGCACGTAGTGTCAAAGCTTTTTAGTGGCCCAAACCAAAGATAGGCACGTCTTTTCGAGCATTGTATATTTACACTCGTACTCTAGGAACTTTTTACTAATGTAGTAAATAGCCCGTTCTTCTGAATCGACTGTCTGGGCCAGCATAGCCCCCATGGCTGTCTCGGTCGTTGTTAGGTATAACGACAAAGGTAGACCAGGTTGAGGTGGCATTAATACCGGCGGTGCAGACAGAATCTCCTTGATTTTATCGAAAGCCACTTGGCATTTATCGTCCCATAGTACTCGTTCTCCTATTTTCACTTTCCTGAAAATGGGCTCACATACCATGGTTAGCTTTGAAATAAACTGGCTGATATACTGGACTTTTCCGAGAAACCCCCCTTATCTCCTTTTCAGTTTTGGGTGGCTGCATCTCGGTGATGGCTTTGATTTTGGCTGGGACAACCTCGATACCGCGTTGGCTAACGATATGGCCTAGTAATTTGCCCAATGTTACCCTGAAACTACATTTTTGAGGGTTTAGCCTCATGTTGTACTTGCGTAGTTGGGTGAAGAATTTTCTTAGAGCTGAGATGTTCCCGCTCCGATCTTTGGACTTGACGATCATATCGTCGACATAAACCTCTACTTCCTTATGCCTCATATCGTGTAATAAGGTAGTGGCGGTCCGTTGATAAGTGGCACCGGCATTGATAAGCCCAAATGATATTACGGTATAGCAGTAAGTACCCCAAGGTGTAATGAAGGTGGTCTTACTCATGTCTTCTTCTGCCATTTTGATTTGATTGTACCCAGCATACCCGTCCATGAAGGATAGAAGGGCATGATCGGCCGTGTTATCCACCAGTATGTCGATATGTGGTAACGGGAAATCGTCTTTTGGGCTGGCCTTATTAAGGTCCCGAAAATCTACACAAACCCGTACCTTGCCGTCTTTCTTGGGTACTGGCACAATGTTTGCAACTCAGTCTGGATATTCAGACACTTGAATAAAGCCCGCTTTGAATTTCTTGTCGACTTCTTCTTTGACTTTGAGAGACCATTCAGGCCTCATTCTTCGGAGTTTTTGTTTTACCGGCTTACACCCGTCTTTGATGGGTATACGGTGTTCGGCTATCTCCCGGTCTATTCCCGGCATGTCCTTGTAGGACCATGCAAAGACGTCTTTAAATTCATGGAGGAGATCCGTGAATTGTTGCTTCTCTTCGGGATCTAGGGATAAACCTAACTTAAGCATTTGAGGCTCTAAGGGGGTTCCTACATTGATGGAATCAGTTTTCTCAATTACTGGATCTCGGGATTCCCTTTGTTCGAGTTGCTCGATTAGATGCGGAGACAGCGGTACCTGTTCGTCGGGTTTCTCAATGTCATTGAAAGTAAAATTTTTGAAAATGTTTTGAAAATAAGACAAGTCGTAAGCAGAACGGTTATGGTTATTATTGATAGTGAATTTTGAAAATAGCTCAAAGAGAGCGGCCATCTGATCGTTGGTCAGAAGCGAGATGGGGAGTGCTCTCGGGACAGACTCCGAGACTCCCAGAGGTGTGACTAAAGGAAAAGGGGTTACAGACTTGATTCTAGTAATGGACCCTCTAGACTTGGACTCAGACTCAGACTCAGATTCAGTGTCCGGCATATCCCCTTCACCGGTAGTGAGCTTGTAGACTCGACCCTCGTTGTCGATCCACTTGATCGTCTTCCTCCAAGCCCTTTTTCAAGTGTTAGTGCCAACTTCAGAGATCAGCTTGGTTGGATCGAACTTGCTGCTGCGAAGGATTAGGCTTACCAGCTCTTCCATGGGGGTTGGAATGATCTTATCTTCCCCGAACAGGAGCCCCAACGTGGGCTCGGTATGGTTTGAATCTTCTTTCGATTCGGCCCGGATGAGGGCAAAGATGTCATCCGGGATGAAATTGCACTCCCGAGCCAATTTGGTCTCGGGATACGAGATGGTGGGCTGAAAGAGGCCCACTTGAATAGCTCCGAACACTGGAGTGACAAACTTGACTGTGTTTGTCCGATCAATATTTCCCTGGGTAATGGTGTAGCCCAAACCGAACCGAGACTCTCCGTCATTCAGGACCTCGACAATCTTCCCAGCTGGAAGATACGGCCTTGAAGTAGCCCCCGGTAGGTAGCCCAAGTTTTGTAACATCGTGTCGATGCTAGTGGTGAAATAGGGCTGGAAAAGATATTCTCCTTCGATCATTCCCACGAAATTGAAACCTCGTGGGTCGGTTTGACCTGCCGTGTTGCAACTTGCCACATTTATGGGGGTAGCTTCGAGAGTGATAACCCCGTCTCGTAGAGGTAACTTGACCTTTCTGTGGAGGGTGGAGGATACGGCTTTGACCGCGTGGATCCAGGGCCTTCCAAGCAGCAGATTGAAAGATGAGGTGACATCAATCACCTGGAATTCTAGCTCTTTCTCGATCGGGCCTGTTATGATCGTTAGTTTAACGGCCCTAGCAACCGATTTTGGGCTTCCGTCGAAAGCCTGGATAGTTTGTGCAGTCGGAAGGTAATCAACCTCGGTAATGCCGAGGGCTTTAGCAGTCCTTAAGGGAAGGACATTTACAGCGGACCCGTCATCAATTAGGGTCATGGGGAGATATTTCTCCCGGCAAATCACCGTAATGTATAAGGCCAAGTTATGGGTGGCCCCGAATGGTGGAAGATCAGATTCGGAGAAGGTGATAAGTGGGCCTTCTTTTTTGGATTTGCCTTTAAGGTGAGGCAAAATAGTGGTTACCATTTCGGTGGGAGTAACCAATGAGTCAACCTTGATTTCATCGAGAGCCTTAGTGAGTGCTGCCCGATGCTCTTGAGAACTAACCAAAAGCTGCCATATAGTAAGATCGGTTCGGACCCTCTTTAGTTGTCTGACTAGGGTCGTGTCAGCGTTTGGTTCTTCGAGCGTAGGTTCCGTCCTGGCAGGTTCAGTGACGGTTTTAGGGGTAGAAAGACCGGCTGTGATGACATGTGTACTAGCCAAGGCTTTGGTTTTAGCCTTCCAGATTTCTTCGATGGTGATGGGGACAGCTTCCCCCTTAGCCAAGTAAACGTCGTCTTCATCATCATTCCATATCCCGTTGATTTGGGGAATGAAAGGGGAAATGAGATGAGAACAGTCGACTACTTCTCCAGTAAAAATGGCGTGAGTACCAAGGGCGTTATTTTTGTTACTCGGTTTGTCATTGGGCAGCGGTGTCTTCCCACTTTCGATTAGATCCTGAATGAGATCCTTCAATTTCCAGCATTTCTCAGTGTCGTGCCCGTTGCCTCGGTGATAGTGGCAATAAGCATGGATGTTATAGCTCTTGGACCGTTTTTCGATTGGGACTTCCGGAATTGGGCCTATCGGCTGGATCAGGCCCTTAGAAGATAACCTTTGTAAGGCGTGAGCATAAGTAGTCCCTATGTCAGTGAATACTCGAGTCGAAGTACTTTTCTTGGTCGAGGTGTCTAGCAGATTGACCTCGTCAAAGATGTTACGGGCCACAGTTGTAGTTGCGGGCTTGCCGGAGGACGAACTGGCTCCTTGATATCCCTTAGCAGAGGCCTTAGTAAGGCTCTCTAACCTCAAGTCGTCTTCGATTCTCGTACCCATCTCGGTTAAGGTGGCGAAATTGGGTATGACGGTGTACCAGAGATGGACCCGGTAAGAAGGGAGGAAGTTCTTGAGATTGGATTTTTGAAAGCCCGAAAAATTCAGGAGAGGAACCCGGCCCTTTTTTTTCGAAAAAACGGTAAGGCGAGCCGGGTGACGGTTTTGAAAGTTCGAAAGTAATTTCGAGTTTTGAAATAGGCAGAATACTGGCTAGAAAAAGGCTATTTTGAGTAAAATCGTAGATCCTAAATTCGGTATATGTCCCGTGTTTTGAAATTGGATATTTTGACAAAGATGCAAATTTTGAAAATGATGGTTTTTGAAAAGGATGTTGATCAAGTAGCATGTAGTCATGGAAGCAGTATAACGACACCATGTATGCTCTTAAACTAAGTCTCGGTCAGTCTATAAAGGGTCTATACCAGTGTACATAGCCTATCCGAGAATCGGGGCGGACTTCCTAAGTCGAGTTGAGCTTAGAACATGCCGTAAAACCCATACGAATCGACTGTGAACACCTTTGACATATCCAATTTGGACTACATCAATGGTATAGTGGGACGTCGGTCACCAGTACCGGCCCGGGAAAATATTGGGTTATGCATGAACCGTAAAGCTAAAACGCGTATTGTACTAGTCAAACGATTTCTATTCGAGTCTCACCCTGAGGATGCCGATGGTAAGTCACGCATCAGTTAATCCCCAGCGGAGTCGCCAAATTGTGGACATGACATAGGTCCACCCCGACGCAGCCACGCGCGGGTTTGGGGAGGCGAATGAATCTTTATATGAGAATGGATCGAATTGAAATTTAAATCGAAGTTGGAGTTGCCACCGAACTTTGTGGGAGTTCGGGCCCGTTCGAACCCACTCTATGTCGTAGTGGGCCGTGTACAAAATACGGCCCATTCCAATTTTAGAGTTTATTGGGTTCGTCCCTTTGCATTTGATACCGATACCGACATTATCGGATACCGTGTATTGAATGTCTCTCGTGTGCCAATGATTTCGGACATTCGGAAACCACGGTTCTAAGTAAGGGGTGAGGGTACGTGTTGGGAAGTTCACAAAGAACGTCCAACCCCGCCCGCACATTAGCGGCCTCTACTAGGATATCGTTTGATTTTGAAATACGCGTGTTAGTAATACGATGAATGATATGCAAACATTGTTTTCCCTAAACATGCGAAAAATTGAATGGGTTGCTAAGTCGATTTAATGCATCTAAAAACTAAAATTAACGTCAAAGTTGTTATTTTAGCATGTGAGATTCGTTTTAGTATAATAAAACAAATAATGAAAAAAATCGCTACAAACATGAACAAACAAGTTAGTAATGGGTTGTAAATCGAATAAGAGATGTAAATACGATGATGTGCATAATTTTGGAAAAGTTTATGACACGTGATGGATTAAACACGTGTTGACCAAGGTCAAGAAAATATTTGTCGAGACCTAAGATGTGCCGAGAAAAAAAACCCGCTGTTTCGTTTAAAGAACGAGGTATGAAAAATTGGAACGAGATTGCTTTTTTTATGTCGCGTTTTCCAGGAGATCGCGTGACTCGCTCGAGAAGGGCGCGACTCGCGCGAGACAGGCGACTCGCCCGGGATGCATGCGGCTCGCGTCCCGGGCTGTTTTCGAAATTGTTTTTTCGGAAAATCGATAGCTTTATTAAATCGCCTACAAATATTGCATGATTTATAGTCGACTTAATTTTGTGATATTCTTTATATTCGATATTCGATTATGAAATCGATAACCAATATTCGGAATGGTTTTTTAGAAAAGATAAAAAAAAAGATTTTGTAAATCGTTTGGAAATCGAACTAAAAAATGTTAATTCTCTCTGCGTAAATCGAACTAAAAACGGATTTACATGGGGAGATAATCAATCACTCTGAAAACTTATCTATGCTATGGCCTAGATCATTAGACCGATCAGTTCCAAATTTAAAACCATGTACACCGAAGCCCAGGCATCAAAGCTAAGCTCCTATTCTTCGCCTCCTTCCTAATCATCTCAACCAGTCGCTCAGGTCGAAGAATAATTCCGTCTATTCTCGCTTTATTCCGTTGAATCTAATATCATCGCATCTAATTTCCACTTTGGGGTGTCACGATTAGTGTTGTACAGGTCATTCAACTCAGGGGATCGTTCATACCACAATTCGATCTTCTCCTTCACACTGCTGCTATACGAGCAATCAAAGAATATGTGCTCAATCGTTTCAATGGAAACCCCGCACAAACAGCATAAATTGTCTTGGGAACAACCAATGTTGAACAGTTTTGCCTTTACGTTCATGCCTCCCATCATGGCCATCCACATGATCATAGAATGCTTTGGTATGTTCCAATTGGACCAAACAATCTCCTGCCATTGACAGTCGGGTCGCTTCACCCTCATCCATTCATAACAGTCTTTTATCGAGAATTTCGGTGAACCGCTCCAAACCTTATTCACATATGCTATCTTCACTTTCTGTTTAACCTTACATAAGTTTCTCCATGACCAATTATCGGTGAGTTTAGGACAATAACTATCCCAATCTGCCCCTTTGAGATACACATGATTAATCCACCTGATCCAAAGTTTATCGGGTTGAGTATAAACCTAATCCACAAGCTTTGCAATTGCTGCTTGGTTCCACTCTTTCGGATTTTTTACATTCATTCCACCTTCACTTCTCGGACTAGTGATCCTCTCCCAGGCTATAAGCGGAGTTCGTTGGTATTCAGAGCTTCCCGACCATAGAAAATTCCAACAAATCGCTTCAATTCTCTTGATAACACTAGCAGGTAAAATAAAAATTGATCCCCAGTATGAATACAACGTATTCATGACCGAGTTTATGAGTGTTATTCTCCCTGCGTATGATAGCTTCCGAGCACCCAAACTCCGAATTCTAGCTGCCATCCTATCAGCCACCATTTTGCACTCGTTCTTAGTCTGTCTCCCCGCCTTTATTGGAATTCCCAAGTATCTAAAGGGCATACTCCTTTCAGAGAAACCTATCACAGATAGTATGTCACGCTTAAGATCTTCAGTCATACCACTGAAATATACCTCCGATTTACCCGCATTCTTCTGTAATCCCGTCGTGCTAGAAAACGTGTTGAACGCTCTCATAAGAAGAATAATCGATGGGGCATTACCCTTGCAGAACATAAGTAGATCATCGGCAAACATTAGATGTGTTAGCCGGCTTTCCTTACATAGCGGGTGATATCTAAAGCTCTGATCTTTCGCAGCATATTTCAGCGTTCGAGACAAGTAATCCATGCAAATAGTGAAGAGCAGCGAAGACATTGGGTCGCCTTGTCGTAACCCCCTCGCACCCTTAAAGTAACCAAACAAATTTCCGTTCAAGGATAAGGAAAAGGAGGTGGAAGAAACACACTCCATTACCATATTAATAAAGCGTACAGGAAACTTGAGGGCGTGCATGATCTGCTCGATAAACTCCCATTCAACCGAGTCGTAGGCTTTTTGTAAGTCGATTTTAAACATGCATCTAGCAGAGGTGCCTTGTCTCTCATACATCTTGACTAGGTCCTGGCAAATAAGAATATTTTCGATTATTGATCGACCTTGTATGAAAGCTCCTTGAGTATCATCAATTAAGTCCGGTAAGACATTAGCAAGTCTGTTACAGATCAGCTTTGAAATAATCTTGTATACAGTATTGCAGCAGGCTATAGGCCGAAAGTGAGTAACAGAGACCGGTCTCTCCACTTTAGGTATAAGGGCAATTGTAGTCGAGTTGATTTGTTTGAGTAATCGACCTGTATTGAAAAAATCCATAACAGTAGCATATATTTGATCCTCCACGATCTCCCAAGAGTCTCTAAAAAATCAACTCGAAAACCCATCAGGTCCTGCAGCTTTTTCTTTAGATATAGAGAAGACTACTTGTTTGATTTCCTCTTTTGTGACCGGATGTGGACATGACATAGGTCCACCCCGACGCGGCCACGCGCGGGTTTGGGGAGGCGAATGAATCTCCATATGAGAATGGATCGAATTGAAATTTAAATCGAAGTTGGAGTCGCCACCGAACTTTGTGGGAGTTCGGGCCCGTTCGAACCCACTCTATGTCGTAGTGGGCCATGCACAAAGTATGGCCCATTTTCGATGTCAGAGTTTATCGGGTTCGTCCCTTTGCATTTGATACCGATCCGACGTTATCGGATACCGTGTATTGAATGACTCTCGTGCGCCAACGGTTTCAGACATCCGGAAACCACGGTTCTGAGTAAGGGGTGAGGGTACGTGTTGGGAAGTTCACAAAGAACACCCAACTCCGCCCGCACATTAGCGGCCTCTACTAGGATATCGAATGATTTTTGAATACGCGCGTTAGTAATACGATGAATATTATGCAAACATTGTTTTCTCTAAACATGCGAAAAATTGAATGGGTTGCTAAGTCGGTTTAATGCATCTAAAATTTAACGTCAAAGTTGTATTTTAGCATGTGAGGTTCGTTTTAGTCTAATAAAACAAATGAAAAAAATAAATCGCTACAAATAGGAACAAACAAGTTAGTAACAAGTTATAAATCGAATAAGAGATATAAATACAATAATATGCATGATTTTGGAAAGGTTTATGACACGTGATGGATTAACACGTGTTGACCGGGGTCAAGGAAAAATTTATCAAGATCTGAAAAGACCGTTGTTTTGTCTAAAAAACGATGTTCGAAGAATAAAAAAAATAGAGTGAAATCGATTTTCGTGTCGCGTTTTCCAGACGGTCACGCGAGTCGCTCGGGGCGAGCGCGACTCGTGCGAGGAGGCGGCTCGCGTCCCGGGCTGTTTTCGAAATTGTTTTTCGGAAAATTTATAGCTTTATTAAATCGCGTACAAATATTGTATGATTTATACTCGATTTAATTTAGCGATATTCGTTATATTCGATATTCGATTATGAAATCGATATCAAATATTCGGAATAGTTTTTTTTTAGAAAAGAAAAAAAAAGTTTTTGTAAATCGTTTTAAAGAAATAATTAAACTAAAAAAACGATGTTTGATTCTCTCCACGTTAAAAAATCATCGTGTTTTGTTTTATGAAACCATGTGACGATTTTTTTAGCATCAATGAGAGTAATTTAGTTCTTTTTTGATACGATATTCTACTAGAGAATCGATATCGTATTTTAAGAACGTTTGTTTTTATGTGAAAATAGTTTGTAGTATCGATATTAGAAATAAAAAAAATGCGACGATGACCCATAATAAAAAACGGACGACCGACGAAAAAAAGAGGAAAAGACGAGAGAAGGGAAGAGAGGAAAGAGAAGTCGGGTTTGATTTTACACCCTCAACCTACATGCTTTGTTTACTCGGAATGGGGCTCGTCGGAATGTGGCTAGGGCACAGGAGCGTCGAGTTAATGTCGGTGAGTTATGGTGGCGTTTGTTTGGACGTGTAAGGTGGTGCGAAGTGGCCGGTTTCGTCGGGCTAGAACGGCGTGGTCTCGGGTTTTGTATTATCGGTTATCCGATGCTTATGAGTATACGTGTGTATGAGTTGTGTAGGGATCTCCATGTTTTTTTGTTGTATATAGTTGATGTTGATAATGGATGATTGATGAATTTTGCGTGTGCAAGGGGCCTCTTTATAGGAAAATTCCCGACCTTGGCTAGGAGAAGTGTTTGGGTGAGAACTACCGCTTTGGATAGGAAAGGTAAGAAGTCGAGAGGAACGTAAACTCCGTTTCTTGGCGAAGAAGTCGCGGAATTTGGCTGAAATCAGGCTGCTCGCCCGAGTATCCCATGCTCGCTCGAGTGTTTGATTCGGTATTCGGATAGAATTCGTACTTGAGATCGAATTCTATCCTTAAACGGATTTGTTTAATATTTTGTGTAGCTGATTTTTTGTAGCGTTTGAGCTCGAATCAGTCACGTGGGGTAACACGGCTGACTCGCACGTCTCAAAAATATCTTTGACCGGGTTTTGACTCGGTCGCTAAAAGATGGTTTTGCCCCTGGTGTCGGATTCGACCCAAATTAGTCTTATTTGACTCGAAACGACCCACTGGGCCTGATTTTGAGGTTGGTTTTGTGAGTTTTGTACTCCGTAAAAAGCCCAAGCCAAATGCCAATGATTTTGAGCCCGTTTTGGAGTATGTTAAAGCATGTTTGCGTCTGATCATCATCGGGTGTTTGTCGGAAGCTGCTATAGACACCTGGCGGTCAAAATGTGGGTGTCTACACCGGCAATTGCAGGCTGTCCCAATGATTTGGGGTGCACACCTTACCCTGCTCAATAATAGTCTTTCGAACTGGAGTAATGCTTTTAGAAGAGCCCAATAAGGATTGATAGTATGAATGGAACGCATTTTGAATTTCATCTGTGGTATCGCATACTTTGCCTTCCATATCCTCAATTTGGGTGACCTTATTCCTGTTAATACGATTCCTAATGCATGCATGAAAATACCCAGTATTGGAATCGCCCTCATTTAGCCACTGCACTTTTGCCTTTTGTTTCAGGAAACTGTTTCTACTTTGTTGCAGGTCTTTAACTTTCTTTAGAAGAGCAATTTCCTCCGTAATTAGCATACTGTCAAAGGGTTTTTCCACCAATTTTCCATGGATGTTATCCAAATCATACTCCGCTTCAATCGTCTGCCTATCAATGTCTGAGTATCGCTCATTATTTAGCAGTTTTAGCTTGGGCTTCAGCATCTTAAGCTTCTTTACAAGGACGAACATCGGTACCCCGTTAATCTGAGCATCCCATGTCTGTTGCACAATCTGCCGGAAATTAGGAGCTCCCCTCCACATATCAAAGTATTTAAAACTCCTACGTTGTCTTCCCTCCGTGTGCCCTGTACTAACCACACAAGGAGTGTGGTCCATGGTACCTTCATGATAGAAGTGAGCACTCAGATCTGGAAACTCTGACTCCCATCTAGCATTGATCAAAAACCTGTCTAGTCTACTGTATTTTCTATTCCCCACTTCTTACTTATTTGTCCAGGTAAAGTATGCACCAGTAGCATGGATATCCATAAGCGAGCAATAGTCAATGCAGTCCACAAAGTCTTCCATATCTTCATCTTTAGTCTGTGCTCCCAATCTTTCTTCTCTCAAGATGACCGTGTTAAAGTCCCCTGCGACAGCCCACGGGAAATTAACACCTTGTGCAAAGCTCTTCAACTTAGTCCATAAACTTCTCCTATCTATCCCTTCATTGAAGGCATAGACCATGGTCAAGAGAAATTTCTTGTTATTCTTCTTTGGAGTAATTAAAACATGTATATGCTGGGCATCCATCGATAATATTTGAACATCCATACTATCCGGTCGCCATAGTAGCCACACTCTTCCCCCTGGATGTGTGCTAGAGTTATTAGTCACACACCACTCCCCAAGGAACATAGCAGCAATAGAGTCAACCTTCCCAACCTTTATTTTTGTCTCTAACAATCCAAATATATCCACTTCCTTTTTATTCATAAAATCCTTAACTATTTTCTGTTTATTTACATTGTTGAGCCCCCGAACATTCCAAAATCCGACTTTAAACATCGGGGGGGATAGGGGGGATATTGTCACCTTCTTCCAATTCAATCACACCAACATTCTCATCAGGCCTTCCTGCTATCTGTTCTTCAGTCAGTATTTCCTTGAACGTCGTAATTGAGCTGTCTCCCTTCACCAATGTCACGAGAGGAGGGTTCACCACAGGTATGAAAGGACCCGTTCCTCTATTGATTGGTCTCCATGTCTTTTTACCTTGAACAGGTTTCATTTAGGGCTGCCCTTTCCTGCATAAATTTGTTTCATGCCCCATTCCTTTACACTTTGCACATATTGACGGCTTCCATTCATATTCCACCTTAATTTTAATCTTCTTTTTCTCCTCATCGAGAAAACTCACATTCTCTACCTGTTTTCCACCAACCTGTAGTTCAACTAGGACCCTAGCATATCCTAGTCTCGTTTTATCACTGGTTGCTTGATCAGATTTAATGTATTTTCCCACCATATTAGCAATAGCAGGAATACACTTACCCCTGAATCGGAGAGGTAACTCATGTAGCCTCACCCACGCTGGGACTGCTTTAACATCTTCCTTTAGCAGGTCCACACCCTGCTGCCATGACTTCACAATCATCGGTTTATTATCAAAAAAATGGTACCCCATCTTCAGCACAGCTTCCTTCCCTTCCATCCTCTTAAATCGAACGAGGAAAATTCCATTTGGCATAAAGGATACTCTATCGACCTCATATTGCCTCCATACTCTACGTATAAACCCTTCCAAGACCTCCCAAGGAGGATTTGCTCCAAGAACAAAGCAGTAAACTGCCTGTTCCCAAAACGCAACTTCATCCAGCTGGACATCCTCTTTAGTGAATTGAAGAAGCGCATCATCATTCTCAACAGTTACGCTTCCCTTTGCAGTTTCATTGACAGCTTTCTCTCGATCAGATTTCCTACCGTTTTACTTCTCTGAGTAATCCAAGGAATCTCTCCTTCGTCATCATCGTCAAAATTCAACCCCGGAATCGTGTTCAGTTCATGCATCGCTTTAGTACGTAATACCTCATCCTCCTGTGGTCCAGTTGCTTTCTTCTTTTTTCCAGAGCCTTCATCTCCATTCTTCTTTGACCCTGGAGTCGTGTGCTTCGATCGAGTTTTTGAGGCTGAATTTCTAGCCATAGTAATTGGCTTGCCGGAATTTTATTTCTTCTATGTTTATATCTTTCTGAATTCTTTCTTCATCTTTCGTCTTCCTCTTCCGTATTATGTTTCTATGTTTATATCGTATTATGTTTTTAAAACCATGTAACGATTTTTTAGCATCGACGAGATTAATTTAGTTCTTTTTTGATACGATATTTGACTAGAGAGTCGATATCGTATTTTTAAGAACGTTTGTTTTATATGAAAATAAGTTGTAGTATCGATATTATAGAAAATAAAAGATGCGATGATGACCCTTAATAAAAACAGACCGACGACCAACGACGCAAAAAAAACGAAGAGAAGGACGAGAGAAGGAGTAGAAAGGAGAGAACGGGTTTGATTTTACACCCTCAACCTACATGCTTTGTTTACTCGGAACGGGGCTCGTTGGAATGTGGCTTAGACACGGGAGCGTCGAGATAATGTCGGTGAGTTATGGTGGTATGGGACGTGTATGGTGTAGGGTCGAGGTAGCCGGTTTTCGTGGGTCTAGGCGGCGTAATCTCGGGTTATAATATCGGTCTTTCGATGCTATGAATACGTGTGTGTATGAGTTGTATATGTGAATGAATCTCGAGGTTAATGAATGTTTTTTTTTCCTTGTGTGAGAGGGTCCTATTTATAGGAGAGGTCCTCAATTGAAGCTAGAATAGATACTCTTGCTTGGGTGATAAGAAATACCGATTAGGATAGGAGAAGTAAGATATTGAAGAGAATGAGAATTCCGTTTCTTGGCGGGGAAGACATGAACCCGGCTGGAATTGGGGTACTCGGCCGAGTATGCTTGTGCTCGGTCGAGTATTTGGTCGGGTATTCGGATAGAATTCCTACTGGAGATCGAATTCTATCCTTAACGGAATTGTTTAATATTTTTTTTGTAGCTGATTTTTGTAGCGTTTGAGCTCAAACCGGACTCGTGGGGTGACACGGCTGGTTTCATGCCTCCGAAAAATATCTTCGACCGGGTTTTGACTCGGTCGCTAAAAGATGGTTTTACCCTTTGTGTCGGCTTCGACCCAAATTAGCCTTATTTGACTCGAAATGACCCACTGGGCCTGAATTTGAGGTTAGTTTTGTGAGATTTGTACTCCGTAAAAAGCCCAAGCCAAATGCCAATGATTTTGAGCTCATATTCGAGTTACGTTAAAGCATGTTTGCGTCCGATCATCATCGAGTATTTGTCAGAAACTACTATAGACACCTGGCAGCCAAATGTGGGTGTCTACATAAGGCGACCTTTTTATTGAACTGAATTCGTTGCCAATTTGTGGAGTCGCCACCGAATCAATTATGGGGACTTGGAAACTGATCAAGTCAACTTTGATCCTTAGCCGGCTCAATGTTGAGGGGCACGGGCCCTAAAGATAAAGACTTGTACCCTTAAGTACTCCATGCCTGGAATGACTTTCATTGCCAATGGTTTCGGACATCCGGAAACTGTTGATTCTGAGTAAGGGGTGAGAGTACGTATTGGGAAGCCAACATCCGATAGACATCGGCATCCAATCCCGCCCGCACTATAGCGGCCTCTACTAATCAATCGGTGGGCTGATGACTTTGTTCTTTTGTTGTGGTGGAAATATTGTAACATCCGTTGTTTTCACCCTATAACTTTTGTTATGTCGGTTGTTTAAGGACAAGTAAATTTTGTCGTCGAAGTAGTTGTGTTTACATTCTTTGCATGCGATTTCACGTGACAAGCAGGCCATGAAAAGATGCACATAGGAGAGTAGAGAGTACTAATATTATAGGTATTAGCAAATCAGTTTTAATGTGATAATACGGATATTAGTCGTTCTCGTGGTATACCTTACCCGGTATTCTACTTAAGATGCGTCGACTCGGTATTAGTAAAGATGCATCGAACCACACATGGCGAGCACCGGGATTAATACGGAACCCGACCATCGTTTTGTTCAATTTTAGTTGATACGTTTTGAATTCCGTGTTAAGTGATTTTGCATGCGTTTATAAGGTCATAAAAGCAATAAATCATACGAAAAACTGTAAATGTGAATGTAAGTAAATCATATAGTGAGGAATTGCACCCTCGGAGTATACACTAAACGGGACACGATGCATAGATAGTTGAGAACGGATCTCGGAATTACTCGGGTCTATTTAGTGTATTTTAGTGTTTGCGGTTGAAGTAGGGACGTTACATGCTTTTAGTATGTGTAGTGGACCTAGTGTCCACGTTTGACATTATCGTAGTGCATAATAAAGGTACAAAATGTAAAGTTTTGTTTAGATGACAACCCAGTGACGAATCGACTTCAAAAGGCGGATCCTCCTAGCTTGCCCGGTGATTTTGGCAGAGTTCCGTTATCGTCGAGTTCTTGCGGCTATTCTGGCAGAGCTCCGCTACTACTGGCTGGTTCTGCGGCTAATCCGACAGAATTCCGTTACTAGACTACAGCTAGTCGAACACAGACACCTCGAGATCGAGTGGAGTGCTCGAAGGTATGGAGTAGCGTCGATGTCGCTTTATCGGAACTACGATCGAGTGGATCGTTTGCCTCGGGTGTCGGAGTGCGAGCCCTTAGCGAGAAACTCTTTACGAGTGAAGAGGGAAGAGAATTGAATTATGTGTTGAAATGAGGGGGTGAAGGGGGGTATTTATAGGTGTTTTTCGGTCCTCGTCACCCGGATAGGCGCTTGAGCCCAGGCGCACCAGAACTCAGGCGCCTAGGTTTAGGCGCGTGAAGACACAGACGCGCAAGGTGAGGCGCTCGGAGTTTTGAAGATACGATTTTGATACTTTCCAAAACCGAGAAGCGGGTGTATAATACGAAGTTTGGGGATTAAGTCTTCCCCGGTTTTGACCTAGCCGTGGTGTTTAGTGGGCCTCGGGTGTGCATCCCGAGGTTCGCTTGGCGCGGTGATGACTCGGTTCGAGTTTCGGGACCGACTCGGGGTCCCGGTGTCAGAATTGACTCTAATTAGTGTCTATGCAACCGTAATGACACGACTAAGGCTGCCAAGATGTTAGTTTAATTTTTCCGAGTAATTTATCTGATCCGTTCCATAGAAAAACTATCTAAAACATCGCGAACCCGCGTCGCGTTGCAGTCCGATCATCATCGGGTGTTTGTTGGGCACTCCTGCAGCCACCAGGTCCAAATCTGGGTGTCTACAATGTCACAAGATTTATTTAACGACTAATTATCTAATTGTAGTTATTCGAGTTATAAAATAAACGTAGATATTGAGGCAAATAAAAAAATAAAATAAAGTCAAATAAAATAAGGTTAGTAAAAAGTTGAGGTAAGGTGAATAAAGAATAAAATAAGGTTGGTAAAAAAGTTGAGGCGGGGTGAATAAAAAAAAATACTCTCTCCTAGTTTTTTTTATCTTCATTCCCTCTTTCTTTTTTGGCACTAGTTCGATTATCTTCCCTCTTTCCATTTTTGGGTTGTACTTTAATCAATTTTTTATTCTTTCCTTTACTCACAAACTCCACCATATTTCTACTTTATACCCCACATTTTCTTACTTTAATCAATTCTTTATTCTCTTCTTAATATTTGTGCCAAAAAAAGAGCGAAGATATAAATAACTAGGAGGGAGTATAAAATAAGGTACGTGAGGTGAGAAAGTATAAGACGAGTCTATGGATAAAATATACTTTTGTAGTTAGTGTGAGTCTGAAGAATAAAAAGTGAATGGAAAGAAGTATGAGAAAAAAAGATTGACATATGGATGAACTTTACCCGAGGAGGAAAATGAAGAGATTCCCATTTTCCTCCAAATTAAAGGAACTTTCTTTCTTCCTTTCCCTCCCCTTCCTTTCTTTCTATCCAAATGAACTTAGGTGGTTGTTTGGTTCACCTTATGTAGAATAAGGTATGAGTTTGGAATAACCAAACCCCATACCTTGCGTTTGTTTTGCATTTTTTTTTCAAATGAACTCATACCTCATGGGTTTGGGGTATGAGTTTCTCATACTCAAGGGTGGAAGTGGGTATGAGAGTTGATACCTTGGTATCAAATTAACTAGTTTTACAACCCGTGAAAATTCACGGGTCTGTTTTATAGCCGGGTTATATATTAAATTGAACTAAAATTAAAAATATGGATGAGATATACTCTATAAGCACTTTAAAGAGTGTACTTTCTCCGGTTTTAAATAATTGCCCCGTTTGTACAATATATGTGAGGACAACTATGTATTAGAAAGATGTGTTCATGGTATTCCGTATGTGCAACATTCACACACATATATATATATATATATATATATATATATATATATATATATATATATATATATATATATATATATATATATATATATATATACCGATTCCGCCACTTGTGGTTCCCAACTAAGTTGTCTACGATGCTTCAGCTCCCACAAGACTGTACTCATCTCATGCCGAAAAACTACACCCACCGCGACTTCCACGCCCCGTTCACTTATACATCTACATAGATTTTAACTACTCCCCGTTGGTGTCGTTCATCCTCCCTCCCTGTCCTATTCCCCACGGTTGTCTGCCTCCCCGTTGTTCTCCTTTCGCTCTTCCTTTATATTTGATACGGAGTATATTCGATATAATTAGACCTGTCAAAACTTGACATGCTGACACGCTAGTCCCATTTTTTTAGGGTCATGAACCTGTTTGACCCGAACAGTTATGACCATTTAATTTTGAGTCGAAACTCGACCCGTTGAGTTAACGGAATTTATTAAAATTAACAAAATATTAATATTTAAATATTATATTTGGATTTATATTTAAAAAAAATTAATACTTTTAATATTTTAAATTACAAAGATAAACAAATATTCAATTTAATACTCCGTATAACTCTTTTTAATCATTTAATAATAAAATAATTTTAATATTATTTTAAAATAAAAATATTAATTGAAGAATATAGTAATAATATTTTTAAAATAAAAAATAATTTAATACTAAGAATATTTTTTGACTAAAAACCCGCTAAAAAAAAGGTGTTCAGAACTATTTCTTATCCATATTCTGACCATAACCCGGCCCGTCACCCGTGTTTGACTTGATACAACCCGACTCATATTCTGACCCAACCCAACCCGCACGACCCGTTTGAAAGGCAGGTATAATCAATTTAAAATATTTGAACTTTTAATCTTATATGGTATATTAGATAGATATACCATAATACCTAAAAATATTTCATTTCTTTAAGAAAGTTATTCTATTTACGATATATATGTACATGATTAATTAGCTAAATCAATTAAAAAATATTTAGATGTTTTTAATATTTGCAAATTTCGGTATTAAAAATTAATATGACAATTATAATTTTATGTTCTAAATTAGTAAGTGTCATGATATTAGGAGTGAAAGTTCTTAATATTGATTTTAGGGAAAAAAATCAAGAATATTTTATAGTGTCGTGATTATGATATGCATTGAATTGATATATAGATTAAAAAATTAGAGAAAGAATTAATTGTCACTTTTAAATGAAAATTTTAAAAGTTACACTAAAAAATAAGTTTAGTATTTTCAATGAATATAAATAATTTCGTTTAAGTAAATGAATTTGGTTTATATTGAACTCTGAAGTATACAGTAATTCTTATTTGCAAGAATTTCTATTTTTATTTAAATCAATGAATTGTATTATACTCTATATCTATATAAATCAAGTGAATGATTTCTATTTAAGTCAATGATATAGAATTGTGCCACATCATCCATTCAATGCATTCATGCTGCCACGTGGCAAAGGATGCTTTCAATTAATATATATATAGATAGATACTCCGTAACTCTTTCTTTGTTTTTTTTTCCGAACTTTGTATGATTTTATTGTTATTCAAACACTTGTCTCCTAATGATAAAAATATGCATAAAATAATTTGTCACAAATAATAATGATTTTTTTGGTCAAACACATTTTTTTTCGCAAAATAACATTTTTTTTAAGAAATCATTATTGTTTAATCAATTAAAAATGTCTAAAAAATATGGGTCGTGCTTTTTTCTAACGAGCGTTTACTCAATCCTAATGACATTTTACCTGTTTGTCCCGTCATTTCTCAACCCTTTCAAAAGTAATGTTGATTTTCTCTCTAAAAAAAATCACAAATTTGACCTAATCGAATTCGACCACCCAACCCGCCGATCATCATCACCACCACCGTGACCACCACCACTCTCTAATTTTTTCCCTAAACCCTAATTTACTTCACCAATTACAATTAAACAATAATTAGAAAAAAAATGTAACTAAACCCTAATTTAATCCTTCAATTTCAATTAAATTTTGATTAGACAAAATAATTAATGTAACCAAACAATTGATTTAGGGAAAAAGGCAATTAGTTTATCATTAATTGAATTAGGGCTAATGATCGATCCCCTAATTTAGTACACCAATTTCATTTAAACAATAATTATAAGAAAAAAAGTATCAAACACCCTAATTTAATCCTTCAATTTCAATTAAAGAGTAATTAGAAAAAGTAATTACCGTAACCAAACAAGTAATTTAGGAAAAACGGTGATTACTTCATCACTAATTGAATTAGTACTCATAATCGATTTGTAATTGTGGTTTGAATAGTTTATGCAAATGAGAGAAAAATTGTTCTTGGTGAGGAGAACTGTAAATTATGAGAAGAGTAAATGTGGAAATATTAAGAAAAATTCCTTAGGATTGAGTAAAGTTGCGTTAGGAAAAAGTAATTTTGAAACATATTTCTTTCTTATAATAACAATAATATTTTTTTTTTGATTAAAATACTTTTTCCTATAGGATTACAAGGTATTAGAATGAAGTTCCAAAATCATACCACCCTGATATGATTGCTTATTCCATACCGATAGTTTTTGCGAACCAAACAAACCCTTATAATGATTTTTAAAAAAAAATGATTTCTTTGCATAAAAAACGCAATTAAAAAGGTAAATGATCATATTTTGATTGCAGGTGTGATTTTTGTTCCTGAATGTTGGCTGTAGCCCCTGTATGTCTCTGGTTGTCCCATACTTCTTGTTCTCCTTCTCACTCTTTCACCCTCTGTCTTCTGCTACTCATTGAGATTTGATAGAAACAAATTGGTAGGCATTCTCAACCCAAAACCACAACTCACATTTTCATACATTTGCTGAAATTTGCATGAAAAAATGACTTCACTTCATCTTCTTCACAACCCCATTTCATTTAAATCAACCAAAACAGCTGATTTTTCTTCATATACTGCTCATGGCTCTCCATATATTCACAAAAGAACTCATCTTAGAAATAACCCATCATTTATCAAACCCATTTCATGCGCCCTTGACTCAAAATCAGAGAAATTAAGGCAAATTGAGGTAGCCCCACCTTGAATTTCCCTTGATTTTCATGTGTTAATATTAAGTTTTGAGTTTGAATTGGTGAAAATTGTTGGGATGTTATTAGGTAGTGTATGACCCAGAGGAGAGATTGAACAAATTAGCAAATGAAGTGGATAAGGAGGCCGGTCTTGCTAGGCTCAGTCTTTTCTCTCCTTGTAAGGTATACTCAATTACAATTGTTTTTTTGGTGACTTTGTGCAATTGTTTTTGTGGGTTATGAAATTTAATTTCGTCTTAATTGTTTTGTTTTCTTGTGGTTGTTAATAGCTCATTTAATTGTTTGTACAGGTGAATGTGTTTCTGAGAATTACTCGAAAGAGGGATGATGGTTTTCATGATTTGGCTTCTTTATTCCATGTAAGTTCGTTCAATTATTCATACGGAGTATTTTTTAATCCTCAATCTTTGTTCTTCAATCAATAGTACTCCCTAGTTTAGATGTAGCCATGTCACTTACCTTTTTTTTTTTTTCGTCGCATTTGTTTTGCAAATATTGAGATAGTTACTATGGGATACCTGCATAAGTTTTGTTTCTTATAATCAGGATTTCTGTCAATTGGTTCCCTTAGGTTATAAGTTTGGGAGACAAAATTAAATTTTCCCTGTCACCATCTAAGACCAAGGATAGTCTCTCAACGAATGTTGCTGGGGTTCCCCTTGACAATAGGAATCTGGTGAGTGAATGCTTTCTAAAGGTGTAAACCCATGATTTGCCATACACATCTGTTATGTAGTTGACTGATGGATGAACACTTCACTGTCTTCAGATTATTAAAGCCCTAAATTTATTCAGGCGAAAGACAGGTTATGACAAGTTCTTTTGGGTATGTGTGAATTTTCTCTAATTCTCGAGTTCCAAAACAGTTCTTAAATGATATCGACTTTTGACAAATTAAATGTGGAGGCAGATACACCTTGATAAAAAGGTTCCTACTGGAGCTGGACTTGGTGGTGGAAGCAGCAACGCAGCTACTGCACTGTGGGCGGCAAATCAATTTAGTGGTTGCATTGCGACTGAAAAAGAGCTTCAAGAATGGTCAAGTGAGATTGGTTCTGATATTCCTTTCTTCTTTTCTCGTGGAGCTGCGTATTGTACTGGCAAAGGGGAGGTAAGTTTTCAAAATGATACAGCAGATTGCCATACCTGTCTGTTGTTATGTTCTAAAACTGCTAAACATGATCTCCATACTTTGTGTGATGATGGGTAATGCTGTTGCAAAAAACTGCCTTTTTAACCTTCCGCCACATTATGTATTTGTAATTGAGGGTTCAGAATTTTAGTCCAGAGTTCCAGTCTTCCAAACATACCTACTTTGGCTGGATCAGGTACAATATAAATGAACCAACTGCTAATATAAATCACAAACTTACCATCTATTGTTCTTTCTTATATGCTCTTATGATGGAAAAGTTTTGATTACCGGCTGAAACAGTGGTGATCCTCAGTGTCACTATCTTTGCAGGAAACTCGATTTTGAGGGTGTGCAGTGAAATTTGTAACAGCACTCAGTTTCAACTCTGAGCTCCCAAAAGTTTGGAGAATAAACTGACTTATATCTTAAATGCGGATTTGTTTATGAGTCTAGAGTCGGATTACTTAGTTTGTGCTGTGTTTAGTTAATGCTGAAGCCCTGGCTTTCGCAGAAGCAAACTGACTTGCCATTGTGAAACCATTTTCATTAGAGTGCTACTTAATAACTCTAGTCACGGTAACTAAGAGAATTCCCGTTTTTGTAGTAATATTTTCTTGAACATTTGGAGTTTGAAGTGGGCTTTGTTTGGATGGTTTTCATGACTTTGCTCGTATTCCATTAGGTAGTCAAGGATATTCCTGCCCCCATACCTTTAGCTACTCCAATGGTCCTAATAAAGCCTCCAGAAGCGTGCTCTACAGTCCAAGTCTATAAGGTATGGAATAAATGGACAAGGCTAAGAAGAATACTGTAATTAATCATAAGCTTCAGTGTAAAACAAGTTTTTGCAAATTTTCAGCGTCTTCAGTTGGAGCAGACTAGCAAGGTTGATCCATTGTATCTGCTGCAGAAAATTTCTAGTGAAGGGATTTCTCAAGATGTTTGTATCAATGATCTGGGTATGTACTGAAGAGAAATATGTAATATTTTACTATTTGAATTACTATTGGATGATGCCCAATGTGTTGTGATTATGTATTTGAAACCACAACATTCATTTCTTCATGTTCTTCCTGGTTTTCATATTTTCCGCCATGGAAAAAGTAGGAAGAACGCTGGTTTTTTTTGGTGGTGAGCATGTTATATGTTTAATTTGGGCTCAAATTTTTGTGCTATTTTCTGTGTGGTCTAGCTCTGTCCTCGTACACAGTCTTCCTTTTCATAATTACTTAAATCATACGGAGTATAGTTTAAGCATCTCACTGTACCGCGGGTAATATCTCTTCCGCCATGGACTTATAGTCCTTAACTAAGTCCACTAGCTCTTACTGTCTTACTAAGAAATAACCCCCGTGGCATTAACAAAAAAGACAGTAGCACTACCATCATCCTTATGTTGCTTTGTTTGCTGAAAATTCCTTACCTGCAGTGAATTTTAGTAGGAGATTGTCACAATGCTTGTGTCATGATTAATAAGATGTTTTTGGAAAGTTTCTAACTATGAAGCTCTCAGAACCTCCTGCGTTCCAAGTTCTTCCAAGTCTTCGAAGATTGAAGCAGCGTATAATTGCTGCCAGTCGTGGACAATATGATGCTGTTTTCATGTCTGGAAGGTATGTCTAAATTTTTTCGATGTTGCTTGGTGCAGGTCAATTAAATTTATCTTGTTCAGAACTGCAAATGTTATCTGACTTAGATGAGACGTAACTGAGCACTCACTTAATAATTTGGTAGGAAACCTATCAACATAAATACTGTCCTTGTGAGTTGTGACTCTTCATGATAATTTTTTTAATTGATGGATGTTTCATAATTTTAACTGGATAGTATGTTTTGTTATTAGTCTCACATCCAAATATTTGATAAATGCAACGCTACCTTCCGTTTTGATAAATGGCATCCACTACATGATAGCAATGTGACTATGTGCATGTTCCTATCAATTAGTCTCATTTCCATACCAAGAAAAATCTTGGCTAGTTTGGCTAGAGCTTCTAATCTTCTATTCAAGCTTCATATCAATATATTTTAACATTTTACTCCATATGGTCGTCTGGATGCTCTTTAGAGTCATGTGCCTTAGAGATGTGTTTCTTTAATAGTTGATGAAATTCATGGAAACGGCATCTTAATTCTGACAGTTTAAATTCATCTTAAATATACTTAGTTTAGCCTTCTGTTTTCAGTACGCTTCAGTCATAAATGATGTATCCGTTTCTGCTGAATGCAGTGGAAGTACTATCGTTGGAATTGGTTCTCCAGATCCCCCACAATTTATTTATGACGACGAAGGATACAAGGATGTCTTTCTATCTGGTAATCTCATTTACGTGTTTATCCTGTCTCCGTTTGGTGGCTAAAAAAAAAAATGCTAAATATGCCTGTCGAGTTATACTTTCTCCAACCTCTATTAGTCTATCCCATATATATTGTCTCCATTTGATATTCTCGATCAACCAATGTCAAATTTGTCCAATATCATCGTACAATATGGAGTATTATAGTCGCAAATGTTCTAAAACGACAATATTGTCTTCTTTTGGCAATCAGACATGTCAAACTTTACATTATATCTGCATGGCTACACTTGTATTTGGAGAAAGAAATGTTCAAAGTTGATCATTATTGACCTGTAACGTCAAATTGAGGGTGGAAACAAATATTCTGGACAATTTTACATATACCATATATTTTCTCTGTTTTTTCTCCCGTTTCACTGAGAATGTGACATATGTTTACATGTCAATGCAGATGCTACCTTCATCACTCGAGAAGAGAACCAGTGGTATAGGGAGCCTGATTCAAGCACTCGATACTCTTTTGCTGAGTTTTCAAGACCACTTGATGATGGAGCACCACAAGGTAAACATCATTCCATTTTTGAATTCTTCCATTTTCCTGCTTTTCCGTTCATAGTGGCCACTTTGAAGGATTATACCGGTGTGAAAGCCTAATTTCAGGAAACAATTTCCTAGCACCAATCAAAGAACACAAGCACAATATAGATATGAATCAAGACAAAAGTAGGTCGAGAAATACATATTCTCGTAGCATAAATTTCTCGTTATAAGAGACGGAGAGATACTAGAGCCCCAGGTGTTGCTTCTCTACTCGGTCCACCAACCCAATCAGAATCCCACGCCTGCTAGGACGAAAGAAATAGAACGATTGTGTCTCTTACTTTTAAGGGTGCTTGAGGCAATAAACTGAAGTAGCTTAGATTAGAGTTTTCTTCTTTGGTTGACTATCAATCGCCTAATAACTCATATACCATATCCTTTAGGTTAAATCAAGAGACAAACCGGGCCTCATAAGTAGTTTCAGTCTAATACCTCACAAGTCCATATTAAGCCTATTTAATTTTTTGACTGAGTTTGGCTGTGTGTCCTTATAGATTATATATTCATAGTCATCGGCTCAATCGAATTGGACTAATTATCATAATTATTCTCTAGCAAGCAATTATGAATAATTATGCTCCCTCTGTATCAATATGTTCGTCTACTTTGTTTAATATATGTGAGAAGTATTATATTGAAAGTGGACGAACATCTAGATACAGAGGGAGTAATACATAACGATTATCTCCAATAACATCCTATATTATATTTACTAATTGCCGGAAATGTCTTGGGACATATTCCTTCAATCTCCCACTTGTCCGTAGACAATAAGGCAATCTTCAAATTCCTTAAGTCGCTTAATGTCGAATTCGATCACATCTAAACATCTCATGATCAATGTGTCACATATCAAATTCATTTCCTCGATCTTCGAGTTTGAACTATCCTTGAATGAATTAACTCCTTAATCCAATCCTCGCATGACCATGCATTCTTCAGTTCTCCCTCATCAAAGGGCCCATACACCAATTCTATCATATATGACGACTTATCCACTCTTGTATCATCCAAAATTCTCACTTAATTCTTAGTCACCACGGCGACTGCCTTTATAACCTCTTTTTACGGTGCGGTGTGCGTTTGACAGTATCAATGCACAACTAATTGTATCATGGTTGCGATGATATACTCATGTCAAATGAATCCACTAAACATAGATTTGATTCTACTTTAGAATTCACTTTAGTCAAGTCACAGTATATCCACTCGATTGAACGAACATCTTCATGTTTCCATAGCCTATGGAACTGCGCTATCAAACAATCTCGTGCTAGTCTTTCAATGCATCACTTATGTCCAATTTAGTGACACTGACTAGGGACATAAATAAGCTGTGATCTCTGTTCACCGATAGTTTTCCACTTATCAAAACACTTTTAATAATCATATAGAGAACTCACATACTTTATGGACATTTTATTTAATACTAAGGGTATCCTCATTGGTAAGACTCATGCGAGTCTTGTGACTTATGTGACTCTTACCAATAATGTTGCAAAATCTTGAGGAAAGTCTTAATATTATTGATAGTCTTGAGAAAGTCTGGAGATTATTGGTAGTCTTGAGAAGATTATTGATAGTCTTAAGTCAGTCTTGTCTCAAGACTCATGTGGGGTCTACCAATATTGTACCGAAGTCTTAAGTTTAGTCTTGAATTTTAAAGACTCAACTGAAGACTTTTGTGGGGTCGTGACTTGTGACAAACATTTCTCGACATACGACCTGATAAATTACTCTCATTTATACAATTTTTTTCTTTTCAACAATATCCAATTTGACGAAAACGATAATTCACGATCAATACCTGAATTTCAAACTGGTATACTTCCAAATTATTACGCTAATCGGGATAGGTTCTTCAAGAATCGTACACGACTTCGCAACCGATCAAAACATCATCAACTCCAACACGACTTGGTGGAACACATTTAGACTCGTTTCGGAGGAGACGCTAGTTATATGATATTTTCATTTTTCAACACTGACGGAAAATTTGTAAAATCTGAGGTGAGTCTGAGAAATAAATAAATATTAAAAGTGAGTGAAAAGCTGAGGTAGCAGAGTCTTAAGACTTTGGTAAGTCTTACCATTGTGGATACCCTAAACCAATGATTAAATAATATATCAATGATATAGATGAACATTCAAAAACATCAACCATATTTAAATAACTGTATTTCTCCAAATACAACTTCAACGATAATCTCCTATCAGCTTGGATCCCGTAGACCTAGAATGACTCTCATACCTAGGTTGTGGGAACAGTTTAGTCAAATAGATTTGCGACATTTGCATTGTTCCTAACCTTGCAAACTTTCTTTGCTGCATTTGTCGTTGCTATATACTCAGTTTCTTAAATTATATAAAAACTGCGAAGGTGCTTAGCTTAGAACTCTCCAGTTCACCGTTTTTCCATTGAGACAAAAAATGAAACCGAACTACTGTGGAAATCATCTTTTATCACTAAGGAAACTCGCAACAGCGTAACTTGTAACAACCAACTCATATTTTCCATCGTATACCAAGAAGTCATCCTCTACTCTTCTCAAGTACTTAAGTATGTTCTTCACGACCACCCGGTGTCAAACACCCGAGTTTGTCTGATATTTGTGTCATCACGAACATAACAAGAACCTTATCATCATAAGTTTCTTCACTATGTCTAATCATCATCCTTGATCTATCTCCATAGATCTTGATGTCCAATATGTAATATGTCTCTCCTAGATCCTTCATAGCGAGACAATGATATGACCATCCCTTGACTGACTCAAGCATGGATATATCGTTTCCTACGATTAGTATGTCATCCACAATACTAGGAAAGTAATAATACTCCCACTTGACTTCACATCCTCTTTCAAGAACTTCTTCAAGAAAGTGGTTTGACATCCATTTTAGCACGACTACTGTTAGTCATCTTTTGGAGTCCTGACTCACCAAAACATCCTCGTAGGTAGTAGGTTCTTATTTTCCAAAATCATTATTTTGGAACATTCGTCAAATAAGTTTCTATAAAGCTTTTCGTTGGAATATAAGATCTACTAGTTCTACAATGAGGAACGATAACCTTTAGATTAGCAGATGGATCGTGGGTCGAACCTACACCGCCACCTTTTACAACATCCTTATGTTGTGTCATCTCACTCAGTTGTTGCTCGTCATCACGAATTTCTTCGAGATGTATACTACTCCCACTTGACTTTTTGGAAACACTATCTTTTTCTAAAAAGCACCACCACAAGCAACAACCTCTTTGTTTACGCTTTTGGGTGTAGAAGTAATACCTTGTAGTCTATTCGGAATAGACCGCAAAAGACGACTTAGGAATATTTCCAATCCATATCACGTATATGGTGTCTCATCTACTTCTTTGGTCAGAGTCATGTTAAGTGTGAATGTTGCATTCTAAATGCAAATCCGGATATGAAAATTTAATGGTCAGAATCAAACCATATCTAATAACGTTTGATTTCCCCGTTTGGAAAACTCCATTTTCCTAGCGGTCCAATGTGAAATGATTCCACAGTCCTTGTAAATGATCATCAAACTCTTGAGAATAAATATTCACCAACGACGATCGGATCGTAGTGTTTTTATTTTTTTCTCAAGTTGGTTTTGCACTTCATTTTGGAAATATTCAAACTTTTTCAAATAATTCCGATATATGAATTAATCACGCTTACTTCTTGCTAATGTGTTCACCGACCCACACACATCTTTATGTATAAGGACTAGAACATCATTTGCCCTGTAATGGGTGTTTGAATCATTAACCTTATGTATCTTGTTGTCGATATTATAGATGCGTGTTTCCGAAACATACAAACTATTTGATAATTTAGCTTTCTACTCCTTTTGGTCTCTGCACATTACAAATAATGTGACTACCACTCGCGGTATCGAATACTCGGGAGATAAAATATGCTAAATCACTTCTATAATAAATAGACCGAAGGTAGAAACACCATGTTTCTTTATGGAAATTTTCTTCCACGACTAACTTTTAGACAAGAGAAGCACTGATGTTTTTTCGTAACGTTTGCTTTTGAACCGACCTTTCCTTTTCAAAAGTATCCTGACTTGACAACTTGTTTGTCGTAATCATTCTTAAAAATCGGTCTAACCCAATCTTTTTGAACGATTTTCCCTTACGAACCATAATAACATCTCCATTTTCCATTTTCGACTCGTTTGGGATGTAACTCTCAATCCGAATCAACATACCAACCAACTTTTGCTAGTTTTGTTTTCCCTCACTCCATACAAAAGTTCAAACAACATGAAAACAATCATACAACGAATTGATACAATATCAATAACCATCTCAAGTGGTTAAGTGAAAACCACTTTGCCTTTTGCCAACTCGCATTCGAGCTATCACTATGATATGCAGCGTCTTATGCTGTTTTAGGGAGTTCGGCAGAAAGAGAGTTGTTCAAAACATACTCATTTCCTTCACATCTGAGAACTCAGTTTCATTTCCATTCCAAGGAAAATTACAATTCAATTTGTTCTTCTCAAGAACGGAGCACAGATTAAAAGAAACGAGTTGTTGGTATTAGTCATTATATCTACATAAATAAAAGAACAAGCGAATATAAGCAAAATGTTCATCAAAGCAGTTTAAAACAATCTTTTAAACTACCAAATGCCCTTTAAAAATTATCCTTTAAAAGACATTTAACCAAGACTCTCCCATTATTCATTAAATGGACTTTCGCTCTGCCTTTGATTAAATAATGTTTTAAGGTAAGTAACAACCTTACTAATTATAATTGTCTTATAATTCTTGGTCGACGTGTATAACAACTCCTTGTCAAACACATCTCCTTTGTTTCGAAACCCAAAACTTTATCTTTTGATAGTTCCGTTGGGTCAGACCAAACATTAACGTGTGGATTTCATAAATTCACCCTATTATCCCCGGAATAACGATCAACATCCTCATTTGGTAGAACCTATCAATCGTGTTCTAAGACTTCATATGTGTTGTTTCGAAAAACATGAGACTCAATATTACTTTTTTGGGGATCGAACGTCGGTCATTTACGTTGAACTCATCACAAAATAACCACATTCACAAAATAAAGCAAGCTTAAAACGAACTTAAATGCAAGCATAAAAATAGTGATCTAGTATGACCCCTAAACTAACTAGGTCCAAAAGTTTCATCCGGATCTCCATCCTTCATAAAAACCTCCCTCGAATCTTTTGGATCTTCATCTTATCCGGACTTCGTCTTCAAATTACATTAATTTTCACTAATTACAAATTAACTAGAAAAAATAAATAAAGCATTACATTATTAGGGAAAATTGATAACTTATACCTCAACTAACATGCATTTTCAAACTTTATATCTCGCATATTTTTTTTTTTAAAATTTTATACCTACATAAGCTAATAATCACATAATCTATACCTTAATTCAAATTTCGTTAATAACCCAATGGATTCCGTTGTTTTTTTTTATTTAAGTCGAAAATATTTATTTTGTTCCAACTATACCCTTCTTTAACTTAATCACTCTTTAACATGAATTCAAAAATGAAGCATAAACCATCTCTTATTAATCCGAAAGATGACAAACCACAAATATCCTTTCAATGTACGAGTAACTTGAACTAACATCAATAATCACAACAAATCATCATAATAGTAATAACAACGAATCAAGCTTAATTACTTGGAATCATCATTCATCGAGTAATTAACCAAAATAACCCACTTAAGTTTCTCTGTCTTCCCATAATGAAACTCTTATTAATGATATAGAATTTCATCACATCATCATAATTTTTCGATGTGAAATAATTCTACTTACGTTTATAGTCTTAAAAAAGTCTTTATCTTTTTAAGACTTAAAAGATTTCAAGTTGATATCTAAAAACGAATTATTATTACTCTTAATTATATGCTCCTTTCTTCTCGTGCATTTGTATGCCTTTTATATTAATTGCGAGGAGTATTTTAATCAAAGACAAACAACTGAACGAGATGGAGGGAGTAATAGATTTCCATCAACTTATTACGGATTATAATTTTTTGATGTGAGATAATTTGTACTTAAATTTATAATATTAAGAACATTTTTAAGATTACACTTATTTTTATATTAGAATTTCATCACGGTATCACCTTAGTCTTAAAAAACATTTTTAAGACTCAAATGTTTTTAGCTGATATACAAGGACGAATTATTACTCCCTCCGGTCACTATTTTTTCCCCATATCATGAATATTTGTGAGGAATATTTTAATGAAATGAGGCGAAAAATAGTGAGCGGGGGGAGTATTATTCATAATATTGAATTCCATCACTCTATCATAATTTTTTTTCGATTTATCGATGTGGGATAACGTTATTTAAACTATAATCTTAAGAACTCTTTTTAATTAAGAGCCAAAATTTTTGGTTGATATCTAAGTATGAATGATTACTTTTATTTATAACTCCCTTCGAGTTCCTATCATTGACATGTGTTTCTTTTTTAGCTGTGTTTGATCTTTACCCACTTTTCATTTTAGGCCATAAATATGTGGTTCACATTTACCCACACATTTCTCTCTCTTTCTTCTTTTTTGAACCACTCATTTTTCTTTCCTTATTTTTCACTCCAAAAGCAAATGGGTCAATTATAGGAACTCGGAGAGTGTATAATATTTCATCACCTTTTTATAATTTTTCTTATTTATAAAATAATATTTCATCATTTTATTATAATTTTTTGATGTGGGATAATTTTTTGGTTGATATGTAAGAATGAATGCCTAATCTTATTTATCATGATAAATTAAAATATGAGTATCTACTTGTATTAGGATAATAATAATATTTTTATTATTAATTATTTAAAAGATTTAATTTTATATTTTTACACTTTCTAATATAAATAATTTTAAAAAATAGGAGTATAAAAATATTGACTACGTATTCCACGAGGTCTCTGTTCAATTTTTGTTGCATTTTGAGGTGATAATTTATTGTTTATATAGTGTTAATTTTTTCGAGTCAGAGATTCAGTAGGATTGTTTTTATATATACTCCACAAATCTAAGATCGCCTTAGTTTTAAGTGGAATAAGATTTTTTTTTTCTATATAGAAATTTTACTGTCTCCGGTTTTTATTTATCGCCCATTTCAATATAATATATCTCACATATATTCATCAAATGAGGCAATAAATAAAAATCGAAAGGAGTATATTATTGATTTAAATTTAAAAAATATACTCCCTCCGAATCTGACTTATGTTCCCTCTTTTCCTTTTCGGCCGAGTCATTCTTTCTTTTCTCTTTCCTTTTTAAGTCATGAATATGTGCCTCATATTCACTCATTCATTTCTGTCTCTTCCTCCTTCATTTTTGAGCCACACATTTACACACCCTTATTTCCCCCCCAAAATCCTAGGAGAACATATCTTAGAATCGGAGGGAGTATTAAAACTTTAATTAGGTTGTTTATAAAACTTGGACACTTTAATATCGCTCGAAATATTCCTGCTTTATTAATCAATATTGATATTGATTGATTTATTTTTTAAAAAGAAAATTGAACCAATTCTATGTTCTTTTTGTAAAAATTAGTTGGTAGAGATTCAACTCGAAAAACAAACACATTATTTAGAAAGTAGAAGCGAGTGTATTGCTTTTTACTGTAAAGCTAAAAAGCTAAGAATTGTCAAATTATAAATTTCTCATGTCTTTATGATTTTATTATCATGTTTAGAAATAAGTGTATCCTCTTATTAATATATAGGAGAATTATAGGAGGTTGATTTTTATTTCTCTTTTATCTCTTTTGTTTCAGGGTAAGAAGCACTTATCTCCAACTTCCCCCGTGAATTTATACCATGAATACCAAGCCTCCTTAAGAGATGGTGTTATAATAAAGGCAAGTCAAAACTTGTCCCATTTATAATAATCTCAAGAACATCTAGGATTTTGGTAAATAAAGATAAAAACTTATCACATGTATTTATATCAGGGTTTTTCTTCCTTGGGGTTAGGGGTTTTGAATGTTATGATAAATCTTGCTTGAGAATTAGTTGTAAAAATTATATGCAGAATACTTATCTCATTGTAGACACCCGCATTTTGCCTGCTAGTGTCTATAGCAGTTCCCGACAAAATACTTGATGATGATCGGACGTAAACGTGACTTAATACGCTCGAATACGGACTCGGAATCAATAGTATCTGACATGGGCATTTAGCGGAGTACAAATCTCTCAAAACCGACCTCAAATCCAGGTCCAGTGGGTCATTTCCAATAAAATGAGACTAATTTGGGCCAAAATTGACACCGGAATTAAAACCGTCTTTTTACGACTCAAAACCCGGTCCGAATCAAAAATTGACTTTGCAAAGCTTCTAGAAACAAGTGCCAAGCAACAAATTCAAAAAGTCAACCACCTTCCTAAATTGGCTCTCTCGCATAACCCACTCGATCGAGTGGCTTGACCTCACTTGATCGAGTGCGGCTATCAAAACCCGATCAGGCGCCTTTATTGGGTCACTCGATCGAGTGCACTAGGGCCACTCGATCGAGTGACCCTAGGTCGGGGGACATTCTCTATAAATACTCCCCCATGCTCTTCACATTTCCAACTTTTACACAACATTTGCAAACCCTAAGCAACCCTTAAGCGACACATATTCCAACCTTCAATCATCACCACCTCGGTACACACATACATTTAAAATCCCGAGATCAAAATTCGTCAAAGACCCGAGAGCATCCTCTCACCAACCCCACACACCTCTCACCAACCCTACACACCATAACTCCTCCTACATTTAATTTCTCGACACTTCCGCGCACACGCCGCTACTACGAATCTGTTTCCGAGATACTTAAGCATGTAGGTTGAGGGTGTAATTCAAATCCCGACATCTCTTTCTCCCTTCTTCTTTTTTTGTTTCTTTTATATAAATATATATACTATATACTATTATTATTATTATTATTATTATTATTATTAGTTATTATTATTACTAACCTCTAACACTAACTTTTTATTTTCGTTTCATTTTATTTTCGTTCTTTTTATTTCGTTACTAACTTTTAATACCGTGTATAACTATATAATATATAAATCATTTTCCGATTGAACGCGTTTAACTACGACTACCGCTCCAAGTAGGGGTGTTCACCAGTCCAAACCCGGACCGGACCGGTTTGACCCGCGGACCGGAAACCCAAAAAACCCAAACCCGCGGACCGGACCGGTTAACAAGAAGCCCGGACCGGACCCTCTTAAGACCGGACCGGACCGGACCGTAAAAATACACTAAATTTGATATTTTTTTAAAGTGTGGACCGGACCGGACCGGACCGGGGACCGGTTACCAACTTTTTTGGAACCCGGAGACCGGACCGGTACGTGCCCCCGTCTGGACTGACCCGGACCTTACGGTCCGGTCCGGTCTGGGTCAATTTTTGAACACCCCTAGCTCCAAGTCCGTTTAATCCCTTTACAAGTCGCAACAGTGTTGGCGCCCTTTCGAGGAACGCCGCCCTAAGCGCTTAAGGGCATAACGTGATTGTGGTAGTACGTAGTTGAACACGTCCGATACCATTTTCAAGATTGGTTCGAAACCCGTTGACGCTAAATCGAACATCATGTAATCCGTAAGGATTAGTAACGATGTCGTAACGCGAAGGGAATCAATTTCGTCCTAGTCAAATTTTAATTAACTTCATAAAATTTATTTCAAAATAATCGATAACCGATCTTGCAATCATACAATATATGTTTCGGGCATCGTAAACCGAGTCGCGTTTATATTGTGTAATATTTTTACTTAACTTCGCTAGTTATCAATTTAAACGATAAAAATCGGAATCGCCACCTTTTTCGAATCGAGTAGCACCTCGAACAGAGGGCACTCGATCAAGTGCCTTGGCTCACTCGATCGAGTGACCCCTCAAATAATAGGCAGAGGATCTTCACGAGGGGCACTCGATCGAGTCTCCCCCATGACTCGATCGAGTGTCCTGTATCATGTCTAAACCGTGAGCCTTCTAAATACCGTAAGCCTAATCAATTTTTTTTTACGACTTTTAGTCGTCACATGTCAAGACTATCACGTGCTTATCTTTCAAAACCATGCATTGCATTATCTATTCTAATCCTATCTATATTATCGTTACATTTTCGATCGTTCCGATTATTATTTTATTGCTCGTTGTATTGTAAGTTCCGGGTTGTATTCCGCCCGTGTAATTTGTAATTCATCTACAAGTTTTCTATTTTCGATGTTTGCATTTATTGCCTTAAATGAACATCGCATGCTAAATAACTTTGACGATAATTTGGATTCATTAAATGACGTAGCTCAAACGCAATTCACATGCTTAGTTAAAATAATTGGTTGCATAACATTCTATCATCCTACTAACGCGCGTACACGAAATTCGAACGATATCTTAGTAGAGGCCGCTAAGAGCTTGCGGGGTTGGGTGTCCTTTGTGGGCTTCCCAACTCGTACCCTCACCCCTTACTCAGAACCATGGTTTCCGGATGTCCGAAACCGTTGGCACACGAGAGTCATTTGATGCACGATTCCCGATAACTCGGCGTCGGTATCGTAATGCAAAGAGACAAACCCCTAAACTCTAGCATTAAAATCGGGCCGTGCTTTGTGCACGATACTCCTAAATGTAGAGTGGGTTGGAACGGGTCTGAATTCCCATAAAATTCGGTGGCGACTCCAACTACGATTTAAATTTCAACCCGAGATCAATCTTACCATGAGATTCATTCGCCTCCCCAAACCCGCGCGTGGCCGCGTTGTTCTGGACCTATGTCATGTCCACACTCATTAATTAGGAAAAGGTATTTTATACAAGGTAAAAGTTATGGTCCTGTCACCCGAGTGTGCGTACCCGTGCTTTCCGCGGCGGCCACCCACATGTCCGCTCCGGGCCGGTCCGATCCTGTGTTCGAGACGATGTGTTGGACCTCAATTTTTGGGATGTATGGGCGCATCTGTGTTTTCGTTGAAATTGATCGAGATGTGGTTGTAAATGTTTAAATGCCATATCATTTAGTCTGACAACCGTTAGTGAACTGAACTTGCAATGTGATGTTGGAGTCGCTCCCGAACATTTATGGGGTGCTGTTGCGCGGTTGTCGCGACCGCACAAGCAAACAATATATATATATATATATATATATATATATATATATGAAAACCGACTAACCTAACTAATGTAGTAGTGGTAGGTTAGGATCGATCCACAAGGACGGTCTGTTTAAGCCGGTCGAGTCTAAGTCAAGAAGTGTAGGTGATCTAAGGGGGATTTTCAAGATGTTTAAGGTTAGACTAGATGATGAAACTAAGATGATTAAGAGATAATCTATAAGGGAAAAGTGTTAGAGGAGTCAGGGAGTCAAAAATCGGGACACACAAGTCAAGGTATCAAACAATCTGTTGCAAAGTCGATAAAGTGGGAGTCATCATTCGGTTTCTCTACCCAACCTTACTAAAGTCCACTTTCGCGACGAATCAGTGTGGACATGACATAGGTCCACCCCGACGCGGCCACGCGCGGGTTTGGGGAGGCGAATGAATCTCCATAAGAGATGGATCGAATTGAAATTTAAATCGAAGTGGAGTCGCCACCGAACTTTGTGGGAGTTCGGGCACATTCGAACCCACTCTATATGTTAGTGGGCCGTGTACAAAATACGGCCCATTCCGATTTCAGAGTTTATTGGGTTCGTCTCTTTGCATTTTGATACTGATACCGACATTATCGGATACCATGTATTGAATGACTCTCGTGTGCCAATGGATTCGGACATCCGGAAACCATGGTTCTGAGTAAGGGGTGAGGGTACGTGTTGGGAAGTTCACAATAAACACCCAACCCTGCCCGCACATTGGCGGCCTCTACTAAGATATCGTTTGATTTTGAAATACGCGCGTTAGTAATTCGATGAATGATATGCAAACAGTATTTTAGACTGAACATGCGAATTATGTTTGATCTATGTCGTTTAATGCATCTTTGAATCTATGTCGAAGTTGTATTTAGCATGCGAGGTCCGTTTTAGTATAATAAAACAAACAACAAATAATAAGATATAAAGACAAAGAACAAACGAGTTAGTAACGGTTTGCAAATTGAATAGATGATGTAAACACGATACGATGCATGATTTTGAAAAGATAATTCACGTGATAGATTTGACACGTATTGATTGAAGTCATAAAAATATTTATCGAAACTCGAAACATGCTGAAAAGCTCGCTGTTTTGCTAAATCAGGAGCCACTCGATCGAGTCATTGCGGGACTCGACCGAGTGGTCTCGAAAAAGGCTTCTGTCCAGGGTTTTGGGGTGCCACTCGATCGAGTGGGCTAGGCACTCGATCGAGTGCCCCCTGTACGGACTGCTGTCCGGTTTGTTTTGCTCTCGAAATTTCATTAAGTCGTGTAAAAATATGATACGATTTATACTCGACTTAAATTTTCGATACTCTTTATATTCGACACTTGATTATAGAATCAATATCGAATATTCGGAGCGATTTTTTTAGAAAAGGCGTTTTTGTAAATTGTTTTGAAAATCGAAAAATAAATAATGTAGATTCTCTCTGCATCGAAATCATCGTATTTTGTATTAAGGAATATGTGACGATTCAACGAGATTTAATTTGATTCTTGTAGATACGACATTCGACTATAGAGTCGGTACCGTATTTTAAGAATGACCGTTTTTGTATAAAATTAGATAGTTGCGATAATATTGATATTAGGAACGAGAAAAGCGAAAAGGAGTAAAAAAACGTGACGATGACTCGAGGACAAAGGACCGACGACACAAAAAACGAGAGAGAGAAAGAAAAAAAAGGAGAAGACGGGATTTGAATTTACACCTTCAACCTACATGCTTTGTATTCTCGGAACGAGGCTCGTCGGAATGTGGCTTGCGCACGAGACCGTCGAGATAATGCGGGTGAGTTATGGTGGTTTAGTCGTGTAAGGTGTCGGGTAAAGGTGACCGGATCTCGGGGCTGAGGCGGCGTGTTCTCGAGTTGTATTATCGGTTGTTCGATGCTACGTGTGTGTATGAATTGTAGATTGCTTCTGTGGATGTTCAATTGTCGATGTGTAGATGTGAATGAATGTGTGCAAAGGGGGTCTATTTATAGGGAAGGTTCCCGATCCCGACTAGGAGAGATAGTCTTGCTTGGGTGAGAAAAAACACCGCTTTGGATAGGAATAGCAGCAATTCGAGAGGAAACAGGATTCCGTTGCTTGGTGGGAAATAAATCCACATCCGGTTGGAGAAGGAGTCACTTGACCAAGTGACGTCTGGCACTCCGCCGAGTGCCCGGTTTTGACACCGGTTCAGTGTGTTTCGTGAGCTCACTCGAGCGAGTGGGCCGGTCCACTCGATCGAGTGGGTCTAGCTCGGGTAGAATTCTTCTTTAGAGATCGAATTCTATCTCTAACGGATTTGTTTAATGTTTTTTGTAGCTGATTTTTGTAGTATTCGACTTCAAGTCGGATTTGTGGGGTGACACGGCAGATATTTATGCCTCGGAAACGTCTTTGAGCCCGGGGTTTGACTCGGTCGCTAAAAGACGGTTTTGCCCTTGGTGTCGTATTCGACCCAAATTAGTCTTATTTGACTCGAAATGACCTACCGGGCCTGAATTTGAAGTTGGTTTTGTGAGATTTGTACTCTGTAAAATGCCCATGCCAGACATTACTGATTCCGAGCCCATATTCGAGCGCGTTAAAGCACGTTTGCGTCCGATCATCATCGGGTGTTCTTTGGACACTTCTATAGACACCTAACAGCCAAATGTGGGTGTCTACAGAGCCCCCACGCACTCTGACTGAGGCTTGGAAAGGGCGAAAGTCAGAGTAGCTACCAGGCCAATCAAAGATTAAGACCTGGCAGACTTCCGGTCGGGTCGTTTATAGTCCATTAGACTTGCTTGAAGGGCTCGCCAGCCATAAGATAGAAAAAATACCTGAGCTGATCTTGATAACTCTGTGGGGAATTTTGGACTTGTTGCATAAGTCCCGGGTGCGCCTGTATGTAGGCCCATCCCGTGCTTTTTTTGGGAGAAATGCCGCCTTGGGCTCTCTGCTGGGGTGTTTTAGTAAGTTAGACGGTCCTGCTTGAGTCATACCTGTGTATAGTTACGTAAAGTTTTGCATGTAACATTTAGGCAAAAATGACTCACGCTAGGGAATGGAAATTTTGGAAAAAAATTGGATTTTTTTTTAAAATCTGACTCTGAAAAGGAATAGGAATGCTCGGGACGACTAGCTAAAGACTCTGAGATGGGGCCTGTATGCTAAACCTTCTGGGATTAGGAATCCTAAAAGAAGGAGGAAAGTCTGGGCTTATTAACTTTATAAATACCCATCTCTTGCTTTTAGTTTTCTCAAATTCTCATAATTCCTTCCTCCTAAACAGAACAAGCCTCAAGAATTCTTATTTTTCTTAAGAAATCTAGTTATGGGAATCGACCGTTTGATTGGAATGCTGCAAGATTGGTCCCGATACTTCAGAGACGCAGATAAAGTAATTCTGAATCAGAATGGTATTACCCAATTGTTCACGATCCGTCAAATGCAAGTGGATCGTCACTTTCTGGATGCTTGCCTGTCTTATTGGGACGATACTTATCACGTTTTTGGTTTTCCTCGAGGCGAAATTTGTCTTATCCCTGAGGAAATTGCTGCCGTAGGAGGATGGAACCCCATACTTCGTTCTGCTATCCCGTTTTCAATTCATGATCCCAGAAGGAAGCTACGGGAATATTTAGGACTTTCTCACATGGAGGGATCCCGTATGGCGGAAGGAGATACTGTTTCTTTGATTGATCTAGCTGAAAAGTTCATGAATCCGCACGATGTCCGGGTCAGGCTGGTCCATAGCCGTAGGGCCTTTGCTTTTTGTATGCTCCATGTTTATGCCTTCGAAGGTCATATGGATTTGTTGTCATGTATGGGCCATGTCCGACTTTTTACTGTGGTTGAACTAATGGAGACGGAGCACAGTCCGGCTTGGTTAATTACAGGGAAAATCATCCAAGGCTTGGATAACCGAAAAAGGGATTCGTCGATCCGTCTGATTGGGAGTACCCGTCTTCTACAGGTATATCGTTTAGGGTTTTTTCCCGATTTTTTTATATTTCTCGAAAAAAAAATTTGATTTTTTTTCCGCGGTTTTCTGCTCTAGCGGGCACTCGATCGAGTGCCTTCTCAAAAAGCCTTCTGTCCGGTTTTTTTGGAGCATCACTCGATCGAGTGACCTCCGAGCACTCGATCGAGTGCCCCTGTGCGGACATAAATTTTTGCCTTGATAGTCATATCTTCCGTTTCTTTTTCAGCTTTGGCTATTTGAGAGGCTATCAATCGTGGATCCTCCCCTTGACGTGAGCCGATATCGCCCTAACCAAGTGATGACGAGGAGACGGACCATTGACTTTTCTCGCTATAATACTCAGAAATATTGGGACGAAGTGCTATCTTTCCATGGAGGCCCATTGATCCGGTGGACCGTGCCGTGGTGGCCCATTTATGTTCGGACCGGCTTGGAATCGAGAGATAGGACACGATATCAGGTGATCCTATCTTTTAGGCAGACAATTAACCTTTACCCCGATCGCATACTTAGGCAATATGGTCGGGCCCAGAGAATCCCGGAAATTGAGGCGGTCGTGAGTGAATCTACTCAGTTGACGGATGTGATGTGTGACACCTGGATGCAGCGGTGGTACACCCGGGCTACTTGGTCTATTCCCAAGGCTCTTCACTAAATCTGGGTATCAGGTTCTTATGTGAAATTGATGGTAGGGATTCATCACGTCCCAACCGATCAATAAATAAACCGGCTAATCCTAACTAGGGTAGATAGGGTAAGTCGGGTCGAATCCACGGGGACGGTAAGAGGCGTCTAGACTAAGGTCGCCTAAATACGAGACTAAGTCAACGAACTAAACTAAACTAGAATGATAGGAAGGGGGGAAGGCTAGACTGTGACTAAGAAGAACAAATAAGGAAAACGGGCTAGGATTAGGTCGGGGTCAAAGGGGTAACGGAATGATCGAGGAAGAACTAGAGTGAAGGAAGTAGTAGGGTAATCTAGGTGAGGTCCGGGCTCTCGCTACGTAGACCGACCTAGAGGTTTCACCTAAACCTCATCTTGGCGACACACATGACAAACGGGGTTACTAGCACGATATAGTGGCCTAGGTCGCATCCGGGCTCTCGCTACTTAGATCGACCTAGGGGTCGTCCTCACCGGGCTCTCGCTACGTAGTGAGGGAACCAAACCCACAAACAAACTATCACCCACAAGAGAAAAGACAAGAAAAACAAGCATATGCATCTACTAGTCATTCAAGCATTTCAACAAACATGTGATATGCATCAAACCAAGAGGAAACCCAAATCTTCCACCAGCATCTCCAACAATCCCTTAATCATCCATCAACACCCAAATCACCTTACTAACCCTAGCAACAATCTACTCAAACATATCTAATACTAAAACCAACATAAACAAGAAGAATCAAAACAAGAATCAAAACAAGCATAAACAAACTAGTGAAAAAGATGAACTAAGAACAATAAGATGAACAAAGATTAAAACTTGGATGAATAAACAAGATAAAGAGTAAAAAGGAAGAGAGGATTATACCATACTAACAAGAGAATGAAAAGGAGAACACTTGCATAGAAGATAACCCAAATTCATCCACCAAGGTTGTCTATCTTGGATGGATTCTTCAAGAGATCCAATAATACAAGAGTAAACTAAGATTAACTACTAATTACCGACTAATCTACACTAATCTAATCTAATCTAACCTAAAGTAGTCTAGGATTTAAGGAGAAATGTCTAACATCAAGAACATGAGCTTAACAAAACAAGAGAAGAGTATATATAGGGTTACAAGTGGAAAGGAGAAAAAAGAAAGGGGCGCGGGGTAGCAGCACACTCATCCCGCCCGGGACGAGATGATCCTGAACGGGACGAGTCCTTCTCGGCCGGGACGGGCTCAAGTCAGGAGCTGGTTGGTTTGTGCACTCCTTCCCGGTCGGGAAGGCCACTATCCCGCCCGGGAAGGACCTTGTAGGCCTCCATTATGATCTTTTTGGTCCCTCCTTGGTTCTAATGGGCTTCTCACCGATTCTCGGGACTCGGGATCGGGTCTCGGAGGCTCGGGATTGGGTCCCAAGGTCTCAGGGTCGACTCCAAGGCATCAAGTGATCGTTCCTTAGCTTCGTTGGCTCCAAAAAGTGTATGTATTGAGTCGGAGTCGCTTCAACTCTTCATGAATGGTCTCGGGAACCTGAAATGATCTAAACTATGCACCGTCCCCGGCAACGGCGCCAAATTGATGGTAGGGATTTGTCACATCCCAACCGATCAATAAATAAACCGACTAATCCTAACTAGGGTAGATAGGGTAAGTCGGGTCGAATCCACGGGGACGGTAAGAGGCGTCTAGACTAACGTTGCCTAAATACGAGACTAAGTCAACGAGCTAAACTAAACTAGAATGATAGGAAGGGGGGAAGGCTAGACTGTGACTAAGGAGAACAAATAAGGAAAACGGGCTAGGATTAGGTCGGGGTCAAAGGAGTAACGGAATGGTCGAGGAAGAACTAGAGTGAAGGAAGTAGTAGGGTAATCTAAGTGAGGTCCGGGCTCTCACTACGTAGACCGACCTAGAGGTTTCACCTAAAACCCATCTTGGCGACACACATGACAAACGGGGTTACTAGCACGCTATAGTGGCCTAGGTCGCATCCGGGCTCTCGCTACTTAGACCGACCTAGGGGTCGTCCTCACCGGGCTCTCGCTACGTAGTGAGGGAACCAAACCCACAAACAAAGTATCACCCACAAGAGAAAAGGCAAGAAAAACAAGCATATGCATCTACTAGTCATTCAAGCATTTCAACAAACATGTGATATGCATCAAACCAAGAGGAAACCCAAATCTTCCACCAACATCTCCAACAATCCCTTAATCATCCATCAACACCCAAATCACCTTACTAACCCTAGCAACAATCTACTCAAACATATCTAATACTAAAACCAACATAAATAAGAAGAATCAAAACAAGAATCAAAACAAGCATAAACAAACTAGTGAAAAAGATGAACTAAGAACAATAAGATGAACAAAGATTAAAACTGGGATGAATAAACAAGATAAAGAGTAAAAAGGAAGAGAGGATTATACCATACTAACAAGAGAATGAAAAGGAGAAAACTTGCATAGAAGATAACCCAAATTCATCCACCAAGGTTGTCAATCTTGGATGGATTCTTCAAGAGATCCAATAATACAAGAGTAAACTAAGATTAACTACTAATTACCGACTAATCTACACTAATCTAATCTAATCTAACCTAAAGTAGTCTAGGGTTTAAGGAGAAATGTCTAACATCAAGAACATGAGCTTAACAAAACAAGGGAAGGATATATATAGGGTTACAAGTGGAAAGGAGAAGAAAGAAAGGGGCGCGGGGTAGCAGCACACTCATCCCGCCCGGGACGAGATGGTCTCGCCCGGGATGAGATGGTCCCGACCGGGACGAGTCCTTCTTGGCCGGGACGGGCTCAAGTCAGGAGCTGGTTGATTTGTGCACTCCTTCCCGGTCGGGAAGGCCACTATCCCGCCCGGGAAGGACCTTGTAGGCCTCCATTATGATCTTTTTGGTCCCTCCTTGGTTCTCATGGGCTTCTCACCGATTCTTGGGACTCGGGATCGGGTCTCGGAGGCTCGGGATTGGGTCCCAAGGTCTCGGGGTCGACTCCAAGGCATCAAGTGATCGTTCCTTAGCTTCGTTGGCTCCAAAAATTGTATGTATTGAGTCGGAGTCGCTCCAACTCTTCATGAATGGTCTCGGGAACCTGAAACGAGCTAAAGGAAGTATAAGTAGCCCATAAACCGCTCCCAAGGAGCGATTCCACAAGGAAAATGGGACCAAAACACTACGAAATAGGCACTACAAACCACACTTATCAGAAATGGACGAAGGCGGATTCTGCTAAAGCCCGAGCTCCCCTGAAGGTTGACGAGGCTTTTGACCTACTGCGACGAGAACAGGCTAAAGACAACCGAGACTTCTTTGATGAGGGCGAGGCTCCGGCTACATTGGTTCGACTGATGTCGGGTCAGAAAGGAAAGACTAAGACTCAAGCTGAAGGGTCTAGTACTAAAAGTGCACGGGGAAAAGTGAGCCCCCAGACAGACCTGGAAAGGAGACTTGGCCCAAGACTGGCAGTGCGGGACCGACTTGGCCCGCGTGACAGGCTACCTGAGCACATACGGGCTCGGCTTGGACCAGTGACAATGGCAGAAGACCCGCTGTCGAAGAAACGGGTTCGAGCAAAGGAAATTCCTCTGGTGATTCAGGAACGCTCACCCTCGCCCCGGTGACCTCGGGCTCCACGCGACCTAAAGGACAAGGGAAAGGGCAAAATGCACGAACACTAGTCTCCTTAGTTTTTATTTTTTAGTATTATTACTATTTTTGATGGTGTGATTTTTTTAATTGTTTTTCCCTTTTTTTTGTGATGTACTTTTATTTGAAATTTCCGAGTTTATCGGGCTTTTAATAAAAGACATATTAGTGAATACCGTTCCTGTCTTTTCCGTTATTACAGTGGTTGTACCCTTTTGAGGGGTTGCCTTCGTATCCACGATTAGTGGAATCAAACCAAACGTAGTTCAAGCATAGATTTTTTTTTGCAATTTTCGAAATACATCAAGACTATTAGTTCGAGATGTGCGACAGTAGGATAAGTAATCCTAACTTATTGACTTGCTTATAATTTTGGAAATTTATAAAAAGACAAAATTTTTATAAACTTTTGCAAATGACATTGAGATAAGGTTTAGGGGTACTAGCGCTTCAACTGGTCCAAGTTGGTTGGGTTGACGAATTCGTTCCCGTCCAAGTCCGTTAGCATCACCGCTCCTCCTGATAAGACCTTCTTTACCAAATACGGCCCAGCCCAATTGGGTTTGAATTTTCCTCTTGGGTCAACCGGTAGTAATGCACGGACAGACTTTATGACTAGGTCCCCTTCTTTGATATTTCTGGGCTTAACCCTCTTGTTGAAAGCCCGTTGTATCCTCTTTTGGTATATCTGAATATTTTTAAGGGCCCGGGATCGCCGTTCATCCAAAAGAACCAACGAATCATATCGGGCTTGGACCCAATCTGCTTCAGGCACTTGGCTTTTGAGTAAAATCCTAAGGGATGGTACTTCTAGCTCGACCGGCTGGACCGCTTCCATTCCGTATGTTAAGTAATACGGAGTTGACGTTCGGTACCCCATAGAGCGAAAGGTATTTTGTCGGGCGAGTCCCGGTAATTCTCAGCCATCTTTTTAAGTATGGTGACAATCGTTTTATTAGCTGCCTCTACCGCTCCATTTGTTTGGGGACGGTAAGGCGAAGATGTATGCCTTTGAATTTTATATTTTTCTAGCAAAGTAGCGGTTTCAGCTTGGAAGTGGGTCCCGTGGTCACTGATGAACTCGTGCGGAATCCCATATCGGCATATGATCTTGTTTTGGATAAATTTGGCAACATGCTTGGCGTTCAAGATCCGATATGACTCGGCTTCGACCCATTTGGTGAAATAGTCGATGGCTACAAAAATGAAACAGTGACCTCCCGTCCCGGAAGGGTTGACCTTTTCAATTATGTCAATACCCCATGTTGAAAATGTCCATGGTGATGTCATAGTGTATAATAGGGACACAGCATATGTTGCACGTTGGCAAAGATCTGACAGTTATGACAATGTTTGACATATATCTGACAATCAGTCTCCATTGTATTCCAATAATATCCGAGCCTCGTGATTTTTCGGGCTAGCATATGGGCGTTCATATGCGGGCCATTTTCACCACCGTGTACTTCAGTCATAACCTTTTCGGCCTGTGTTTTGTCAATGCATAGGAGTAAAGCCTCCTGTGCCGTCTTCTTGTACAACTGTCCATCGTTCGTGCGGATGAATTGGGTGGCCATTTCTTGGCCCGGTTTCAGTTTCCGGAGGATATTCTCATGTTGTTAAGTAGGTTAGAACAGCCTGGTACCAAGGTTCTGGTACCAGCGTGTATATATGCCGGCTCGGACCGTCTTTCGACGCAAATCGGCATGCTGGTTAGGTGTTCCGGGATATTCAGTAAAATGCTAATTTGGAAAGTGCATCTGCAAACTGATTCTCTTCCCGAGGTAGGTAAATGTATTCTACTTTTTGGAACTGTTTCTCGAGAATCCTTACTTGCGCTTGGTAAGCTACGAGATTGGCGTTCCGAGTCTTCCATTTTTGGAGAGCTTGATTGATGACTAGAGATGAGTCACCGTGGACCGGAGGTTTGTTACTCCTAAATCTGGGGTGGCCTGCAACCCGTGAATGCATGCTTCATATTCGGCTGCGTTGTTAGTCACGTCGAAATCCAGCTTAATGGACAACGGTGTGTGCTCTCCTTTTGGTGAGATTAACATAATCCCGACTCTGAATCCTCGAAAATTGGACGCACCATCTAAATATAAATCCCATGTCTCAGTGTCGGTATGAAATATATCTTCATTTGGAAAGGCCCAAGTATCGGTGTATCCGTCTTCAGATACCAGACTTTCGGCAAGAAACTCTGCTACTACCCGGCCTTTGATGGCTTTTAACGTTACGAACATGAGGTCTAATTCTGCCAACATTATAGTCCATCTGGACATCCTGCCATTAAGAATGGGCTTCTCGAACAAGTACTTGATAGGATCCATTTTGGATAAAACATGTACCTCGTGGCTAAGCAAATAGTGTCGGAGCTTTTTAGTGGCCCAAACTAAAGCTAGGCACGTCTTTTCGAGCATTGTGTACTTGCACTCGTATTCCAGGAACTTATTAATGATGTAGTAAATAGCCCGTTCTTCTGAATCAACTGTCTGGGCCAGCATAGCCCCCGTGGCTGTCTCGGTCGTTGTAAGGTATAGCGATAGAGGCACACCGGGTTGAGGTGGCATTAATACCGGCGGTGCAGACAAAATCTCCTTGATTTTATCAAAAGCCGTTTGACATTTATCGTCCCATAGTACTCATTCTCCTATCTTCAGTTTCTTGAAAATGGGCTCACATACCATGGTTAGCTTTGAGATGAATCGGCTGATGTATTGGTTTTTCCCGAGAAACCCCCTTATTTCTTTTTCGGTTTTGGGTGGCTGCATCTCGGTGATGGCCTTGATTTTAGCTGGGTCGACCTCGATGCCGCGTTGGCTAACGATATGGCCTAGTAATTTGCCCGATGTTACCCCGAAACTGCACTTTTGAGGGTTTAGCCTCATACTATACTTACGCAATTGGGTGAAGAACTTCCTTAGGGTCGTGATGTGCCCGCTTCGATCTTTGGATTTGGCAATCATATCGTCCACATAAACCTCTACTTCTTTATGCATCATATCGTGTAATAAAGTAGTGGCAGTTCGTTGATAAGTGGCCCCGGCGTTGATGAGCCCAAATGGCATAACGGTGTTACAGTAAGTACCCCAAGGTGTAATGAAGGTGGTCTTACTCATGTCTTCCTCCGCCATTTTGATCTGATTGTATCCGGCATACCCGTCCATAAATGATAGAAGGGCATGATCGGCCGTGTTATCCACCAATATGTCGATGTGGGGCAACGGAAAATCGTCTTTTGGGCTGGCCTTGTTAAGGTCCAGGAAGTCCACACATACCCGCACCTTGCCGTCCTTCTTGGTTACCGGCACGATGTTTGCAACCCAGTCTGGATATTCAGATACTAGTATAAAGCCCGCTTTGAATTGCTTGTCGACTTCTTCTTTGACTTTGAGAGACCATTCGGGCCTCATTCTTCGGAGTTTCTGTTTTACCGGTTTACGCCCATCTTTGATGGGTATACGGTGTTCAGCTATTTCCCGATCTATCCCCAGCATGTCCTTGTAGGACCATGCGAAGACGTCTTTGAATTCTTGGAGGAGGTCTGTGAATTGTTGTCTCTTCTCGGGATCTAAGGATAAACCTAATTTAAGCATCTGAGGCTCTAAAGGGGTTCCAACATTGATGGAATCGATTTCCTCAATTACCGGATCTCGGGATTCCCTTTGTTCGAGTTGCTCGATTAGATAATGCGGAGGTAATGGTACTTGTTCGTCGGGTTTCTCAATGTCATTGCAAATAAAATTTTTGAAAATATTTTGAAAATAAGACAAGTCGTAAGCAGAACGGTTACCGTTATTATTGATAGTGAATTTTGAAAATAGCTCAAAGAGAGCGGCAATCTGATCGTTGGTCAGAGGCGGGATAGGGAGTGCTCTCGGGACAGATTCCGAGACTCCAAATGGTGTGACTAAAGGAAGGGGGGTTACAGACTCAATTCTAGTACTGGACCCTCTAGACTTGGACTCAGACTCCGACTCAGACTCAGACTCAGACCCAGACTCAGACTCAGTATCCGGCATGTCTCCTTCACCGGTAGTCAGCTTGTAGACACGACCCTGGCTGTCGGTCCACTTGATAGTCTTTCTCGAAGCCCTTTTTCCTGTGTCAGCACCATCTTCAGAGATCAGCTTGGTTGGATCGAACTTGTTACTGCGGAGGATCAGGTTCACTAGTTCTTCCCTGGGGGGTCGGGACGGCCTTGTCTTCCCCGAATAGGATCCCCAGCATGGGCTCGGCATTGTTTGCACCCTCCTTTGATTCAGCCTGGATGAGGGCAAAGATGTCATCTGGGATGAAATTGCATTCTCGAGCCAATTTGGTCACGGGATAAGCGATGGTGGGCTGATTGAGGCCCATTTGAATAGCCCCGAATACTAGAGTGACAAATTTGATTACATTTGCCTGGTCCACATTTCCCGGAGTCATAGTGTAACCCAAACCGAACCGAGACCCCCCGTCATTTAGGACCTCGATAATCTTCCCATCTGGAAGATACGGTCTTGAAGTAGCCCCTGGTAGGTAGCCCAAGTTCTGTAGCATCGTGTCGATGCTAGTGGTGAAATATAGCTTGAAGAGGTATTCTTCAATCATTCCCACGAAGTCGAACCCTCGTGGGTCGATTGGCCTATCGTGTTGAAGCTTGCCACGGTTATGGGAGTGGCTTCGAGAGTGATGACACCATCTTGTAGAGGCATCTTGACTTTCCTGTGGAGTGTGGAGGATACGGCTTTGACCGCGTGGATCCATGGTCTCCCGAGTAGCAGATTGAAAGTTGAGGTGACATCTATCACCTGGAATTCTAGCTCTTTTTCAATCGGGCCGGTTATAATTGTTAATTTAACGGCCCCAGCAACCGATTTTGGGCTTTCGTCAAAAGCCTGGACAGTTTGCGCTGTCGGGAGGTAATCGGCCTCGGTGATGCCGAGGGCCTTAGCGGTCCTTAAGGGAAGGACGTTGACAGCGGACCCGTCGTCGATTAGGGTCATCGGGAGACACTTGCCCCGACAGATCACCGTAACTTAAAGGGCTAAGTTGTAGGAGGCCCCGACAGATCACCGTAACTTAACTCTGAGAAGGTGATGAGTGGGCCTTCTTCCTTGCCCTTGAGATGGGGCATGATGGTGGCTACCATTTCAGCTGGGGTAACCAGCGAGTCGACCTTGATTTGATCGAGAGCCTTAGTAAGCGCTTCCCGATGTACTTGCGAACTGACCAAAAGCTGCTATATGGTGAGATCGACCCGAGCCCTCTTCAATTGTTTGACTAGAGTCGTATCAGTGTTCGACTCTTCAAGGGTTGATTCTGGCCTGGCCGGCTCAGCGACGGTTTCCGAGATGGGATGGCCGGCGATAACGAGGTGGCTGCTGGACAAGGCTTTGGATTTGGCCTTCCGGACTTCCTCAGGGGTGATAGGGACAGCTTCCCCTTTGGGTAAGTAAACGTCGTCTTCATCGTCATTCTATATCCCGTTAATTTGCGGGACGAGAGGAGAAATTAGATGAGAACAGTCGATCACGTCTCCGGAAAAGACGGCATGAGTACAGTACTGAACGAGTTTTCCTTGTTGCTCGCTTGTCTCCGGGCAATGGTATTTTCCCGCTTTCGATCAAGTCCTGGATAAGATGTTTCAACTTCCAACACTTTTCCGTGTCGTGCCCATTACCTCGGTGATACTGGCAATAGGCCTGGATGTTATAGCTTTTGGATCGTTTCTCGACTGGGACTTCCGGAGTCGGGCCTATCGGTTGGATTAGGCCCTTTGAAGATAGCCTTTGCAAGGCGTAAGTATAGGTGGTCCCTATGTTAGTGAATACCCGAGTCAGAGTATTCTTTTTGGACGAGGTATCTAGTAGATTGACCTCGTCGAAGATGCTACGGGTCGCCGTTGCAGTTTCGGGCTTGCTGGAGGACGAACTGGCCCCCTGATATCCTTTGGTAGAGGCCTTAGTAAGGCTCTCTAACCTCAAGTCGTCTGCGATTCTTGTACCCATTTCGGTTAAGGTGGCGAAATTAGGTATGACGGCGTACCGGAGATGGACCCGGTAAGAAGGGAGGAGGTTCTTGACAAAGGCCTCCACTAAGACTTTCTCGCTGGGCTTGTCAACCAGCTTCACGCTTTCGGCCCTCCACCTTTGAAGGTATTTGATGAAACCTTCCTTGGGCTCTTGGGCCATGACTTCCAGAGTACGCATAGTAGTCTGGATCTCGGTGTTATCTGCGTAGTTCCGAGCGAACTCTGTTGCGACGTCGTCCCAAGTTTTGTATTTCTTAGAGTCAAGCCTGTAATACCAGGCTTTTGGATGCTTCTCGAGAGAGGAAGCAAACAGGTGCTTGAACATAGTCGACTTGACCCCTTTGACCGCCATGAATTCTTTGAAGGCCCGGATGTGTAGTACCGGGTCTTCGGTCCCGTCAAACATTGGCAGGCCCGTCAGGTTGAGATTAGCGGGCAACTCATCGGTCAGGGGAGAGTAGGCCCGGGCGTTCTCCGTGTGGATGGTATTGTTGGTTGACAAATGAACCTGCTCTTGCAGCTTGCGGACCGCGCTGGCCAACTCAACTAAAGGCCCAGTAGTCTCAATTCCACTGTTAGGAGTTCCTTGTTCCACGGCGCTTACACGGGTAAAGATGGCGATTTGGTCTTCCCTCATTCTTGTCAATTTGGTCTCCAACTTAGCCAACGAGGCTGTCAACTCATCTATGGCTTCTAGCTTCATAGCTCGGGTGAAGGGCGGCCTGTCTGTAAGAATACCGCGTAATCAGTAACTAACCCAGTTCCTGGAACAAAAGTACATCCCGAGCAAGGGAAAAGAAGATTGGAAAGGAAATGACTCGGAAAAGACACCTAGACGGGTGACTTGTAAAAGGTGGGCCTCCTTTAGGATCCGGCTATGTGGGCCGGGTCCTGTTTGAAGGAAGGTTCACGTGAGACATTCCCCAGACTTTGGACTCAATTGTTTAAACGGGCCATCCTTCGTAGGAGTATGTCCTACGCAGGTGGGCCTTACTTAGTCAAATAAGGCGGACTGGGATAGGGAGGAAACCCGCGATATAAGATCGACGGAGTTTCGACTCTAAGGACCTCGACGACTTACAACACGACCCGACACTGCTAAATACGGGAAGTTCTAAGAAGCGGAAGTTTTGAAAAAGGATTTTTTTTTGAAGGCCCGAAAAATTCGGGGGAGGACCCGACTTTTCGAAAAAAAAACGGGAAAGCGTATCGGGCCATGGTTTTGAAAGTTCGAAAATATTTTCGAGTTTTGAAATGGGCAGAATACGGGCTAGAAATAGGCTATTTTGAGTAAAATCATAAGTCCTAAATTCGGTATACGTCCCGGGTTTTGAAATTGGATATTTTGAAAAGGATGCAATTTTTGAAAATGACGGTTTTTGAAAAACGACCCTAGAAACCAAGTAGCATATAGTCACGCAAGTATTATAACGACGCCATGTATGCTCTACACTAAGTCTCGGTCGGTCTATAAAGGGTCTATACCAGTGTACATAGCCTATCCGAGAATCGGGACAGACTTCCTAAGTCGAGTTGAGCTTAGAACATGTCGTGAAACCCATACGAATCGACTATGAACACCTTTGACATATCCAATTTGGACTACATCAATAGTATAGTGGGACGTCGGTCACCAGTACCGGCCCGAGAAAAGATGGGGTTATGCATGAACCGTAAAACTAAAACACGTATTCTACTAGTCAAACGATTTCTTTTCGAGTCTCACCCTGAGGATGCCGATGGTAAGTCACGCATCAGTTAATCCCCAGCGGAGTCGCCAAATTGTGGACATGAGATAAGTCCACCCCGACGCGGCCACGCGCGGGTTTTGGGAGGCGAATGAATCTCCATATGAGATGGATCGAATTGAAATTTAAATCGAAGTGGAGTCGCCACCGAACTTTGTGGGAGTTCTGGCCCATTCGAACCCACTCTATATCTTAGTGGGCCGTGTACAAAATACGGCCCATTCCGATTTCAGAGTTTATTGGGTTCGTCTCTTTGCATTTTGATACTGATACCGACATTATCGGATACCATGTATTGAATGACTCTCGTGTGCCAATGGATTCGGACATCCGGAAACCATGGTTCTGAGTAAGGGGTGAGGGTACGTGTTGGGAAGTTCACAATAAACACCCAACCCTGCCCGCACATTGGCGGCCTCTACTAAGATATCGTTTGATTTTGAAATACGCGCGTTAGTAATTCGATGAATGATATGCAAACAGTATTTTAGACTGAACATGCGAATTATGTTTGATCTATGTCGTTTAATGCATCTTTGAATCTATGTCGAAGTTGTATTTAGCATGCGAGGTCCGTTTTAGTATAATAAAACAAACAACAAATAATAAGATATAAAGACAAAGAACAAACGAGTTAGTAACGGTTTGCAAATTGAATAGATGATGTAAACATGATACGATGCATGATTTTGAAAAGATAATTCACGTGATAGATTTGACACGTATTGACTGAAGTCATAAAAATATTTATCGAAACTCGAAACATGCTGAAAAGCTCGCTGTTTTGCTAAATCAGGAGCCACTCGATCGAGTCATTGCGGGACTCGACCGAGTGGTCTCGAAAAAGGCTTCTGTCTCGGGTTTTGGGGTGCCACTTGATCGAGTGGGCTAGGCACTCGATCGAGTGCCCCCTGTACGGACTGCTGTCCGGTTTGTTTTGCTCTCGAAATTTCATTAAGTCGTGTAAAAATATAATACGATTTATTCTCGACTTAAATTTTCGATACTCGTTATATTCGACACTTGATTATAGAATCAATATCGAATATTCGGAGCGATTTTTTTAGAAAAGGCCTTTTTTTTAAATTGTTTTGAAAATCGAAAAATAGATAATGTAGATTCTCTCCGCATCGAAATCGTCGTATTTTGTTTTAAGGAATATGTGACGATTATCCTAGCATCAACGAGATTTAATTTGATTCTTGTAGATACGATATTCGACTATAGAGTCGGTACCGTATTTTAAGAATGATCGTTTTTGTATAAAATTAGATAGTTGCGATAATATTGATATTAGGAACGAGAAAAGCGAAAAGGAGTAAAAAAACGTGACGATGACTCGAGGACAAAGGACCGACGACACACAAAACGAGAGAGAGAAAGGAAAAAAAGGAGAAGACGGGATTTGAATTTACACCCTCAACCTACATGCTTTGTATTCTCGGAACGGGGCTCGTCGGAATGTGGCTTGTGCACGGGAGCGTCGAGATAATGCGGGTGAGTTATGGTGGTTTAGTCGTGTAAGGTGTCGGGTAAAGGTGACCGGATCTCGGGGCTGAGGCGGCGTGTTCTCGAGTTGTATTATCGGTTGTTCGATGCTACGTGTGTGTATGAATTGTAGATTGCTTCTGTGGATGTTCAATTGTCGATGTGTAGATGTGAATGAATGTGTGCAAAGGGGGTCTATTTATAGGGAAGGTTCCCGATCCCGACTAGGAGAGATAGTCTTGCTTGGGTGAGAAAAAACACCGCTTTGGATAGGAATAGCAGCAATTCGAGAGGAAACAGGATTCCGTTGCTTGGTGGGAAAGAAATCCACATCCGGTTGGAGAAGGAGTCACTCGACCGAGTGACGTCTGGCACTCCGCCGAGTGCCCGGTTTTGACACCGGTTCAGCGTGTTTCGTGAGCTCACTCGATTGAGTGGGCCGGTCCACTCGATCGAGTGGGTCTAGCTCGGGTAGAATTCTTCTTTAGAGATCGAATTCTATCTCTAACGGATTTGTTTAATGTTTTTTGTAGCTGATTTTTGTAGTATTCGACTTCAAGTCGGATTTGTGGGGTGACACGGCAGATATTTATGCCTCGGAAACGTCTTTGACCGGGGCTTGACTCGGTCGCTAAAAGACGGTTTTGCCCTTGGTGTCGTATTCGACCCAAATTAGTCTTATTTGACTCGAAATGACCTACCGGGCCTGAATTTGAGGTTGTTTTTGTGAGATTTGTACTCTGTAAAATGCTCATGCCAGACATTACTGATTCCGAGCCCATATTCGAGCGCGTTAAAGCACGTTTGCGTCCGATCATCATCGGGTGTTCTTTGGACACTGCTATGGACACCTAACAGCCAAATGTGGGTGTCTACAGAGCCCCCACTCTGACTGAGGTTTGGACAGGGCGAAAGTCAGAGTAGCTACCAGGCCAATCAAAGATTAAGACCTGGCAGACTTCCGGTCGGGTCGTTTATAGTCCATTAGACTTGCCTGAAGGGCTCGCCTGCCATAAGATAGAAATCATAACTGAGCTGATCTTGATAACTCTGTGGGGAATTTTGGACTTGTTGCACAAGTCCCGGGTGCGCCTGTATGTAGGCCCATCCCGTGCTTTTTTTGGGATAAATGCCGCCTTGGGCTTTCTGCTGGGGAGTTTTAGTAAGTTAGACGGTCCTGCTTGAGTCATACCCGTGTACAGTTACGTAAAGTTTTGCATGTAACATTTAGGCAAAAATGACTCACGCTGGGGAATGGAAGTTTTGGAAAAAAATTGGATTTTTTTTTTTTGAAAATCTGACTCTGAAAAGGAATAGGAATGCTCGGGACGACTAGCTAAAGACTTTGAGATGGGGCCTGTATGCTAAACCTTCTGGGATTAGGAATCCTAAAAGAAGGAGGAAAGTCTGGGCTTATTAACTTTATAAATACCCATCTCTTGCTTTTAGTTTTCTCAAATTCTCATAATTCCTTCCTCCTAAACAGAACAAGCCTCAAGAATTCTTATTTTTCTTAAGAAATCTAGTTATGGGAATCGACCGTTTGATCGGAATGCTGCAAGATTGGTCCCGATACTTCAGAGACGCAGATAAAGTAATTCTGAATCAGAATGGTATTACCCAATTGTTCACGATCCGTCAAATGCAAGTGGATCGTCACTTTCTGGATGCTTGCCTGTCCTATTGGGACGATACTTATCACGTTTTTGGTTTTCCTCGAGGCGAAATTTGTCCTATCCCTGAGGAAATTGCTGCCGTAGGAGGATGGAACCCCATACTTCGTCCAGCTATCCCGTTTTCAATTCATGATCCCAGAAGGAAGCTACGGGAATTTTTAGGACTTTCTCACATGGAGGGATCCCGTATGGCGGAAGGAGATACTGTTTCTTTGATTGATCTAGCTGAAAAGTTCATGAATCCGCACGATGTCCGGGTCAGGCCGGTCGATAGCCGTAGGGCCTTTGCTTTTTGTATGCTCCATGTTTATGCCTTCGAAGGTCATATGGATTTGTTGTCATGTATGGGCCATGTCCGACTTGTTACTGTGGTTGACCTAATGGAGACGGAGCACAGTCCGGCTTGGTTAATTACAGGGGAAATCATCCAAGGCTTGGATAACCGAAAAAGGGATTCGTCGATCCGTCTGACTGGGAGTACCCGTCTTCTACAAGTATATCGTTTAGGATTTTTTCCCGATTTTTTTTATATTTCTCGATTTCTCGAAAAAAAAATTTGATTTTTTTTCCCGCGGTTTCTCGCTCCAGCGGGCACTCGATCGAGGGCCTTCTCAAAAAAGCCTCATGTCCGGTTTTTTGGAGCATCACTCGATCGAGTGACCTCCAAGCACTCGATCGAGTGCCCCTGTGCGGACATCAATTTTTGCCTTGATAGTCATATCTTCCGTTTCTTTTTCAGCTTTGGCTATTTGAGAGGCTATCAATCGTGGATCCTCCCCTTGACGTGAGCCGATATCGCCCTAACCAAGTGATGACGAGGAGACGGATCATTGACTTTTCTCGCCATAATACTCAGAAATATTGGGACGAAGTGCTGTCTTTCCATGGATGCCCATTGATCCGGTGGACCGTGCCGTGGTGGCCCATTTATGTTCGGACCGACTTGGAATCGAGAGATAGGGCACGATATCAGGTGATCCTATCTTTTAGGCAGACAATTCACCTTTACCCCGATCGCATACTTAGGCAATATGGTCGGGCCCAGAGAATCCCGGAAATTGAGGCGGTCGTGAGTGAATCTACTCAGCTGACGGATGTGATGTGTGACACCTGGATGCAGCGGTGGTACACCCGGGCTACTTGGACTATTCCCAAGGCTCTTCACTCAATCTGGGTATCAGATTCTTATGTGAAATGGACGAAGGCGGATTCTGCTAAAGCCCGAGCTCCCCTGAAGGTTGACGAGGCTTTTGACCTACTGCGAGGAGAATAGGCTAAAGACAACCGAGGCTTCTTTGATGAGGGCGAAACTCCGGCTACATTGGTTCGACTGATCTCGGGTCAGAAAGTGAGCCCCCAGTACTAAAAGTACACGGGGGAAAGTGAGCCCCCAGACAGACCTGGAAAGGAGACTTGGCCCAAGACTGGCAGTGCGGGACCGTCTTGGCCCGCGAGACAGGCTACCTGAGCACATACGGGCTCGGCTTGGACCAGTGACAATGGCAGAAGACCCGCTGTCGAAGAAACGGGTTCGAGCAATGGAAATTCCTCTGGTGATTCGGGAACGCTCACCCCCGCCCCGGCGACCTCGGGCTCCACGCGACCCAAAGGACAAGGGAAAGGGCAAAATGCACGAACACTAGTCTCCTTAGTTTTTATTATTTAGTATTATTATTATTTTTGATGGTGTGATTTTTTTAATTGTTTTTCCCTTTTTTTTGTGATGTACTTTTATTTGAAATTTCCGAGTTTATCGGGCTTTTAATAAAAGACATATTAGTGAATACCGTTCCTGTCTTTTCCGTTATTACAGTGGTTGTACCCTTTTGAGGGGTTGATTTCGTATCCACGATTAGTGGAATCAAACCAAACGTAGTTCAAACATAGATTGTTTTTTGCAATTTTCGAAATACATCAAGACTATTAGTTCGAGATGTGCGACAGTAGGATAAGTAATCCTAACTTATTGACTTGCTTATAATTTTGGAAATTTATAAAAAGACAAAATTTTTATAAACTTTTGCAAATGACATTGAGATAAGGTTTAGGGGTACTAGCGCTTCAACTGGTCCAAGTTGGTTGGGTTGACGAATTCGTTCCCGTCCAAGTCCGTTAGCATCACCACTCCTCCTGATAAGACCTTCTTTACCAAATACAGCCCAGCCCAATTGGGTTTGAATTTTCCTCTTGGGTCAACCAGTAGTAATGCACGGACAAACTTTAGGACTAGGTCCCATTCTTTGATATTTCTGGGCTTAACCCTCTTGTTGAAAGCCCGTTGTATCCTCTTTTGGTATATTTGAATATTTTTAAGGGCCCGGGATCGCCGTTCATCCAAAAGAACCAACGAATCATATCGGGCTTGGATCCAATCTGCTTCAGGCACTTGACTTTCGAGTAAAATCCTAAGGGATGGTACTTCTAGGTCGACCGGCTGGACCACTTCCATTCCGTATGTTAAGTAATACGGAGTTGCTCCAGTTGCGGTGCAAATAGACGGTCGGTACCCCCATAGAGCGAAAGGTATTTTGTCCGGCCAGTCCCGGTAATTCTCAGCTACTTTTTAAGTATGGTGACAATCGTTTTATTAGCTGCCTCTACCGCTCCATTTGTTTGGGGATAGTAAGGCGAAGATGTATGCCTTTGAATTTTATATTTTGCTAGCAAAATAGCGGTTTCAGCTTGGAAGTGGGTCCTGTGGTCACTGATGAACTCGTGCGGGATCCCGTATCGGCATATGATCTTGTTTTGGATAAATTTGGCAACATGCTTGGCGTTCAAGATCCGATATGACTCGGCTTCGACCCATTTGGTGAAATAGTCGATGGCTACCAAAATGAAACAGTGACCTCCCGTCCCGAAAGGGTTGACCTTTCCAAATATGTCAATATCCCATGTTGAAAATGACCATGGTGATGTCATAGTGTATAATAGGGACGACGGCATATGTTGCACGTTGGCAAAGATCTGACAGTTATGAAAATGTTTGACATATATCTGACAATCAGTCTCCATGGTATTCCAATAATATCCGAGCCTCGTGATTTTTCGGGCTAGCATATGGGCGTTCATATGCGGGCCATTTTCACCATCGTGTACTTCAGTCATAACCTTTTCGGCCTGTGTTTTGTCAATGCATAGAAGTAAAGCCCCCTGTGCCGTCTTCTTGTATAACTGTCCATCGTCCGTGCGGATGAATTGGGTGGCCAATCTTCGCAGGGCTTTCTTGGCCCGATTTTCAGTTTCCGAAGGATATTCTCCTGTTGTTAAGTAGGTTAGAACAGCCTGGTACCAAGGTTCTGGATCGGTTATTTCGATATCTTGGAAGGCGTGTATATATGCCGGCTCGGACCGTCTTTCGACGCAAATCGGCATGTTGGTTAGGTGTTCCGGGATATTCAATAAAGATGCTAATTTGGAAAGTGCATCTGCAAACTGGTTCTCTTCCCGAGGTAGATAAATGTATTCTACTTTTTGGAATTGTTTCTCGAGAACACTTACTTGCGCTTGGTAATCTACAAGATTGGCGTTCCGAGTCTTCCATTTTTGGAGAGCTTGATTGATGACTAGAGATGAGTCAGCGTGGACCCGGAGGTTTGTTACTCCTAAATCAGCGGCGGCCTGCAACCCGTGAATGCATGCTTCATATTCGGTTGCGTTGTTAGTCACGTCGAAATCCAGTTTAATGGACAACGGTGTGTGCTCTCCTTTTGGTGAGATTAACAGAATCCTTGTAACAGCCCAAAATTTTCGCGACCAAAACAACAAAGTAAAATAGGAAAACTCTAAGGTGTTACTCCGCACTTAGCTCACAAAGCCAAGTATAAGGCAAATAAAATAATAAAAATCAACCGAAAAGGAAGTTTGATAGAAATAATTGAAACAAGGTAGAATTTTGATAATTAATTAAATGAAAACGTTGCAGCGGAAGACTTAAGTCTTACAAAATCTGAAACGGTTTAAAACAACCTCAAACCAATAAATCGAACATAAATATAAATAGCTCGGAGTCAAAGTTAAATAATTAAAATCCTTCCTCGCTCAGCAAAACTCGAAACCAGAATGCACCCATGCAGCATATCAAGTGTACCTATCAACTGTACCCAAAATAACGAATAGGTACCGGTCCAGCAGGGGAACAACTCAAAACAAAAGGACGTCAGCAAAGCTGAGTAAAAGTATAATATAATGAAAATGTACACAATAATTATAATTTGTAGTAAACTGAATTCAGAGTTAAAATTCACCGTCTCGAAACCAAACCACAATACTTTAAAACATCATTGTCGAAATCAAAACCAACAAAAATATATTTTTCACCACCTGTGTGCCAAGGTCCTACCCTTGCACGGTCTAGAGGTATCACCTGTGCTTAGTTCGACTTATATAGTGCGCACCTCTCGCATTTGGACAGTCAGTAGGATGATGCTGCCAAAGGAGAAAGTCTAACTACCTAGCAAGTGGGGGCCGGTTACCCCACTCAAATATAACTCGGGCCAAGAGTTCAGTTTCGGGACGAAGTCCCAGGAACGTCGTAAACGCACCTTAAACCAACTAGACCAACAGAGATCCCAGAGTCTGTTATATTCTCCAAAATTTTTACCGGAACAATACCAATGTGTGACTCATGTCACAAGTTCAATATTCAAAATATTACGAGTATCATAAAAATTCACCATTGATAAAATAATTTATAAAACCGCTTTAAAAATATAATTTGAAAAGCACATGCTCTTTATTTAAATGTGAAAAGGGTAAAACGTCCTTTCCTCTCAAGACGGTCAATCCAAGTTAAGATATATCCCAAAAATTCTTTTTCTTCAAATCCACCGTCTACGATTAATATAAACCAAATCAATAATTATCTACTTAATATATAATCGAGTCTATCTCGATAAGGCAACTAGTACTAGTAACATACGATCTCACCTCACGTAACCCTCTGACTCTCATTACCTACACTAACTTCCAACCCGTGTGTCAAAACCCTTCACTAATCATATAAATCTCCCTTTTACGTAACCTTGCTCAACCAACAACCTAAATCACCATTCTTGCTTTATTAATGTTTACTCATGATTAAAACACCAACACCCTAAACCTATCATCCTCAAGCTAAAAGACAATCAAAAATACAAACAGAGTATCAATGCCCTCAATACGACGCCCCAAAATAACACTGCAATTTCGACCCACACGACAGAATTTAGCGGACCCGTCATCGACACTCAAATATCAATATTTACGGCCTTCTTTCCACCACAAATTGATAATTAAGGGCAATAGGATATACACCCAAACGATATTTAATCAGATTCATTAACTCATCAGCCCTACTCACAAAACTCGGTTTATATATAAAAGGAAAACGAATAAAGATCTTTGATAGAATCAGTACTTACAGTCTCATGAAGGAGGATGTAAAAGCGTGTTGATATAACCAAGGATCAAGACTCGGTTTCACAACGGCGATCAAAGTAAAAGAAAATAGAGGGAGGAGGGTGTACGCAGTAGTGTGCGGCTGATAAGTGTAGTTTGTAGTGCCTATTTTTGCTATGTTTTGGTCCCATTTCCTTGTGGAATCGCTCCTTGGGAGCGATTCATGGGCTTCTTATGCTTCCTTTAGCCCGTTTCAGGTTCCCGAGACCGATTTGGATGAGTTGGAGTGATTCCGACTCAATACGTACACATTTTGGAGCCAACAAGATAAAGGAACGATGACTCGAGACCTTGGAATCGACCCTGAGACCTTGGGACCCAATCCCGAGCCTCCGAGACCCGATCCCGAATCCCGAGAATCGACGGGAAGCCCATGAGATACAAGGAGGGACCCTAGAGCTCTTATTGGAGGCATACAAGACCCTTCCCGGTCGGGATAGTGGCCTTCCCGATCGGGAAGGGATGCACGTTTAGAAGCGTCACTGTGGGTCCTTCCCGGTCGGGTTGAGCTCTTCCAGATCGGGATGACAGAACCCTTCCCGATCGGGATGATCCGTCCCGGTCGGGATGGGCTACAGCTCACCCGCATTTCTTCTTTTCTTCTCCTTCATTCTTGTACCCATATATATACTCCCTTCTTGTAATATTAAGACATCTTATCTTACCCTAGATTAGTTTAAGCCTTCATTATCATTCTAAACCCTAGATTATTGCTACTCTCATTAGTTTAATCCTCTCTTTAATCCTTAGTTAATTATTGTAATTATTCTTGTATTAAGAGGATACTTGAAGAATTCTCCAAGCTTGACAACCTTGGGTTTTATTTGGGTTCTTATTTATACAAGATTGCATCTTTTCATCTTGATAGTGTTGGTATAATCTTTTCATCCTTAGTCTTTGTTATTTATTCAAGTTCTTTCTTATTGTTATTGTTATTGTTCTTGTTAATGATAATGGATGCTTGTTTTGTGACATTGATTTCTCTTACTATTGTTGGTTTTCTCTTAATGATGAGTGAGTAGTCTCCTTGTGGGGTTAGTAGGGGGATTAGGGGTAGATTATGGATGATTAGGGTTGATTAAGGGGAAAAGGTTATATCTTTGTTGTTAGTCACATTGTAGGCACCCTATGCGTTTGTTGATATGCTTGTGTGAGTTGTAGTGGCCATGCTTCCCATACTTGTGTTCATCTTCTCATTGTTTGTCTATGATGCGGAAATGTTGAGAATAGTCATAGTCACGAGAGTGCCGACTAGGGTCTAAGTTGCGAGAGCCCGGACCCACCTTGACATCGGTCTAAGTTGCGAGAGCCCGGACCGACTCTAGCGATTAGGAGACACCTATACCTTTGATCACCCCAATTACCCTTCTACTCCTATGAACCCGACCTACCCCACTTCTTTCCATATTTGAGTTCATCTCTTTAGTTAGCCGTCGTTCTTTTAGCTTATTCATTAGTTCGATCATTAGCTTAGTCATATTTCTTCTCCATCATAATTTTCCTTACATCGCTTCTTTGTGTTTGTTTGGTAATCTAGTCTCGTCATAGGCCGACCTAGTCTAAACCTTGATATACCGTCCTCGTGGATACGATCCTGACTTACCCTAGCTACTCACTAGGTTAGTCGGTGTTTTATTGTTGGCTAGGGACGTGACAAATCCCTACCATCAATTTGGCGCCGTTGCCGGGGATGGTGCATTGTTTAGAATTAGTTTGCTTATTTCTAGACTTAGTTACCCCTCTTCGTGTTCTCCCATCTTCTCTTGTGAATATTCTCTAGATTTTTCTTCTTTCCTTAGTTTTATTTCTTCTTTTTCTCTTTGTCTCTAGTTGTGTTTGTTTATTGTCGTTACCTAGTACCCATAAAGCACTAGGCGTTCTTACGTTTGTTCTAGTGTTTAGTGTATGCCTAGAAGGGGAGGCGACTTCTATCTCTTTAATCCAGAGCCGGAGAGACTCTTTCGAGCCTTTCGCCAACGGACGATTAATCGGGTTAGGATCTCTCAACCGAGTGCAAGCAATACTCATCAAGGGCAAGCCCAAGGAGCCGGCTTGAACATTTCACCTCGAGAGACGGCCGGAGGGACCTTCATCAATCCCTTCGGTGATTCTTCTCCTAGTTCCCCCTCTTCATCTACATCAACACTCTCTACACCACCATCTTCTCCCTTACATCCAAGAATGCCTAAGTTCTCCTCTCACTCCACATTCACCGAGGATGTCTTGCCGGGACCGAGTGCATTACCGGAAGCCTATACCGGGAATTTTGTGGCAAAGACTCAATTTATCCAACTTGTGGAGAGGAGCCCATTTAGTGGTTTGCCCACCAAAGACCCGCACCAATACATGGAGACCTTCTCCGATTATTGTGACGCTATATCTCAAACCGGGGTTACTCAAGACCAAATTCGTTGGGTACTCTTCCCGTTTTCTCTTATTGGAAAGGCGAAGCAATGGATCAAGAGTCTCGATAGGGCAACCATGGGTATCGACACTTGGAAAAAGCTTGCCTTGGCGTTCTACCAAAAGTTCTACCCTTCGGAAAAGACGAACTTGCTTAGGGCCTCCATCACCGGGTTCCAACAAAGGGATGAAGAGAGCCTATATGAAGCTTGGGAGCGGTTTAAGTCTTTGGTAAGATCGTGCCCTCATCATGGACTCTCACAATGGTTCTTGGTGCAACAATTTTGGAATGGACTCTATGAGGACTCGAGAGCTATTCTTAACATGGGTTCCAACGGTAGGTTCACCGAGGTCGATGACGACCAAACATGGGCGAGAATCGAAGAGATGGCGGTGCATAATTCGCAATACTCTAGGCCTAGGAAGGCACATCGAGGAGGCATGCATGAGGTCGATGCTATCACTAAGCTAAGCATTGACCTTGGAGCTCAACTTAAAACACACATGGAGACTATTGACAAGAAGCTCCAAAGCCACCTCAACCAAGTCCAAGGCTCTAGTTCCTCCCACCATCAACCGATTCAAGAAGTGAATGCTTTGGGGTTCGCACCTCCTACACCTTACTTTGGGATGTGCGACACTTGTGGAATCGTTGGTCATGACCCTATGAATTGTAGAGGGAGTATTGAGCAAGTGAACGCCTTTCTAGCGTTCAAGCAAGGTGCCTTCTTCTCTAATCAATACCAAGCTTCCAATCAAGTCCCTCAACAACAAACACTTCAACATCCACAACATAGTCCCTATGTTCCACCTCCCTTACGGGACAACAATGATAGTTACCAAGGTTATGTGGGTAACCAAAGACCCTTCAACAATTTCAAGCAAAATAACCAAGGTAACTTCAACAACAAGCAAGGGTTACAACAAGGGAACTTCAATCAAGGTGGTTTCCAAGGAAACCAAAATTTTCAAGGGTATCAAAACCGCAACCATGGCAACAATCAAGGCCATCAACAAGGTAATTCTCATGGGTTCCAAGGGAACCGTCAACAAGCAACTCAAAATCAACAACAACAAGGCAAGCCTAGGAGCCGGTCTCCTACTCATGATTACGGCATTCCTCTCGCCATCACCGACACTCCACATAATCCATCATCCCCACCTCGGGATTTCGACATTCAAAAGACTTTGATGAATATGCAACAAGGTCAAATGAAGATGTCAAAAACTCATCAAGAGCTCTTTGCTTATATTCAAGAGGAAAACGCATCAAGAGATGCCCGTATGAAGATGCTTGAAACCCAAGTATCTCAACTTGCTTCGGGGAGCTCCTCAAGGCAAAAGGGGCAACTACCTTCTCAAGGTGAATCACCGATATTTGAGCATGTAAATGCTATCACCACAAGGAGAGGTACATCCTACAACCCCCCTCCGTATCCTATTGAGCAAGATCCAATGCAAGAACTGACAATGGAGATGGCTTCTCCAACTCAAGAAGAATCAAGCTTTGATAATCCAATTGAGGAGCAAGTCCTTTGGGAGGTCGAAAAACCCCAAGAAGACAACCCTCCCCCACTTCAAGCACAAGACAAGGGTAAAGGGAAAGTGTCAAGGGAGGAGTCTACCCCGATTGAGCAAAATAAATACCAAATCAAGTTGCCTTTCCCATCAAGGCAAATGAAGACTAAGGTGGACACTCACTACGACAAGTTCCTTAGTATTGTGAAGAAATTGGATGTTAGTGTCCCGTTCACCGAGTTACTTACCCAAATCCCGGCATATGGGAAATTCATGCGGGAAATCCTAGCTAGGAAGAGGTCCATCGACAAGGAAGAGACGGTAGCGTTCACGAGGATGGTGAGCGAGCTTATTCAAGGTTCCACGCTTCCGAAGTTGAAGGACCCGGGTAGTTTCTCGATCCCTTGCACCATAGGCAATTTCTTGATCAAGAATGCGTTATGCGACTTGGGCGCGAGTGTGAGCATCATCCCCTATTCTATTTGTTGCCGACTCGGAATGAAGGAGTTGAAATGTACGTCCCTCACCCTTCAAATGGCTGATAAATCATTCAATCGACCATTAGGAATGTTAGAGGACGTACCGGTACAAGTGGGGAAGTACTTCATTCCGGTCGACTTCATTGTGCTTGACATGCCGGAGGATGCCAACACTCCCATTATTCTTGGGCGCCCATTTCTACACACCGCGGGTACCATGATCGATGTGAAGAACGGTAGGATCACATTTGAGTTAGGCAAGGAAAAGATAGTGTTCGACCTCCAAGGCAACACTACGCCTACTACGGATGAATCATGTAATATGATCCAAGCCAAGAAAGACATCGATCTAGGGGGTGAACCGGAACAAAGCTTGAAGAAGTACTCTTATGTACTTGAGGATGACGACTCCGATATGGAGGAAGATGAGTGCCCAATTCATGGGCTTGATGACAAGTTGAAGTGCAATGACAAGGAAGAAGATGAGCCTCCCTTGGGGCCGCATGAGGACCGGTGGACGTTTGGGTATAACCCCAAGGACCAAAAGTACAAGTTCAAGTCGTTGAACTTGGAAGAGCGGGATGCCCCGTGAACGTCAAGGCAAGGCCATGAGGAACCTTGGGATATGGTCGGTTACATTACGAGCTTGATTGAAGACTTCTCTAGGGCCTTCGACTTGTTCTTACGTGCCCTTGATGGAGATTGAACTAGTTTTGGTTGTTGAAAAAGATTGAAGAAAGCACCACCTTGGTTTGACGGAGTTCCACAAGAACCGTCTCATTGTATATATCTTTTTCTTGTAGTTAGTTGGATTTTTGTGAATTCTTGTCATTTGGATTGATTGATGAGCGTTGTGAGGGAGAGAGTTTGATGTGTGTTTGAGTATTGTTTGATAGGTGATGTGAGAACGCTCCTAGAGAGGATTGGCTATGGTATACCTTGGGTTGTGAGTTAGAGGATTGGGTTTTTGAGACTTGGAACAAGTTTTTGGGATCGTGGAGGTCGAAGAAGACCCATCCCGACCGGGATGAGGCGTCCCGACCGGGAAGGGTAAGGCATCCCGACCGGGAAGGGTGCCATCCCGATCGGGATGGGTGCGCCGCATTTTGAGCTTACTGTGAGTCTGTCCCGATCGGGATGAAGGCGTCCCGACCGGGACGGGTGAGGTAACCCGATCGGGATCAACCTTCCCGACCGGGATGGTCCTCTGCTCCCCCTTTTGTGATTCTTCTTCGCAAATCGAGTCCACCCAACCGTTTTATGCCCCCTCCCAACCTTCCTAGCTACCCTAGCTTTACCATATGCCCCATGTACTTCATTGTCATACCTTCACCACATTTCCTCTTCACTTTACACCTTGATTCGCATCAAATTCCACCCCCCTCACACCTTTACCACCTCTACCATGCGATGTTATCGAAAATGAAGCGGAAGAGCAATGATGAAGACAAGCAAGCGCCTTTATCGATCTATGAGACGATGGAGAGAGTGAGTTGCTAACCTATGGTACGGCAACTATCCTTTCTTTTCCGTTTTTGTTGTTGCTTGTTTTCCTTTGTTTATTCCCTTCCCCTTGTACACTTTCGTGTCTTGATGTCATGGTGGCCTTCGAGGCCATAGTTTGGTTGCTCCCGGCTCCCGACGACGTGATTACATCGAGAGTCAATCGATTAGTCTATTTTACAAGATTTTCACCCCTTTTTAGGAGTTAGTCGGATTTGGACGGAATCCGGGCTAGGTGACTTGATTACACCTAGCCCTCCCCTCCCATTTCCTTTTTATTTCTTTCTTTTTATTTTTCTTCCCCCTTCCATATCTTTTTCTCGTCTCGGTCCATGGTGACTTGACTACACCCCGGCCGGACACCTTCTACCGTTTTCTTCACCTTATTCTTTGATTTTTAGCTTTATTTTCGTAGTTTATTTTCTTTTCTTTTGTCTCTCCGCACACTACGATTGAGCATATGAGAAAACAAAAGATAGTATACACGTGATTAATTATGCACATGTTGACCTGAGTCGTAAAATACTATCGAGTTTGAAAATATAGAATAATGTACGACTCGCGTTTTAGTCGTTATGAGGTCACTCGATCGAGTGGTCGATGGACTCGATCGAGTGGACCCTAAAAAATCGATTCTGTTTTGCGTCAAAGACCGTACTCGGCCGAGTTATTGACCAACTCGGTCGAGTACATAGCCACTCGACCGAGTCACTGTGAGACTCGATCGAGTGGTGGTCGTGGTGAGCATTCTGATCCAGTTTTGAGGTGCCACTCGACCGAGTGGGCTAGGCACTCGGTCGAGTGCCCTCTGTACGAATTAAGATTCGTTTGTAAAATCGTGTTTTATGTCGAAAATCGTTTTAAATTGATTATTGAGATGTGATTAAATTTTCTCCGCGTTGATAATGTCATAATTCTAAAGAATTGTTTTGACAATTATTTAGCATCAACGAAAATTGCCCTAAGTTGATTTAATGCAATTTAGAAAGATGACTCTTTGATTAAATAATAAAAGAACTTGATTCCCTCGACTTCTCCGACATCGACAAAATCCCTAGAGATCGTGATGTCGGATCCGTATCAACGGGTTTTGACCCTTATTAAAATTGGTTTTAGAAAATTCGATGAGTGCAATATTAAAGATGATAACGACGAGAAATAATGACGAACTCTTGTTTAAGTTGGCTCATCTCAATAATCAAGTAATCGGGGTACCGGGATAAGCGACCGTCAACGCTGTGTGCAGTACACTTGTATGTTCGTGTTTTCTTATCCCGATATCCTTCTTACTTGACACAAATCAATGAGTATTTTAATATTTTGATGCTAACAATATTACCGATATTATGATGCAATAATGACAACGAGGTAAATAATAATAATAATAATCGTAATAATAATAATAATAATGATAATAATAATCGTAATAATAATAATAATAATAATCGTAATAATAATAATAATTATAATTATAATAATTATAATAATAATAATAATAATAATAATAATAATAATAAAAATAAAAATAACGTAATAATAATAATAATAATAATAATAATAATAATAATAATTTCATGAGGGTATTCATATCTCATGATTGACCAAACTTCCCAAGCAGCCTCCTCCACATTTCTTATTGTTCCACGAAATTTTGGTCATTTTTTTCACCTCTACGGGTTTTACGCACCTTACTATCCAAAATATGAACATAAGTCTCTTCACAAGTCATAGTCTTATCAAGTCCAAAGGGTTCTAGGATCTAAATTAAAACATGTAATGAATCATTAATGCATTTCCTTAGTTGGGAGACATGAAACACCTCATGTACTCGTGCTAAATCAGCTACTAATCAATGCGCTCCGAAATTTCATGTCCAATTAAATTTGGGTTCAATTTGCCTTCCTTACTAAATCTCAGATTTCACATGTCTACGAGTTTTAGCTACACAACTCTTCTAACGGTCTTAAGCCACTTTTATCCTATCCTGTATAATCCTAACATGTTCAACCATTTCAGTTATCATCTCGGACCCTAAAGCCACAAACTCGCTAATATCATTCCAATACATTGGATTCCTACACTTATGTTCGTAAAATGCCTTAAATAGTGCCATCTGAACTGTAACCGGGTAACTATTATATGAGAACCCAATAAGATCTAACTTATCCTTCTAACCTCCTTAAAATTAGAAGGCATAATCTCGCAATGTGTCCTCAAGTATTTGATTTGTCATTTCAGTTTGACCATCAATAGCAGAATAAAATGATGCACTCATCTTAAGATTGGTTCCCAATGCTGGCTCAAGTTTCTCCCAAAATATTGAAACACATCTATATTGCTATCTAATATAATATCCTTTGAAATTTCATAAAGTCTTACTACATAATGTATATAAGTATCAGCAAGTGGCTTCTTCTCTCATGTATCTTTCATTGAAATGAAATGTGCACTCTTAGTTAGCCTATCAATTATAATCCAAATCATATCATTACCTTTTTGTGACCTTAGCAACCCAACTATAAAATCCACAAAGATTGAACTCCATCATTCGTAAACTTCTAAAGGTTGTAGCTCTTTCTGAGGTCTTCTATGTTCACTCTTATCCTTATAACATATCAAATACTAAGCCAAAAAAAAAAAAAAAAATCCGCAATTTGTTTCTTCATACTAGACCACCAAAATCCATGTTCTAAATCCGCATACATTTTATCACATCCTAAATGAACACAATTGTGGACATAACGTAGGTCCACCCCGACGCGGCCACGCGCGGGTTTGGGTAGGCGAAAGAATCTCCATATGAGAAGGATCGAATTGAAATTTAGGTCTATGTGGAGTCCCCACCGAATTTTATGGTTATTCGGAACCGTTCGAGCCCACTCTATGTCGTAGTGGGCCGTATACAAAATACGGCCCATTTTCGATGTCAGAGTTTATTGGGCTCGTCCCTTTGCATATCGATATAGATGCCGACTTGAGCGGTTAATCGTATATTGAATGACTCTCGTGCACCAACGGTTTCGGGCATCCGGAAACCGAGGTTCTGAGTAAGGGGTGAGGGTACGTGTTGGGAAGCCCACAAAGGACACCCAACCCCGCCCGCACATTAGCGGCCTCTACTAAGAACTCGAATGACTTTCTAATACGCGTGCTAGTAAAACGGGAAAATGATATGCAAAGATTTATTTTCCCTAAACATGCGAATGGAATCGAAATGGGTTTCTAAGTCAATTTAATGCAACTAAAATTAACGTCAAAGTTGTATTTTAGCATGCGGGTTCATTTAGTACAATAAACGAATAATAATTAAATTGACAAAAGAAACAGAAAACGCGTTAGTAACGATATAGCGATATAACGAATAATAACGGTCTGCAAATATTGAATTGAATTGAAAAGATGCAAATATGAGGATGCATGATTTGAAAAGATAGTATACACGTGATTAATTATGCACATGTTGACCTGAGTCGTAAAATACTATCGAGTTTGAAAATATAGAATAATGTACGACTCGCGTTTTAGTCGTTATGAGGTCACTCGATCGAGTGGTCGATGGACTCGATCGAGTGGACCCTAAAAAATTGATTCTGTTTTGCGTCAAAGACGGTACTCGGCCGAGTTATTGACCAACTCCGTCGAGTACATAGCCACTCGACCGAGTCACTGTGAGACTCGATCGAGTGGTGGTCGTGGTGAGCATTCTGATCCGGTTTTGAGGTGCCACTCGACCGAGTGGGCTAGGCACTCGGTCGAGTGCCCTCTGTACGAATTAAGATTCGTTTGTAAAATCGTGTTTTATGTCGAAAATCGTTTTAAATTGATTATTGAGATGTGATTAAATTTTCTCCGCGTTGATAATGTCATAATTCTAAAGAATTGTTTTGACAATTATTTAGCATCAACGAAAATTGCCCTAAGTTGATTTAATGCAATTAGAAAGATGACTCTTTGATTAAATAATAAAAGAACTTGATTCCCTCGACTTCTCCGACATCGATAAAATCCCTAGAGATCGTGATGTCGGATCCGTGTCAACGGGTTTCGACCCTTATTAAAATTGGTTTTAGAAAATTCGATGAGTGCAATATTAAAGATGATAACGACGAGAAATAATGACGAACTCTTGTTTAAGTTGGCTCATCTCAATAATCAAGTAATCGGGGTACCGGGATAAGCGACCGTCAACGCTGTGTGCAGTACACTTGTATGTTCGTGTTTTCTTATCCCGATATCCTTCTTACTTGACACAAATCAATGAGTATTTTAATATTTTGATGCTAACAATATTACCGATATTATGATGCAATAATGACAACGAGGTAAATAATAATAATAATAATCGTAATAATAATAATAATAATGATAATAATAATCGTAATAATAATAATAATAATAATCGTAATAATAATAATAATAATAATTATAATAATTATAATAATAATAATAATAATAATAATAATAATAATAAAAATAACGTAATAATAATAATAATAATAATAATAATAATTTCATGAGGGTATTCATATCTCATGATTGACCAAACTTCCCAAGCAGCCTCCTCCACATTTCTTATTGTTCCACGAAATTTTGGTCATTTTTTTCACCTCTACGGGTTTTACGCACCTTACTATCCAAAATATGAACATAAGTCTCTTCACAAGTCATAGTCTTATCAAGTCCAAAGGGTTCTAGGATCTAAATTAAAACATGTAATGAATCATTAATGCATTTCCTTAGTTGGGAGACATGAAACACCTCATGTACTCGTGCTAAATCAGCTACTAATCAATGCGCTCCGAAATTTCATGTCCAATTAAATTTGGGTTCAATTTGCCTTCCTTACTAAATCTCAGATTTCACATGTCTACGAGTTTTAGCTACACAACTCTTCTAACGGTCTTAAGCCACTTTTATCCTATCCTGTATAATCCTAACATGTTCAACCATTTCAGTTATCATCTCGGACCCTAAAGCCACAAACTCGCTAATATCATTCCAATACATTGGATTCCTACACTTATGTTCGTAAAATGCCTTAAATAGTGCCATCTGAACTGTAACCGGGTAACTATTATATGAGAACCCAATAAGATCTAACTTATCCTTCTAACCTCCTTAAAATTAGAAGGCATAATCTCGCAATGTGTCCTCAAGTATTTGATTTGTCATTTCAGTTTGACCATCAATAGCAGAATAAAATGATGCACTCATCTTAAGATTGGTTCCCAATGCTGGCTCAAGTTTCTCCCAAAATATTGAAACACATCTATATTGCTATCTAATATAATATCCTTTGAAATTTCATAAAGTCTTACTACATAATGTATATAAGTATCAGCAAGTGGCTTCTTCTCTCATGTATCTTTCATTGAAATGAAATGTGCACTCTTAGTTAGCCTATCAATTATAATCCAAATCATATCATTACCTTTTTGTGACCTTAGCAACCCAACTATAAAATCCACAAAGATTGAACTCCATCATTCGTAAACTTCTAAAGGTTGTAGCTCTTTCTGAGGTCTTCTATGTTCACTCTTATCCTTATAACATATCAAATACTAAGCCAAAAAAAAAATAAAAAATCCGCAATTTGTTTCTTCATACTAGACCACCAAAATCCATGTTCTAAATCCGCATACATTTTATCACATCCTAAATGAACACAATTGTGGACATAACGTAGGTCCACCCCGACGCGGCCACGCGCGGGTTTGGGTAGGCGAAAGAATCTCCATATGAGAAGGATCGAATTGAAATTTAGGTCTATGTGGAGTCCCCACCGAATTTTATGGTTATTCGGAACCGTTCGAGCCCACTCTATGTCGTAGTGGGCCGTATACAAAATACGGCCCATTTTCGATGTCAGAGTTTATTGGGCTCGTCCCTTTGCATATCGATATAGATGCCGACTTGAGCGGTTAATCGTATATTGAATGACTCTCGTGCACCAACGGTTTCGGGCATCCGGAAACCGAGGTCCTGAGTAAGGGGTGAGGGTACGTGTTGGGAAGCCCACAAAGGACACCCAACCCCGCCCGCACATTAGCGGCCTCTACTAAGAACTCGAATGACTTTCTAATACGCGTGCTAGTAAAACGGGAAAATGATATGCAAAGATTTATTTTCCCTAAACATGCGAATGGAATCGAAATGGGTTTCTAAGTCAATTTAATGCAACTAAAATTAACGTCAAAGTTGTATTTTAGCATGCGGGTTCATTTAGTACAATAAACGAATAATAATTAAATTGACAAAAGAAACAGAAAACGCGTTAGTAACGATATAGCGATATAACGAATAATAACGGTCTGCAAATATTGAATTGAATTGAAAAGATGCAAATATGAGGATGCATGATTTGAAAAGATAGTATACACGTGATTAATTATGCACATGTTGACCTGAGTCGTAAAATACTATCGAGTTTGAAAATATAGAATAATGTACGACTCGCGTTTTAGTCGTTATGAGGTCACTCGATCGAGTGGTCGATGGACTCGATCGAGTGGACCCTAAAAAATTGATTCTGTTTTGCGTCAAAGACGGTACTCGGCCGAGTTATTGACCAACTCCGTCGAGTACATAGCCACTCGACCGAGTCACTGTGAGACTCGATCGAGTGGTGGTCGTGGTGAGCATTCTGATCCGGTTTTGAGGTGCCACTCGACCGAGTGGGCTAGGCACTCGGTCGAGTGCCCTCTGTACGAATTAAGATTCGTTTGTAAAATCGTGTTTTATGTCGAAAATCGTTTTAAATTGATTATTGAGATGTGATTAAATTTTCTCCGCGTTGATAATGTCATAATTCTAAAGAATTGTTTTGACAATTATTTAGCATCAACGAAAATTGCCCTAAGTTGATTTAATGCAATTTAGAAAGATGACTCTTTGATTAAATAATAAAAGAACTTGATTCCCTCGACTTCTCCGACATCGATAAAATCCCTAGAGATCGTGATGTCGGATCCGTGTCAACGGGTTTCGACCCTTATTAAAATTGGTTTTAGAAAATTCGATGAGTGCAATATTAAAGATGATAACGACGAGAAATAATGACGAACTCTTGTTTAAGTTGGCTCATCTCAATAATCAAGTAATCGGGGTACCGGGATAAGCGACCGTCAACGCTGTGTGCAGTACACTTGTATGTTCGTGTTTTCTTATCCCGATATCCTTCTTACTTGACACAAATCAATGAGTATTTTAATATTTTGATGCTAACAATATTACCGATATTATGATGCAATAATGACAACGAGGTAAATAATAATAATCGTAATAATAATAATAATAATGATAATAATAATCGTAATAATAATAATAATAATAATAATCGTAATAATAATAATAATAATAATAATAATAATAATAATAATAATAATAATAATAATAATAATAATAATAATAATAACGTAATAATAATAATAATAATAATAATAATAATAATAATAATAATAATTTCATGAGGGTATTCATATCTCATGATTGACCAAACTTCCCAAGCAGCCTCCTCCACATTTCTTATTGTTCCACGAAATTTTGGTCATTTTTTTTCACCTCTACGGGTTTTACGCACCTTACTATCCAAAATATGAACATAAGTCTCTTCACAAGTCATAGTCTTATCAAGTCCAAAGGGTTCTAGGATCTAAATTAAAACATGTAATGAATCACTAATGCATTTCCTTAGTTGGGAGACATGAAACACCTCATGTACTCGTGCTAAATCAGCTACTAATCAATGCGCTCCGAAATTTCATGTCCAATTAAATTTGGGTTCAATTTGTCTTCCTTACTAAACCTCAGATTTCACATGTCTACGAGTTTTAGCTACACAACTCTTCTAACGGTCTTAAGCCACTTTTATCCTATCCTGTATAATCCTAACATGTTCAACCATTTCAGTTATCATCTCGGACCCTAAAGCCACAAACTCGCTAATATCATCCCAATACATTGGATTCCTACACTTATGTTCGTAAAATGCCTTAAATAGTGCCATCTGAACTGTAACCGGGTAACTATTATATGAGAACCCAATAAGATCTAACTTATCCTTCTAACCTCCTTAAAATTAGAAGGCACAATCTCGCAATGTGTCCTCAAGTATTTGATTTGTCATTTCAGTTTGACCATCAATAGCAGAATAAAATGATGCACTCATCTTAAGATTGGTTCCCAATGCTGGCTCAAGTTTCTCCCAAAATATTGAAACACATCTATATTGCTATCTAATATAATATCCTTTGAAATTTCATAAAGTCTTACTACATAATGTATATAAGTATCAGCAAGTGGCTTCTTCTCTCATGTATCTTTCATTGAAATGAAATGTGCACTCTTAGTTAGCCTATCAATTATAATCCAAATCATATCATTACCTTTTTGTGACCTTAGCAACCCAACTATAAAATCCACAAAGATTGAACTCCATCATTCGTAAACTTCTAAACGTTGTAGCTCTTCCTGAGGTCTTCTATGTTCACTCTTATCCTTCTAACATATCAAATACTAAGCCAAAAAAAAATAAAATAATCCGCAATTTGTTTCTTCATACTAGACCACCAAAATCCATGTTCTAAATCCGCATACATTTTATCACATCCTTAATGAACACAATACATCCTTTCCTTTAATTCCTTGTGGTTAGGTACACAAATTCTATCTCAACGTACACTTAATAAATCCATTCGCATTGCGCTTGACAAAACAGACTCATTCGCCAACCGACTTATCCTAGAAAAATTCATCACCACCTTTCAACTCTTTAATAACACTCATTAATTCGCTCTCCACAGATAACACACTAGACGGGGTTGCTAATTTTGCCATTTTGATCCCAAATATCATAAACTCTTCCCTCAGCTTAACACGGTGCATCACTAACAGTTTTGTATGGGAAAAATTTACTCCAGGCATCAGCCACCACATTGGCATTTTTTACATGATACTAAATCTCGATCTTGTAGTTCTTAATCAAATCCAGTCACCTCCTCTATATCACGTTTAGCTCCTCAAGGGTAAATATATATCTTAAACTTTTTGTGATCGTAAAAACCTTAAAGGGTACACCAAACAGATAATGTCTCCAAGTTTTCAAGGTAACAACTGCGGTTGCTAACTCTAAATCATAAGTAGATAATTTTTTTCATACGATGCAACTGCGTAAACGCATAAGCAATCATTCTCTTATTCTGCTGAAAATCACAACCTAATCCTATTCTTAAAATGCATTTGTATAAACTTCATAAGCTTCATTTCCATCCGGTAAGGATAACCCAAAGCAGTTGTCAAACTTTCCTTTAAAATTCGAAACGATTCATCACACCCTTCATCCCAGTAACATTTGCGGCTTTCCTCATTAGTGTGGCCATTGATCTATCTATTTTGGAAAAATCCTTCACAAATCTACTATAGTAACCAACTAAACCCAAGAGGCTATGAATTTCAATCACAGATTTCGTTCTAGGTTACTCCTTAACAGCTTTAACCTTAGCAGGATCTACTGACACTCCATCCTTACATATAATATGCCCAAAAAAAATTACTCGAGCCAGCCAAAATCACACCTCAAAAATTTAGCAAATACTATTTTTTTTTCTCGCTCTCAAGATACCCAAGACAATCCATAAATGTTCCTCATGCTCTTTTCATTCCTCGAATAAATCACTATGTCATCAATGAATATCACAACAAATTTATTTAGGTAAGTCCTCAAAGTTTGGTTCATCAAATCCATAAACACAATAGGTACATTAGTCAACCAAATGACATCACAATCACTCATAATGGCCATATCTAGTAGAAAGTCTAAGGTATATCCTCAAACACTATCATCAATTGATGGTTCCCAAATTGCAATTTCAAAGAAAACATAGGCTTCCCTCAATTGATCAAATAAGTACTCAATCATAGATTCGTAGGTAAGGAATTCATATACTTTATAGTGACTTGATTCAATTCCCAAAAATCAATACAAAACTTCAAGTTCTATCCTTCTTTTTCCATAAATAAAACAGGCGCAAGGCGACACAGAAGGCCTAATATACCTTTTCTCCATCAGTTCATCTAATGGTTTCTTAAGTTCTAGCATTTCTAAGGTGTCATTGATAGGGTAATTCAACCATTGGGCTCGTCCTTGATAGTACATCGGTCTTGAATTCAACATCTCCAGCATGAGGCATTCCTAGTATTTCCTCAGAAAACACATCAGCAACTCACTCATTATCGGAACTTCACTCAAATCGAGATATTCAATCCTTAATATAACACAAAAATCAGCTCAACTTTCCCAAATAAATGTCTTTTTACCTTCATAATAGAAATAAGCTGCACCCTAAGACCTCTCACACGACTCTTATAAGTACTCTAACATTTTAGGCCCTTCTAAGAAAATTTTACTATGTCCACAATCACTATTGGCCCAATGAGGTTCGAGCCAATCCATCCCAAAAATCACATCAAAGTTAGCTACTAGGAATTCTATAAGTCTGCCTCAAAATTGTGTTCACCAATAAACACGAACATATCCTTATACATCCCTTTTTTACGATTTATTTAGTCCCCGAATGCTATGGCAAAAATCAAAATCCACAATTCCACTAGCTTCTACGCTCCATTTATCCACAAACATAGTTCACTAGAGTGAGATGCACCAGAATCAGATAAAACATGAACTGAAATAGAGTTCACCAGAAAACTAACCGAAACAATATCTATATTCCCAACTTCCTCTTTATTCATGACGTAGAGTTTTCCAATAAACGATATCCCATTGAGTTTAGCCATAGGATGATACTATCCCTAATAATAATGTAAGTAGAACTCACCTCTATCGCAGTTCAACTAGATAAGGTTAATAGCAAATGCATGACAAATATAAATAACATAGACATAATAATTCATGCGTATGCATTGCACCCAATCCACCCAACACTCTGAATTTATTTATAAAGATAAAATGTTTATTTATTTATTTTATAAAAAAAAACATTTAAATATAGCGATAAAAGTTTTTTTTTTAAACCATTTCAAATTTTGCAAAACATTTTGGAAAAACCTATTGGAAAACCTATTGCTCTGATACCAACTGTAACAGCCCAAAATTTTCGCGACCAAAACAACAAAGTAAAATAGGAAAACTCTAAGTTGTTACTCCGCACTTAGCTCACAAAGCCAAGTACAAGGCAAATAAAATAATAAAAATCAACCGAAAAGGAAGTTTGATAGAAATAATTGAAACAACGTAGAATTTCGATAATTAATTAAATGAAAACGTTGCAGCGGAAGACTTAAGTCTTACAAAATCCGAAACGGTTTGAAACAACCCCAAACCAATAAATCGAACATAAATATAAATAGCTCGGAGTCAAAGTTAAATAATTAAAATTCTTCCTCGCTCAGCAAAACTCGAAACCAGAATGCACCCATGCAGCATATCAAGTGTACCTATCAACTGTACCCAAAATAACGAATAGGTACCGGTCCAGCGGGGGAACAACTCAAAACAAAAGGACGTCAGCAAAACTGAGTAAAAGTATAATATAATGAAAACGTACACAATAATTATAATTTGTAGTAAACTGAATTCAGAGTTAAAATTCACCGTCTCGAAACCAAACCACAATACTTTAAAACATCGTAGTCGAAATCAAAACCAACAAAAATATATTTTTCACCACCTGTGTGCCAAGGTCCTACCCTTGCACGGTCTAGAGGTATCACCTGTGCTTAGTTCGACTTATATAGTGCGCACCTCTCGCATTTGGACAGTCAGTAGGATGATGCTGCCAAAGGAGAAAGTCTAACTACCTAGCAAGTGGGGGCCGGTTACCCCACACAAATATAACTCGGGCCAAGAGTTCAGTTTTGGGACGAAGTCCCAGGAACTTCGTAAACGCAACTTAAACCAACTAGACCAACAGAGCTCCCAGAGTCTGTTATACTCTCCAAAATTTTTACCGAAACAATACCAATGTGTGACTCATGTCACAAGTTCAATATTCAAAATATTACGAGTATCATAAAAATTCACCATTGATAAAATAATTTATAAAACCGCTTTAAAAATATAATTTGAAAAGCACATGCTCTTTATTTAAATGTGAAAAGGGTAAAACGTCCTTACCTCTCAAGACGGTCAATCCAAGTTAAGATATATCCCAAAAATTCTTTTTCTTCAAATCCACCGTCTACGATTAATATAAACCAAATCAATAATTATCTACTTAATATATAATCGAGTCTATCTCGATAAGGCAACTAGTACTAGTAACATACGATCTCACCTCACGTAACCCTCTGACTCTCATTACCTACACTAACTTCCAACCCGTGTGTCAAAACCCTTCACTAATCATATAAATCTCCCTTCCACGTAACCTTGCTCAACCAACAACCTAAATCACCATTCTTGCTTTATTAATGTGTACTCATGATTAAAACACCAACACCCTAAACCTATCATCCTCAAGCTAAAAGACAATCAAAAATACAAACAGAGTATCAATGCCCTCAATACGACGCCTCAAAATAACACTGCAATTTCGACCCACACGACAGAATTTAGCTGACCCGTCATCGACACTCAAATATCAATATTTACGGCCTTCTTTCCACCACAAATTGATAATTAAGGGCAATAGGATATACACCCAAACGATATTTAATCAGATTCGTTAACTCATCAGCCCTACTCACAAAACTCGGTTTATATATAAAAGGAAAACGAATAAAGATCTTTGATAGAATCAGTACTTACAGTCTCATGAAGGAGGATGTAAAAGTGTGTTGATATAACCAAGGATCAAGACTCGGTTTCACAACGGCGATCAAAGTAAAAGAAAATAGAGGGAGGAGGGTGTACGCAGTAGTGTGCGGCAGAGTAGTAAGAAAGATATAAAGAATGATGGGGTGGGTTAGGGATACGTAGATGTAGGGTTTACTACTACCACTACTACTACCACTACTACCACCACCACCACTACTACTACTACTATTATTATTATTTGTGAAATATAAATCCCATATCTCAGTGTCGGTGTGGAATATATCTTCATCTGGAAAGGCCCAAGTATCGGTGTATCCGTCTTCAGATACCGGACTTTCGTCAAGAAACTCTGCTACTACCCGGCCTTTGATGGCTTTTAACGGTACAAACTTGAGGTCGAATTCTGCCAACATTAAAGTCCATCTGGACATTCTGCCGTTAAGAATGAGCTTCTCGAACAAGTACTTGATAGGATCCATTTTGGATAAAACATGTACCTCGTGGCTAAGCATATAGCGTCGGAGCTATTTAGTGGCCCAAACTAAAGTTAGGTACGTCTTTTCGAGCATTGTGTACTTGCACTCATATTCTAGGAACTTCTTACTGATGTAGTAAGTAGCCCGTTCTTCTGAATCAACTGTCTGGGCCATCATAGCCCCCATGGCTGTCTCGGTCATTGTAAGGTATAACGATAGAGGCACACCGGGTTGAGGTGGCATTAATACTGGCGGTGCAGACAGAATCTCCTTGATTTTATCAAAAGTTGTTTGACATTTATCGTCCCATAGTACCCGTTCTCCTATCTTCAGTTTCTTGAAAATGGACTCACATACCATGGTTAGCTTTGAGATGAATCGGCTGATGTATTGGAATTTCCCGAGAAACCCCCTTATTTCTTTTTCGGTTTTGGGTGGCCGCATCTCGGTGATGGTCTTGATTTTAGCTGGGTCGACCTCGATGCCGAGTTGGCTAACGATATGGCCCAGTAATTTGCCCGATGTTACCCCAAAACTGCACTTTTGAGGGTTTAGCCTCATATTGTACTTACGCAATCGGGTGAAGAACTTCCTTAGGGCCGTGATGTGCCCACTTCGATCTTTGGATTTGACAATCATATCGTCCACATAAACCTCTACTTCTTTATGCATCATATCGTGTAATAATGTAGTGGCAGTTCGTTGATAAGTGGCCCCGGCGTTGATGAGCCCAAATGGCATAACGGTGTAACAGTAAGTACCCCAAGGTGTAATGAAGGTGGTCTTACTCATGTCTTCCTCCGCCATTTTGATCTGATTGTATCCGGCATACCCGTCCATAAATGATAGAAGGGCATGATCGACCGTGTTATCCACCAGTATGTCGATGTGGGGCAACGGAAAATCGTCTTTTGGGCTGGCCTTGTTAAGGTCCCGGAAGTCCACACATACTCGCACCTTACCGTCCTTCTTGGGAACCGACACGATGTTTGCAACCCAGTCTGGATATTCAGATACTTGCATAAAGCCTGCTTTGAATTGCTTGTCGACTGCTTCTTTGACTTTGAGAGATTATTCGGGCCTCATTCTTCGTAGTTTCTGTTTTACCGGCTTACACCCGTCCTTGATGGGTATACGGTGTTCAGCTATTTCCTGATCTATCCCCGGCATGTACTTGTAGGACCATGCGATGACGTCTTTGAATTCTTGGAGGAGGTCTGTGAATTGTTGTCTCTCCTCGGGATCTAAGGATAAACCTAATTTAAGCATCTGAGGCTCTAAAGGGGTTCCTACATTGATGGAATCGGTTTCCTCAATTAGCGGATCTCGGGATTCTCTTTGTTTGAGTTGCTCGATTAGATGCGGAGGTAATGGTACTTGTTCGTCGGGTTTCTCAATATCAACGGTTTTCGGATGTCCGAAACCATTGGCAATGAGAGTCATTCTAGGCATGGAGTGCTTAAGGGTACATGTCTTTATCTTTAGGTCCCGTGCCACTCAGCTTTGAGCCGGCTAAGGATCAAAGTTGACTTGAACGGTTTCCGAGTCCCCATAATTGACTCGGTGGCGACTCCACAAATCGGCAACGAATTCAGTTCACTAAAAAGGTCGCCTTACCAAACATAACGACCTTTATATATTTACAACCACGACTCGATCGATTCCAAACGGAAACACGGGTGCCCTCACCCGTCTAGTATAAGTCCGGATCGTCATCCGAATCGAGGTCCGACACATCGCCCCGTACGCGAGATCGAACCGGCCTCCGATCGGGAGGGGGCCGCGTGGGTGGCCTCCGCCACACGTTGAGAAACTGGGCCGGTACCGCGAAGGCGTGCGCGGGGCGCCGGGCGGTGCGGACGGACGTCCACAAAAATATATTTAAAAAACGTGGACCAATCAAATCGCTCGAAAAGTTCCTGCTTTATTAATATATACTAGTTTTGATGCCCATGCGATGCATGGGTGTAACAATAACGTTACTAATCAACTTTAATACTCCCTTTTATAATTATTGACTGCGATGGAATGATTACGATTATTTCAAATAATTATCATTTTAGAGGATTAGCACTCCACGTTTGCATGTATTTTATACGAAAAGTAGCAAACACAGGTTATGATGCTACACTTAGGCGGTTGACTTGTCAAATTCGACTCGACCCATAAACCCGACCCTAATTTAATACATTTTTTTACTTTAAAGTTGTAACAAATTAGGCGTTATTCGAAATTATTTTTGAGCATGACCCATATACCCCGACCAGTGACATGTCTAGTGTGTACATAAGCTACGTGGCTAAAACAAACGATGCTCATCATAATACTTAGTCACTTTCAGCAATTTTAATGTCTGTGACAACTCGGGAAAGTAGTGATTGAGTCCCTCTACCTTGCTCAATTGTGAAAGCAAACCCCTTAACTCTTGATTGAAGCAATTAGACCCCTTAACTTTGCCAATATGTGAAATTAAACCTTTGTTTATTTTTTTTCGATCAATTGCTCAATTTCTTGTCAATATCTGATTACTATCAATAAATATTTTATCCCAATATACACCAATATAATATGTATACGTATAGAAATACATATTCCCAAGTACGGAGTAGTACAAAAAAAAATACTATTCGTATTCGTAATGTACATATTCGTATATCTCAAGTTGTTCGATAAAATATCCTAATATATATACGATATCTCTAATAGAGGCAATATTGTTTGCTTGAAAGCTGGAGACGATAAGAACTCACAAACAAAACTTAGGGAGCAAGCTCAACCTGAGAGTTGTTAGAGAGATTCCAGAGAATAAAAGAAGAAGAAGAAGAAGAAGACGACGACGAAGATTTGGTTTTGTTATTGAATGAATTGTATGTTTACATTGAGTATTGTATTTATACAATAATGATGTACGTAACAAACTTTTAACTACTTGAATTACTTTCTAACTAACTCGACTTACTTTAACGAATGATTGTCCTTATTAATATAGAATTTCAATCACTTTATCATAATTTATCGATCTGGGATAATATACTTAAGTTTATAATCTTATGAGCTTTTTTAATACTCAAAAGATTGTTGATCGATATCTAAAAATGAATGATCTGTCTTATTTATAATATAAAATTCCATCACTTCATCATAGTTTTTCGATGTGAGATAATTTCTACCTAAGTTTATAATCTTCTGAGCTATTTTTAAGACTCAAAATTTTTTTGGTTGATAACTAAGAACGAATGATTGCTTTAAGTTTTTTTAAGACTCAAAAGATTGTTGGTTAATATCTAAGAACGTATGCTCTTAATCTTAGGAGCTTTTTTAAGACTCAAATAAAAGATTGTTAGTTGATCTCTATGAAAGAATGATTTTTTTTTTTGGAAAATTCATTGATTCTCATTCATTGATTGTACCGTTCTTATTTATAATAAAAAATTTAATCACTACCTGATCACAATTTTTCGATATGTGATATTTTTACTTAAGTTTATCATCTTACTAAAAATTTTTTTTGTTGATATACAAGAACGAATGATATCTCTTATTTATAATCTCATGAGTAGTATATAGAATATCATCACCCTATTATAATTATTCGATAAATTTTTTTTACTTAAGTTTATATTTTTATGAACTTTATTTAAGGCTCAAAAGATTGTTGGTTGATATCTAAGAACGAATGAATGATTACATTTAGGGTTTTTCTATGGGGTGCCCCTCAACTATTGGCTTTTCCAAGTGGTACCCCCGCATTTTTCGAATTACATGGTGTAGCCCTAAACCTTACTTATCACTCGATATCATAACCAAAGTGATAAGTGTATTACAATTATTTTTTAAAAAATAAATAATAACATATTAATCAATCCAAATTAATGCGTTAAACCACCTTTTTTTCTTTACCATTCACCAAGCCACCAAATGCTCATCACAACGCACCTATATCGTCGGCCGACGTCGACCTATCTCCCTTACTCTTTTAAATCCTTCAACCTTAATCTCTTCGTCACCCCTATGTCGTAGTGTAGTGGAATGAAGTTTTTCGAGTAAAGGATGCAAATTGAAGAAATATATCATGGTTGATGAAAGTAAAATAGGGAATAATCACTACTTATATCATCAATTGAGAAATTTTCGTTGGAAAATTTTAACTTTGGTTACAATATAGAGTAATTTACAAAGTTTAGGGGTACACCTTGTAATTCGAAAAAGGCAGGGTACCACATGGAAAAGTCGATAGTTGAGGGGTAGCCCATAGAAAAACCCTTACATTTATTTATATAGAATTTCATCACCTCATCATAATAATTATTTTAAAAATTCAAAAAAAATTTAAATTAAAACTATAATAATTATTTAAAAAATTCAAAATTTTACTTTTATAATTGTTGAGGGTAAATAAATAAATATTACAACAACTATTGAACAAAATTGACTAAGCGTTTCATGCTATTGCGGTCCAATTTTTGTTGCCTATGAAATGATACTCGTCGATTTATATAGTGATAATTTTCAAAGTCTTAAATGAGGTAGATTGTTTTTTCTTATACAAATTTTTGTATTCTTTATTTAAATTTTAAAAAAAAGTCTTAGATGGAGTAGGATTTTTTTTCATATACAAATTTTTATATTCTTTATTCAACTTAAAAAATATATTAAAAAACTTTGACCAATCATATAAAGAAATCAAGTCTTAGGTGGAGTAGAATTTTTTTTATAATCTTTATTTAATCTAAAAAATATATTAAAAAACATGGACCAATCATATCGCTCGAAAAGTTCCTGCTTTATTAATATATATTGATTGATTGATTAACTGATTGAGTAATCATATATTATATGAGAAAAAATGCGTGGTGTAGAAAAATATGATTAAAATATTGTGTTCGTAATTAAGGTTAGAGAGTTAAATGTGACGTAAACGTGATACTGTAAAATATCATTAAATATGTGTCGTATAGAAAAATATGATTAAAGTATTCTGCCCGTAAATAAAGTTAAAGACATAAAAATGGTGTAAACGTGATACTGTAAAATATCACTACATAATGAGTGTTCATATATAATATTTTTTCTTATTTAATTTTCATATTTAATTTATTTAATCTATTTACATATTTTTATTATTAAATTATTGAGTGATATATGATTAAGATATGTGTAACATTGAATTACAACTATTGAGAAATATATAATCAAAATATGTGTAGTATAGAATCAAATGATATGTATCACAAAAATTGAAATTAAAATTAAAATTATGTAATTACGACATGTTTATGACATGTTTTATAATTGAAATTAATTATTTATGACATGTTTTATATAGTGATGACACGTGGCAGTTGAAGACGTTATTGATTTTTGTTTTAATATAATATATATGAAAATAATATTTACATTATATTACTCCCTTGTTTCATAACCAAACACACAATTTGCTTTTTGTACATTTGCCGAGACGTGTTTTAAACCATCAATATCTTTCATTTTACATTATTAAAAATTATAAAAATTTGATATTCTTAATTTACTCATATAGACGAATCAAACAAGATCTCACGTGACTATATTTTCTTTTGTAGATTGTCGAGAATATCGAATATTCTCTTCATTTATGAATAGTGTCAAAATTGGTTTTGGTGTGTTTGTTTTGAAGGGAGGGATTAATAGTAAAGTGATATTTTAGTAAATTGCGTTTTGGCGTCAAAAAATTTGTTTTATTATATAGTACTACTGCCTCTCATCCATTCAATTCTTTACGTGGGGGGCTTTTTGTGAGGGAAAGAAATGAACCTATATAAAAATTAAATGGATAAAAGAAAGTGCTATATAGATGAATGTACAATGGACTAAGTTTTACCAAAAAGAAACGTAAGAAAAATAAAGAAGCAAATAAATTTTGTCTAGTCTTTTGGCGCCTTGAATGATATGTGTGCTCTACGCCTCTACCTCTTTTTCAATTCTTTCCTTCAAATATATAAATGTCAAAAATTTACACCATTTAAACTTCCCAATTTCTTCCCCTATCTGTCTCATCTTTCTCTCTCTAGAATCATCTTCAATCCACCATCATTCCTGCTATTTCCTTATTATTTAAAAATCAACAACAATGACTTTTACTGCCAAAGTTCAAGCCTTACCCCCATCATTCTACTCTTCTTCTTGCATAAACTTCCATAAGTTCAATCACCCACCTCCAAAATCCAATCTTCTGAATCTTTTCAACCTTAAACCCTTAGATTTTCAATCTTTACCCCTCAAGATTATCAATCGCGTGAAAACCCCCACCCCAAAATGTGTACCCGACTTTTGGTAGGATGAGGTTTGGTGCAGATAATGATTCTCAAATTACCAAAGGCTTTTGTTCTTGTTTGATCTTTTTGCTTGATGGTGCTTACCCTTCGGACATTTTGAAGGTATTCATTTACTCCGTTTCTTTCATTTTTTTTGAAGTATTTATGTGATTTTTACCACTTTTATTTTTTCTAATCACACTTCTTTCCTAGCAGGTGACCCACTTACTTTAGTCCTTCTTTCTTTACTTTTACTTATTAGTTTTACTTATTATATTATTTCTCTTAACAAATGTGACAATTTCAAGATGAAAGAAATCAATTAAACGGATGAACTATATTTTAATTCTTGAAATTCATTACCATCATCTTTTTTTTTAAAAAATAACTGTGTCCCCACGTTCATATGAGATCATTCCATGGATTCAGTCATTGGTTTCGCCCTTCATTTATTTTTAAGGATTATTTAACAACAATAATATCAATTATAAGACGTCTTCCCAAAATAATATCAATTTTAATAAATTTGAGAATAATACGTATTATTGGAGTAGTTAAACCAAGGTAGTATAGATGACCGGTTACCTGTAGAACCCATCCACCTTCCTTTTCTCCTTTTAATTTTATTTAACGGTAATAATACCCAATTATAGAGTGTCTTTCGAAAATAATTCCAATTTTAATAAATCTGAGAATAATACGCATTTTTGGAGTAGTTAAACCGGAGTAGAACAAGTAGGTGACAAGCTACCGGTAACTCGTCCACCTTTCTTTTCCGCTTTTCATTTATTTCATATTAGTTCACTCATTTTCATTCACTCACTCAATATACGGAGCATTAAACGTCATTAATGTCTTCTGCCTTTCTCTTACTTCAACTTCCGAAGAATGATGAAAGTGAAGTGATGGAGAGAAAGGATGAAAGAGAGAAGTAAGGAGGAGTAGACCTGACAAAACTGACCCGATCCGAATAAGTCAAACTGAACCCGACCTGACACTCAAACTGAAGACTTAATTTTGACTCGTAATCGGAATTGACCCGAGCTAACCCGAAACTGACCCGACTATTATCATAGAAAATGAGTCGATATCCCTAAAAAAGTTAAAAACAACAAACCTGAGAATGATCTGAACCCGAAATTATCCGATCCGACCCGAATTCAACCTTATTATTATAACAAGAAAGTGGCCCGACATGAAGTTAACCCAACCCAAACCCGACTCAGTTCACCTGTTATCCAAGTCAAAAGAGGAGGATGGGGATAAGTAACAGGTTAAATATTAATAAGGTAACCTGATGTAGCAGGTTATAAAGTTAGCTATACCACCCTAGTTTATTGTCAGATTTATTGAAATTGTTATTATTTTGGGAAGACGCCTATATTTGATATTATTGTCGTTAAATAATCCTATTTTTAATTGTAGAAATTTGTATGCTTTTGACACAGGTTAATTTTGACGAACAATTGTTTATCGGTTCTCGGGTTTGAACCCTTAACCAAGTGGCCAACCGGAGTCAAGGAGGTAAAAGGGATGGTAATTTTTTTAATGATCATGGTGTGTTTAGGTGCATGTTTTCCTCCAGAGGACAAAAAATTAAATCCTAATTATTCTAATCATGCCTTTAAACAGTCGTCTATATACGACCATGGATGCAGCCAAGTGATTTTATCTTTGGTTGCCTTCCTGCGATTTATGTACTTTATTCCTTCTGTTATGATTGATGGAATATTTATGTATTACAACTTTACAAGGTATCTTTTGGGAAGGATTTAGAGATAAGCCCACTTCTCAGGAAAATTCGGTAAACAATCGCTTTCCTACTTCTGAGAAGGACAATTTGAGAGTGGGTATCAGAAACTCGGAGGCAGTATGGTTGATTTCACCAGCACATCAGAATGGTCAATGTTCTACTACTATTATCAATGTTGATGCAGGTTGGTTTCGTAATGGGAACGCGTCGGCTGGTTGGATCATCACTGGTGTTGGACAACATGGAGGACATTATGCGACAAGATCTGGAAGTATGAGTTTTTTAGCTGAATCTCCATTACAAGCAGAAGCATTAGCTGCTATTGCAACACTAAGATGGGCTCTGTCAGCCGGTTTGCTCCATGTTACTTTGAAAACTGACTCCTTACAACTTGTTCGGCAACTGGCTGAGGTGCAGGACAAGCATCATTGCATTCGAGATATCATTTCAGAACTATTAAACATGTCCGCTTTTTTTCATTGTGTAGCTTTTAAATATATTCCCCGAAACTTTAATACCTGTGCGCATAAATTAGCTTCTAAAGCTTTACGCAAAGGTTAAGGTAGGATTGTATTTTCCTTCGGCAAAAAAAAAAAAAAAAAAAAAAAAAAAAACTTTACAAGGTATCGTTTTGTGCGTATTCCAATTAAAGATTTACAAACCTATTTATACGAGCTACATTATATACATTTACGGAAAGAATTTATGGTATGTTTGAGAACTTGAATTTGTATTTGAATTTCGGATTTGTAATATTTCAAGCGTTTGGAAACTTGAGATTTGAATTTGAAATTTTGACAAAATTCAACCTAGTTTAAATTTGACTCGCTCAAATTCTTAGTATATTGGCAGTCATTTCAAATCTCTCACTTATTATTTTTTGTTTTTTCCGCATAATCTTGTTAGAATATATTTTTTTTCTTTATTTTTTTTCCGTATTTGAAAATTTATATTTTTCTAATGATAAAGGTTTAAAAAAATGATGACCTTGACTCGAATCTACTCGCCCAAATTCCAAATCCAAATCCAAATCCAAATCCAAGGGTACCCAAACACAGTTTTGGATTCGGATTTGAATTCTAGAAATTCAAATACTAGAATTGAATTCATGATATTCAAATCAATTCCGAGTACCAAACGCAACCTAAGGGAATTATATGTACCTTAATGTACATCAATTAATTTGGCATAGGAAGAAGATATGAGCCAACTGCTCTTTTGGAATGATTATGGACATTACCACCTTCTTTATAACAACTTTTGTTGGTTGATTTTTTTTATTTTTATTTTCTTTTGATATGATGAACGAATGCTCAAGTAGAAAGGTAAGAGGCTAGGTTTTGACATCAATAAAATGGGACAAAAGAAAGTGGGCAAGTTGAGGTTGTTCATTAGCAAATGGTGTTCTTAGAACATGAGTATGGGGGATGAGTAGCAGGCGCGGCTAATAGGAGTGCATGGTGAGCGGAGGAACTGGGCCTCATAATTTTCTTTCTGAGAATTTACGCTATATACAAAAATATGAGATATTATAAACACTTATGGCTTGTAGTGGAGTGGTTTGAGTGTTATCCACCTCACGAGAGATCATGGAACTACTGTGGATGCAATTCTATTTTTTTTTTAATATTAAGTCCTGCTAGCCTTTTATTTTTATAAGAGTCTCAAATTCGAGACTCGAACTGGGTCTCCGAATTTTTTAAGACACCCTGATATTGAGTAGACAAGCATCTTTACATTCGCACAAGTGAATGATTAAGTAATGCATGTTCGTTGTTGCAAGGTGAAAGCTGAGGACTTGACGGACATGAACGTCGGACTTCCAGTTCGTTCTAGAGTCAACAGTTGGCATAATGTATTGGTGAATATGCAAGAGAGAACTAAAAGCTTCCTTCTAGAAGAAGATCAAGAATTATGCCAAATTAATGACCGGTTGGAATCGTTTCCTTCTTTGGGTGTTACTGTTGATCCAATCATTACTAAAGGTAATTTGTCTTTGCACCTCATCCCCTTGAAATGCGAGAATCTTCTTCTTCGAGTTCATTTACTTGATGGACGTGTTTGATGTTAACTTCTGTAGGCAGCCTTACCTTGTGGACTTTCACGAAAATTGACTAGCATAATTTAATAAGATATCATTTGCCTGTTTCCTAACACTTGTTACATATCAATCCAAAGTTCTCTGAGCGTATGCCTACAAAGAAATGGGATTGGAAAATTGTCTCCCAACCAATTTGGATTCAACCGTCGCCCTTTCGTTGGTATGCGATTGGCGTCTTTGGATTTATTTTATTTAATGCTCATCTTCTTTACTTGGTAGATAGCATCACTCATGGTGAGAAGTCACTATTCTTGGCATCTAATTCACTTATATAATCTCCGCATGATATTTTTGTTATTTTGTTATGAGATTTTACAGTTTGACATGTCTCTGAAAACTGTAGACAGTTCATTTGCCATAAATGTTTCTCCGATTCATTAAGGCTATGTTTTATGAAATCTCTCCATGTACATTCTTGATTGGATTTACATTACCTCGAGAGGACCAGGAAGCATTCGAAATGAGTTGACACATGGCAAAATCCTTAATAATTATGATTTGTGACCACAATTCCAGAACCGAAACAGAAACATACCTAAAATGATCCGTTCAAAACATGATTAAAAGTCTGAAATTTATGCTACAATATTAGGGAAGATATCACTGGTTAAAACTATAGACTTCAAATTATAAGCATTATTGGGCAAATCGACTATAGAAATTTTTGAAGGTTGTTACTATCAGAGGATTTTAAAGAAAAAATAGTGTTCTTGTTACAAATTCAGTGTACTGGATTCAAGACTGAGGTTGATGAGTGTTCTTTAATTTAAATGCATAAATTGTGATAAGAACTCAATAAAAGTTACTCCGTAATCTATGCTGTTTTTGTTATAGAGCCTTACTGTGCAGTGATTCAATTTCAGATTTAACTTGGTAAAAAGCTATTCATGTTTAACCTCTATATATGAACATTTGTTAAGAAGCATTATCTAGCTATATAAAAAATTATTATTGTGCTTAGGTAGTGTATGATACTCCCCAATGTTTTTTCCACTTACAAATGACATAATGATTATGAAAATTGATAAAGAAACGTAATAAATTGTAGAATGGGGTTGAAGAGGTCAAATCACAATAAAATTGTAGACACCCGCATTTTGACTGCTAGGTGTCTACGACAGTTTCTAAAAAATACCCGATGATGATCGGACGCTAACATGCTTCTATGCGCTCGGATACGGGCTCAAATCCATTAATCGCTGGCTAACACACTTACAGAGTACAAATCTCGCCAAACGGACCTCAAATCCAGGCCCAGTGGATCATTCCGAGTCAAACAAGACTAATTTGGGCCAAAACCGACACCGGAATTAAAACCGACTTTTCACGATTGGGTCAACCCAGGTCAAAGTCGTTTCCGAGACACACAAAACAGCCATACAATCCTCAAAAGTCCAAGTCAAACACAAAACCCATCAAACATCCAAAGTCAAGGTCCAAAAAAACTGATCTGCGCGACCCAACTGGGCCACTCGATCGAGTGACCCTCCCACTCGATCGAGTGGGCCTATTTCGAGCCCGACGGCTGGCATAACGGGCCACTCGACCGAGTTGGCCTCCTACTTGGTCGAGTAACCATAAACCGGGTGCCCTAGCTTTTCTTATATAAGCAACCCCCATGCACACATCTTCAACACTTTTGACACATCCTTTTACAACCCTAGCAAACCCTAGAGCAATCATACACACACTACGTCCCTACAAACCCTAATCAAGACCTAGTAATCCTACACTAGCAAAAACCCTAAACCTAGTTTTAGGAAATCAATCCCGAGCCACCATAACTTAATCTACATAAAACCTCGAAGACTCTTGTGTTGAAGCCACGGTTACGAGTCCGCACCGAGACAAGAACATGTAGGTTGAGGGTGTCAAAACCCTTTCTCTCCTTCCTCCCTTTCTCACGTCATCTTCATCTTCTTTTTTCGTTTTTTTTCGTTTTTGTTATTTTATTTATTGCACCATAATATCGATAATACTCATAATATTAAAGTACTAAAATATTTATCGATTTGTGTCGAATAAGAAGGATACCGGGATAAGGAAAACCGCATACACAAGTGTACTGCACACGCGTCGCCGGTCGCTTATCCCGGTACCCCGATTATTTGATTATTGAGATAAATCAACTTAACGTTATTATTTCTCGTCATCATCATAATTTTGCATCCATCAATTTTCAAATCAATTTTAATAAGGGTCGAAACCCGTTGATACGGATCCGACATCACAATCCCTAGGGATTTATTTCGATGTCGGAGAAGTCGAGGGAATCAAGTCCTTTTTTATTCAAGCAAAGCGTCGATTTTAGATTCGATACCAATTCCATAATTGGATATCGAATCTAACAATCAAGTCATATGAATTAATTAACGTGATTTACTCATATCACGATAATTAATTTAAAACGACTAAAATCAATTTATCTTTTTTTTTTTCTATTTCACTCTAATATTCCATATCGATTCAAGTAATCGAATATGGGATACAACGAGTATTCAAAATTAGAATCGAGTATAAATTCAACAAAATTTATATTCGGTTCAACAAAATTCGCGATTTATAAAAAACCAAGTCGAACATAAATTGTGCAATATTTATGTCCGATTCGATAAAACCGTCGAATTATCAAAAATCAAAAGCAATTTCAAAATCAACAATTAAATAGCAAACAAACCAAGTTCGTACAGGTGCCACTCGACCGAGTGCCTTAGTCACTCGATCGAGTGACCCTAAAATCGAGTCAGAACGTTAATTGCGACCACCACTCAATCGAGTCTCACAGTGACTCGGTCGAGTGGCCACGTACTCGACCGAGTTGGTCAATAACTCGGCCGAGTACGGTCTGTAGCGCAAAACAGAATCACCTTTTTCAGGTCTACTCGATCGAGTCTGTCGACCACTCGATCGAGTAACCTCATAACGACTCAAACAACGAGTCGTACATTATTCTATTTTCTAAACTCGGTAGTAATTTCTGACTTAAGTCAACACGTGCATAATTAATCACGTGTACACTATCCTTTTCAAACCATACGTCATCATATTTGCATCTTTTCAATTCATCTCATATTTGCGCAAACCGTTATTATTCGTTATATTATTACATCGTTACTAACGCGTTTGTTATTTCTTTTGTCAATTTAATTATTGTTCGTTTATTGTACTAAATGAACCCACATGCTAAAATTCCACTGTGACATAGAATTAATTGCGTTAAATTGACTTAGAAACCCGTTTCAATTCCATTCACATGTTTAGGAAAAATAATCGTTGCATATCATTTTTAATTTCCCGTTTTACTAACGCGCGTATTGTAAGTCATTCGAATTCTTAGTAGAGGCCGCTAATGTGCGGGCGGGGTTGGGTGTCCTTTGTGGGCTTCCCAACACGTACCCTCACCCCTTACTCAGAACCTCGATTTTCGGATGCCCGAAACCGTTGGCGCACGAGAGTCATTCAATACACGATATCCGATAATGTCGGTATCGGTATCAAATGCAAAGGGACGAGCCCAATAAACTCTGACATCGGAAATGGGCCGTATTTTTTATACGGCCCACTACGACATAGAGTGGGCTCGAATGGTTCCGAATAACCACAAAATTCGGTGGCGACTCCACATAGACCTAAATTTCGATTCGATCCATTCTCATATGGAGATTCATTCGCCTACCCAAACCCGCGCGTGGCCGCGTCGGGGTGGACCTATGTCATGTCCACAAAAATAACCAATAAAAAAAGTACATTTGGCGTAAAAGGTTAATTAGAGGGGTATATGTGTAAATATAAAAGGTAGATAAGGGTTTTATAGTAAATATTCTCTACCATACACTACTACAGAACCCTTGATTTCTTGACACTTTAAAGGTAGGTACTCGTCGCTTTAAAGCGTGGAGAATTTTATTCTCGACACTTTCGAAAAGCGTGGTGAATTTGCGCATCAGGAATTCTCGTCGCACTTTTGTGTCGTCATTTTCGACGCTTTAAAACGTTGAATATTTTATTCATGACGCTTTTCTGCGTCACCACATGTACACCAATAATATGCAACCTTGACGCTTTTCTATGTCGAGGTATTTTTTCCCGGTCTAATTATTTTCTAAGGCGAGACTTTCTACTATTAAAAGTGTCGAGAAATAATTATATAAAATTCAGTTATCAACCTTTGACATAATAAAAGCATCGAGAATCTGATAATAATGAATATGTTAATAATAAATTTCGATCCAACATCTAACTCCTTGCGATTGCAGATTTATGTTGTCTAACTAATACAGACGACTCTAGATTTACTATAATAATACACAAAGATCGAGTTGGTCCTATTGTTAATAATTACTAACAAGCTAGAGTCACGTACAAATTAATAAAGGTTCATAAAACAAACACTTAATTAAATTAGAATAACCTCCAAATATATATTTCGCAATGAATAAAATTTCGTAAGACGAACACCTAGAGTAATATCCTACCATATATTTCGCAATCCAAAGTAGCAATAAAAAACCCTAGACAATTATTATTTAAAAAGGACATGTCTTCCTCCCAAAAAAAGTTCTATAAGTGAGTCGATTATGTCATCCATCAATTCCGTCATCTCCCTTTTTGTGTTCTAGAAGATCCTGCAATGGTACAAAAAATATGATAAGGAAAAATGAAGATACCATATAAGAAATGAGCCATAAATATGAAGGTCAGAAAAATAAGAAAAGGATATTAGATAAATAAAATACCTACGGATCAGCCATAATGTGCAAGATGGTCTTTGCAAGATTTTGAAAGTTATTTGGTATATTTAACAGTAGATATACCTCTAACTTTTAGAAAAAAGAAAAAGAAAAATGAGAAGAAAAGAAAGGAATAGAAAAGAACATGAGTTTTAGAAGTTCATAAGTATAAGCTTACCAGAAACTCCTCTGTTAGTGTGTCTTTCACAAAAGTTTTATCTTCCCTCGTATGAGTTTGCTTGAATATCTCCAATTCACTTTGGTCTCTCATATTTTTCTCTTCATGTTCATTGTTAAAACTCAAACTAGTTATAGCACAAAAGTTATCATACACCCAACTTATTAATTAATATATAAAGAGGGACAAATGGTAGAATGAATACAATATCGACTCATATATTAGCAAATCTTGTTGAGCCTGTTGTATGGACACGGTTCTAGGTTGTTCGTTACCAGATTCGCCACTCGTATTAAATCCCATATCTTTATCCTATCTTTCTCAAGTGAGTCATCAAAAATGTCATCAGCTAATTTTCCCAAACTGAGCCTAAAATCGAATAAAAATGTATACCAAGTGAGTATAATAAAGTCCCCTCATTAATCATATGGAAATTTGTTAGGAGACACCCGAATCTCTCCGAACTTACATACCCATGAACCCAAACAGATTACAAACACAATCTCGGGAAATAAAGGGAATTGCTTCAGCAATTAAGGATCACGAGATTCACAACCCTAAGCCGCAAGATAACTCCATTTGTAGATGGACTATTAATTCAGATAAGTATTAATAATCCTACATGTATGCCATCATCACCAAATGTTTTGCACCAAGAGCATCTGACCAAAGAAAGAACAACTAAAGTAGCTATCTCAACTCCCAACTTCTCAAGTCTCAAAATCGATTAAAATTATTAAGAATTTATTTTAACATCGCATGAGTCATAATAGGCAGAATATACAACGATACCAGCATGATCAAAATTAGCTGAGAATATAAGGAGAGGTTGCGATCCTTTCAAATGATTACCGGTAAGCTTCAACTCTTCCATCGTGTGCACTAAAGCGTGAAAAGAAGATCATTTCGAGGTATAGGAGAAAAGATCAAAAGTACTGACAAACTCGGGATTGGCAGCCGAGTGGCAAACTATGTCACTCTGAGAAGTATGGAATAAAACAACATTAGGAGACAATAACTTGCATTCACCAAGAATTTGACGGATGGACCATTCAGTGACTTAGCCATCCACAAGTAAAGATCCTTATGTTTCCGGCACTGGCAAAGACAAGGAATTCATAAGCATAAATGAATAAGATGACAGTCTAAACGACCATATGTCCAAAATCACAATCACAAACAATTAAATTCTACTCAAGTACTTAAAGCACTTACTGCACTGTCACTTAGCAGTATGCAAGAATGTATGATTACACGTTGCTTTAATGATTTAATTGTTAACATAAAGCCTATAGACAGCCAAATGTGTTTGGGAATGACGAATCTAACAATAAACATAGCTCAGTAACTTGGTTCAAAATCTCGCTATCGGTCATAGTCTTCGTACAGCCATATCGATACGATCGGTTGTTAATCGGTCGTCGCGGATGGACAGCGGTGATCCTCAGTGATTTCTCATTAAAGATATACAAAATCCCACTGTAGAACGTAGACAAATTTTTTCCATTAGTGTACAGAGTGCAAGAGCAGATGTACCTTGCAGGAATTGTCAGAAGTGAATCCATCGACATGTACAGTTACTGCATCTCAAGTTAACTAATAAACCAACAAAGTGCAGGAAAAAACTTCTACCCCTATCATTTTAGAGGGACTGAAAATACAGGACTACTTTGTCGACAAGATGTATATGTTGAGTTTGGAATCAGGGATCCATTACATGATTCTCAATTGGCGTCAATTCAGCATTTCATGATTGATTTAAAAACTAGATAGTTCATACTTCATACTACCTCCACTTACCCTGACGTAGAGACCTTACATATGTAGAAGGTTGTATAGTGTGGCCTCAACAAGTGAAAACATACCACGCATCAGTACATTTTATTGTTGATAAAATGCAGCTTCTGATATTAACTAGTCAAATGGGAAGTTCCCAACTTTAGAAGGTGGCTATTGAGTTAGCAATTGGAAATTAGAAAGATCAATTAGGTATGAATATAAGAAAATAACATCGTCCACATATCTAAGCCCCTGGAGAAAAGAACTTTTCCCTAAAAATAGTCTAAAATGGATGTTTATTTGCTATTTACTATAAAGTCTGTAATCAACATACTCGGTCAAATAATTAATGAAATGACAAAGAATGCGTACTAACTTGAGTCGAACAATTAAAACATGAAACCATGACCTAGCAAAGTCCATAACTACCTGCAATTCAAGGGCAAGAAAATTACCATCACCAGGTTAGTGGGTTTATATACTATACATGTTCATTCAGGAAAAGTTAAACAAAAGAAACTACGAGTATATTATAATGACGATGAACAAGAAAAACATGTATTCATAATGATCCAAACAATATAGATGAATGATAGTCGTTAAATATTATGCAATATACTAACACAGAAAAACCTTAATTTCAAACAACCTAAAAATTTTATAGATAGTATATACAAAAAACAACTGGGAAGTGAAAATTAGTTTGATTATCCTTACCATTGATGAATTGTGAGCGTGAAATGTACTTATATAGAAGTAATAAAGCAAGGATACAACTTGAAAATCATTGAGTGAGAAATATCCGAGAGAGATGATAGATTATACTCCGTAGATGATAGAGAATTATGGATGCAAATCATAGGATGATTAGGTATCTAAGTAAGTTTGAACAAAATGGTGAATATATAGTACAATGGTACGACCCTAAAGAAATTACTTGGATTCGAAAAGAACAAGAGATAAGATCCTTGCTCGTGTTTCCTGCTAGTTCTTGCATTTCTGGTGTCAAGTAATCTTATATGGCTGCTATGTACACCGCTGCTGTTGCACCCACTCTTTTGTTTTCTGAAAAACTCGTCTTAAAAAGCGGTGAACACGGCCCACTGGAAACTGCATAGAGGGTAAAATCGTCATTTTTTCACCTCAAATACTGTCGTCAAAAAACGTCTTGTAAACATTAAGTAATAGTAGTACAAAACTGCATTACTAGATACTTCATATCAACTTATGGGAATCTCTGTAACTCTGATTTGTCTCACATTACATAACCTCGACAATCTATCTAAACCAGATTATCGAGCAATTGTCAAAGAGATAAAAATTGAGTGAACCTCCACAGGCTGTGCGGCTTTACGCGCTTTCTCACCTTGAAAGGCTGAAACAGAGATGACAATGACGTCACCGTTTCCTTACCACCTGATTCCATCACACACAACCTGCCTCAAATTGAAACTTAATTTAACACCACACAATCCCTAAAAATTACAATTAATTAGTCAGATAACAGAAACACCTGTATCGAATATTGAAGGGGAGTGAATAGTTGTCGCCGATGGGGGTGGGGTTCAAGTTTCAAGTCAAGAGGACATCGCTAACTAGCAAGAGTTTACAACTAGAAGGATCTTACCTGTAATGGAGCGTTTGCTATAGAATACTTCATCATCATATATGGAAAAACCCCGATTAGTTTTGCCAACTGACTTCTAAATGGGTATTGAATTTCGGAAGGGGACAACGAATACAGAAAGAACGACGACCACAATAACGAAAGAATGAGACAACATTAGTATACAGAAGCAATAACGACGATGCGAGAGAATGAAAGCAGGAATCAGCGAGATTTAGTGGAGAAGACAAGGGGATAAAACTCGATGACAATAAGAAGGCAACAAAAAGAACAAAGGACATGCGTAGAAACACTACACAAACGTAGAAAACGACAGCAACAACAGCTAAATACGAACGGAACAAGTATACGAAAGAAGTTACAGCGGCAACGGTAATAACAATAGAAACGCATCATTGGTAGTAACAACACTAACATCGACAATAACAATATCAGCAGCAGCCATACAAAATATCAATAAGAGTAACAAATTGAAGAAATTAAAGAACTACCCGGCCCGTACCTGATAAACAAAATAAATTAATCGATGAAAAACCGTATGTGATAAACAACTAGTCACAATAAAGTTAAATCGATTCAAACCGACAAAGTTGATAAATTGAACAACAAATTCCAAAAATTAATCAACGAAAGATAGTACCTGATGGTAATCAGCGAGATATTTGATCAGAAGTGTGACGATTAAGGATTATAATAATCAGAGCATCAATTGAAGCGTGGATTGGTCGAGATGAGCAACGATGATGATGAATAATGAGCACGCAATAATGGAATAGACTAGATAATATGAATGAGCAGCGTAGCACAATACTTAAGGTAAGAGTTGATTAGGTTTAATTTTGGAGATTCCAAAGAGGAAGGGCGGTTCTTTTTTTCGATAATAGTGGAATTATGATTTTTTTTTTTTTTTTTTTTTTTTTGAACGAGGGAACCGCCCGTAGGCGACAGGCTCGAAGCCTAGAGGCATAGTCTCAAGCCATACAACTCCCACAAGTTCGCGCTTGCAGGGGCTTGAACCTGAGACCCTTGGGCTGATGACCACAAGTTTTAACCACTCAGCAACACCCTTATGGGCGAATTATGAAATTTAGTTTGTTGCTCCTTTCAATATTTGGAAGGTTAGGTTAATTAAACCTATAAAATATAATTTGGTCAACAAGGGAAATTATATAAGAAAAATGGTGGACACTTATAAAAGTGTCCAGCTTAAAGCATCAAGAAACCAAAGGTTTTGTAGTAGTGATATACGGAAAGTTAGTTTTAAAGTGAGAAATTTTCTTTTAAGAAAAATGGGAAAATCTTAGTGGATGAGAGTGAGTATATGGTTCATTGATTGGCAACTAGTTTTGTTTCCTTTCCTTTTTTGTTTGTTGGGCGACTGCTTCAAAGACCCGACAGTAGTAAATGCCCTTGTTTTTTTAGGAAATATTACACCTCCGTTCATCTCGATAATTTGTTTACCTTTGATTAAAATACTCATAACAAATAATTCAAAAGGTGTTGATTGGAACAAAAAGAGTATCTTCTATGATAAAGGGGAGAAATATAGCATTCTATATAATATTTGTACAATTCGCATTCTTTGTAAAAAGGATAATTGTCACACTCACGGGCAACTAAATATATACAAGCCTTGTAAGTCATCGAACACGTACAAATATTTTATGGGTGATAGCAGTTGCTGGGAAACTAATCGGAAGCGGATTGACTACGTCGTAGTAGGCAAGACTAATCATACAAACACAATTATAATACCCACAACATGCATAAAAACCACTACAAAGTAGCAAATGACAAGTAGCAGAGTTGAACCACAAGAATGGACGAGCGATTGATCTAGGAAATAAGAATCTAAGGGCAATAGCAATGGTGCTATATAAGGAGTTTCATATTGCTTAAGGAGCTCCTTAACCATTGTTTCACAAAATAAGGAGCTCCTTATATGGAGTTGGTTTCTAAAACAAAGAACCAACTTCATAAGTTGAGATATTTGTGCATAATTGAATAAAATAATGAATAAAATAATAATGAGTCTCACTAAAAAGTTGAGATGAAACTTCAACCATTGAGGAGAAAATAAGGAGTTTCATATTTGATAGAATAAGTTGATGTGGCCATACCAAAATATGGTATGAAACTTCTACCATTGCTATTGCCCTAAGGAAACTAAACTAGGAAAGTACAAAAAACTACTAATCAAATAGAGAAACTAGGAAGAAGAAGAAGAGATATGAACTAATCTAAACATTGAAAGGGGAGTTTTCAAGTTGATTTTGGTGATAAAACAAGCAAAGTATGATAGTAACGAAATCAACAATAGACAAATACCTCGGTGTAAATCGATACCACAACAATATAATTCATCCACACAAGCAAAACGATCAACTCTCAATAATAACTATCTTTCTTAATTCACAACTCCATGCTCAATAACGTTACACATGAAATATTCATCAGTCCACGCATGGTACCAAACGACATCAACATGTGTCTAGGATTTAGATCAAGGGGAGAAAATAATGGCTTATGCTGAAACAATCACCTCATCTTCAACATGCATATTCCTTTATCTAGACAATCGATTGAAGGCAAACACACTACAATCTATGTCAAGAATTCTAGTAGGGGTCTAGATAAGTGTAAAAACTTCTCTAACACACAAGCAGCAAGTGTACATGCACAACTATATAGTCACTTTGATAGAATCAAAGACCTAGTATATGGAAAATATGCTTACACAAGCGAGAATAGGAATAACATAAGATATATTAAAATAAGAGTTGAAAGTCTTACAAAATGGAAAAAATTACATCATTGGATAAATTCACACTAAGATTTTAGAAAATTAGCCTCTCATATTCCAATAGCAACCCAAATTGATCAAAAAGGTTGAAACTTTATCTTCAATACTATACTACCAACAAGCTAGATCTCGAATAGATTAAAACCCATATCTCTCTAAAATTGAGTTCCTCCCTCTATAAAGTGTATAATACACCCTTAAATACCTAGGGTGATATAAGAAATCAGAATTAGAAGCCCATAAATAAGCCCGTAACAGGAGGAAATAGAAAATGAAATCTGCGATTTTTAAGTGAATTTTGCGGTCTGTGCAAGCTGCGCCCGCAGACTGTGCTAAAACTCGCAGTCTGCGCCTGCGACCCAGATTAACATCTCCGTCTTCTTTCTTCCTCTTTCTCCCTTTTGTTCTTTCGCATGCTTTAGCTTCTTTATTCCCGGTACTCACTTCGAGGTTATGCAACATGGACAAGACGCCTCTGGACTCCCTCGGTTCGCAAGTGTTCGGTTCGAAAATCGATTTTCCATAGCTCTCGTTCATTGGCACGTGGTGGTATCTCGAGTGATTTAGGTCCAAGCCAAGCAGTGTAATAGTGGCTACAAAATACACATAAATAACCAAAACGGGGGCAAATATAACAATACTCTAAATATGAGTACTTAACATTGAAACTACCCCGAATTGGTGACGAAAAGAGCCTAAAAAGAGGGTTTAAATTGTGCTTATCAAATACCCCACAACTGAACTTTACTCGTCTCGAGTAAACTCGAGAACTAAGCATGAAAAACAAAGTCCAAAATATGTGTATGGGATATCGATCGCTCTTCCCTTACACCTCTTTCTTCAATCATGGCTGCCTCATGGAAAACAACTTCGTCTAAAATAGAAAGAAAAAATAAGAAAGGCTGATAATAATGTGAAAACGCTCACTCACAAGACCTCCTTATTCCTTCCTCGACATGAAGAGAAAATCCCTTTCCCGAAGTTGCTCTCATCACAAAACCACCTTCCTATTCCTCCAAAAATTGTGTAAATGTTCACCTTGGTATTATCGCAAGACCTAGTGAGGTAACCGACTCAATTCATCCATCAACTTCCCCTTATATCTCCCTTCTTATATTTCCAAAAGAAACATGATTGTGTGGTCACCAAGTATGATCAATCTACATACCACACAACCCTGAAAAAAACCACCCAAAAAAAAAAACAAAATTTTTCCAACCAAAAAGAAAAAAATCTAGTCTACCCTTCCAACTCCTCCTTATCCCCCCTTCTTATAACTCCCAATGATCAAGATAGGAAGAATTAGCTCATGTTTTTGGTCTTTTTGCATTTTTTCGATTTTTTTCTCCTTTTTTTTCTATTTTTTTGGTGGTGGCTCGCAATTCGATTCTTAATTTTGCCTGTAATTCCCTTTCAGGTTTCATCCCGTCCTCGACCACCACATTTTATTCCAAAACGATAAAAAGATAAAACTAGAACAAAAAATACAAAGATGAAAGGAGGATCTTAGAGACGAAATGGGGGGGGGGGGGGGTTGGTGGTCATGAGTAAATTCAACCATGTGCCCAAACTCCACTCCCTAAAACAAAGGGACACTAACCTTCCTCCACTCAAGACTACAATGAAAAGACATGGTACTCTCGAGTATAGGATACACAACTCTACCCCACACTTAAATGATCACAACGTCCTCGTTGTGGGTGTAGATGAAATGATCACAGCGTTGTCGAAATAAATGGAATATGCCAATGACATGGTGAAATTCATCGAAGAAAGGGGAGGTAAGACTGAAATGGGGGGTCGATTATCGGTGGATTATCAACGACCTTTTGTCCAAACTCCAAGTCCTACGTCACCTAATAAAAGAACGCCCTATTCACACTCTCGGAATTGGGTCAGAGAGACCACTCTGCTACCCCACACTTATTACTCTTCAATCACCTCCAATCCTCTAAATTTTTTCTTTGAATTGCTCTTTCTTGCGGGTAATTGACTTGGAGGTTTTGAGAAGGCTATTGTGTCGATCAAGGGTTGTTATCCCGTGGAATCCTCACAACAAGGGGTTAAGAGATGGTAAATATATGTGGCAATCAATAAGTCCCAATATCTCGATAGAGTTCCTAAGCAAATGATTTGGTTCCGACAAAGTATAAGAGGAAAAGTGTGAGATGCCACCTCCCTTAGATCCTCCTTGTCAATGGAGCTCCCAAATCATGGCTTGGTGGTTGTCATGGTATAGCAATAAGTGATAGTAATCTGTACCTGCATACTCAATAGATATTGATAAAAAAATCTAACAATATTATGAATACATTTGTACAGCTAAGGACAGAATGATACCAACTTAGTTTTGGGAGCCAAAGGCTCCATCGTTCAGCAACTCTTTCACCTTCTTAGGCCTATCTTTCGTCACCCTGCAGATCATCGGAAACTCATTCCGTAAGGAAAGGATGAACTCAGGAGGAACGAGGGCTCCAACTTAGGATTGCTCTGCAGAATCATTTTGTGCATCGATGAGATCAACCTTTAGGTAGCTTCGTTCGTAGGTGCATCTGTATAAGAATCACGGATTTGCGCAAATTAGCGATCATTACCCGCTTCTTGGGAGAGTTACTTCCGCTGAATCACGGAGGCAACCGTAGAGGCCAGATTTCGATCTCGCTCCCCTGACGCAACGAAGAATGATCCGAACTCCCTCTGGAAAGCGGAGTCAGTCTGTACCCTTTGAGGTTGGCTAACTTGTAGCTCAAGCATCCTATTGCTGAGGGCAAGTTGAGAGGCAAACTGCTCATCTGATATTTGGTGTTGTAGTGTAAGAGTCGTGTCAACTTTCTGAAGGGTCTGGTTAAGGTTGGTCATCCAAGAAGTAGTGTGGTCCATGAACTCCGGCATCCGTACAAACCAACTGGGTGCCAAAGAGGTCTGGCCTAAATCTCTATGACTAACAACTCTATCACATACGACAGGTGATGTCACTCCAAGCAACTCGACTGGGTCGGGTCAATAACATAAATCGTACGGGTTCTGCCCAAACGGAGGAAGAGTCTCCGGTCGGGGAAGAATCATAAATGGCCTACCATCACTGTCGAGTCAATGTACCTTCAACAGATTGTCTGATATCTTCAAAATCATCTTGACATCTATCAACCCTTTGACATGATATTGGTTGCTACCTCTAACCTTGAACAACCCACGTGGATCTCGACCGTCTTCGGGGACACCCTCGAGATAATAATAGATCAATAAAACAAGATCACCCTGGTGAATTGAGACGCACTCTGACTTCTTATTCTCCTCCAACATCGCCATGACGAAGATCCACACCAACTACAGAACCCCAACTAATTCAGGCAACATTACCCAAATCCATGATCGAACACTATCATTGACTCTTGATGGCTCACCGACTGCCAAAAAGTGTGACACAAGGTTACGAGCTAGAAGGCGAATCACCGGATGAGAAATCCGGGAGATCCTATCATCACGTTAGTTGCTTCTTGATTTGTAAGCTCGAGCCAAATTTGATTGACCCTTGTTTTTGTGTGTGTCAATGGACAAGGATCCTCCTTAATGTTGAGTGAAGATCTAAGGGAGTCAAAAGAGAGAGCCTGGTTATTCTTAAGCATTCGGAAGGTTATATGCTCTTCTTCACTATCGGAGTCCGCCAATTTGATGGTGGGATTTGTCGTGGATCCCGACACCAAATAAACCAACTAATCCTAACTATTAGCTAGGGTAAGTCGGGTCGAACCACAAGGACAAAAAAAGGGTTTAGACTAGAGTTCACCTAAGGACTAGACTAAGTCACAAGGAAACAAGGGAGAGGAATTAAAGAGAATTGATTAACTACAACGATTACTAGGCTAAGGAACAAGACTAAAACAAACTAAGACTATGGAAGGAATGAAAGCTATGATTATGAAAGAACTAATGATGACATAAACTAAATGATTCAACTAAAGCAAAATTCAAACAACAAATAAGATGAACAATGACAAAGATGATGAAGAAATCAATAAGGGGAAAGACTAGGGTTAGGTCGGGTTCATAGGTGCATTAGGCTAGGGGGAAATTGAGGACAAAGGTGACACCTAGTCACTAAGGTAATTCCGCGCTCTCGCGACAAAAGCAAACCCGAAAACTCATGCAAGAAGTTACCCAAAACAAGAGAATTCAACCACCAATCAAACATACAACAAGAAGGAGGAAACTAGTAAGAGTAGTATTGGCCACTACCACCCTAACAAATATTTCATCAAACACATGGCATGCATAACAAGTGACTAGCAACAAAGATTCAACCTTTACCCACAATAAATCCTAATCACCCATAATCAACACCTAATTCCCCTACTAACCCCACAAGAATCTACTTACACATATTTAAACTAAAACTAACATTAACTAGAGAAACCATCAAAAGAGCAAAAACATTCATAATGAAGAATAAACAAAGAGAAACAATAAACAAGAGATAAAGAATGAAACTTTACTAACAATGAAATATTAAAGGAAAAAAGAGAAGAAGGATTATACCAACTACAACATGAATGGAAAAGATTGAAACTTGCATATAAGAAAACCCAAAACATCCACCAATGTTGTCAAGATTGGTAGATTCTTCAAGAATTCCAATAATACAAGAGTAACTAGCTAAGATTAAGCTAAGATTAAAGAAAGATTAAGGACAAATTAAGGAGAAACTAAGCTAAGCTACACTAATTTCTATCTAGGGTTCTATGCTTCAAAAGTTACAAGAGGAAGGTATATATAGGGTTCCATAAGTGAGAGAATTGAAAGAATGAAACAGAGTGCGAGCTGGGCCCGTCCCGGCCGAGATTAGGGTAGTCACGGTCGGGATGGGTCCCGTCCCAGCCGTGATGGTGGTGGTCACGGTCGGGACCACCCTCCAGTAGCTCGTATCTTCTCGTCTTTTCATCCCGGCCGTGATGGATCCTTTTTTGCTCTTCCAAGGCTTGTTATCGATGCTCGGTGCTCGGGATATTCTCAAATGGGCTCCAAGGGATTTGGGATCGAGTCTAAATCACCGAATCATCGTCGCTTATCTTCTTTGGCTCCATATGCATCGGAAACGAGATGGAATCGTTCCACTTCTCCATGATGAGCATTAGGAACCTAAAACAAGCTAGAAGAAGCGTAAGTAGCCTTGAAACCGCTCTAAAGAGCGATTTCACAAAATAAAGCGGGACCAAACACGTGAAATAAACACTACAAAACACACTTATCAACTCCCCCACACTTAACCCTTACTCGCCCTCGAGTAAGCACGAACTAACTACTAACTAATAGAAACTAGACTACTAACCGAGCGGGTATTAGCGCACCGTACGCCCTTTCAACTCACGCGAGAACACTTAGAAGAAAAGTGCTCTCCGCAAGGCAAGTGAGGTCTTGCGACAAAACTGTGGGTACAACCGAACACGAAAATACACAAACTAACAAACAAACAAACACTCGGTTGCATCCAAGAAGAAACAAATACCGCTTCCCTCAACAAATCGGTGAAAGAAACAATGGTTAAGGACTGAAGGCAAGTGACAACGTTCCCAAGCCAATAATACAAACCGAAATGGACAAAATCCTAATAGGATGACAACAAAGCAATAAAAACGTGGATAATTTACCTAGGTCCTCCTAACCTTCTAAGAACGTACTATGGGACGATAGGCGGGATGGAAAAAGGATGAACCACGGAGTTAGTCGACACTGTAGGTAAAGTGAAACCCCGCCTCCTTTAGCGGCAAGCCAAGAGGGTCGTCCTATACATGCTCCAAAATCGTCCAACTAGTGCAAGTAAAAAGGTGGATATGGTTGCAAAGTGAGGGAAGACCGACCATTACCGCTATCATCCTTCCTAGGGACTCGGTCCTTTGGTAGGCTCTTCACGATAACAATCGGTAAAAGGCTTATTTTTGAGGGGTAAGATATTCTTTTTGTGCAATGATTTTCTTGGCATTTCTTCCTCTTTCATATTTTGCTTCTGATTTGTCTTTTGTTTTTTTTTTCATGCCATTTCTTTTTCTCCTTTTGTATTTTGTTTTTGATTTGTTGTGCCTTTTTTTTTCTTTTCTTTCTTTTTGCCTTGGTTTGTCCTTTTGGCTAAACTTTGTATTGTAGGCAATCATCACGACCAAGTATAGAAACCTCGATAAAATGCAAGTTATTTGTGACATATGTGTAGAAGGTAGAGAAATGGGTGAGTTAGGCGCGCTTTCCCTTCAAACCCACAGAAAAGTGGAAACTTTGGACTAATCAAACAATTTCGAACATGGTCACCTAAGAGGACGAGACTCGGCAACCAAGGCCTTTTCACTCCGTGGGTGGTCAATATGCAAATCCCGAAGTAAATCCCTAGTAGACTAGGTGGACACAAGGAAAACAACCAACGAAACTATTGATTTAAAGTCATTCTACTAGACTAAAGTCCAAGAATCGATTTATATCACAAAAAAGGGAAAGTAGACATTTGTGCATTAGCCTCAAAACTGGGTTTTCGAAAACATTTTCTACACTAGACTCACAAACTATACAAGACAGAACAAAGACGAAAGAAAACAAAATAAAATAAACACACAAAGAAATAAACAAACACCACCCCAAACTTTCCAAACAAGCAACCGCATCAACCACAATCTCCAAAAATCCCCACCCGAGCACACACCACCACAAAACATCCTCCAAACTCCACAAAAAGGAAAAAGGAGAAAGAAATGAAAGGATATAACCGGATGCCTGAGAGCTTTCCGAAAGTTACAACAATCAGGCAACCTACAATGAAATCGGGAGGCAAAACATGCACGCAACAATAAATATACGACACAAAAACACAAAAGAAAATGACACAAGAAAATATTTTTGGTTTTTATGAAAATTTTCAAATATTTAGGAATTTTAAAATTTTATTGAAAAACTACGAAAATAAAACTAAACCTAAACTAAGATATCTCTCCCCCACACTTAAACCGAACAATGTCCTCATGCTCGATCGTTAGTGTGTGGAAGACACAAAAAAAAGAGAAAAATGGAAGAATAAAACTAAAAACCAAAATGAAAGTGAAGAAATGGTCGAATGTGTCGAGCCTAGGTGTAATCACGTCACCTGGACCCGAGACGAGAAAAGATATGGATGGGGGAAGAAATAAAAAGAAGAAAATAAAAAGAAGAAATGGGAGGGGAGGGCTAGGTGTAATCAAGTCACCTAGCCCCGATTCCGACTAAATTCTACCAAAAGGAAATAAAAATAAAGAAAAACTGAAAAGAACTTGTCAATTTGGATTTTCAATGGATTCTCAATGTAGTCACGTCATCAAGAATCGGGAGCAATAACCAAAAAGGCCCTGAGGGCCGGCATGACACCAAAAGCATAAAAGGAAGGGGAATAAACAAAGAAAGACTAAGAAAATAATAGACGGAAAAGAAAAGAGAGTCGTGCCTACCAAACGGTTAGCAACTCAACAATCTCCATCGTCTCAATGACCATTTTCGGCACTTTGCTCGTCTTTGTCATAAATATTCATCCTCTTCCTAAATGTAGTCTCAAGTTTAATTATCGGGCTTGCATTGGTGTAATGAGGTTGGGATTTAAGGGGAAACTCGGAGTTTAGTGATGAGAAGATAAGATAAAGGTGTATAAGTGAAGTGCATGTAAGGATGAACTGATAGAGGCAAAGGTGAGTAGGGAGGTTGGGTGGGTTTGTAAAGTGGTGGGGTGGGGCTTCAATGAAGAAAAGAAGGCGAAGCTAGCTGGCTGGAACCCGTCACGGGCGTGACGGCGGCATCACGACCGATAAGGGCTCATCACGGGCGGGATCAATTGGCTCACGGGCGGGACGACCTGTCAGTAGCCCCTGATTTTTGTCTCACTTCGTCCCCTTGATTTTACCAAGTCTTCCACCCTAAGAACATTACCAACTACGGGATAAAAATCCCGTCCCCAAAAGCTTACGAAAAGCTCAAAAACCGACTTCCTCCACCAAGCTTCAAAGCTTCTATCATCCATAACCCTTTGTAATTCTTCATCTTCACTTCAAACCTATCAATCAAGCTCAATAACTTCCATCAAAAATCCCTCCCTCACATCACTCATCAAAACTCCAAATTACAAGAACTCCACACAACATACCAAACCTAGAAACAAACCAACAAATCACACAAATACAAAAACTCAAAGAAGAGGAAAGAGATATATACACCACGACGGTTCTTGAGGAACTCCGTCAAACCAAGGATGGTGGATTTTTCATTCTTTTCCATAGCCCTCAAGGGCTCGGAGGAGCAAGTCAAAGGTATGAGCCACATCATCGTGAAGGCTCATTGAGTACCCGAGCCAAGCTATCATGAATAGCTTCCAAGTCGGAAGCGAGAAGTAGTCATCCAAAGACCCATTATCATGTTTCATGTGGTCTCCGGGGTATTTCCAACCAATGAGCTTTAATGACCTCTTCCTCCCTAAGCACCGTCTCCTAGCATAACCAAAGCTTGGACTTCTAACACAAGAGTCAAAAGGGAGTTTAACCCTCTTCTTTTTATCAACCATTCCCAAGTCATCAACAAGTTCCGGCCCAATCAATATATATATTTTTTAGGCTTTTTTCGAACGATCTCATTGGTCCGTTCCATCAAACCTCAAATTAGGAAAGTATCATAAATAATTAAAAAAATCAATTAGAGAATCTTTTGATTATTACAATATATATTTAATTTATTATATTAATATGATGTTTTACCATTCTGAGATGAAAACCTTTAGTATGCGTTTTTTAAGAACATCATCGTAAAATAAATTATAAAAATGAAATAGTTAGATTCGTGGTAAAAAATGCTTTCATTAGAGTATAAACTCCATATTATTTGTTTCACATTATGTGATGAATTTATTACATATAACAATTGTACGATTATCCCACATCGACAAATTATAATATGATGATGAAATTCTATATTATAAATAAGAGTAATCATTCGTTCTTCGATATCTACCAAAAAGTCTTTTGAATATCAAAAATAATTCTTAAGACTATAAACCTCAATTAATAATCCAATATTATAAAATTATGATGAGCTGATGAAATTTTATATTATATATCAAAAAATTATGATGAGGTGATGAATTTTTTTTTTTTTTTTTATAAATAAGAGTAATCATTATTCGGTTTCAAATATTGACCAAGAAAAACTTTTAAAGTATTCCACATCGAAAAATTATGATGGGGGTGAATTTTTTTAGTATACATAAGAGTAATCATTCGGTTTTAAATATCGACCAAGAAAAACTTTTAAAATATCCCACATCGAAAAATTACGATGGGATGATGAAATTCTATATTATAAATATTAGTAATCATTCGTTTTAAATATCGACAAAAAAACTTTTTATTCTTAAAAAAACTTTAAATATATAAAACTACAAATTTAAAATCATCCCACATTGAAAATTATAGTGTATGATTAAATTCTATATTATAAACCAGAGTAATGATGTATTTTTGTAATCTTAAAAAAGAACTGATGGAAAACTATAAACGTAAATAAATTATCTCACATCGAAAAATTATGATAAGTTGATAAATTCTATATTATAAATAAGACTATTCATTCGTTCTTAAATATCAATCAAGTAAAAATAATCTCATTAATAAGGTGATGAAACTTTATATTATAAATAATACTTCGTAGTAATCATGTGCTCTTAAATATTAACCAAAAATGTTTCGAGTCTTAAAATATATTAAGACTATAAACTTAAGTAAAACTATCCCATATTTGAAAAATTATAAAGGTCATCAAACATAAAGTGACGAAATTCTATATTATAAAAAAAACTAATAAAAAAAATTTAGACATCAACCAACTTAAGTAATTTTCCCACATTGAAAATTATGATGAGGCTAATTTCTACTGAATAAGAGTAATCATTGTTTTTAAATATCAACCAACAATTTTTTTTTTGTTTTTTTTTTAAAAACTACGATGGAATTCTATATCATTGTTTTCTTAAATTATGATGAGGTCATGAATTTGTAGTCTTATTTTTTGATTTGTTTTTAAAAAACTTTTGAGTTTAAAAAAGGTCTTAATAAGACTACAAACTTAAAATTATTCCACATCGAAACAATTAAAATAAGTTACAGTGATGTTTTATATTATAAATAAGACTACAAATTTTAGTTAAATTATCTCACATCGGTAAATTATAATAAGGTGATGGAATTCTATACTGTAAATAAGACTAATTATTTGTATAAAAACTTTTCAGTCCTAAAATTCTTTTAATAAGACTACAAACATAAAATTATTCCACATCGAAAAAATTAAAATAAGAATAAAAGTAATCATGTATTCTTTTGAGTCTTTAAAAGACCTCTTAGATAGTAAATTATCCCACATCGAAAAATTATAAAAAAAAAAATCTATATTATAAATAAGAGTAATCATTCATCATTAGATATCCACTAAAACTCTTTTGAGTCTTAAAAAAAGTTATTAAGACTATAAACTTGAGTAAAATTATCCCACATCGAAAAAATAAGATGATGATTCTATATTACAATTAAGTCTTTAAGAGAGCTCTTAAGATAGTAAATTATCCGACATCGAAAAATTATAAACACAAAAAAATTTATATTATAAATAAGAGTAATCATTCGTCATTAGATATCCACCAAAACTTTCTAATATTATGATAAGGTTTTGGATGTTTTTAAATATTGACAAAAAAACTTTCCAGTCTTAAAATTTCTCTCAATAAGACAACAAACTTAAAATTATCCCACATCAAACAAAAAACTTTTAAGTCTTAAAATTTCTCTTAATAAGACTACAAACATAAAACTGATCACGTGTTCTTTTGAGTCTTTAAAAGAGCTCTTAAGACATTAAATTATTCCACATCGAAAAATTATAAAAAAAGATTCTATATTATAAATAAAAGTACTCATTCATCATTAGATATCAACCAAAATTCTTGAGTCTTAAAAAAAGTTTTTAAGACTATAAACTTGATTAAAATTATCCCACATCGAAAAATTATGATGACTTGATTAAGTTCTATATTATATAAAAGAGTAATCATGCGTCCATAAATATTAACCAAACATCTTTTGAGTCTTAGAAAAACTCTTTAAGACTATAATAAACTTATGTAAAATTATCCACATAGAAAAATTATATAATAGGGCGATAAAATTTCATTATATAATTAAAAGTAATCATTCCTCCTTAGATCTCAAAAAAAAATATATAGAGTTTTTTTTGTCCCACTTTGAATAATCATATTTTTCTGCATGGTTTGTCCCACATTGAAAGAATAAAGTCGTTGTGTAAAATTTACTATGACTCTATCAATTTACCTTTATTTTTATAATCTTCATATGAGATCTTTTATTTCTATATAACTTTTTTTCCAATGTAATTAATCCAACTAACCCGTGCAGCGCACGGGCTTTAATCTAGTGTTTTTTAAGACTTAAAAGATTTTGATTGATATCATATCTAAGAACAAATAATTAGTCTTATTTATAATATAGAAATTCATTACCTTATTATAATTTGTCGATGTGGGATAATTTAACTAAAATTTGTTGTCTTATTTATAATATAGAATCATCATCGTACCTTATTTTAATTGTTCTGATGTGAAATAATTTTAACTTTGTAGTGTTATTAAGACCTTTTTTAAACTCAAAATTTTGTTGGTTGATATTTAAAAATAATGATTATTCTTATTTAGTAGAAAGTCATAACCACATCGTAATTTTTCGATGTTCCATCAAACCTCAAATTAGGAAAGTATCATAAATAATAAAAAAATCTATTAGAGAATCTTTTGGTTATTACAATATATATTTAATTTATTATATTAATGTGATGTTTTACAATTCTGACGTGAAAACCTTTAGAGTTCTTTTTTTTAAAAAAACATTATCGTAAAATAGATTATAAAAATGAAATAATTAGATTCATGTTAAAAAATGCTTTCATTAGAGTATAAATTTCATATTATTTGTTTGACATTATGTGATGAATTTATTACATATAACAGTTGTAAAATTATACCACATCGTCAAATTATAACATGATGATGAAATTCTATGTTATAAATAAAGTGTAATAATTCATTTTTTGATATCTACCAAAAGTCTTTTGAATCTCATAAAGAGTTCTTAAGACTATAATCATTCGGTTTAAATATCGACCAATAATTTTTTTTAAATTATCCCACATGGAAAAATTATGATGGGGTGATGGAATTCTATATTATAAATATTAGTAATCATTCGGTTTTAAATATTGACCAAACTTTTAAGTCTTTGAAAAACTTTTAATATATAGGACTACAAATTTAAATCATCCCACACTGAAAAAGTATAGTGAGGTGATAAATTTTACGGAGTATATTATAAACAAGAGTAAAGATGTATTTTTTTAGTTGAAAAATTATGATGGGGGCGATGGAATTCTATATTATAAATATTAGTAACCATTCGGTTTTAAATATTGACCAAAAAAACTTTTGAGTCTTAATTTTTTTTTAATATATAGGACTACAAATTTAAAATCATCCCACATTGAAAAAGTATAGTGAGGTGATAAATTCTATATATTATAAACAAGAGTAAAAATGTATTTTTTAGTCTTAAAAAGAGATGATGGTTGACTATAAACTTAAATAAATTATCCCGCATCGAAAAATTATCCTTCATTCTTAAATATCAATAAAAAAAACTTTTACGTCTTAAAAAGTCTCTTTATAAGACTACAAACTTAAGTAAAAATAATCTCACATCGAAAAATTATAATAAGGTGATGAAACTTTATATTAGAATTAATACTCCGTAGTAATCATGTGCTCTTAGATATTAACCAAAAATGTTTTGAGTCTTAAAATATATATTAAGACTACAAACTTAAGTAAAATTATCCCACATTCGAAAAATTATAAAGTTTCATCAAACATAAATCTTTTAAGTCTTAATAAAGTTGTTAAGACTATACGCTTAAATAAAAAATTATAATAAGGTGATGAAATTCTATATTATAAATAAAACTAATAAAAAAAATTCCTTAAACATCTGCAGTTCTCCTACATCGAAAAATTATGACGAGGTTATGAATTTCTACTAAATAAGAGTAATCATTGTTGTTAAATATCAACCAACAAAAAACTTTTGTTTTTTTTAAAAACTATGATGGAATTCTATATAATTGTTTTTTTTAAATCATGATGAGATCATGAATATGTAGTCTTATTTTTAAAAAAACTTTTGAGTTAAAAAAAGGTCTTAATAAGAGTACAAACTCAAAACTCTTTTGTTCTTATGATGAGGTCTCCCACATCGAAAAATTATGATAATAGTAGTAATCATTGTATTTAAATATCAACCAACAATATTTTGAGTTTAAATTAAAAAGGTCTTAATAAGACTACAAAGTTAAAATTATCCCACATCGAAACAATTAAAATAAAGTACGGTGATGATTCTATATTACAAATAAGAAGACTACAAATTTTAGATAAATTATCCCACATCGACAAATTATAGTAAGGTGATAGATTTCTATATTATAAATAAAACTAAGACTAAGACTATATATAGTTAAAGTAAAATTATCGTGCATCGAAAAATTAAGATGGGGTGATGGAATTATATATATATATATATATATATATATATATATATATATATTATAAATAAGAGTAATCATTCATCAAAAATATATACTCCAATAAGATGATCAAATTCGATTATATAAATAAAGAGTAAGTCTATCCTTTAACTTAGATATAAAAAAAAACTCTTTTTAAGTCTTAAAAATAGCACTTAATTAAATAAATTATGATGAGGTAATGAAATTTTATATCATAAATGAGTAATCTTTCGGTTTTAGATATCAATCAACAATCTTTTGAGTCTCAAAAAACTTTTAAAAATACTACAAATCTAAAATTATCCCACATCGAAGAAAATAAGGTGATAATTCTATATTATAAATAAGAGAATCGTGCCTTTTTCTGGTCTTAAAAGCATTTCTTAAGACAATAAACCTTGAGTAAATTATCCTTATATCGAAAAATTATGATGAGGCGATGAAATCTTATTATTATAAATAACATTAATCTTTCATTCTTAGATATCAATCAAGTGAGCTTTTAAGACTATAAACTTAGCTGAAATTAAGTTTGATTATTAATATCATGTGATCATCTTATTTATTGTAATGATATAGATTGATTAAGTTTCCTGTTTAACGAATATTTTTCATCAATGTAATTAAGCCAATTAACCCGTGCAGCGCACGGGCTTTAATCTAGTATCTCCAAATCCTAAAACATCGTTCTTCCCAACATCATCAATTAGAAGAGATTTAAAACTTATACAAGTGGTTTCAACCTCTTCTAAACCAAGATCCAAATTACACACAAGGGGTTCACAATATTTTATTGGATTTTCACATACGGGCGACTTGATTTCGTCATTCATATCCCATGACTTCGACTTGATTTCATCATTCATATCCCATGACTTCACAACTCCTATCACCTCACTCAACTCATCCCAAAGTTCTATATCCTCAACAATAGGCTCATTAGAAGCGGCATGAAGCTCAAGAAGAGGACAACTAAAGGGGATTGAAGGTTCAACAAGAATGGAGGGGGTAGACTCTTGAATTTCCTTTATTTTATCGGTGTTTTCATCACCCAAATTAACCTTGAGTCCGTTGTGTTCGGTTTCAACAAGGTCAAGGGCAACTTCATTTTCTTCTTGAGGAAAGACAAGATGAGACCCAATTGTGTTTTCATCAATGAAACCCTTCAACTTCCCATTAACATCTTCCAATTCTTCACTAACAATGCCTTCATCAAGGATTATTTGCTCATTTATCTCATCTTGGGTAGACAATCGATGTTCTTCATAGCAAGTCTCGCTTCTCAAAGAGATTTCATTAGCGGCTTCATTATTGGGTTGTTCCTCTTGCTCAAATGAGCATCATTCATCAAGTTGTGAAGTTCGAGTTAAAAACATTGAGGTTTTAGCCGCTATAGCATTTAATCTAGCCTTGCATGCCTCGTTTTCCCTTTGATATTGGGCCATGAATTCATATTGATCCTTTTGCATTTGGATGGCCATTTCTTGTTGACTCTTTTGCATTTGAAGAATCGATTGATATAACTCCAAGTTGGGCATTTGGTGGTCATTGGGGTTTTGGAATGCTCCTTGAAGACCTTGATGATGCCCAAGGGGTGGGGCATCATATGGTTGGTAATGAGGTTGAGATGATTGATAGTATTGTGCGTTTTGGGGCTCATAATAAGGTTGAGGTGATGGGCAATATGTGGGTTTTGGGGAGATTGACTTCCATATGAAGAATTATGATTAAACATGGTGGGTTCACGATGATAATTTGAGTAATAACCACCATGATCATAAGGTCGATAAGCACTCACTTGATGGAAGCCATTTATATGTCCTTGAAACTCATACCCACGAGTCTCTTGATTACCCCATGAAGCTTGATTGTAGTTAGGAGACGTCATGACATGGCTTTGATTCATAGAGAGAGAAGAGGAATTTATGGGGGCCTCTAAAGGTGGGGAGTTTAGATCAATCTCCAAGGTTTGCTTGAAATCTTGGCTTGTACCCAGTTGGGAACCTCTCAATCTAGCAACCATCCGTTGAGAAAGGTTTCGAAAAAAACCTTTCCGGCTCTGAGTTGTAAAGAAGAGGATGGTTACCACCTCTAGGCATAAACTATAGACTAGAAGCAAACGCGAGAAGTCTAGTGCTTTTTGGCACTAGACAAGAAGGAAATACACTTCACACACACAAGAAGCAAAGATAAACAAAGAAGAACACAAAAATAAAGACAAAGTCAAGTAATTAAACAAACAAAGTCTAAACATACACCGTCCCCCGGCAACGGCGCCAATTTGATGGTGGGATTTGTCGTGGATCCCGACACCAAATAAACCAACCAATCCTAACTAGTAGCTAGGGTAAGTCAGGTCGAACCACAAGGACGGAAAAAGGGTTTAGACTAGAGTTCACCTAAGGACTAGACTAAGTCACAAGGAAACAAGGGAGAGGAATTAAAGAGAATTGATTAACTACAACGATTACTAGGCTAAGGAACAAGACTAAAACAAACTAAGACTATGGAAGGAATGAAAGCTATGATTATGAAAGAATTAATGATGACATAAACTAAATGATTCAACTAAAGCAAAATTCAAACAACAAATAAGATGAACAATGACAAAGATGATGAAGAAATCAATAAGGGGAAAGACTAGGGTTAGGTCGGGTTCATAGGTGCATTAGGCTAGGGGGAAATTGAGGACAAAGGTGACACCTAGTCACCAAGGTAAGTCCGCGCTCTCGCGACAAAAACAAACCCGAAAACTCATGCAAGAAGTTACCCAAAACAAGAGAATTCAACCACCAATCAAACATACAACAAGAAGGAGGAAACTAGTAAGAGTAGTATTGGCCACTACCACCCTAACAAATATTTCATCAAACACATGGCATGCATAACAAGTGACTAGCAACAAAGATTCAACCTTTACCCACAATCAACCCTAATCACCCATAATCAACACCTAATTCCCCTACTAATCCCACAAGAATCTACTCACAGATATTTAAACTAAAACTAACATTAAGTAGAGACACCATCAAAAGAGCAAAAACATTCATAATGAAGAATAAACAAAGAGAAACAATAAACAAGAGATAAAGAATGAAACTTTACTAACAACGAAAGATTAAAGGAAAAAAGAGAAGAAGGATTATACCAACTACAACATGAATGGAAAAGATTGAAACTTGCATATAAGAAAACCCAAAACATCCACCAATGTTGTCAAGATTGGTAGATTCTTTAAAAATTCCAATAATACAAGAGTAACTAGCTAAGATTAAGCTAAGATTAAAGAAAAATTAAGGAAAAATTAAGGAGAAACTAAGCTAAGCTACACTAACTTCTATCCAGGGTTCTATGCTTCAAAAGTTACAAGAGGAAGGTATATATAGGGTTCCATAAGTGAGAGAATTGAAAGAATGAAGCGGAGTGCGAGCTGAGCCCATCCCGGCCGTGATGGGGGTGGTCACGGTCGGGATGGGTCCCGTCCCGGCCGTGATGGTGGTGGTCACAGTCGGGACCACCCTCCTGTAGCTCGTATCTTCTCGTCTTTTCATCCCGGCCGTGATGGGTCCTTCCCGGCCGTGTTGGGTCATTTTTTGCTCTTCCAAGGCTTCTTATCGATGCTCGGTGCTCGGGATATTCTCAAATGGGCTCCAAGGGACTCGAGATCGAGTCTAAATCACCGAATCATCGTCGCTTCTCTTCTTTGGCTCCATATGCATCGGAAACGAGACGGAATCGTTCCACTTCTCCATGATGAGGATTAGGAACCTAAAACAAGCTAGAAGAAGCGTAAGTAGTCTCGAAACCGCTCTAAAGAGCGATTTCACAAAAGAAAGCGGGACCAAACACGTGAAATAAACACTACAAAACACACTTATCAACTATGTTGCAAAGTCGCAATGAATTCAAATGTGAGGGTTCAGTAGGTTGGACACCTTAATTAACCGCAAATGGTACTTTAGACCTAGAGACTCCAACATGACTCGGCACGAATCCTGGATTCCTAACTCCTCCAATATCTCTTGGCTTAAGAAACGGGTAGCGAGTACATTTCTTTTGGAAACGAAAAGGAAGGCCGCTCATTCGCTCCCTTTAAGATTTTCATGGCCTTCAAAAACCTCAAAAGGGATAAGTGATCGAGCTCTCTTCGCATTTGCAAGATTTGTGGGTTGCGGCGATATCTTAGCCTTTCAATGGTACCTATAAACACACACCAAACACAAGTATTCTATCTCAACAAATAACACAACGAACAATAACCAACACTTAAATCTCACTTGTGTATTTCCACAAACACTTGGTGTGCATCTAAGTAAAGACAAGCATATGAGTGTTTGTGGCTATGCCCAAGAACAAATAACAACCAAAATCAACAAATCAAGAGGATAAATGTAGTCCTAAGAACTTGTAAAAAAACAATTAAGAGAGGTAAAAATCCCAATTGAAACAAAATAAGGAAAAGACGCCATACCCGACGGACCCGACTCCGAGCTCTTCGTCTACTACGGCAAGCACTGCAGCTCCCATGTCCTCATCACTGGTTACCTTCTCATCCTTCTTCTTCTTCTTCTTCTTCGTCTCTTCCATTTCCCCTCTTTTCTATGCTTCAATTTTCAATTCATCTGATTTTATCATCGCGATTTTTCTTGTCGTTCAAATATGTATGATTCTATACTGTTTTGATTTGAGAGAAATGAACGAGGAGGAGGAGTGCTTGCTGCCTGATTGTAATTTGTTACTGTTGATTTGGATTGTGAATTTCGAGCCGGTGTTGTGTCATTTAGGTTTTCGGATGATGTCGTCTTACTGTTTCAATTTCGAGACATTTTGTGGATACGGAGACGATTCTGCGATGACTATGGACTTCACTTATGGAGGAGGGATAATGGATGTTATGTCGTTTTGGTTTTCGGATGTTGTCGTCTTACTGTTTCAATTTTGAGACGTAGACGCTTCTGTTATGACTATAGACATCACTTATGGAGGAGGGATCATGGATGTTATGTCGTTTAGGTTTTTGGATGTTGTCGTCTTACTGTTTCACTTTTGAGAACTTGAAACATACTCCCTAAAAGAAACATGGTGCTATCCTACAATCAATTTAATTAGGGATTATGGTTTCCATATTACCATTTGTCCATCTTTATTCATCGTCTCTCTAAGTAATAAGCGGACGACTCATGGCACTCAACAATCAGCATCATCAAGGTATTGTTTCTTATTATTTCACGTGTTCATCTATATGAATGAATTAGGTTTTTAATATAATCATGTAAACAATTTGTTGATATTTTAGATTTTTTAACTAGTTAAGAATTTGGGTTGGAATTATTGCCATGGTTTTTTCAGCATAATTATATTTAATTAGTTGATATTTGTATTAGTATAAATCGTATTGTTAATTTTCGAGTCTAATTCACTGTTTATTTTGTATCCTGCTTGGTTGGAATGTGCATTTCTGTACATTTTGTTTTTTCCTTTCACGACTATTTAATTAGGGAGTATTGAATGTTGCAGGGTGTTTTGTCTTAATAGACTGTCTGTTGGTATTGAAAGCCCTAAAATGGTTAACCATTTTTTTACATGTTTCAGTATTTCCGTATGATAGTCTGTAGAGGTAATCGTGCCAGCTTTTCGACCCAAGTTGTTCTCTATAACATGGTCAATCTCGTAGATCAAACGCAAGAAATCCTACCTGAACCTGGTTAATTTGTCGCCTTGGAATCTCGTCTATCTCCCGCAGAAAGCTATGTTATTTTTTCTGAAGTATACACTAATTAGTGTCTTTGCCAGGCTTTCAAACAAAGCTCTCAATTCAGTGTCGTTCTCATTGTTACCAAGACCTTAACCTTTTGCTTATGGCGTCCACGCTCCATCTGCTACCCATTGTTGATGTATCTATCTACCTACATCTTCTTTAATTACTTTCTCTCTTTCATTTTGTCTCAATTCTATCTTTTGATGATTTGTTTTTCATGTTATTGTTGTTGTTGTTGGAATGCAGTGTCATCGCTGTCTCCTGCAGCTCCTCCTAGCTAGTATGTTTTCTCGTCACCATTTTTAGCTAGATTCTCAATCAAAAAGAGAGATGTAGGCTTAACTGAACTAAATGTTTGAGCAGATTCTATGTGCAGCTGGCACAGTTGTTGTCACTCCTAGTGGTGCAGTTCTTTTCCAAATTCCAAGTAACTTTAGCTGATAGTAAAATTAAATTGAGTTGTTTGGCTATTTGATTTAAATGGATTGCTTATCATCTACATATGCTTCAGCAGGTTTCTTGGAGCTTCCATACCTCAAATTTCACCCCATTTCAATGGTGTCTTTTGGGAGCAATTCAACACTCCCTACCTTCTTCCTCAAATGCTCGCTATCGTCAAATCTCGACTTCTAAGAGAATTCATCCCACTAGAGATGTTGCAATTACGGCTGGTGTAGCTACTACATCTGCCGATGCATCTTCACCTATTTCTACCCCTCTTAAAGAGGTAATACTTTTACTCAGTGATGCAATTTATCTAAAACTCATCTTGTCTTTTGTTCCGAAGCCTTCTCCCTCATATCAAAGTCATCCGTAAGGTATCCTACCCTTTAAATACATATACTCCTATAATGGATTTTCTATTTTTCTCTCATTTAATTTAATGACTTGATTGACTACTTTTGATTTGTAGGAATTTGATTAATTGTAGGCACAAAAGAGTTTGTGTTGAGTTTAGGTGAATTACTACATGAGTACATATGATTGAAGGAACAAAAGGTGCTGGTATATCAACAAAAATCTGGATTAGCTCAAGAAGGCTCTAGGATTCAAGCCCCTTTGCAAGAAGATGTCGTGAATACCTATAACCTCGTTGTTGCTGTTGCCACCTGCTCGATGTCGTCACCTTCTGTCGCTTCTTCCATCTTAGCGCACACAGATTTAATGTCTGCCAAGTCACCTTCTGCAGGTTATTTTCTTATTCTTTTGCCTTTTACTTTTTCATTTAAGCATGATTTTGGGTTTACAAGATATCGGGTCGAATTAAATCATTTTCAGGTTGGTTCAATTTGCGTGTTAGGTTAGACTTGGGTCTTCAGTTCGAGTGATGAGATTGATTCTACTAAAAAATTAGAAGTGACCAAGTCCAAAAGCACAAAGGGTAATTTTACTTTACTAATAGTCGCTTAGCATTCTGTCGGTAGCTATCAACTTGTCTGTCAGTAACAATGGATGTCAATCAAACAAGATTGATAGCAAGCTATAAAGTTTCTTGAATCATTATGGTCTTCTTTTATTCGTAATAGCACCGAAGGGTCTTCCCCATCTATATAATGATGATATATTCCATCAAATCCCTTCTCATTAAGTGAAATGAAAAGCTGATATAATTTGGTTTTAGGTCGAGAATCCAGCTTCTTTTTTTTAGTGATCATCACCGTAGTTTTGTACTTATGTGATCCATAACATGTTACATATTAAAAAAATATTCCATTTGATTTCGTAAATTATAGCCTATTTTACATGGATACTTGCAGACATGTACGGAGTATATTTCCTTATGATGTCTGTTTCTTTGTTGTGGTTGGTTGTTGTTATTAGTGTTTGCAGTCGTTAGTGACACTAAAGCTTTTGAAATTGAATGGTTGACGTGTTGATAGCTAACTTCATATTTTATCTAGTAGAGATGATGTATTTGTTTTATTTCCGGAGGGAGCCATCAGTACTCATTTTTCACAGACTTAGAAAACAACTTTGACGTGAATATTAGTCTTTGTTTTAATTGATGTACCTATTCCAATATTTTAATACTACTAATTAAATTTGTTCAAACGCAGGAGGGGTTAACAAGGGAGGAAATTACGAGGAATAAATCTTTGTGGTTTTTTTAGGCGCGACATTTATTAGGGGGCCAAAGATGTACGGAGTAGTAATTTTTTTTAGGTTGTCAAAAGATCGTTTGCACTTATTTTGCACTTATTTATATATATGTAATTTAGTTGATGTTGGATATATATAATTTTTGGAATATAAGAGTAATAAAAAGGTTTCATATTTTTTCTTTTTATTTTCGCACCGCATTTGGGAGATAGAAGGGTGATATTTCGTATCGAATGAATTGATACCAAATTTACTATATGGTTGCATTTAATAGTACTTACCGTGTCTAATGCAATTGCAACAATTGTCATTAAATTATATTTTATTGTACTTATCGTGTCAAATACAATCGCTACAATTATTATTAGAGGCAATATCACATTATTTATTGCGTCAATAATAATCGACTCAAAAATCGTTAGTAAACCTCATCTTCTTTCGCGTCGATTTTAAGGAGCAAACCCAGCGAACAGATTATTCGCCACGAAAGGGTACGGCAACGCCACCTGTCTCAACGAATACGCAATCGATGGGGAAACCTTTCCCGTCAAATTAAAACGCCACGAAATACAAAAAAAATCGCCGCGAAAAGTTGATTTTGGTTGTAGTGTACATTCTAGATTTGAGAGGTGCTTACAGGAAATAGAAATACCAAGGTAACGAAATGGGAATGAGCCTCTGCGAAAGCCTAAAAAATGAAAGATGTTGTTCGCCTCTATCCCTCCAATTCCATTCATATAAACATCAGATTTATCACCATTGACGTGTAGACCAAAAGCAGCTCTAAATTAAAAGTCTTTAAGGCTCGCATAAGCGTCATAGCTGAATTAGATGTACCATTTCAAAAGAGGAGCAAGTCGTCTGCAAGGCCAAATGACATAGCTTCAGGCTCCTACATAGAGAGTGGAACCTAAAATCTGGTCTATTAGTTACAAAATTTAAGACACGACTCAAATATTCAATACAAATAGTAAACAACAAGGGAGACATTGGGTCTCCTTGTCGTATACCCCTCCTTCCTTTGAAATAACTAAATTGACTACCATTAAGCGAAATAGTGTATGTCGGAGTATAGATACATCACATAATCCACCTAATCATCTTGTCCGAGGACCGGAGAGCCTTGAGCATATCACTCAATGGTATCATGCACTTTTCATAAATCTATTTTAAATAAGCAGCGAGGAGAACACGTCTTTCGGTTGTAGAGGCGCACAAGATCTTGAGAAATCAAAATATATTGTTAACTATTTCTCGGCTTTTGATGAGTGCTCTCTGATTGAGGCTGATTATGCTATGGAGAATCTTCGCTAATCTATTGCAAATTTCCTTTGAGATGCGTTTATACAGCGCATTATAGCAAGCTATATATGGGTCGAAAATCCATGACTGACTTTTGATTAGTGATCTTAGGAATCAACGTAATGACAATGCTATTAATTTTCTGTAGCATTCTTCCAGAAATGAAGAAATCTATCAATGTTGCCACTATATCCTTTCCTATGACGGAATCCACATCTTTAAAGAATTGGGATGAGAATCCATTCGGTCCCGGCGCTTTATCAAAAGTAATATAAAATAGAGCACTTATGGACTCCTCAGTCGTTGCTTCAAAAATTAAAATCCTCTTGCCTCCTAGAGCTAAGAGTACAACTATGGCTCACTACTGCAAAGTTTACCTCAGTAACCGCGGCAGAATTTCCCAACAGTTGCTCATAGTATTGATTGAAGGCCTTCCTTATTCCTTCGTTGTTGTTTACACATACCCCATTCTTGTCATGACTTTGAGAACCTTGTTTTGAGCAAGATGAGCTTTAATGGCAGAGTGAAAATAATGGGTATTATCATCCCCAATATTAAGCCATTGGCATTTGGCTTTTTGAGCCAAAAAGGACTATTTAGCATCACACATTTTTGTTGTTGTTTGGGCAGCAACCTGCTCAGTAATTTGCAGGCTCTGTTTTCTACGATCAACATGTAAAGATATATGAGCTGGTTCCAGCATAATGAAGGCAGCCTCAGTAGTAGCTTCCACATCCCCATATGCATATTTATTTATCAACTTCAGTGGATGCTTTAGACCTTCGAGATTCTTAATTATCTGAAACATCCTAACTCCCTCCACATTTGTCTCCCATACATCCTTCACAATGTCAAGGAAATCTCTATGTTTCTCCCACATATTGAAATAATAACAGTTCGGAGGTTTCCTATGAACCACATCCCATAGTTGAATAACACATGGGTTGTGGTCATATAATCCTTGATGAGTTAGAAATCACTACATCGTAAATAATGAATCCTACTCATACAAACACATTTATAATACCCAAAACATGCACAAGAACAACTATAAAGTAGCGAATGGCAAGTAGCGGGGTCGATCCACAAGGATGAACGTAAATTCTAGGAGACAAGAATCTAGGCAAAACTAAACTAGCAAAACACAAAAACTACTAAACTAATAGAGAAACTAGGATGAATAAGAAGAGATATGAACAAATCTAAACATTAAAAGGGGGGGTTTTCAAGTTGGTTTTGGTGACAAAACAAGCAGTGTATGATAGTAACGAAATCAATAGTAGACAAGTATCTCGGTGTAAATCGATAACATAACAATATAATTCATCCACACATGCAAAACAATCAATTCTCAATAATAACCATCTTCCTTAATTCACAACTCCATGCTCAATAACATTAAACATGGAACTAGTATACACCCCGTGATAAAATCACGGGATTGTTCTAAAGAAACTATATTGTCTCGTGATTAAAATATTGACGTGTAATTTTTTTACTTGACAAACCGAATTAGATTTGTAACAAAATGAATATTAGATATAGGAGCGCTTGATATAAAGGGTAAGGTTCGTGTCTAATTTGTATCATTCCTACATTTGTGTTTAGAGAGAATGACAAAATGTAAGAAATCAAGTTTAGAAGCGAATTAGTAGGTTAGAAAATTTGTACGGAAAATAAGTACTTCGTAAAACTTAGAAGCGAGAGTAAAGAATATACGTGTATAGTGATAATTGGTCAGACCGATTCTTTTCTCTTTAAATGAAACATTCATCCTCACACGTAGTTTGAAAATTGGTCAAACCAAATAGAATGAAGTCGATATTTAGACCCTTTAACACCTTCATATGACTTGGTTTCCTCTTATATATAAAAGATTCTATTTTATTGGTTGTTTTATTACCTTCCACGGAGTATTTATTATAGTTTTGTAAAGAGCAATTGTTTGCACGAAAAAAGAGATTAAAAATTGTGTAAGTATATTGGGAAAAAAAAAGCAAAAACCTTTTAATTAGTCTCTGTCATTTAAACTTTGGTGTGATTTAGAGGCATTGTTATTGTGGATGTTTTCATTTTAATTAGTCAGACTAATTTTGACTGTATCATCGGTTTACACTCGTAGTATTTACATATGAGACTATCAAATATAAGATTTTTTTTTGGTACGGGGTGGACCTATGTCATGTCCACAAATACAACTTCGAGTTTTGTGTGATTAATTCGTCTTTCTTGCGAGATAAGGAATTGACCTTGAGAGGTTGCTTAGAGTGTTTCGAGTGATTTCCTCGCGAGGTATTGAACGAGACTCGGTTACCTATCTTGTCCCACCAATATATTCGCTAAATTTCCTCGTGTACTACTAAATTTTCCCTGCTCGTTTTTTGTCACAGAATTCACGTTAACTTTGTACTAATTCTACATCATCTTCAATCTTCAAGTTGAAAACCCGAAGAGTTGGAAGTGAAATGGCTAAGTTATGAAAGTCTAAGGTTTAGGGAGGTAAGGATGAAAAGACGTGTTATAAGTGTTTGGTAGGTGATTTGAGAGTGAGATGCATGAGTGAGATATAAAGTACGTCAAAAGGAATTTAATATTAGGGAAAGAATAGGGGACACAAATTGGAATTGATTACTTATTCCCAAAAGGCACGAGTTTTAAAAGTAATGGGGTGTATGGTCAAATGCGGAGGCTCTGGCGCAGTCTGTGCCCTTAGGGTGCGCAAAAGCCCGTAGGCTGCGCAAAAGCCCGCGGTCTGCGCCTTGGGTCCTGATAGTATCCCAAAACCTTCCTCAATCTTTTTCAAAAAATGCCCGACTTCTTTATGACTTTCCTTCACATATTTTCACCAAGCTTATACTAGCTCCCAAGCCCCAAGTTGGCTTGAATTCTAGTTGAAGATCGAATCTTTATTCTTATCCCTAAAACAAAATTCTCATAAGATCTGTTAGAATTTTCCGAATTTCCACAAAGTTGAAGGGAAAACACATTAAAGAAAAAAACTACTCTAAAGGATGAGGGATAAGAGTTATGTACAAGGTTGTGCCGTATATTTTTCATCGATGGCTCGACCAAGAGGAGGGAAAGGGTCATCCTTTCTCCTCGAGGTTCACCGACTTAAGCCTTATGTCGCCGCCTCCCTTTCTTCAATTCAACATTTTTTGGGACTTAATTCCCGACTCATCCTATGTCTCATCCCTTGGAAGCTTTGGATTTTCTTCGACTCCCCAATTTTTGTGCCAAGGCTTCCACGTCCCGCTATTCTTAGCATATAGCGGTTCCTTCTTTACTTCTTATCGATGCTTACTCTTTGGTATTTCATCTTTCTTCTTTATGGAAAAAAGTGTTGGATTCCAAACAAGCTTTGAAAGTACGAGTTTGCTGAGCAGGGACGGAAGAGCAGGCTGTGCAGAATACCACAGTCTGCACTATGATTCCTGACTTCTTCCTTCACTTTTGCTCGAAATTTTCATTTCTTCTTCATTCAAGGGGGTTTTCTCCTTAGCTTTTTCTGGCAAATTGACAATAGAAATAACAAAATCATCTCCCTTCAAGGGAGCTTCAATCTTGTCTTCCTTGGAAATGTCGCCTGTCTCTTCATGTTCGATTTCACTTTCCGCAATGGTAAGAATGTGCAAGGATTTAACATTTTTGGTCCCCTTTTTCTCACCAAATATATCATCACATTGCCCTTATGCTCGACACTTAAGATCCCCTCGACCACATCGACTTTGGCTTTGCCCGTCTTCATGAAAGGCCTTCCCAAGATCAACGGTGTAGAGCATGCCGCGTTTTCCATGTTTACAACATAGAAATCGGTGGGAAATAAGAGATCTCTAACTCTCACCAATAAATCTTCCACAATACCCATGGCTTGAATGTTCGAGCGATCCGCAAGTTGAATCGCGACATTTGTGGGTTTGAGATTATCAAAGCCTAGGGATTTGTATACCTCAATAGGCATGACATTAATGGAAGCACTAAGTTCTAACATGACGTCCTCAAATACTTGGTCTTGAATGGAGCAATCAATCGCAAACTTGCCAGGATCATTACATTTTTGAGGGGAATTTTCTTTAGCTATGGCTAGAACTTGTTGTTTTTTAGCTCTCCTCCTTGAGATATTCTCCGCTTTCCCCATTCAAGCGAGCCATCTAGCCTTTAGGAATCTAGCGAAATGGGGCTCATCCATGGCTTCAATGTTGGTGGGGAGATCGGCTTCTTGCTCATGGGAACTTCCATATCAAGATCACTAGGTTTGGTCTTAGCAAGACTTTGAGGGAAAGGAATGGCTTCTCTTTGATAATGCCTAAATCGCGCCTCACACTCTTCACTTGTGACATAAGGAGTATTTGGATCTAAATCGGCAATTTCATGCATTATAGCTCGCTTCCTTTCGTGAACTTGTTCTTTCAGTAGCACAAACACCGCACTAGTATTGTGGGTGGTAGGCTCTTGAGTCCCGAAGGTAGCTTTCCGGTTAGAGGGATTTGACTTTGGGACAATGCCTTCACCATATGAATCATTTGAGTTTTCATTTCCTTGGCATATTTCAACCTCTCTGTTACTCTCTTTTGTTGTCCCTTACTTGGTTTTGCAAGATAGTGTTCAACATCTCCTTCGTAGAAGCTACATACCTTGGCATTCTTTAGTTCTTGGTTCATTTGTTGGTTTGAACCTTCATTGAACCCTTGGGAAAAGTTTTGTCATGGGAATTATATAGGCCTTTCAAGTACTTCAACATCAAGAATAGCTCAATGCTCATGGGAATTACATATCTCACTTTCTGCCAGAATGGAATTTTGATCATACTTCATGTATGGTCAATGAACAACAGATGGGTAGAGCTAATAGGCCTTTCAGGTACTTCAACATGTGGAGTCAATCCCCAATTCATAGACATGGTAAAGAATATTTGGGGAGAAGATATTAGAGGCACACACATGTACATGGCGGTAAAACGCCTGAAACAGCTCAAACTTGCACTGAAAAAACTCAATCAGGAAAGATTTCCTGATATTGAGAATAGAGCTGGGGTTGCCAAGACTCAACTGATAGAGATTCAGAAGAAATTAGGTATATGTTCTGATGACAAGGAGCTGGTACAGCAAGAGTGTGATCTCAGAATTCAATATCAACACCTGTATGAGGCTCAGATGGAATTTTTACAACAAAAAGTGAAAATGAAACGGGCCAAGGATGGAGATGCTAACACTAGTTATTTTCATGGAATCCTTAAAACAAGAAGAAGGCAGAACCAAGTCCTCTAAATTGAGGATGCAGATGGTAGAGTCAGGAAAACCCCTCAACGGGTTCATAATTGTTTTTTTTTGAATTCTACCAACAATTGTTAGGCACCAGTAATACCTCCACCCTAGTGTGCAATAGGGTCGTTAAGAAAGGAGCACTATGTGATCAAAATCACATCCGGATGCTTATGAAACCTGTGACTAGTCAGAAAATTAAGTCCACAATGTTTAGTATCCCAAATGAGAAGGCACCTGGCCCTGATGGGTTTTCAAGCAAAATTTTCAAAGATAGTTGAGACATTGTAGGCCCCGATATATGCAAGTCTATCCAGGAATTCTTCATAAATGGCAAAATCCTAAAACAAATGAATGCTACTCATGTCACTTTAATTCATAAGGTGACGAATCCCGCAAAAGTAACACAATACATCCCTATAGCATGCTGCAATGTGGTATATATTTGCATTTCAAAGCTGTTATACGAAATACTTCCTCCAGTACTTCCCCATCTGAACTCCAATACTCAAGGAGGATTTATACAGAACAGACACATACAGAATAACATTCTTATTTGCCAGAATTTGGTCAAGTTGTATGAGAGAAAGACACTGTCTCCTAGATGCTTATTCAAGGTTGACCAGTAGAAAGCTTATGATTCAATTGAGTGGAAGTTCTTGTTCCAAATGTTACAGGCACTGAAATTTCCATCACATTTCATTCAAATGATCATTGAATGTGTGACTACATCAATTTAAAATCTGAATGTTAATGGGGATATCTTCTGCTTCTTCAAAGGAAAAAGAGGGTTGAGGTAAGGGGACCCCCTCTCCCCTCTCTTGATCACAATATGCATGGAATACTTGACAAGGCTGCTGGATTATACTACCACTATTATGGAGTTCAAATTCCATCCTCTTTGTAAAACTAAGAAACTGACAACCTTATGTTTGCTGATGACTTGCTCCTGTTCTCAAAGGGGGATGTGAGGTCCATAGTGATTCTTATTAGGACTTTTGCTACCATCTCCCATGCTTCTGGTCTTAAGATGTGCCAAGGTAAGACTAATGCATACTTCAATGGGGTTCTCCATGCTATCAGATAGGAGATCATACATGTATCTGGGTGTGTGGAAGACAAAATGCCCTTCAAATACCTGGGTGTACCAATAAAGCCGGCAAAACTGACCTTGAAGGAGTGCCAGCCACTAATTGACAAGATCCTGGACAAAATCAAAGGGTTGGGCACTAGGAAACTGTCCTATGCAGGGAGACTTGTTCTGGTTAGAGCAGTCTTAAAGACTCTCCATTCCTACTGGGCATCTATCTTCATTATTCCCAAGGCTGTCATAAATAAAATTGAAGTAACTTGTAGAAATTAGTTATGGGATGGAGGAGTGAGCATTTGAGGTCTCCTCCTGTGGCTTGGAATAAAATTTGTACTATCTATAGCCTATAGGGAAGGGGGACTTGGACTGAAAAATGATTCTGCTTGGAATAAAGCTGCTATTGACAAGTTAGTGTGGTGGATTCACTTTCATCTAAACAAGCTGTGGATGCAGTGGATTCAACATACCTATCTAATAGGGGCCTCCCAGAGGGATTATCAACCCCCCTATGGACTCTAGCTGGACATGGAAAAAGATATGCATGATTAAGGAGGAGCTAAAGAATGCCTATGATGAGAATGAATGCCTTCCTATCACTGGCAAAGAATATAACATCAAAAAAGGCTACCAATGGCTCATACCTAAGGGACAAGATGTTGAATCGCAGCAACACACATGGAACAAATGGACCATACCCAAACATGCATTCATTACCTGGATTTATAATCACAACAGTCGCCTTACTAGAGACAAACTACTGTTATGGGGCATAAATCAGGACAGTAGTTGTTGCATTTGTGGACATAAGCTTGAATCAGTCATGGTAACACCCGTGAATTTCCTAGCTATGTTATTTATTCTGTTACGACTCTGTCGTAATTCTACTATTAATTTTAGCATCTTTTCTCCTCCGGCCACTTTTGAGTTTCCTATTATTTTCAAGTCAAACACTAATTATGCTCGTTAAAATATTTTAATTATTTTATTTTTCCATCACAGGATGTTTATATAAATTTCGTCACAAACTATTTATTTATTCTCGAGGAATTCCATTTTCCAACGAATTATTGTTTTAAGCTGGATTCAAGTTATTTATTTTCCTAAAAATGTCCAAACACGTTTATATAATATTTGTAACTCGAAAAATATTTTTATTACGCAAAATAATCGTTTAATGATTTTATTACGAAGTTCGGCAAATAATTATTTTTTAACGTGAGATTTTACCCGATTTCTTTGAAACACCTTTAATTAATTTACGAATATTCTTTTATCGACTTATAAATTCATTTTCGACCCTTTTGGACCCCTAGTGTGTCATGACACACTACTAGTGTGACTACACGTCTACACTAAACACTTTAATGTAACAAGCAAGATTTAAGTCCAAATTCAAAATTTGTGAAACTTTTATTTACTCTCTTTAACACCCTTGTATTCACACTCAATCTCACTCCATTTTTCCCACTTGACTCCCCTATTTGCTGAAATGATGGGCTATTACTCTTGGTGTTGAGTTTCGGTAACTTTCCTTTTTAATCATACTATTTACCACTCATTCACTCATCCTTTTCAATCAATCAAAACTCTCCATTTTTCCTCTCTAATTCACGTGAAAGAGCAGCAGTTGGCAGCAACATTTTTTGCTCCAAAAACTCAAGTTATTCATCTCATTTTCGTCAATATTTTTCGCTTGCCTCAATCCCTTTTTCATCTCCTTCGTTAAGGTATTAATGAATGTTGTTTCCAATCGTTATGTACCTTAATTTTTCAATGTTCTTATGGTATTTTCGTACCATACATTTTTTAGTTGTAGGATTCCAAGACGACCTGAAGCGGACGAATATATCTGGATTCGGAGTTAGACCGCTCAGACGAATAGAGGTAACGTCGATGTTACTCCGTATTATAAGTTTTTATTATTGTAGTTGCATGTATATAATTAGAATTTTTTTTAGACAATATATTATGTCTCGTGTATTCTGATCTTACTTTTAAAATCATAAAATTTTGCATGTTTTGGTATTTTTATCGTTTTTCGAGATTAACGATTAAATTGTTGTTGTTATTCGTAAGATCGTAATATTCGACCTAAACACACAAAATATACATATATTATGTAAAAATATTATTTTGGATGACTTATGATAAATTTGTACTTTTCTGATATTTTAAGTATCGTTTATTTAATTATTACCAATTTCGGACAAAAACAATTAAAAGCCGATTTTTAGTTCTTATACTTAGACAATTTTTTTTAATCTCAAATTTGGCGTGAATGACTATTATGATGAAAATGATTTTTCTGAATTTTTAATAATTTTTTGGAATTGATAAATGGGTGAATTAATTAATCATTTTAAATCATCGTTTATCGATAAATTCTGTGTTTGCTAATTCGATTTCTGATTTCTGATTTCTGACTTTTATCTTATTCTTAAAATAATGTTTCTGACTTTTCTTTAAGAAATATTAATTCTAATGATTTTAGATTTTTAAAAAAAAATTTGGATCGACAATTATATTTAAAAGATCGTTAATTGTGAAAACGAGTTTTAAAAGACGGTTTTATCAAAGTTTATGAATTCTAGAATTTTGGAATTCTAAGAAATATATAAGTTTCTGGAAAACTCAAATTTTAAGTTTAATAATAATTTTGAATATTAACGCTTAAATCATTTTGAATTTACTATTTTTATTAATCGTTATCGTCGAGATTAGATGATTAACGGGAAAATTCTTTATAAACCCAGTTTACAGATTCTGGAAAAAAAAAGATCCTGGACATAATGTACAAATATATATTTGATCTATTTACATAATTTTTATACTATTTATTGAAGGCTTTAAATGATGGTATCTATTTTTGAATAAAGTTGCAAAGTACGGGTAAAATATTCCGTTTTAGCTAAATACATTAATATTCCAGCTATTTTGAGAATTATGAAATCTATACTTTATAACTAAAATCACTGTTCATGATACTCTAAAGTTGTTCAAATATTTATAAATAAAAGACGTTAATTAATTTATTTTAGTATTTGCCATAAAAGCCTATTTATGCTCGTTTCATCAAAGTTAATAATAATTATGGAATTTTATGACTTTCTCTCTCTAGCTCGAGCGATTCTGTTAGAGAAATTAAGAACACCATTGACGTACATTCTAGCTCTTCGATTATGGGGAAGGGGCCAGGTCGGCCACCGAAGAAGTCACGCCAGGCCCTGGAGCCGCCGGAGCCAGCTCAGGGTGCAGAAGCTGCGGAGGAGGCAGGAAAATTGGGGGAATCGCAAGACCAGCTCCCACCGTCACAGGGTAACTTCTGTATTAATGATCTCATTTGTGACGCCATTAATACTGCAAGTTTGAATCAGGATCCTGTTCTTAATTCAGCTAAAATTACATCAATTTTCTATTAACAATACGGTTAATGAAGAGGTTATTGTTGCTGACCCTGTTATGACTGATAAGTCACCGAATAAATGGACTGATATCACTAAGGGGAAATCTACACCTGGTATGAGCCTGTACTACCATGAGGATAGTGCAAAGTCTACAGAAATAGATATTGATATAACTGAAATACAGGAGGAAATCCTTCAATTGTCGCATACCTTAATGGGGAATGTTTTGGGGGGGGGGGGGGGAACCTACCTTGAAGCAAATATAAGACTTTATCATTAAACACTGGAACTTTGGGAAACTTCCCTTGGTAAGTTATTTCAAGCGTGGCTGGTTTAGTTTCAAGTTTGATGATGAGGAATCCATGGCTGAGGTACTCAAGAGAGGTCCTTGGACCCTAGCATCTAATTCACTGATTTTGAAACAATGGACCCCATACTTCTCGAGTATTATGGATAGTGTTGCTATAGTTCCGGTATGGATCCTGTTTCCTGACTTTGATCCTCACATGTGGACGGATTCCGTACTCAGTAAGATGGCGAGTAAGGTGGGGAAGCCCCTTTTTGCTGATCTTACCACGACATGTAAAGCCAGACTTTCTTTCGCTAGAGTCATAGTAGAGGTTGATGTCTCCAAAGACCAATGCTTCTTATAAAAGCTCTTCGATTATGGGGAAAATATGGTGATCAATGCTCCTTATAAAGGCCATTCAGTTCAGAAGGTGGTGTATGAGTGGGTACCATACTATTGCCACACTTGCAAGAGGTTAGGCCACACCTCTTCCTCTTGTAAGCTGAATAGGAAAAGAATGGCGTCGGAGAAGGCTGACAAGCAGGTTGGGGAAAAATTAGTGGTGAAAGGAAATGCTCCTACCCAAGCTCTGGTTGATCATGCTACCGCCCCCTTGGAGATGAGCTCCAAACGGTTGCCTGATCAGGCACTCTTGCAGGACAGTAACGAGTTAGAGCGTGAAAAAGCCAATACTGAGAGTGGATTTAAGACAGTCTCAGCTAAGAAGAGTAGTGGAAAGGCTCTGAAACCAGAATCCAGTACACCTGTAATTATATCCAACGCTTTCTGTTTGCTTGATGAAGCTGAGTATAAGACCAGGGAGAGTACTGCAGGGGGGCTGCTTGAGGAGAGAATCCCACCTGATAAACTTTCATGAGGATAGCAACATGGAACATTAGGGGCCTTAATAAACCTGTAAAGAAGGAAGAGGTTGTGAGCTTTATCAGGGGGAATAAAATAGACATACTAGGCCTAATTGAAACTCGGGTCAAGGAAGGAAAAGCAAATAAGATTGTTAAGAATAAGTTTGCACAATACCAAGTGCATAGTAACTATCAGTCTCATTACAATGGGAGGATTTGGTTGATTTGGTCTCCTTCTAGTGTCACTATTTAGATTCTTGATGAGCAGGACCATTGCATTCACAGTCATGTAATGCACCATGGCTCAGGTAGGGATTTTCTATTTACTGCCATCTATGGCAGTAATAACGCAGAGGGTAGACAAAAGTTATGGTCCACTCTAGGATCTTATGCGTCCAGCTCTTTGGGGTGGTTTCTAATGGGGGATTTAAACATCATCCGAGATGTTCAGGAAAAATTGAGTGTCATCCCTCCTGTCCTCTCTCAAATTATGGATTTCAATAATTGCATTCATGCTTCTGGTTTGGTGGATATGCCAACCACAGGGTGTGAGTATACATGGACCAATAAGCAAGATGTGGACACTCAAACTTGCTCTAAGCTTGATAGAGTACTTATTAATAGCAATTGGAACTACAGAACTACCGCTGAAAGTTTACTGCCTGGGATTTCTGATCATAGTCCCCAGTTAGTTAACTTTGTTGATGACCAACCTTTGAGGAAGCCTTTTAGGTTTCTGAATAGCTGGATAACACATCCGGATTTTCTTACCATTGTAAAGGAGAATTGGAATACACCAATCTCAGGGAACTCTATGTTTCGCCTTATGGGAAAACTCAAGCAAGTCAGGAGGGGGCTGCAAGGCCTTCATAAAGCACACTTTTCAGGGATTAGCATGCAGGTCAAGGGGACTCGAGATGACCTTCAGCGAGTACAGCAGCAACTTGTTGCTTCTCCCTTGTCTGCTGATTTCATTCAGGAGGAAAAAAAGACTCACAGCTGAATATGCAAGGGTCGAGGAAATAGAGCTAAACATTCTTTAGCAGCGAGCTAAGATCAATAATATTAGTAAGGGCGATACATGTACAAAAATATTCTTTGCTAAGATAAAGGAACGACATCAGCAGCAGATGGTGGGTAGTATTCTTGATACTAAAGGAGTCTCCCACTCTGGTTTGGATGATGTTGGTAAAGCTTTCGGAGATTATTACACGGATCTATTGGGTACAACAAGATCAGTACTGCCTTTGGATGGTGAGTTCTTAACGAAAGAGGCCTTGTGCTAATCCAGGAGATGCCCAGATACTTATAGCGCCTGTTACGGCAGATGAGATTAAGGCTGCTCTATTCAGCATTGACTCAAATAAGAGTCCTGGCCCTGATGGGTTTTCTTCCGGGTTCTTCAAGGCCTCTTGGCACATTATTGAGAAGGATTTCTATCGAGCTATCCTTGAGTTTTTCAGAACTGGGCACATGGCAAAGCAAGCAAATGCTACTATATTAAAATTGATCCCTAAAAAAGAAGTTCCCCAATCAGTGAAGGATTTCAGACCTATTTCATGTTGTTCAACAATCTATAAAATTGTAAGTAAAATTCTGAGGAATCGACTTTCGAATAGAATGCCTAAAGTGGTAGGGAAAGAACAGGTTGCTTTCATATTTGACAGGAATCTTTTTGAGAATGTCATGCTCACTCAGAATTTGTTAAAAGGTTATTCAAGGGATGAAATCTCCCCTCGGTGTATGCTCAAAATTGATATCTCCAAAGCGTTTGACACACTTCAGTGGGATTTTGTCCTGAATATGCTTCAGGTCTTCCAGTTTCCAACCCAGTTTATTACATGGATAAAGGGGTGTATTACAGGCTCTTGGTTCTCTATCAAGGTGAATGGAGCATCATATGGGTTTTTCAAAGGTCGTCGTGGGATTAGACAGGGAGACCCTCTCTCGCCTTTTTTGTTTGTCCTGAGTATGGAAATCTTATCACGTTACCTCCGAGACATGTGCTCAAAGGCAAATGTCTCTTATCATCCTAAGTGTTCTAAACTTGGTCTAACGCACCTTGTATTTGCGGATGATATAATGGTATTTACAAGGGGAGATCTACCTTCAGTGGGCCAAGTTAAGTATATCTTGGATTTATTCGCTAAGAGGTCTGGGCTTCACGCTAGTTTCGAGAAGACTGAAATCTACTTTGGCGGCGTTCGAGACGAAGTAAGCCAGCAAATCATGAGGCATACTGAGTTTAAGGAGGGGCGGTTCCCCTTTAGATATCTTGGGGTGCCAATACATCATGCTAGACTTACCATTGACATGTATGGAGGGTTAATTACTAAGCTCCAAAGGACCATTATGCATTGGTCTACTAGAGTTCTGTCATATGCAAGGAAGGTCCAACTGTTAAACTCTGTGGTTTTCGGCCTCCAAAGCTTTTGGAGTGCTAGCTTGCTTTTACCTTCTGGTGTGATTCTTCAAATTGTCAGGATATGTAGAGCATTTTTCTGGGGAGCCACTGGTGAACACAGGAAAATGGTGTATAAAAGTTGGGATAGCATATGCACGCCGTGGAAGGTGGGAGGTTTTAACATCAAAGACTTCCACATATGGAATAAGGCTTTCATACTTAAGTGGCTATGGGCGTTGGATAAGAGGGAAGGTTCTATTTGAGTGCAATGGGTCACTATATATCATCTCGATCCTACCACTATATGGGACCTAACAATTGCTGACCGTCACCCAGAAAGGTTGAGAGGTATCATCTTAGTCAGAGATGACCTGGTAAACCACACGGGCACCATTTCTGAGGCCAAACAGCTCCTTCAGAGATGCGCTCCAAGTAGTAAGTTTAATGTGGCAGCTATGTACCTGGCGCTTCGGACTCCTTACCCTAACTAAGCTGGTATAAGCCTTGTTGGAACGCTGATATTTACCCCCGCCACAAGCTCTGTTTAACTTTAGCTTATCAAGGAAAGTTGGCAACGCATGATAACATTCAGAGAGAGGGCTGCCACTAGCAAATAGATGCTATCTTTTCTGTCGGAGTGAAGAAGGAACGAAGCACCTCTTTTTCCAGTGTGGTTACTCACAGGAGGTACTATCTTCTATAATACGATGGTGCGGAGCTAATATACTGTCCTATGACCTTTCTACTATATTGCATTGGGTATCGAACAGGAAGAGGAGTAAGCATTGGAGGTGTTCGTGGATACGATGTTGTATTGCTGCTACAGTATCAAGCATATGAGGGAGAGGAATGGGCGAATCTTCTCATCGACCATTCGACCTAAGGAAGCTCTGATCCGAGAAATTCAGTATAGTGTTAGTATATTGATGTTGCATACTACAAATGAGTCAATACATGATGAGATAATAGCTAGCTTACAAGGATGATGTACAAATTTATAGTGGCTATTCTTTTGTAAGACCAAACTCTTTTACCTTTTGATGAGATTTAAGAGAACTACCTTCTTGCAAAAAAAAATATGGAATTTTATAAACTTTAGAAACATCTTAATTAGTAGTACTAAAATATTTAAGTCATTTTAATGATTTAATAATCACTTGTATGATATTTCAATAATTTCATAAACCCGTTTATTCTCGTTTTAGAAATTAATATTGTTAAGCCTGAAAGTATTAGTTTAGTAAATCTATATTTTTTTACTAAAAATGTTGTATAGTATGAACTAATAGTTTTGATATTTTGATATGATGTTGTTTGTCGTAAAGTTTATAAAAGTAGAAGTTTCCTTAAATAGAAAGTTTCCTTTTGAATATAGTGTTTATTACTTTAATCTCCATATTATTTATAATGATTATCTATTTTGAATATCGATAATGGCGTGTTTTGGAGTTATGGAATAAGGGTAAGTCTGGGGTTAGAGTAATACAGTGTAGGATGTACTGTTTTGCCATCAACTATAAGGCTGGTGTATCCATTTTGTCATCAACTATAAGGATGGTGTATACATTTGGGATGCGTTGGTTGTTGAACCGGATACATTTGGTGTCCAGAAGTGTATATATATGTGCATTGTGCCCTTAAGCTAGATATCGCATCGTGTTAGTCGCCGTCAGTTGAACATGATACATTTGGTGTCCAGGAGGGGTGTATATTACTTAAGTTAGGATCTCGCATTGATAAGTCGTCGTCCTATTATGGTTCAGTTGCCTAGTTAGAGACATTGGATCTTCGCTGCATGTGAAGTTCGTGTCTGAGTTCTCGAAGCTAGTTTTAAGTATATCCCTAGTGAAAGTCTAGCCTTGTGCACACTGATTCCATCTATGACACCAGTTTTGAATATTATTATTTTTATCTATAAATTTTGATTTGCAGGTTAGCAAATGTTATACGTTTTCTCCAAGAACTTATTTTTATTATAATGTTTAACTATTTTCCTTTTTTACTACTTTTATATAATAGTAATTACAGTTTTAAAATCGTGTAATATGGCTGGGAGAACGTCGTCCTTGCTTCTCACTGATTGTGGCTGTTATGCTTTTAACATGACAAGTATATGTGTTCTCTTTGAGTGGGCTAGCGGACAGTTGTGGATCCTGCTTTGTTTTTAATAAATTTCTTTACTATGGATTGTTATACCCCATTTGAGGATTGTTTTTACTTTTAGCCATTTTTATTTAATGGCTCATGTTTGACTTTACTACTTTATTTTATCAAAACATAGTTACAGTGTGTTATAATTTCACATCTACAGTATTTCCGCCACTGTATTGCGTTAGTATTTATAGGGGATTACAATCATCATTTATTCTTCAAATGCCAATACAGGAAGCAGGTGGTTTAGAACATATCTACATGGTCTGGGGTGCAACTCCCGGATCAAGACATACCGAAGTGGAGGAAAAGAATGTGCTACTGCAGACTGAAGAAAGGAATTATTGATGGAATCCTTAATGCTACTCTATATCATATCTGTATTGGTGAGACCTTGGGGATGTACACAGCCGATAAAGTAAGACATTAGAACAAGAATCCAAGGTCATATCAAGGGACAACTAACAGACAAGGACACCAGATGGATTGATCAGCTTAACTAGTTTTGTATTACTAATGGTTGAATATCTTTGATTACGTATTTGACACTACAGTTGGTGTTAATATAATTTTTACACTTTCTAAAAAAAAAAAAATTGTTTCCGGTTGATGTTTTGGTATTTGCCATGGTTGCTTTCCGGTCTTTGGAGTACTTGTCTTTGTTGGTTGTTGTTGAAACTCCTTTGATTGTCATTGATACCTTGGGTCTGATTCCAAGAGTTTCCTTGGTGGTAGGGTTCGTAAATTCCTTGATAGGTGTCCATAGCACTATGTTCTTCAACACTTCCTTCTTGGTCTTTGGGAGATGCACTAATAGCGTGGTCACCACCATAATGACTACAACGGTAAGTCATGGCTTGTCCTGATCCGGCCAACATGGAAGAAACCATGTTAGTAAACTCGTTGAGTAGTTCCCTATAAGCACTTTTTGGTACAATAGAACCCTCACCGCCCGATGTATGGAAGAAGTTATCCCAAAAATCATCTATGATCTTGATGCCCAATTTCTGATTCGGGGGTAAAAAAGACCCTAAGGATAAGTACTAGCACAACTCGCACACGATTTGTTAGAACTTCCAATTACTACACAAGACAAGATAACAACAACTAAAAACAACAAAGAAAAGAAAAGAAATGCTAATCTAGCAAAGATTCACGAAAACTTAAAACCTAGAATGTTGTCATCCCCGGCAACGGCACCATTTTGATGGGTTGGAAATCACTACGTCGTAAAAAGCTAATCCTACTCATACAAACACATTTAGAATACCCAAAACATGCACAATAACTATAAAGTAGCAAATGGCAAGTAGCGGGGTCGAACCACAAGGATGAACGTAAATTCTAGGAGATAAGAACCTAGGCAAAACTAAACTAGCAAAGCACAAAAACTATTAATCTAATAGAAAAACTAGGATGAATAAGAAAGATATGAACTAATTTAAATATTGGGGGGGGGGGGGTGTCACCAAAACAAGCAAACTATGATAGTAATGAAATCAATAGTAGACAAGTATCTCGCTGTAAATTGATACCACAACAATATAATTCATCCACACATGCAAAATATCAACTCTCAATAATAACCATCTTCCTTAATTCACAACTCCATGTTCAATAACATTATTACACATGGAATATTCATCAGTCCACACATAGTCTAACAAACAATATTGACATGTGTCTTGGCGTTAGATCATAAATGGGAGAAAGTAATGGCTTATGCGAAAACAATCACCACATCTTCAACATGCATATTCCTTTATCAAGACAATCGATTGACGGAAAACACACTACAATCTATGTCAAGAATGCTACCTAGGGGAGTAGATAGGTGTAACAACTTCTGTAACACACAAGCATGAAGCGTACATACATAACTAGGTAGCCACTTTGATAAAATCAAAGACCTAATATATGGAAAATCACACGTAAACAATAAGGAATAAAAATAGCATAAGATAGATAAACATAAGAGTTGAAAGTCTTACAAAATGGGAAAAATTACATCATTGGGTAGATTCACACCAAGATATGCGAGGATTAGCCTCCCATATTCCAATAACAACCAAATTGATGACAAAGGTTAAATCTTTATCTTCCATGCTATGCTATTAACAATCTAGATCTCCAAAGGATTAAAATACTAATCTCTCTCTAAAAGTGACTTCCTTCCTCTAAAAAGTGTCTAATGCAACCTTAAATACCTAGGGTAATACAAGGGATCAAAATCACCACAAATAAGCCCGTAACAAGAGGAAATAGAAAACAAAATCTGCGATTTTAAGTGATATTTCGCGGTCTACGCAGGGCGGCACAGGCTGCACTGGAACCCGCAGTCTGCGCCTGCGACCCTTGTCAACTTCTTCTTCTTCTTCTTCTTCTTCTTCTTCTTCTTCTTCTTCTTCTTCTTTCTCCCTTTTGTTCTTTGGCATGCTTTACCTTCTTTATTACTCGTACTCACTTCGAGGTTATGTTATCAGGACAAGACGCCTCTAGATTCCCTCGGTTCGCAAGCGTCTGGTTCGAAAACCGAATTCCCATAGATCTTGTTCATCGACACGTAGTGCTATCTCGACTGAATTAGGTCCAACGCAAGCAATGCGTAATAGTGACTGCAAAAAACACATAAAAAGCCAAAACGGGGGCGAATATAACAATACTAAAAATATGAATTCTTAACATCCAAAACCGCCCCGAATTGGTGACAAAAAGAGCCTAAATAGAGGGTCTAAATTCTGCTTAATTATCAAACCCTCAGGCAAGAAGGTAGTCATATCAAATTTACGTATAGAAGAACATATGATATAATAGTATGTAACTATACAATAGTCGTGAGACTCATAAGATTGTTTTATTGATAACTAAGAACCAGATTCAATCATAGAGTCTCGCGATCATGTTATTGTAATTTTTCGACGTGGTACAATTTCGCTCTTTATATATGAAGTATGTAATAGATTCACCACTACAACATACTAAAAAGCAGAACGACTTTTTCGAGCAAATAATACGAAAAATATACTCTAAACGTAACATTTTTTTACCACAAATGATCTAATTATATGAACTACCTAATAAGTCATAACTAAGAGAGTGTAATGATTTCCTCAAAATAATATAGTAACGATAAGAATATATATTTCCTATATGTATTAGATTAACTTTTATGTATGCTTAACATATGAAACTAATATACTACTAATATTCTTATCCTTCAAGAGGTTGGATATATTTTATAATATGTTTTTAGAAATCATATCTGGTAAGAAGACCTATTGTAGTAGCAATATTAGTTAAGGGGACTATGATGTGTTTAAAAAAATACGTAATATTAGATTAACTTTTACGTATTACGTATTTTTATACTAATAATATTAGATTAGATTAACTTTAATGTATGCTTACCGTATATACTACTAATATCTTTTATCATTCAAGTGTAACAACCGCTACTTTCCTAATGCTTTTATATTTTCCGTTATGACTTCGTCATAACTCTGTCACGTTTTGGCCTTCTGTTTCATCATTTTTCCAAGCTTTATTTTTATTTTCGAGTCAAATAATATTTATTTTATTTTAAAAGATTTTAATTATTTTAAACATATTTATTTGATATTCATCGTAAACTATTTTTTTTCTGCGAGGAATTCTATTTCTCTACGAATTGACGTTTTAAGCTCGGATTTAAGCTATTTGTTTTCTTACAAATGTCTACACATATTTATATAGTATTTTCGAATAAGAAATATTTTTATTTACGAAAATTTAGCCTTTAATGATTTTATTACGAAATTTCGTAAATAATTATTTTCAACGCGAGGTTTACTCGAATTGCTTTTAAATACCTTTAACGATTTTACGATTAGTTTTTTATCGACTTACAAATTATTTTGGACCTTTTCCCCATATGTTGGACCTCCCCCCTCCCCCCCCTTCCCTTCCCCCCCCCCCCCCTTGTCACACCCTTACTACATTTTTCTTTATACATTTCATTTTATTATGTTAAAACTTAAAGATATACTCTATATTTTTTTTCTTTCCCATTTATTTGTTGCTTAATGAGCAAACTCTTCACTCTCCCTTCCTCTCTCTCTTTTGGCTGGTTTACGTAGGGTGGTGTAGAATAGATTTCATCAAATTTTACTTAACATTTACGCTTTAGAAAAACCATCCACTTTCTTCATTCATTTTACAAAAATTAAACAACAATGTTGCTTAATGAGCAAACTCTTCACTCTCCCTTCCTCTCTCTCTTTTGGCTGGTTTACGTAGGGTGGTGTAGCATAGATTTCATCAAATTTTACTTAACATTTACGCTTTAGAAAAACCATCCACTTTCTTCATTCATTTTACAAAAATTAAACAACAAAATTTTCTTCCTTTTTGCTCTCTTGGCCAAATTTTTCAGCGGCCTTTCAAGGCAAATTCTTGTCTCAAATCGATTCTTAATCGTCTCGTTTTCATCATCTAATTAATCGTTATTCTGATCCCTTCATTAAGGTAATAATTGATGTTATTTTCGATCGTTATTTACTTGGATTCTTTTAGTTCTTCTTATGGTATTTTTGTACCATACTTGTCATCTGATGTAGGATTTTTGGACGATCTCGAAGTCGACGAATTTATTATCGTCTCGGATTTGGATTAGAGGTAACGTCGATGTTACTCGGTATTGCTTGATTTTATTTGTGTAATTGCATGTATATATTTATAATTTTAATTTTGACAATATATGTATGTCATAATCTGGAAAATTTTAAATTCGTAAAATTTTCATGTTTCGGTAATTTTATCACTTTTATGAGGTTAGCGATTAAATTGTTATATTAATTTGTGAAATCGTAATATTCGGCCTAAATTTATAATATACGAATATATTCTGTAAAAATGATGTTTTTCATGATTTTTGATAATTTTTTATTTTTCTGATATTTTATGTATTGATTATTGAATTATTACCGTTTTCGGACAAAAACGATTAAAAGCCGATTTTTAGTTTTAGCACTTAAACATTTTATTTTAATCTGTAATTTGGCGTGGTTGATCTTTCTGGTGAAAAGAATTTCCTGAACTTTTTCCATAATGTTTCGAAATTGTTAGGTGGTTTAATTAATTGGGTTAATTCATGGTAATAATCCCAACTATGCGTGTTCTTCTTAAAATAATCAAAACTATACGTAATCTCATTTTAATATGAACTACGCATTCATTAATCTTGCTTTGCTATGTATGAAATTATGACTTGCTATTACCGGTCCTAGTGACTTGTTGTAACTTTGTAGGGTTTTATTAGGTCTGTTGTAGTCATCGTGAAAGTCAAGATTAAAATAAAAACATTTTTTTTCATAGCTTCTATAAGACTAATTGAAAAATAAATGGAAGATGAATTGGAAAATTTAATTTGTTTTTATCAATGCCAAAAAATAAATACGAAGTGTGGTTAAGAAGAAGAAGAGTTAGAGGAAGAGTTGAATTTCAACAGGTAGCCAGTCACCCACAACAAAGCGAGGTTAATGAAGCCGCAGTTCATATTATAATGAGATTACGAATAGTTTGGATTAATTCAATAAGCATACGCTTAGTTGAGATTATTCCTATGAAATAATCCTAATTAATTAATCACTTTAAATCGTCGTTTAATCGTTAAAACCATGTTTGTAATTTTAATTCCCGATTTCTGATTTTTGTTCTGAATCTGGAAAAAAAATTGTTCCTGATAGTTCTTGAGAAAAATGTGTTTTTTTTATAATTTTTAGTGCTTTAATAATTTATTAGGAACGACAAGTTTTATTAAAATAATTGTTAATTATGGAAACGAGTTTTAAAGACGGTTTTGTTGGAATTTGTGAAATTTTGGAATTTGGAAATCTATAAAAAATGATAGTTTGGAAAATAATAATTTTTTTAGAAGTAATAACAATTTTTGGATATTAATACTTCAATCGTTTTGTAATTACTATTTTTATTAATCATTATTGTCGAGATTAGACGATTAACGAGAAAACCTTTTAAAAACCAAATTTGCAGATTCTGGAAAATTTATTTTTCTAGACAGAATGTCCAAAAATGTATTTTAGCTATTTTACATAATTTTTTTACCATTTATCGAAGCCTTTAATTGATAGTATTGATTTTTGGATAAAATTGTTAAAAATGCTCCGTTTCAGCTACATGAATTATTTTTTCAGCAATTTTGAGAATATTTAAATCTAAAACTTGAAGAGTTAAATCATCCATTGACTTACTCTAAGTGTGTTTAATGGTTTAATTAATTAAATAAAAGACGTTAAGAGATTAATTTTTACATTTGCCGTAAAATCCTATTTATGTTCGTATTGTCGAAACTATTAATAATTAGGGAATTTGAGTATTATAAATTTTGGAATCACTCTAATTTGTAGTATCAAAATGTTTAAGACTTTTTAATCATTTTATAAACACTTGTATGATATGTCAATAATTTCATATACCCAACTGTTCTGATTTTAACAATTAATATCGTTAAGGTCGAAAGTATTAGTTTTATAAATCTATATTGTTTACTAAAAATGTTTTATTAGTATGAACTAATATTTTCAATAATTTAATATAATGCTATTTTAGTAAAGTTTCTAAATATAGAAGTTTTCTAAAATAGAAAGTCTCCCCTTTTGGAAGGTGGTCCTTTTCCCTTTTGCTCTCTCACTATTATAATGATTATATCTTTTATATATATCGATAATGTCTTGTGTTGGAGTTATGGAATAAGGACAAGTCTGAGGTTAGAGTAATATAGTCTGGGATGTACGTTTTTGCCATCAACTGTAAGGCTCATGTGTCTTTATGGGGCACATTGGTTGTTGAACTGAGCATGGTTTGTGTTCAGGAGAGTGTATGTTGACCTTAAACTTCGATATCGCATTGTGTAAGTCGCATCGGATTGAACTGAACATGGTTTGTGTCCAGGAGGGGTGTTGTGCACTACTTAAATCAGGATCTCGCTGCACGCAGTCCTGTTATGGTTAAGTTGCCTAGTTAGAGACTGAAATCCGATATGTGTTAAGACTGAACTTCTCAAATCTAGTTTTAGTATTCTCCTAGTGAAAGTCTAGCCTTCTTCACTAATCCTATCCATAACGCCATTTTGAATCCCCTATTAACTAAGAGAATAACAACTTGCTAAAAAGTTCCCTCCAAAATGCATCATACCTAATATAGAAATAAATAATGATACTTCATGTAATAAATAGAACAAATCACTTAAATTTCATAGAAGACAAAAAAAAGTCAAAATAATTTTAACAAATTTATAATAAGAAAATCATCAAAGTAAAAACAAATATAATCACTTCATTTTTCTAAATAATATTTTTGCTTTTCGAGGTTAATCTCTCTTCAATTTTTTAAAAAACGTAGAATTAGTGTTATTTTTTTTAAAAAAAAATGTGCTATTAAACAATTTCAGATTATATCACTCATATAAGTAATCAATTGTTAATATTAATTCATATGTATGTTTTAAGTAGAAAATTGAGACTCTAAAAGTATGAGGATAATACATACGAAATAATAAAAAATATATGTAATATCTTTATTAAAATATACATGTATTGACTTACTAATTTATCTTGATTGCTTAACAATTTCTAATTATTCTGTTAAATCTAAATTACAAAGTTGTAATGTAAAAATTACTATGTAATATGTAGTAAATTTTAGAATATCTATAAAATAAATTTGCATATGTACGTGCATATGCACGGGGTCTATACTAGTATTTTATTATTATCGATATAATCTGGTTTGCATGTTGGAAATGTTATATGTTTTCTCCGAAAAACTCTTTTTTAATTTATTGCTTCGATACATAAAGTTTTTCACTGAAAGCTTATTTTTAAGAATAATATTTTACTGTTTTCCGTTTTTACTATTTTCATATAATACTAAGGGTTTTTCTATGGGGTAACCCTCAACTATTGGCTTTTCCGAGTGGTACCCCCACCTTTTTCGAATTACATGGTGTACCCCTAAACTTTACTTATCACTCCATATCATAACCAAAGTGATAAGTGTATTATAATTATTTTTATAAAATGAATAATTAACATATTAATCAATCCAATTTGATGCTACAAACCACCTCTTTTTCTTTACCATTCACCAAGCCACCAAATGCCCATCAAAACGCACTTTGTAGTCGACCGACATCGACCTATCTCCCTCACTCTTTTAAATCCTTCAACCTCAATCCCTCTGTCACCCCCATGTCGTAGTGTGGTGGAATGGATTTTTTCGAGTAAAAGATGCAAATTGAAGAAATATATCATGGTTGATGAAAGTAAAATAGGGAATATTCACTATTTATATCATCAATTAAGAAATTTTCGTTGGAAAATTATAACTTTGGTTACAATATAGACTAATTTACAAAGTTTAGGGGTACAACTTGTAATTCAAAAAAGGCGAGAGTGCCACTTGGAAAAGCCGATAGTTGAGGTGTATCCCATAGAAAAACCCTACTACTAATTATAGTTTTAAAATCTTGTAATATGGCTAGGAGAACGTCATCGTTACTACTCACTGATTATGGCTGTTATGTTTTTAACATGTCAGGTATATGTGTTTCCCTTCGGGTGGGCTAGCGAGTAGTTACGAATCCTGCTTCGCTGATTAATAATTTGAACTATGGATTGTTATAACCCTTTTGATGGATTTTATTTTATTTTTATTTTGTAGCCATTTTTATTTTATGGCTTATGTATTGACTTACCGTTTTTATTTAATCAAGACATAGTTACAGTGTGTTACAGTCCCATATCTATAGTTTTTCTGCCACTGTATTGCGTTAGAAGTTCTAGGGGATTACATTAAGAGGTTGAATATATTTTATGTTTTTAGAAACCGTATTAGGTAAGAAAACCTATTGTTGTAACAATATTAGTTAAGCGGACTATGTCGTGTTTCGAAAAATTCGTATGCTTACCATAAACTACTAATATTCTTATCCTTTTTTTTCTATCCTAATGACCTAACATTTTCTATCCACGTCAATTTCTATCCTAATGATGGGTTATTTTAATTTTATTTTAATTTAATTTGTTACGGAGTATATGGTAGTCCCTCCGTTCAAATCCAAAGGGTACGCTTCCCTTTCGGACACATATTCCTAACTCAAGAGAGTCGTTAATATTCTCGACAATCTATAAGAAAAAAATATAATCACGTGGAATCTTGTTTGATTCTTCTTTTTGAGTAGATTAAGAATATCGAATTTATATAATTTTTTTAATCTAAAACGAAAAATATTGACGGTGTAAAACGTGTCTCGGCAAGTGTGAAAAAGCAAATGTACCATTTGGATTTGAACGTACCATTGGATTTGAACGGAGGGAGTAATGTTTAATTATATACTCCCCCGTTTTTTAGAAGTAAAACTCTCAAAACCCACATCAGCTTGATCCGTATCCGTACACACAAAAACAACGACATGGGGAAGACATAACTTATTAAATGTTGAATGTTTATTTATTTTTTGTCAGAGAATTATTAATCCTTAGGCAAATATATTAGTAATTCTTATCTTTAAGCTATACATTATTATTAGAGTAATAATCATCATTCATAATTGTTTTAACTCTTATGATCTTATCCTTTTTAGGTATGATATCGTATTGACTCTAACAATCCAATCGATATGTAAACGTGCATCATGTGATTTTTTTATTTAAGTCACTATATGATGGGAAGATGTAAATAGCACGTCGTAAATAGCAAAATCTACTCATACAAACACATTTATAAACCAAAAACATGCACAAAAACAACTATAGAGTAGCAAATGACAAGTAACATGATCAAACCACTAGGATGGATGTAAATTCTAATTAGAGATAAGAATCTAGAGAAAACTAAACAGGCAAGCAAAAGGACTTCTAATCTAAGGAAGACTAGGATCGGATGAACAAGAAAACAAGTTAACTAGACTAAACATCAAATGAGGGGGTTTTGTAGGTTGGTTTGGTAACAAACATGCAAATGATATTAAAAATCGAAAATCAATGATAACAAGTATCCCGGTGCATATAGATATCACAACGATATAATTAACCACAAATGCCAAACATTAAACTCTTAATAATACCCATCTTCCTTAATTCACAACTCCATGCTCAATAACATTACACATGGAATATTCATTCGTCCACACAAGTTCTAGCAAACAACATCACCATGTGTCTAGGATTTAGATCATCATGGAGAGAAAATAAATGCTTATGCTAAAACAATCATCACATCTTCAACATGCATATTCTTTTATCAAGACAATCGATTGAGGGCAAACACACTACAATCTATTTTAAGAATGCTACTTAGAGGTTTAGATAGGTGTAACAACTTCTTTAACACACAAGCATGATGTGCACATACATAACTAGGTAGCCACTTTGATAAAATCAAAGACATAATCTATGGAAATTCACACTTAAACAATAAGGATAGGAATAACATAAGATAGATTAAAACAAGAGTAAAAAGTCTTGCAAATTAGGAAAAATTACATCATTGGGTAGATTCACACCAAGATATGAGAGCATTAGCCCCTATGCTCTAATAGCATCCCAAATTAAGCGTAAAGGTTCAACCTTTTCTTCCAATGCTACACTAATTGAAAACTAGATCTAGAATTAATTACAACCCTAACCTTAAATGCCTAGGGTAATTAAAGTAGGTAGAGTTACAAGACCACAATCAAGCCCATAATAAGGGGAATGAGAAAACAAGAAATCTGTGATTTAAGTGGAATTTCCGGTCTGCATAGGCTCGGCACACATTGCGCCTATGTTCATCTTCTTTCTTCCTTTTGTTTTCTTGCAAGCGTTAGCTTATTAATTCTCCACGCTCACTTAAAGGTTATGCTACCCAGATAAGATGCTTCTGGAATCCCTCGGTTCGCAAGTGTCTGGTTCGAAAATCGAGTCCATGGCTCTCATTCTTCGGCATGGGATACTATCTTGAGTGAACGGGTAAAAGCAAAGCACTGCACAATATTGGCTTAAAAATACAATTAAATAATCAAAATGGGGGGAAAGATTACAGTACTCTAAATATGAGTACTTAATATTGAAATCACCCAGAGTTGGTACCAAAAAGTGACTAAAAATAAGGTCTATTTTAATCGAATCAAATTCCCCACACATGAACTTTACTCGTCCCGAGTAAAGTCGAGAACTAAGCATGATAAACCAAGTCCAAATTATGTGCATGAGATATTGATCACTCTTCTCTCACACCTCTTCCTTCAATGATGGCTCCCTCATGAAAACAACTCTGTCTAAAATAGAAAGAAATATAAGAAAGGCTAAAAAAATGAAGTGGAAACACTCACTCACAAGACCTACTTATTCCTCCTTCAACAAGAAGACTCAATCTCCTCGAAATTGCTCTCTTCACAAAACCACCTTCTTATTTCTCCAGAATAAGGTGTAATGGTACCTTGTGTAGACACCCAGATTTGGACCTGGTCGCTGCAGGAGTGCCCGACAAACACCCAATGATGATCTGACTGCAACACGACATGATTTTACGATGTTTTAGACGATTTTTCTATAGAACATATCAAATAATTAATCAAAAAATTAATTCAACATCAAGACGGTCTTAGTCGTGTAATTACGGTCGGCTCGACACTAATTAGAGTCATTTCCGATACCGGGGCTCCAAATCGGGTCCAAAACACGCAAAGTCAAACCCGAGTTAGCGCGCCAGGTCGAGTCAAACCTCGAGAAGCGCGCCTGAGGCTCAATGGCGCACGCGCAAGGTCAAGGGCCAAAAGTCTTAGCAACCAAGCAATACAAATATCACGTATAATCTCCGCTTTAGAAAGTTTTCAAGAGTCATTTCCGATAACGGGGCTCCAAATCGTGTCCGAAACACGCAAAGTCAAACCCGAGTTAGCGCGCCAGGTCGAGTCAAACCTCGAGAAGCGCGCCTGAGGCCCAATGGCGCACGCGCAAGGTCAAGGGCCAAAAGTCTTAGCAACCAAGCAATACAAATATCACGTATAATCTCCGCTTTAGAAAGTTTTCAAATCGGATCTTCAAAATTCCTATCGCCTCACCCCTGGCACCTCAAACTTGCATCGCCGCAACACTGGGTCACATGACTCTGGGCATCTGAAATCATGATTTGATCTACGAGAAAAACTATATATACACCCCCCCTCCCTCCGCCCATTAACAACACACAATTCAATTTGCAATCCTAGCTTCTTCTCTTCTCTACGAGCTATATAGCTCTTCTTTAGCGTCGAACTCCGACATTAGGCACGATCCACTCGTTCGTTTTCTCTTCGATTCACATCCTACGAATTAATACTACTCTTCATAGCTCTTCGAGCAATTGACTCGACAAGAACGAAAAAGAGCACCCGTGTTGACTCATTAACTCGACTAATCGTAGCAAAGCTTTGCCGGAATTATCGTTGGAATCTGGAAGGGTCCGCCCGTAGAAGTCGAATCGTCACTAGGTTGTCATCTAAACACAACTTTACATACCGTACTTTTAATTATGCACTTTGATAATGTCGAGTCCGACTCATATAGATACTAAATTCACGACGCGTCGTAAACATACGTAACGTTCTCAACTTCAACCATAAGCACTAAAACACCTTATCTAAATCTGAGTAGTCATGAGATCCTTTCTTGACCATCTACGCGCCGTGTCTCGTTTACTGTACACACTGAGGGTGCAATTTCTCATATAATGTGATTTACTTACGTTTTGCATTTACAACTTTCGTATGATTTACCAATTTTATGACCATAATCGCATACTAAATCACTTAACACTAAATTCAAACCATAAACAAAGCTAAAACTGAACAAGCGGTGGTCGGGTTCCAAATTAATCAAAACGTAAACAAAGCTCACCCCTCACACATGGTTCAACGCATCCTTATTTATACCGAACGGACGCCCCTTTAGCAGAATACCAGGTAAGGTATACCACGAGAATGACTAATATCTGTATTATCACGTTAAAACTAATTTGCTAATACGAATATTATTTAGAACTCTCTACTCTCCTACGTGCATCTTTTCATCGCCTACCTGTCACGTGAAATTACATGCAAAGAATGTAAAGCAATTACTTCAATGACAGAAACATACTTGTCCTCGAACAACCGACGTAGCAAAGGCATAGGGTTAAAACAACAGATGTTATCGCATTTCCGCCACAACTAAGGAACAAAGTTATCAGCCCATCGATTGATTAGTAGAGGCCTTTACGTGCGGGCAAGATCGGGTATTGATGTCTATCGGACGTTGGCTTCCCAATACGTACCCTCACCTCTTACTCAGAATCTACGGTTTCCGGATGTCCGAAACCATTGGCAATGAGAGTCATTCCAGGCATGGAGTGCTTAAGGGTGCAAGTCGATCTTTATCTTTAGGTCCCCATGTCACTCAGCTTTGAGCCAGCTAAGGATTAAAGTAGACTTGAACGGTTTCCGAGTATCCCAAAATTACTCGGTGGCGACTCCACAAATCGGCGACGAATTCTGTTCACTAAAAACGTCATCAGACCAAACATATCGGCCTTTAAATATTAATTACGGAAATTTCTCATGGTACCCTCAAACTATGTCATATTACACATGGTACCCCTGCTTTTAAGTTTGTTCACATGGTAACCTTGAGTTTTATAGTAGTTTAGTTCCCGATTTGCCCTTACCCAAGTTTCTGTCATGACGCCGCTAAATTATGACCAAAATTAATAAGTACTTTTCTTCAAAAAGAGAGGTGTTCTCATGATACCCTTAAGTTTTTATAGTTGTTCCTATGGTACCATTAAGTTTTCATAGTTGTTCCCATGGTACCCTTAAGTTTTCATAGTTGTTCTCATGGTACCCCTGAAAGAAAAGCAACAACTCATTGAAGCAAAGCAACGATTAGTTTATTTAACTAGCTGTTACACAAGTGCTTATAAATTCAGTCCCCTTTCTGTTTTGGCAGAAGAAGATCAAACAATCCACACTTACTCACTCAACCTTTTCACCTCCTTCTTCAATTGTACAAAAAAATGGAAAAACTTCATCACCATAACCTTGAAGCTCGATCATCCGGAAACATCAATTTTTTCCATTTTTTATACAAGTGAAGAAAGAGGTGAAAAGGTTGAGTAAGTGTGGATTGTTTGTTCTTTTTCTGCCAAAATAAAAAAGGGAAGTGAATTTATAAGCACTTGTGTAAGGGCTAGTTCAGTAAACTAGTTGTTGCTTTGCTTCAATGAGCCGTTGCTTTCCATTCAGGGTACCATGGGAACAACTATGAAAAACTTAAGGGTACCATGAGAACAACAATGAAAACTTAAGGGTACCATGGGAACAACTATAATTAATTTTGGTCATAATTTAACGGCGTCATGACAGAAATGTGGGTAAGGTCAAATCGGGAACTAAACTATAAAACTCAAGGTTACCATGGGAACAAACTTAAAAATAGGGGCACCATGTGTAATGTGACATAGTTCAAGGGTACCATGGGACTTTTCCCAATTAATTAACAACCACGTCTCGACCGATTAAACGGAAACATAGATGTCCCCACATCTATCTAGTACAATTCAAATCGTCAACCAAATCGAGGTCCGACACTTCGCCCCGAATGCGAGATCGGATCGGCCCGGACGCAACAAGCGTCTGACGGGCCGTGTGGGTGACCGCCGTGACTGGTCCCCACGCGGGTGCGCGCGGGCAGCAGTGTGGCAGCGTCCACAGTTTGGCGACTCCACAGGGGATTTGGAAACAAGTTTCCATTAGTGGTGTAACTCGAACGAGGTTGGTGAAGCCCATTTACTAGTTTCTTTATGTGGTCACTACAGGTTTTGGCCCTAAAAGCCCACCCTAACCGATTTTAGGACCAAACGACCTTCTCGCGGTAAGGTTTTCGGACCGGACCCGCGGGGAGCCCCGCGATTGACATTCCGGTCGTCTAAGGTAGTCACGTATTCCGTGAATATACCAAGTGATCAGATCAAAGCAGAACAGGGCAACTGTCACCTCCCTCGGTGACACGTCGCCGCCAAAGTAAGGACTTTTCGTGGACGGTAGCCTACCCTAGCCTACCGGCGTCTGCATCCTGCATGAGTGTATGTCTTCCTAATTATGTGTAGCATGTTGTGACAACCCAAATAAAACATTAAAATCTGGATTCAACCGCGACAACATATTCAACTACACCCAACTCCGTTTTCGAAAAGACATCTTTTTCAGAACCACCTTTTGCGTCGTCACTCTTGCCGAAATTGACCTCACTATCTTCAAAACACTTTAGCGTCGTTGCAGCGGCCAAATTCACACACACTATTTTTAAAAGGCTTGTTTTTAGCGCCATCACGCTGGCCAAAACAAAACTCACCGTTTTTAAAAAAAAAACAATAACATATTGTTACTACGTACCACCAAAATTCCAACCAATGGAATCGAGGCGCCTAACGCGGTCACATTTTCTATTTTCAAACCACTTTTACTCACACCGTTACTATTGCCAAAATTCCAATCGATGAAATCAAGGTGTCTAACACGGTTACATTTTTAAAACGCTTTTACGCATAGCGTCGCTATCGCAAAAATTCCAATCAATGGGATAAAAGCGTCAAACACAGTCACCCTTCCGAAAAACCTTTTCAAAGCACCACTGTCACTACCTAAATTCCTGTAACGAGGATTTGGCTACACCTTTAATGCACCACCATGGAAACCGTGTTTTCTCAAAAACACTCTTTACATCAGAAATATCGAACTCCCAACTAATAGAAGTCTCGATGACAACGCAACCCCACAATTTTCACATCTTTTCAAGACCGGTTCTTCTACAACCGCATTTTCGCAAAATCACAATTCACACCTTTGCTATCGTCAATTTTTCAACTCATGAACTCTTGACACCCGCGTAGCAACACTTTCCTGCATATCACAAACGATGTAACTTGAACATCATATTGTTGATTTCAAAACTTCCACTTTTGAAAACTCGTTTTTCAAATTCATCCATTTTCGAGAACATCAAAATCCTTTGATTCCGAGCTAGGATCGAGATCAATGCCATACGTCGTACAACCGTGTGATTAATTGTCTGTGCTGGTTACTAAAATCACCTCCGCTCGAGGTCTTACGTTTTGGGTCATCTCATCTCCAGAATCCTCTCTAAATCTCACCCCCGAGATTTATGTCAAATCATCTCGTTTTAGAGATTCGAGTCTTTTAGGCGTCTCACCGAATACACCAAATGTCTAAAGCACCTGAGTCCCAAACCCAATGACCGCAAGCGTGCACGAATCAAGAGTCTCATTTCCGTGTCGCTCACCTACGAGCATTCCTCCAGTCTCTTAAGTTGTCCGGTTGGTCCGTTCTCATCATCGGTCCTTTTCCGCAGAAGCACTCTCCACCATCTCCACAGAGTCAAACGCCATCAAAAGCATCTGCAACGATGTCAACACCCTGGCTGAATTGGTTCGCAACGTCCATGCCTCTGTAACCCATCTGAGTTCATCCAACCGGAGCATTAGGAATCGCCTCGATTTCCTAGAAAGTAGAGACCAAAAAGCGAGGCAAATACCAATTGAGTCGATTACAACATCCGGGGGTTTACTCCAAGTGGGTCGTCCGAATGTTCCGCACGATATAATCTTCCTAAGAGTAGTACGAAAAAAACCTATGGGGCTTGTAAAGCCATATCCAACAAGGTAGAAACATATTGAAGGAAGTTTATCAAAATTGACTCGTCCTACGCCGAGACTCTCAAGAACTTGGTCGACCAAGGACTACTATTACCCATGGGCCCAACTCCGGACCCGCCAATCGACAAATGAACTAAAAAATGGAGTCCTAATGCCTATTGCCTATTTCTTTTCTTTTTTTTTGTAAAAATGTAAATATATTAATATGCTCAAGTCACCATTACAATTTACAATAGAACAGTATTTTCATATATTCAATCTCTAAGCCATTTAGTAAGTATTACTGCTATTCTCCTTCTCACCCTATACTCGACTATAGCCTTCAACTCTTTCATTAACGCTTGTGGTCTCTTTAATTTTCCCCTTCCTTCCAGCAAGTATTTCGCTCAATCCAAACTCCATATACTACTGCACATACCGCAGCGAAGATGACTTGTGTATGACCTATTGCCTATTTCATAAAGGCAATGGACACGATATCGAAGCATGCTTTGCACTAAAGCGTGTGATCCAAAACTTGAACGAGGAAGGAACATTCTCTCCCTTGAAATTACAAAAAGCATACTTCATCTTCAGAAACACCGAGGGAGAGATAGTGACGTCAGTGTTTGTCACAAGTTATTTCAAACCCTTCGACAGTCCATCAATCAAAACAGGACCAGAACACTACCAATGGGTCGCATCCCCGGAGGCTTTCATAAGTATCTAAGACTAAGAAGAAGATCTCGAGCCTAGGTTAATGTCATAGTGGAGTCAACTCATAGTATTGTTCTTTCCCTTCTAGCATCATTGTCATGTTGAGTTTGAGGTACTGGGGACTTGTCCCAACCTCATAAGTCCTATTCACGCAACGTTTCTAGCTATGAATAAAAGCGCTTCTCTTTCTATATTACTCCATTACGGGCCTCGACAATGCTTGATTTAAACAATAATACAAATACATTCGCTTACGACTCGTCACGTTTAAATAACAAGCCATGCAATTGTCGACACCTCAAAACAACGAGGAATTACAAGAACCGAGATTCCGTGTTCTCCTTTATCTATGCCATGTCTGGTATAGAAAGCCACATAACTACCCACTAGAACGAGCATTACTGAATCCTATGACGATTCCAGATACTTCTTAACTTGTGATCAAAGACGGAAGGCAAACCTGTTCCCCACAATAAACATCCCATAAACAAAGACCGACCAATCCATTCCAAAGATGCTAGTCTGACCAAAAGTCTGAAATGGCCAAAAGGAACGAAAGAAACGAATGAAACGAAGGCCCAACAAACCGACACGATTCAATGATACGAGACGATCGAGACCAAGCTCAATGGTCAAAATCAAATTCCAATCATTCAACTCAATTTCAAATACAAGTCCGAACAAAAAGTAAAAACGAACAGATATGTCAGCTAGCATCAAATTTTAGCCTTCCTACATTACAACCCTTAAGACCTTTCCGAGACACTTGTTAAAAGACAGTCCGGAATTTTGAGGATTCAAGCCTGATAGGATAATCTCAACCATTAGGACCAGACATGGGAATCAGATCCCACATAATTTATATCCCACCCGATTGAAATTTGAGTCATTTTTACTCAGCTTCCCTTTACCTACCACATTACGAAACCGTGACCTCATAGCCTTAACACCACAAAAATCAACTCCAGATTTTGATCCATCAAAGCCCCTTACTACATAGCTCAACATTCCAAAAACATCCATACCAGTTGCCTTGATCCGAACACAGTATCTCGGTAATTGTCACTTTCAAGGGGTCACACCCGATCACTTCACCGTAGTTTTCAATTAGGGTGAAAACCCATGCAAAACACTTAAAACATCTCGCATCGATAATTGGCATAACGAGTCTAAATCACAAAATCACTCGCATCTGACGAACTACGGACATGGTTTGATTCCGTCTAATCACGGATACATAGGCAGCCCTCTCGGCTGTACAACCACAACTAGCAAAATGGATTACATTCGATTCATGGGCAAATCAGGAACCATCATACGCTCCGATTAACTAGTAATTTCAATGACGAAGCACAAACGACGAGCCGAGGACGGGGTGAAAACCCGAAAGGGTGCTCCGGGAATAATGAAGAATCGAATTGCGAGCCGTCGTAAAAAATAAAATAAAAAATATGACGAGCCGAGGACGGAGTGAAAACCCGAAAGGCTAGTACTAATACGCTACATAATAATGAATAATACAACATAGTACTAATGGCTTGGCCGTACAGGTCCATCTTCTCATTTCCCTTACCCTTCGGGTGCGCTTCTTTGGTCCTCTCATCACAGGCCCCTTGAATGCAAACGTCCACTCTTTCAGCCCAGCAAACTATGACCCGTTAGGCGAAAAACTGCTGCGGAGGTTCAAGACTCTAATGCCCCTCGGATAACTAAGACCCGCTAGGCGAAAGGTTGTTGTTTGTTCATTTGTTTTAGTTAAGTGTTTTTTTTTTGTTTTGCGGGTTTGTCTTATTTTGTTCGGGTTTGTTCTTGCTTTGTTTTGGTTTGTTATGCATTTGAGATTTGTTCAGAGTTTGCTTTGATTGGTTCGGTTTAGGTTACTTTATTTCGTACTCGGGTACAGTGTTTACGTTAAGTGCGGCTCTTATGCTTGTTTTATTATCGAGTGTGCTTTATCGATATTGATTAGTAATTGTTCCATTATTGCTATTTTGTTTGTCTTAAAAGGTGTGTGTTTCATGTGTATCAAATGTTAAGCCTCGTTTGTCTTTATTTTAACCTGTGTTGGACTATTCAGACGCGCACCCATCAGCGCCCCAATCTTCAGGCGTGTAGCCCCCAGCAGGTCAGGATCCGGGCGCGTCATTTGAGGCGGTCGAGTTCTCGTGGACTGGGTCTGGTTACGTGAACGAAAGTTGGGGTGATCGTTCATTCAATCCCAATTACGAACGCGTCGCCCCTTTCGCCCCAAAGTCGCCTTTTCGATTTTTCTAGACAATTTTCGTCTCGATTTCAGTTATACGCGACAATGTCGACTTCGGGTATGTGTTCTTTACTTCTTTATTGTCGGTTTTGCTTGATTTAGTTGATTGTGAATTTGTTTTATTGAAACCCTAGAAAATCGATTTGGGTGTTTTTAATTTACCAAGTTTCGATGCTTGTGCTCAATGTCGTTGTTAAATTAGGGTCGATTAAAACTTGTTAGGGTAGTTATAAGCTTAATAGGGGTTTTCGAGGTATGACAATGGCTCCCTATAGTGATAGGTTCGAGATGCTAGGGTTAGGGACCATTTTCCCGGATATTACCGCATTTGCTTTGCATAATCTTGCTCTAGTAGTGTTTGTGAGGATATGGGTAGCCCTCTTGTCGATTTTTATGGGCCAGGATGGCTTTTAGGGCTTTCCGTGAGGTTTTATGTGTCTTACGACAGACCAAAAGGTGTTGTAACGATGCCGGATTTTACCGAAACCACTTCCATTGTGATTGGGATAAAAAAAAGGTGTTAGCGGCCTATTCGGATTTTTAAAATCCTTACCCGAAATTTTGACCCTATTTTGACCTGTTTAAGCTGTTTTAGCCTGACCTGAGGCATGAGGCATGAGTTTTTTGTGTTTTGTTTGATTTTGCAGTTAGAGGTGATACCGAGCGTCCTGAGAGAGCTCCTTCGGTCGGTACTAGTGGCGAGGCTTTTGGGACGATTTCACACACTCCCCGAGAGATTCTCAAGAGACAACGGATTATCTCATCTCAGCGTCGTGATCCGAAGGCCATAAATGAGGCCGATTTTGATAGGGTGAGAAAGCGCAGGCTTCCAGAGACAGTGGCTAGGAGGGCTCATGTTCCGGTTCCCGTACCGGAGAATGAGGAGATTGGCTACGAGGATCTCGAGTGGGCTCAGGACTGGGATGGTCATCAGTTGCTCTGTCATCTCGACCTACACGTTTCTCACTGCATCGCGCGTGGTCTGGTGAGTGTCCTATTCATGTCTACTAGTTATGTCTGGGGTTTTGGCTCGGGTTAGGTTACGTTTGTTTTGTTTACACTTGTATTGTTTCGGTTTGCATGCCCCAGGTCCGATGAGGACTTTCTCGGATTTTACTACGTGTCTCGAGATTTATTTTCAAAAGTTGACCCCCGCGGTGAAGGAGATTATCGCGAGGACCGCTCTAGGTCCCGTGGTCGAGCAGTAGGTCTGGCTGGTGGGTTTCAAGACTAAGTGCAACCTTATGTTGATTAGAGCGATGTTAGATCGCTTTCATGATACTATCTCGACCTTCCACATGGCCTTTGGGGAGGTCGAGATGACCCTAGAGGATTTCGGGATGATTACTGGTTTGCCATGGGGTCCGGATAGGATTAGGTGGGCCGCCGAAGGCCCTAGGCTGGATAGTGATGAGATGCGGGGCCTTATCGGGGATTGTTTGAAGCGTGAGGCATATAGTGCGCCTCATGCTCTAGTGAGCTCGTACATCACCATTCACTTCGAGCAGGTGGCGGTGTTAGAGGGTCGAGAACCCAACACACCGGAGCAGGATACCTGGTTGGGGTTGTGGTACTTCCTAGGGTCGACCCACTTCTCGGATAAAGACGAGAGGTTTAGTAACAATAACCGGATACTCACCAAGATGCGGTGGCAAGCCAGCTGCTGGCAAACGTGAGACATTTACGAGGCATCGCGCACCAGTAACGCCTCGCCTCTCTCGCGATCCCTGTCCTCGCGGGCCTTGACAGTAGTCAGAGGCCTAAACATGGTCTGGGGAGGTTCAACCGGCACCCTAAACTTGTCAAAGAGGCACTGACGCACGAACCTCTCACCCAAATACCACACTAGGAAGAATAGTGCAGGGGGGAGCATCCTCATGTAGCTCCTCGGCCTCAACTCCGCCCCAACATACTCGGTAAACCCTCGTAGTTGGCCCAAGGACGGGCCAAAAATTGCACATACGAACTTACATTACAACACAAAATTCCTAACCTTAGGGGCTACATAAGAAAGCGAATAGACGGAAAACTTACATCCTCGAGACACAACTGGTTTACCAGAACGTTCTCTATCGAGTAATAGCTCCTCACAGTCTTGGTCTAAGCCAACCTCCACTCGATCTCGGCCGGAAACTTAGTTGGGCGAACCGGCACCGTCTTAGGTGCCAAACACGAGAAGTAAGAGTAGATACAAGCCTGCAAAACCCGAGATACCATCATTGATCAAAACAAAAACAAAACCAACCAAAATCCAAAAACCAAATGAAGGTTAAGTAACTAACCTCCAGCACGAGACCTGGACCTACAATGGGTATAGCAAAATCCAAACACACCCTCTGAGGTCTCACCATGGCCTGTAAGCAGCGAGTCATCTCCACAAAAGCTGCCAGCACCCAGTCAAAACGTCCTAGCTGACTCAAGTCAGCCAGGAAAGGAAAAATCCTAGTTCTAAACCTCTCGCCCTTATCCGAGAAGTGGGTCAACCCTAGGAAATAACACAACCACCGACGGGTGCCTCCGTGTTAGGCTCTTTACCCTAAAAAACAGCCACTCTCTTAAAGTGGTCGTGATATAAGAACTAACCAAGGCATGAGGCATACTATAAGCCGAGGGCTCCAAACAGTCCCCGATCCAACCCTTAACCTCATCACTATCTAGCCTAGGGCCCTCCGGAGCCCATCTGATCGACTCGGGACCCTAAGGTAGGCCCGAGATCACCCGAAAGTCCTCCAAAGTCATGTCGACCTCGCCAAACGACATGTTGAACGTCAAGGTCGTGTCATGAAAGCGATCTATCATCGCTCTAGGTTGCACTTGGTCTTGCAACCTATAAGCCGAACCCTATTTTCGACTAAGGGACCCAAGGTCGTCCCCATAACCACCTTCTTAGCCTCTGAGCTAAGCTTCTGAGAATAAATATTTGAAGCCCGAGAAGGTCCTCATCAGACCTGGGGGCTACAAACCGCGACAATACAAGTATAAACCAACGATGCAAGTACGAATCAAAGTCAAATAAAAGGCAATAGAAAAATAGTCAAGGTACTCACCTTTCCGTTTACAGTATGGCTAGACAAGTGTAAGTCTGGACGAATCAATAATTGCCGACCATTCCAATCCCAAGCAATAATCGTTGGGGGCGGATTCGATCTCATGTTCGGGGCGATGTGTTGGACCTCGATTTGGTTGACAATTTGAATTGTACTAGACGGATGTGGGGACATCTGTGTTTCCGTTGGTATCGATCAAGACGTGGTTGTAAATGTTTAAAGGCCAATATGTTTGGTAAGACGACCTTTCTAGTGAACCAAATTCGTTGCCGATTTGTGGAGTCGCCACCGAGTAATTTTGGGAACTCGAAAATCGTTCAAGTCAACTTTAATCCTTAGTCGTCTCAAAGTTGAGTGACATGAAGACCTAAAGATAAAGACTTCTACCCTTAGCATTCCATGTCTAGAATGACTCTCATGCCAATGGTTTCGGACATCCGGAAACCGTATATTTTGAGTAAGGGGTGAGGGTACGTATTGGGAAGCCAACGTCCGATAGACGTAAACACCCAATCCCGCCCGCACGTAGCGGCCGCTACTAATCAATCGGTGGCTTGACAACTTTATTCCTTTATTGTGGCGGAAGTACGATAACATCCGTTGTTTTTGTCGTCAAAGTAATTGTTTGGGTTTTTCTATGGGATACCCCTCATTTATTGGCTTTTCTAAGTGGTACCCCCGCCCTTTTCGAATTACATGGTGTACCCCTAAACTTTACTTATCACTCCAAATCATAACCAAAGTGATAAGTGTATTACAATTTTTTTTTAAAAATGAATAATTAACATATTAATCAATCCAATTTGATGCTACAAACTACCCCTTTTCTTTACCATTCATCAAGCCACCAAATGCCCATCAAAACGCACTCTGTTGTCGGCCGACATCGACCTATCTCCCTCACTCTTTTAAATCCTTCAACCTCAATCCTTCCGTCACCCCCATGTCGTAGTGTGGTGGAATGGATTTTTTCGAGTAAAGGATGCAAATTGAAGAAATATATCACGGTTGATGAAAGTAAAATAGGAAATAATCACTATTTATATCATCAATTAAGAAATTTTCGTTGGAAAATTATAACTTTGGTTACAATATAGACTAATTTACAAAGTTTAGAGGTATATCTTGTAATTCGAAAAAGGCGGGGGTACCACTTGGAAAAGCCGATAGTTGAGGGGTACCCCATAGATAAACCCTAATTGTTTTTACATTCTTTTCATGTGATTTCACGTGACAAGCAGGCCATCAAAAGATGCACGTAGGAGAGTAGAGAGTATAAGATATTATACGTATTAGCAAATCAGTTTTAACGTGATAATACGAATATTAGTCATTCTCGTGGTATACCTTACGTGGTATTCTGCTTAAGATGCGTCGGTTCAGTATTAATAATAATGCATCAAACCACGTGTGAGGGGTGAGCATCGGGATTAATATGGAACCCGACCATCACTTTGTTCAATTTTAATTTGTTTACGTTTTGAATTTCGTGTTAGGTGATTTAGCATGCGATTATAGTCATAAAAGCGGTAAATAATACGAAAGCGGTACTAGACATTTGTCTTATGGAGGCAGACTTACACTTGTGAAAGCAATATTATAGAACCTGCATATGTATTGGGCAAGAGTCTTTATTCTACCTAAAGCTGTTATCACATCAGTTGAGGGTGTTTGTAGAAATTTCCTCTGAAAGGGTCATTACAACTACATTTCTGCGCCTATGATTGGATGGCAGCAGGTTTGTACGTCTAAATAGAAGGGGGGGTTGGGTATTAGAGATGCTATTGATTGGAATTTGGCTACAATTGCAAAGTATATTTGGTGGATTGCTGCAAAGAAAGACCATTTATGGGTAAGGTGGATTCATAGTAATTTTTTAAAAGGGAGTGAGTGGCAGCTGAGTTTAACTAAAACTACTTCCAGCTGGGCTTGGAAGAGGATCTGTATGACTTATGACAAATTCAAGGAAGGGGTTGTGAGCGATGGGTGGCTGCAGTCAGGTAAGAATTATACTGTACAGCATGGACATGATTGGTTGAGGGAAGCGAGACAGGATGTAGATTGGAGTGACATGGTTTGGCATAAGTTGATCATGTCTAAGCATTCTTTTATTGGATGGTTAATGATGCATAAGAGGCTTCAAACTAATGATAGATTGGCAAATTGGGGAATGAAAGTCAGAGAGGAATGTTGGTTGTGTGGTACGGGTAAGGAGTCTCATGGGCATGTGTTTTTTCAATGTCCTTACAACACGAAATGCTTGTATCTGCTGTCAGGCTGGCTGGCTGTAAACATAACTGACAGTGATGTAGTAACCTGGTGGCGTTTGGAACAATTTGAGAATTCTGGACACAGAAGGCTAGTTGGGTGTAGCATCATTGCACTCATTTATCATCTTTGGAGAGCTCAGAATCTCAGTAAGCATTAGCAGTGGTTGATCAGACCGGAGCAGGTGTTGAAAGTAGTTCAAGGAGAAGTTAGAGCAAGACATCGCTTTCTGTTAAGTCATGGAAAATTTATCCAAGTTGAGAAATTTATGTAATGTTGTTGATGCTAGTTTCAATGTTGGCTAGTATCGTGTGAATTGGTTGTAGGGAACAATTGTAATTCTTCCTATGCTATTTATATAATGCTTACATTTTCCCAAAAAAAAATACGAAAGCGGTAAATGCGAAATGTAACTAAATCACATTGTGAGGAGTTGCACCTTCACAGTGTACACTAAATGAGACACGATGCATAGATGGTTGAGAACGGATCTCATGACTACTCGGGTTTAGTTTAGGGTGTTTTAGTGCTTATGGTTGAAGTTGTGGATGTTACGTATGTTTACGACGCGTCATGGACCCAGTATCCATATGAGTCGGACTCGAAGTTGTCGAAGTGCATAATTAAAAGGTGCGGAATATAAAGTCGTGTTTAGATGACAACCTAGTGACGATATGACTTCCTAAGGCGGATCCTTCTAGGTTTCCTGCAGCAAATCCGGCAGAGTTTCTCTACGCTGACTTGAGTTGGCAAGTCAAACACGGGTGCCCCTTTTCGTTCGGATCGAGCTAAGGACTCGAGGAACTACTAGGAGTAGTGTCGATTCGCGTATCGGAAAGAAAAAAATCGAGTGGATCGTACTTAGTGTCGGAGTGCGACGCTAATTAAAGAAGAGCAAAGAGCTCGTAGAGAAAAGTAGGAGAAGTGGTGACTTGTTGTTGTGTCATTGTGAAATTGTGTTGAAATGAGCGGAGAATGGGGGTATTTATAGTTTTAATGATATCTCAACTCGAGATATCGTGCACCTGTTGGCGTGCGACCCAAAACTGAGTCGCATGAGTGGGTGCGGTGCGATCTTTAGGCGCCTGGACTAAGACGACTGTGATTTTGGAGATCTGATTTCAAAACTTTCTAAACCGGAGATTATACGTAATCTTGTGCTTGATGGGTATTAAGACTTCCCTCTTGACCTAGCATGTCGTGTGTCGATGGGCCTCAAGGCACGTACCGAGGCTCGATCAGCCTAATGCACTTACTCGGGATTGTCTTTGGGTGTGTCGGAACCGATTCGGAGCCCCCGTCTTGGAATTGACTCTAATTAGTGTCAACGCGACCGTAATGACACAACTAAGACCATCTTGATGTTGAATTAATTTTTTCGAGTAACTGTTTGATCCGTTTTATATATAACCATCTAAAATATCGTAAAATCGCGTAATGTTGCAGTCCGATCATCATCGGGTGTTCGTTGGGCACTTATGTAGCCACCAGGTCAGAATCTGTGTGTCTATAGAAGCCCCCACTTTGACTGAGGCTTGGACAAGGTGAAACTCAAAGTATAGTCGCCCAAGTCAATCAAGGATTACGATCTGGTGGTTGTCTGCTCAGGTCGTTTTAAGTCCGTTAGATTACGTATTAAGGCTCGTCAGCCAAGGCTTAGAAATCATACCTGACCTCCTTGCCTGCGATCGTCAATTGAAGCTCTGGTCTGGTGCCTGCTTGTCTTGCTTGGGGTTTTTTAATTGCTTAGTGTTTTGGTCTTTGACATGGACCTTTTGCTTAAGTTGTTTTTAAAACATGGATTTGTTTCTGATTTAATCTCTTGCGTGTGGTTGCATTAAGTTAGATTTATCCTTCTCGGGTGGCGGCGCTGATTATGAGTTTAAATTCTTCAGGACATAATGTTGTCTATTTCTGATCTTCTTTGAGATAGTTTCCGACTACCTTTGGTCAACTCTTTGGAATGGATCTTTGTTCCTGGACTTTTGCTTTCCTTTGGGATAATTTCCAACTATCCCTGGTCTATTGCTTTCTTTGGGATAGTTTTTAACTATCCATGGTCTATTGCTTTCTTCGAGATAGTTTCCGACTATCTCCGGTCTATTTCTTTCTTCGAGATAGTTTCCGACTATCTCTGGTCTATTGCTTTCTTCGAGATAGTTTCCGACCATCTCTGGCTAATTGCTTTCTTTGGGATAGTTTCCGACTATCCCTGGTCTATTGCTTTCTTTGAGATAGTTTTTGACTATCTCTGTCCTATTTCTTTCTTCGAGATAGTTTCCGAATATCTCTGGCCCATTGCTTTCTTTGTGATAGTTTCCGACTATCTCTGGTCTATTATTGCTTTCTTTGGGATAGTTTCCGACTATCTCTGGCCTATTGCTTTCTTTGGGATAGTTTCCGACTATCCCTGGCCTATTACTTTCTTTGGGATAGTTTCCAACAATCTCTAGCCTATTGCTTTCTTTGGGATAGTTTCTGACTATCCCTGGCCTATTGCTTTCTTTTTTATAGTTTCCGACTATCCATGGTCTATTGCTTTCTTTGGGATAGTTTCAGACTATGCCTCGACCATTGCTTTCTTTTGGATAGTTACCGACTATACTTTTTTTTGGTTAAATGTAAATATATTAATGATGGAAAATATTTACAACCAAAGCTAAGAAGCCATACAATTTTGACATCGTCAAGACACAAAGTCTCAACCTAACTTAAGATTACATATTTCTTTCAAGCCATTTGCTATCCTTATTCGAGATCCTCCCATTAATTTGCTGCCTAATTCTCATTCTTGTATCCTATATAATCTTTAGCACACATCTCTCCGGTCTTAACATTTTGTGATCAATTCTACAACTATTTCTTTGCATCCATATCTGATAAATTGCACCACATATGACGCCATTAAGAATGCCCACCCGAAGTCTTGTATACCTCCTATGTTTTCTCCAAGATTTCTCATTATTCAATGTTAGATCAGTCCCCGTCCACTCCCGCAATCCATGTATTATACGTGAACTGTAGGGGCAGAAAAAGAAGAGGTGTCGCATTGTTTCATCCTCACGGTCACAAAGACAGCAGCGTGGATCAGGGCTGATGTTCAGCTTGTATAACTTCTCTTTGATGTTGAATTTGTTACTGTAATAAAGCCACGAGATAAAAGTGTACTTGATCGTAACCCACTTACTCCAAATAAGGTGACTCCAGTCCACGATATTAGCAGGTTGCAGTAGCCATTTGTATCCTTTCTTCACAGTGTACTCGCTACCGGGGATATTTTTCCATTCGTTCTGCTCATATGCATCCTTTAGTAGCGTTTTAACATTACAAATTTTCTTCCGCCCCCAGTTTGCATCATTAGGAGGAACATAGTTCGCCCACGACCTTCCTTGAGGTAGTTTGTTTTCACACATTGGACCCATAGTCTGGTAGGACTTGTGTAAATCCACCAAACCAGTTTACCAATGAGAGCTTTGTTCCAAGTGCTCTCATCTTTCAGTCCCAGCCCTCCTTCCTTCTTCTCCTTACAGATTTTTTCCCAAGAGACCGTCGGGAATTTCGTAAATGAAGCTCCACCTTCCCAAAGGAAATTTCGACAAGTTGCCTCAATTTTTGCAATAACTCTATTAGGCAGGACGAAAATGGAAGCCCAATAGGAGTGTAAAGTTTTGAGAACTGACTTAACAAACAAGGGTCAGTCTTCCGGCATATGAAAGTTTCCTCGTACCCAGACCCCTTATCCTTTCCAAAATTTTATCAAGAATATGTTGGCAGTCACTGATGCTAAGCTTCCCCGGTTTAATAGGCAGTCCAAGATACTTACACGGAAACGTACCCTCGCTGCATCCAGAAACATGTGTTATATCTTCCCGCAATCTCTTACCAACACCATTGAAATAAACGCTGGACTTGCCTTTGCTCATTTGTAGACCTGAAGCCTTAGAGAAAGTAGAAAAAGTTCTAAGAATCACCATAATAGAGTCACTATCCCCTTTGCAAAAGAGAAGTAAATCGTCCGTGAACATCAGGCTACTTAATCGCATTTGCTTGCATAATGGGTGAATATTGAATTTCATATTCGAAGTAGTATAGCTCAGATGTCTCGATAAATACTCCATGCATATTGTGAACAACAACGAGGATACGGGATCCCCGTGTCGTGATCCTCTTTTCCCCTTGAACCACCCGAACAGCTCCCCCTTCAAGCTTAACGAGTAGGAAGCAGTGGTCACACATTCCCTAATCAAATTAATGAATTTTTCAGGAAAGTGCATCTCATTCATCATTTGGAACAAACAATCCCACTCTATGGAATCATACGCCTTTTGTAAGTCGATTTTAAACATGCATCTTGGAGAGACCGCCTTCCTTCTATTTAGTTTTACTAGGTCCTGACATATTAATATGTTCTCGATAATACTTCACCCTTTAACGAAGCCTCCCTGAGTAGGAGAAATTAGGTGCGGAAGAACACTAGCAAGTCTTGAGCACAAAATCTTTGAGATGCATTTGTAAATAACATTACAGCACGCGATAGGTCTAAACTGTTTCACAGATGTCGGGCATGGTACCTTGGGGATCAGTGTAATGTTAGTTGCGTTTAACTGTTTGAGCAGTTTGCCATTATTAAAAAATTCCTTGATAGCTGCAATCACGTCTTTCCCCCACAGTTATCCAACTACTCTTGAAAAATTGGCTCGAATAGCCATCCGGACACGAGGCTTTATGATTTGGTATACTTAAAATCATGGTTCTAATTTCCTCCTCAGAAACAGGCGCCAAAACGATCTCTCTATGCTGTTCTTCGCATTTGTTACCCATTTCCAATGCCTTCTTACTGATTTTTGAAATAGGGCTGCTCTTTCCCAAAAGCTCTTCATAAAATCGAATGAAACTTCCTTGTATTCCGTCAAAATCATTATACAAGGTCCCATTATGGTCTTCAATTTGCAAGACTTGATTATTTCGCCTTCTAGTCTTCGGGATCCCATGGAAATATGCCGAGTTGGTATCCCCTTCAGCACACCAGTCCACTTTAGCGTTTTGTTTCAAGAACTCCAATCGGGCCTCATCTAATTGATTAAAATCTCTTCTGATTTCGCATTCCTGCTGTATTAGGTCTTTATTATTAGGCTGCATCCCCAGTTGTTGCTGAATATGGATCAACTTAGTATAAGCAAGTTTAGCATTCTGTTCAATATCTGTGAACTGGGCTTTATTAAGAGCTTCCAGAACTGGCTTTAATGCCTTTAGCTTCTGCACAAGAGTGTAAGCCTTCGTGCCATCCTGAGTATCACGCCAGCCATTCTTTACTATTTCCTCAAAGTTAGGAGACTTAATCCACATGTTAAAGAATTTAAACGGCCTTGGTCTTCTGTCCATAGGAATATTCTCGTATACCAAGCGCGGCGTATGATCAAAAATGCCCTCAGAAAGAAATTGAGCTATAACCTCATGGAAATAGTTCAACCATTCCTGATTAACTAACAATTTATCGAGCCTACTGTACACACGATCTTCAGGTCGTTGCTTATTGTTCCATGTGTACAGTGCCCCCATAGCCGGACTGTCAATCAGCTCACATCTATTTATGCATTGCCTGAATGGGTCAGCTTCAGCGTTGTTAAATGACCCTCCAACACTCTCATCCGGATGAATAACACAATTGAAATCCCCGGATGAATAACACAGTTTCCGACTATACTTGGACTATTGCTTTCTTCGAGATAGTTTCCGATTATCTCTAGCCTACTGCTTTATTTAGGATATAGTTTCCGACTATCCCTGGTCTATTGCTTTCTTTGGGATAGTTTCCGACTATCCCTAGACTATTGTTTTCTTCGATATACTTTTCGACTATCTCTGGCCTATTGCTTTCTTTGCGATAGTTTCTGACTATCCCTGGTCTATTGCTTTCTTCGAGATAGTTTCTGACTATCTCTGTCCTATTTCTTTCTTCGAGATAGTTTCTGACTATCTCTGGCCCATTGCTGTCTTTGTGATAGTTTCCGACTATCTCTGGCATATTATTGCTTTCTTTGGGATAGTTTCCGACTATCTCTGGCCTATTTCTTTCTTCGAGATAGTTTCCAACTATCTCTGGCCTATTGCTTTCTTCGGGATACTTTCCGACTATCCTTGGTCTATTGCTTTCTTTGGGATAGTTTTCGACTATCCCTGGTCTATTGCTTTCTTCGAGATAGTTTTCGTCTATCTCTGGCCTATTTTTTTTGGAATAGTTTTCGTTTATCCCTGGTATATTGCTTTCTTTAGGATAGTTTCCGACTATTCATGGACTATTGTTTTCTTTGGGAGAGTTTCTGACTATCCCTAGACTATTGCTTTCTTGGAGATAGTTTACGGCTATCTCTGGCCAATTGTTTTCTTTGGGATGGTTTCCAACTATCCCTGGTCTATTGCTTTCTTTGAGATAGTTTCCGACTATTCATGGCCTATTGGTTTCTTTGGGATACTTTCCTACTACCCCTGGACTATTTTGTATTGGTGAACGATTGTTTAGATTTGGTAATAATTTTGTTTCAAATTCTTGTCGTATAAACCTTTGGCGAGTGCATAATGGTGTTTGCATTGGTTTCTGTGATTGAAGTTGCTTTAGGAACTTATGGCTTTCCTTTGGGTGGGTGTGAATTGGTTGCTCAAGATCAGGGATTTGCTAGGGTGATTGGTTTGCGCTTGAATTTGGTCATTCCGAGTCGATAGGTACCGCTGGGAGATTTTCATGGGTTTGCTTTATAGGATGTGCCGGCATGTGAGATGCTCTTGCTAGGATAGTGTATTCGGGGTTGCCATGAATTTTAGTACGGACTATCGTACTAGCTGGGGATTTCGTGTGTTTTGCTTATTCCGCTGGAGAAGAGGTAGATTGATTTTAGTTATTCCATTAGAAGAAGGTAATAAGACTTGCTTAGTCTGCTGAGGAGGGGTAAACTTCCCCGTCATCGTTTACTCTGTTTAGTACATGGGTGTACGTCTTGCGAGTATCGAGAATTACATGCTGATTATCTTAGTTTTCATTTTGGACTGCAAAGTCAGGCGCGCGTTATAGGGCTACTTGAAATTGAGGCGCCTAGCCCCCAACATTATAGAACTCGATCGCCTCCCCTGGTGCGCTCTGAAAATTAGGCACCCGCGCTGAGGCGTTTTTTATTTTGGTTATCGGATTTTGTTTAAAGGCTGCGAAGGAAGAGGGATGGGGTTTATTCGATTTAGAAACCGTGGGCACGACCCTCATTGCCTCAATCTCATACTTTCAACTTTGCTCAACCAGTTTCTGACTCAATTCTCGTCATATTCGATCATGTCGACTCCGGGTAAGTGTTCCTTACTCACCTATTGTCAATTTGTGCTTAATCGGTGTAGTTGTGGGTCGATTTTGCTAAAACCCTAAAATCGATTTGGGTATTTTGGTTTTGCTATGTTTTGATGTTTGCTCTTGATTCCTTTGTTGAATTACCGTAGGATAGAACTCGATAATGTGGTTATTTGCTTGAGGTGAAAGTTTGGAGGTACTTTAATGGCTTCCCATAGGTGAAAACCGAAATGCTAGGGTTTAGGGGTTCATTTTCCGATTATTCAAGTACTTGACTCTTGTAACCTTGCCCGAGTATTTCTTGTGGTGTTATGCGTAGCTCACGTGTCGATTTTCGTGAGTTGGAATGCACTCTAGATCGTTCCGTGCGAGTTTGTGACACTTACGACGAGCCAAATGATACTGTAATGTTGCCGGATTTTCCCGAGACCACTTTTATTTTGACCGGGGTCGAAAATGGGTGCTAGTGGACTTTTGGAATTTTGATATTGCTTTTCGAAATTTTGAGCTTATTTTGACCTGTTTGGGCTGTCTTGACCTGACCTGAGGTGCACCTTTTGCTTTGTTTTGCAGCTGGGGATGGTATGGGACGTCCCGAGGGAGTCATTACAGCTGGTACTAATGGTGAGGCTACCGGGTCGAGCTCGCTGACTCCCCGGGTGGCCCGTAAGAGGCGACGAAGTGTTCCTTCGCAGCACCTTGAGCCTGGGGCCGTAGACGAGGCTGGTTTTGATAGAGCCACGAGGCGTAAACTACCCTTGACGGTTGATAGGAGGACGCATGTTCCTAGGCCAATTGATGAGACTGAGGAGGTTGCTTATGAGGATCCCGTTTGGGCTCGGGATTGGGACGGTCGGCAACTATTGCTCCGTCCGGACTTGCACGTATCCATCGGTATTGTAAACGGCTAGGTGAGTACCTTGTTTTCTGCTATGTGTTCATGTTTTGTCTTATATTTGTGCTAGTTTTGATTATTCACACTCGTACTGTCTCGGTTTGCAACCCCTAGGTCCGATGAGGACCTTCTTAGGCTTCACTACGTGCTTAGAGACAGAAGCTTAGCTCCGAGGCTAAGGAGATGGTTATGGAGACAACTCTCGGTCCCTTAGCTGGGCATTGGGTCCGATTGATTGGTTGCAAGACTAAGTGCAACCTGATGGTAATTAGGGCGGTGGTAGATCGCTTTCATGATACGACCTCGACATTCCATATGTCGTTTGGTGAGGTCGGCATGACCTTAGAGGATTTTGGGGTTATTACAAGGCTGCCTTGGGGTCCCGAGTCGATTAGGTTGGCTCCTGAGGGTCCTAGGATAGATAGTGCGGAGGTTAGGGGCTGGATCGGGGACTGTTTAGAGCCCTCGGCTTTCACTAAGCCCCATTCTTTAGCTAGTTCATACATCACCGACCACTTCGAGAGAGGGGCGGTTCTAGAGGGTCGAGAGCCCAATATGGTGGTGGAGGATGCCCGTCTATGGTTGTGGTACTTTCTAGGGTCGACCCATTTCTCGGATATGGGCGAGAGGTTAAGTACTAGGATTTTACCTTTCCTGGCTGACTTGAGTCTGGTGGAACATTTTGACTGGGTGACCGCAGCTTTCGCGGAGATGATCCGCTGCCTACAGGTCATGGTGAGGCCGCAATGGGTGGACTCTGGCTCTCCTATACCCATTGTGGGTCCAGGTCACGTACTAGAGGTTACTTATCAACTTTGCGTTTGGTTTCGGGATTTTGCCTAGTTTGGTATGGTTTTGCTGACGGTATCCGGTGTTTTGTAGGCTTGGATCTACTCCTATTTTCCACGCTTGGCGCCCAAGACGGTGCACGTCCGCCCGACTATGTTTCCAACTGGGATCGAATGGCTGTTGGCTCATATCAAGACTACCACGAGCCATTACTCGATGGAGAACGTGGTGGTGAACTAGCTGCGTCTCGAGGATGTAAGTTTCCCTTCTTACTATTGGCTTTCTACGGTAGCTCCCAAGGTTAGGATTTTAAGATGTAGGTTTGTTTATGCAGTTCGTGGCCTGTCCTTGGGCCAACTATGAGGGTCTGCCTAGGTATGTGGGGGCAGGGTTGACGCCTAGAAGATATAGGAGGATGGTCCTTCCTGCGCTGTTCCGCTTGGTGTGGTATTTGGGCGAGAGATTGGTGCGCCAGTGCCTATATGACGAGTTCAGGGTATCGGTTGATCCTCCACGGACCATGTTTCAGCCTTCGACTACAGAGGCCCGTGACGACAGGGATGGAGAGGGAGGTGAGGTGTTACTGGTGCCCGGTGCCTCCTAAGTGTCTCACGCCAGCCAGCGGCTAGCTTGCCACCGCATTGTGGTAAGAGTTCGTTTTTTGGCTTTTGTTTCATGGCTTTGTGTCTGTTTATGTTTTGAACGGTTTGCAATCCTTTAGCTGGCCGACTTGGCTGATGTCGTTCAGCCCCAGACTTCCCTTTGACACTACTCAGGGTGGACGCGACTGGGGTGGCCTTTACTAAGCCTCTTCCTCTTTGCTCTGCGGAGGAGATGGAGGCCGGGATAGAGTGGTGTAACCGGGTGTGCCGGGTAAGTTTCGAGATTTTGCCTTGAACTCGGTTTTGAAGGTTAGGCCTTGTTGTTCGACTTGTTTGGTTTTTGTTTCTCAGGTTTTGTCCGCTTGCCATCAGCGGTTATGACAGGCGGCCAACTGCTTTCGTGCCTATGCATCGAGGAGGCCTGCTTCTCGTCTCGCGAGTAGGATGTCCCGGATATGGTGGCGTAGTTGGAGATGCGGGTGACCGAATTCGAGGCGGCTGAGGTCAGCATGCGGTAAACTTTGCGATCTCAGGACGACGAGATTGTTGAACTTAAGAAGCAGATGGCTCGATCTCGAGGGGTGACCTCGGCACAAGGTGAAGCTAGGATTGGGGCCAAGGTGGGGAGAGAGCTGAGACTGAGAGTCCGGCTGCGGGTGTTACCGAGGATGTTGATCCTTTCGGTGGCGTTCCCGATACGAAGACGGCTACCGTGGATATGCTGGCGGGTATTGGTGGTACCAAGTCTCCTACTTTTGATCTGGAGGATCTAGGTTTGGACGATAACTTGGGTGAGCTTGTACTGGCTGTAGTTGCAGCCTCTAAGGATCCTCTCTAGTTTGTAAACCCGATTTCTATTTGGTTTTTGTATATTTTCTATAATTTAAACTTTGGTGCTTTGATCGGTTTATTATTCTTGTGTTTTCGAAATGGTAACTAGATACCAAGCAATCACTTCGAGCTTGGCTTAAGATGTTTTAGATGCACTAAGATTGCATAAGAGTGCGATGCTTTTCGGGATGCTTAAAATGTGTTAGTTTGAGCCGGGAGTTGGATCAAGTAGTACAGCGATTAAAATGTTTGGCTGAAGACATTCGAAATATGCAAAAGTATTTTGTAGCTAAAACATTGACAGTGTTTTGTAGCGAAAGAAGAAAAGTTGGACCACTTTTTATGCTTTATTGATAATGCCACGTAAGGCTACAGACGCATATTGACAGTGCCTCATAGGGCTACAACGCGCCTAGGTGGGGTAGCTTACCCCCTAAAGAAAAAATAAAAAAACGTCTAATAAGTCCGGTGGAGCATGGGCAAGAGATCGCTTTGTCCTCTTCTAATAAATTCCTGAGGGGTGATATGTGTCCTCCTCCCGAGGAGCTAGACGCCATTGGGGGATGGCATTCGGTTCGTCCTTGTATACCCATTGAGGGTGACTTTCCATGGAACGATTTCGTCAGTTCTTGGACATTCCTTTGTTGGAGGAGGCTGATGTTCTCTTTGGGGAAGGTGGCATTGACTTAATGTTACCTTTTTTCTTTGTGAAATGAAAGTGTAATTCAATAATCAAAGAATTACAAAGAAAAGGTCACTAGAAGGCTACATCAACTTATGCAGCCAACCAGCATCCTTAAGAGAAATCGGAAACTTAATTACATTTCGAATACAAATTCTACTCTCAACCTTAATCATCTCAACGAGTATCTCATGTCTCTTCAGGCATCCCTCAATCCTGCTAAGATTCCGCTACCTCCACACATGATACACACATGCACTGAACACAGCTCTCAAAACCATATATTTCAGCTTGGTACCTCGAATCTTCAAGCTCCAGCTCAAACTCTGCTGATACGGAATACTATGTTGCACCCACTTCCCTACCAAAGCCACCACTCGTGAGTTATACGAGCACCCAAAGAACAGGTGATCCATATGCTCACTATGTTGTTCACACAAATAGCACAAATCTGTATCAGCAACCCCAATTGCCTTCAGTGTCATCCAGGTATTCAAAGCATTTCGAAATACTAACCACAAGATAAATCCATGCCTGGGAAAACTCTAATTATTCCAAACAACTCTCCACCATCGAACTCTAATCTTCTTCTCCCGAAACAAATCGTAGCCAACAGAGGTCGTAACGTTTTTGGTTCCACTCTTCTTTGGGAATGCCGCTTTCGGTTAGTATCCTTAGCGAGGGTATTTCTAATTCTATTGGATGTACGACTTTTGAACCATAGGTTAGGTAATAGGGTGTGGCTCCAGTGGGTGTTCGGTAGGAAGTTTGGTATCCCCATAATGCAAAGGGTATTTTGTTTGGCCAATACCGGTAATTGTCTATCGTCTTCTTAAGGATGGTGACGATGGTTTTGTTTGGTGCTTCTACAACCCCGTTTGTCTAAGGTCTGTAGGGTGATGATTTGTGTCATTGGATTTTGTATTTGTCTAGAAGTTTTTGGGTGTCGGTCCTAAAGTGAGCCCCTTGGTCACTGATGATTTCGCGTGGTATGCCGTAGCGGCAGATGATATTGTTTTGTAGAAATTTGACTACTTGTTTGGAGGTTAGTATTGTGTATGAGGCTGCTTCTACCCATTTGGTAAAGTAATCAACAACCACTAGTATGAAACAGTGTCCACCGGTTTCGGATGGGTGTACTTTTCCTATAATGTCTATTCCTCAAGTAGAGAAGGGCCAGGGTGTTGTTGTGGTGTGGATTGGATATGGTGGTATGGACGTCCGTCCGCAACGCCCGACGCCCCGCGCGCGCCCGCTTGGGACCTTCTATTTTCGCGGCGGCCACCCATGCGGTCACGTCCGTTCCGTTGGGGCCGGTCCGATCTCGCGTACGGGACGATGTGTCGGATCTCGATTTGGTTGACGATTCAGATAGTACTAGACGGATGCGGACATCCGTATTTCCGTTAGAATCGATCGAGACGTGGTTGTAAATGTTTAAATGCTGATATGTTTGGTAAGACGACCTTTTTAGTGAACCGAATTCATTGCCAATTTGTGGAGTCCCCACCAAGTCAATTACGGGGACTCGGAAACCGTTCAAGTCATCTTTGGTCCTTAGCCGGCTCAAAGTTGTGTGACATGTGGACCTAAAGATAATGACTTGTACCCTGAAGCACTCCATGCCTGGAATGACTCTCATTGCCAATGGTTTTTTTTATGAAAAGTGAGAATATATATATATATATATATATATATATATATATATATATATATATATATATATATATATATATATATATATATATATATATATATATATATATATAGGTGGGTTCCGGTGAGGCAGGGTAACTCCTTACACCCATTGAGGCACAATTTAGACCATTAGATTAAGATGGGACATACATCCAAATAAGTGTTATATACAATAAAAAAATTCATTATATACGTTATTAAACTCACTATATACACACACACTTAAGAACTCAATATATACAGTAAAAAAAATGTTATATATACACTTAAATAAAAAAAATGTTATATACACTCAAATAGTTATTATGTACACCAATTAATCAACAATGGAACATACATCAAAATAACTGTTATATACACTAAAAAAACTCATTATATACGCTATTAAACTCACTGCATATATAAACTTAAGAACTCAATATATACAGTAAAATAATTGTTATATACACCCAAATAATTAATATGTACATCAGTTAATCAACAATGGAACATACATCAAAATAACAGTTATATACACTAAAAAACTCATTATATACGCTATTAAACTCACTACATATATATATATATATATATATATATACACACACTTAAGAACTAAATATATATACAGTAAAATAGTTATTGTTATATACACTCAAATGGTTACTATGTACACCAATTAATCAACATATATACACTGAAATAATTGGCATATGTACTTAATTATTTGATATAATAGAATTGTTATATACCTTAAAACAGTTATTATGTACACTGAAATTGTTTTTATATACACCAATTTTATTTTAAATTCCGAATTTTTTTTTTCGGAAAAATTGTTTTTTTTTTTGGAAAAAAATTTTCGGAATTTTTTTTTTCAAAAAAAAAATATTTTTTTTTTGGAAAAAAAATTTCTGAAAATTTTTTTTCCCGGAAAAAAAAAAAAAAATCCCAAAAATATCGATTTTTTTCCCCGGGAAAAAAATTTGGGGAATTTTTTTCGTGTATGAGTTTTTGTTTTAATCTTAGCCTTTAATTTGATTTTAATCTAATGGTTGAGATTGTGCCTCAATGGGTGCGGCGAGTTGAGATGCCTCAAAGGATCCTAGATCTATATATATATATATATATATATATATATATATATATATATATATATATATATATATATATATATATATCAGCAAAAAGCAATCAACAGCTTTACAAAGAGTTTTTAGGCCATATAAAACATCTTGCCATCTTGATCTTGGAACCAGGCAAACACTTGCCCAGGCACCACACATTCACTTTTTCTTTTCATCTCTCTCCTTATGCTTTCGGATACCACTTCAGGACGCATTAAAACACCATCAATCCTTGATCTGTTTCCTTGATTCCAGACATGGTAATAACATGCCGCGAGTACCATTGCGTTTAACTTCCATTAGAGCTGATTTGAATGGGTGTTGATCAGGCTGTTCATCTCAGGCACTGGTCCAAACCAGTCTTCAATCATCCCTTTCAGTTTCTTGCTGTACGGGCACTCAAAAAATAGATGCTCTATAGTTTCAGTTTAAGCTCTACATATACAGCATCTATCATCAGTACAACAGCCTATCTTCATCAGCTTTTCCTTTACATTCATCCCCTCCATCATAGCAAGCCATGTGATCGTTGAGTGCTTTGGGACATTCCAGCTAGCCCAAACAACAGTATGCCAGGTCTTGATACTGTGTTTAGGTCTTACCCATTCGTAACCTTCTTTAATAGAATAGTCCTTATCAGAACCATTCCATTTCCTATTTACAAAGCCAGACTTGAAGCATTCCTTGACTCTACACACATTCTTCCATGCCCAATTATCAGTAGCTTTCGGATTATAGCTATTCCAATCTTCTCCTTTTAAGTAAACTTGGTTTACCCACCTGATCCATAATTTACCAGGTTGGGTATAAACCCAGTTAACTAGTTTAGCAACCGCTCCTTGATTCCATATACTAGGACATTTTATATTGAGGCCTCCCTCACATTTAGGTGCTTTGATTTTCTCCCATGCCACTGGTGGCGCCCTTATGTACTCAGCTCCACCTGACCATAAGTAGTTTCTACATATAGCTTCAATGCGTCAAACAATGCTAACAGGAATGAGGAAAATTGATGCCCAATAGCATTGAAGAGTATTAAGAACTACATTAATCAAAGTAACACTCCCCGCGTAAGACAATTTTCAAGCCCTATACTTCTTATTCTAGCAACCATTCGATCAGTAATCTTCTTGCATTCGTCCTTGGACATTCTACCAGCCTTTATTGGCACGCCCAAATACTTAAAGGGAAATACTCACTTCAAAGAACCCAGTAACAGATAGAATGTCGCTCCTGAGTTCATTAGTCATTCCATTGAAGAAAACTTCTGATTTCCCATCATTCTTCTGCAATCCTGTCGTGCTAGAGAATGTGTTGAAGGATCTTATCAGTAGAATGCATTCCCCTTACAGAATAATAAAAGATCATCCACAAACATAAGATGTGTTAATTTGCTTTCCTTACATAAGGGGTGATATTGAAATTGATACTCCCTTGTAACATACTTCAAGGTTCTTGTTAAGTACTCCATACAAAAGCTAAATAGGAGAGGAGAGATTGGGTCGCCTTGTCTTAGACCTCGTTTACCTTCGAAATACCCAAATTGGTTCCCATTCATAGACAATGTAAAGGTCGTGGTAGAAACACATACCATGATCTTCTGGATGAATTCCTGTGGGAACTGTAGTGCCTGTAAAATCTTGTAGACACCCAGTTTCGAACCTGGTGGTTCAGGAGCGCCCAACAAACACCCGATGACGATCGAACTGCAACGCGGCGCGAGTCTGCGATGTTTTAGATAGTTTTTCTATAGAACGGATCAAATAATTACTAGGAAAGATTAAATTAACATCAAGGCAGCCTTAGTCGTGTCAATATGGTTGCATAGACACTAATTAGAGTCAATTCCGACACCGGGACTCCGAATTGGTCCCGAAACACATAAAATCAAACCCGGGTCAGCATCGGGCCAAGCGAACCTCGAGATGCACACCTGAGGCCCACTTGGCAGAGTAGCGTGCTAGGGCAAAAAGGAAGCTTAACCTCCAAGTATACGAATGATACGCACACTCTCGATTTTGGAAAGTATCAAAATCGTATCTTCAAAATCCCGAACGCCTCACATTAGGCGTTTCAGCCTTCACACGCATAAACCTAGACGCTTGAGTTCTGGTGCGCCTGGACTCAGGCGTCCATACGGGCGACGAGGGCCGAAAACACCTATAAATACTCCCCCTCACCTCATTCATTCGACACACAATTCTCATTTCTCTTCTCCCTCTACTCGTTACGAGTTTCTCTTAGCTTGGGCTCGCACTCCAACACCCAAAGCCAACGATCCACTCGATCATAGTCTCGATAAGCAAAATCGACGCTACTCCTCACCTTCGAGCACTCAACTCGATCCCGAGGTGCTTGTGTTCGACTAGCTACTCCGAGTCTAGTAACAGAACGCTGCCGGATTAGCCGCAGAATCACTGAACGGTAACGGACTCTGCCGAAATCACCGGGCGAGCTAGGAGGATCTGCCTTTCGAAGTCGAATCGTCACTAGGTTGTCATCTAAACAAAACTTTACATTCTTGTACTTTTATGCATTACGATAATGTCAAATGTGGACACTAGGTCCACGACACGTACTAAAATTCGTAACATCCCAACTTCAACCATAAACACTAAAATACCCTAAATTGACCCGAGTAATTCTGAGATCCGTTCTCAACTATCTATGCATCGTGTACCGTTTAGCGTATACTCTGAGGGTGAAACTCCTCATTATATGATTTACTTACATTCGCATTTACAACTTTCTTATGATTTACTGCTTTTATGACCTTATAATCGCATGCTAAATCACCTAACCCGGAAATCAAAACGTAAATGAGCTAAAACTGAACAAAGCGATGGTTGGATTCTGTATTAGTCCCGGTGCTCACCTTATACGGTTCGACGCATCCCTATTAATATCGAGCCGACGCATTTTAAGCAGAATACCAGGTAAGGTATACCACGAGAATGACTAATATCCGTTTTATCACGTTAAAACTGATTTGCTAATACGTATAATATTAGTACTCTTTACCCTCCTATGTGCATCTTTTCATGGCCTGCTTCTCACGTGAAATCATATGCAAGGAATGTAAACACATTTACTTCGACGACATAACTTACTTGTCCTTAAACAACCGACATAGCAAGGGTATAGGGTTTAAAACAATGGATGTTACCGTACTTCCGCACCACAAAGGATGAAAAGTTATCAGCCCACCGATTGATTAGTAGAGGCCGCTATTGTGCGGGCGGGATTGGGTGTCGATGTCTAGCGGACGTTGGCTTCCCAATACGTACCCCCATCCCTTACCATTGGCAATGAGAGTCATTCCAGGCATGGAGTGCTTAAGGGTATAAGTCTTTATCTTTAGGTCCCGTGCCACACAGCTTTGAGCCGGCTAAGGATCAAAGTTAACTTGAACGGTTTCCGAGTCCCCATAATTGACTCGGTGACGACTCCACAAATCGGCAACAAATTCGGTTCACTAAAAAAGTCGCCTTACCAAACATATCGGCCTTTAAACATTTACAACCACGACTCGATCGATCCCAACGAAAACACGGGTGCCCGCACCCGTCTAGTACAAGTCCGGGTCATCATCCGAATCGAGGTCCGACACATCGTCCCGAACGCGAGATTGGACTGGCACCCGACAGGGAGGGGGCCACGTGGGTGGCCGCCGCGATCAAAACCGGGTCAGTCCCGCGCAAACGCACGCGAGGCGCCGGGCGGTGCGGACAGACGTCCACAGTTTGGCGACTCCGCTTGGGATTTGGAAACAAGTTTCCAGCGGTGGTGTAACTCGAACGAGGTCAATGAAGTTCATTTCCTAGTTCCTAGTTGTGGTCACTATAGGTTTTGACCCTAAAAAGCCCACCCTAACCGATATCAAGACCAATCGACCTCTTCGCGGTAAGATCCTTATAGACACGCGGAGAGATCCTCGGTTGACGCTCCGACCGCCTAACGCGTATCCGGCGGAGTTACTAAACGAGTGGTTCTAAGCGGATAGTACGACACTCATCTCCCCAGATGACCTGTCGACGCCTAAGAAAAGGCTATTCATGGGCGGTAGCCTACCCTAACCTACTCGTGTCTGCATCCAGCATGAGTGTATGCATTCCTAGTTACGTGTAGCATGTTTGAACAACCCAAATAAAGCACTAAAATCTGGATTCAACCACGAAAACATATTCAACCGCACCCAACTCTGTTTTCGAAAAAGAACTTTTCAAAACGACCTTTTGAGCGCCAATACTCCGGCCAAATCATAATTATTTTTTAAAAAAAAAATTAAATGTTGTTATCATGGCAAATTTGACACTCACTACTTTAAAAAAAAAAATGAGCGCCATTTCCTTGGCCAAAGTAAAACCCGTCAACAAGGACCGTTAATACCACCAAAACTCCCAATTAATGGGATCGAGGTACCTTAAACGGTTAAATCTTACTTTAAAAAAAACGTTTTCTTGCACATACCATTAACACGACCGAAACTTCAATCAATGTAGTCGATTAACCCAAAACAGTTACACCCTCAAAACGCCCCTTCCACCGTCAAATCCTAGTTAATGTAACCGACGAGCGTGGGTCGCTCATTTTAAAAGTTTTTCTAAAAACATTGTTCACTACTTAATTTCCTTAATAAGGATTTAGTCACACCTTCCAAAGCATCGTCACGTTCTGTCACGAACACCATCTACACCACGAATATCAGACTGACTAATTAATAATAGTTTCGATAAAAGCACAACGTCATCATTTTCAGAACCGATTCCCTTGAGAACCGTGCTTCTTTTGAAAAACCATCCTTTGCACTTTCGCTATCGTCGAATTTTCGACGCACACGTAGCAACACATCTTCACACCACACCATCGTCACACCGATTTTACAAACCCTCCCTTTCGAAAGAAAAGGTTTTCTTTTCAAAGGCCCGGTTGTTTTCAAAAAAGAAAGCATCTAAACTCTTTGATTCTGAGCCGGGATCGCGATCAATTCCTTACGTCGTACAACCGTGTGATTAACTGTCTGTGTTAGCTACTAGGGTCACCCGTATTCGAGGTCTTACATTTTGGGTATTCTCATCCCGAGAAGTCCTCTTTAAATCCCACCTCCGAGATTTGTGTCAAATCATCCCGTTTTAGAGACATAAATTCATTAGGCGCTCCGCCAAATACACCGAGAGTCGTAAGCACCTGAGTCCCTAAACCGATGACCGCAAACACGCACGAATTAAGGGACTCATTCCCGTGTCGCTCAAGAGCATTCCTCGAGTTTCTAGGCCATCTAGTGGACCCAATCTCATCTTCAGACTTGTCTCGCAGGTCTAAAGATGTCTTCAAGCAACAACCTCGAACCACTCAACACCATGCTAGGGCTTGTCAAAGAGCTCCAAAACAACATGGCAAAAATAACTGCGCCCATGACAACATCCTACTCCAACTCGGCAAGCTTGAGGGTGCTGCCAACGAAACACGAAACCTCCCCAAGGAGGGGGTGGATGAAAAGCCCTTTATCCCGAGGAACAAGATGAAGCTCGGACCGGCTAGGTTCGTCCCGCCCCTAGGGGGACATCCCTTCAGGAGCCTGACGGATCTGGGCATGACCTACGCTAAGGCTCTTAGAATCGCTAACGATGATTGGCAACTATCCAAGTTGATCCCTACCTAGGACGCCCCTCTTGGAGCCCGAGATGCGGACTGGGATCCCAGATCCTACTGCCTATATCATCATGGCAGGGGGCATGACACAGAGGACTGTGACCGCCTCAAACACGACATCCAAGACCTAGTGGATGCCTAAACCTTTCCTCCTGTGAAGGCACAGGCGTCACAACTCGTCATTTGGGAGGCTAGTGACGTGGCGACCACGTCTGTGGTGATAAAAACGAGCGGCGCCGTCAAGGTGCTCTTTCATGGAGGGAGCCTCGACGCTTAGAGGCGTAATCTGTCTTAGTAAGAGTCTAGTTCATCTTAGGGCCTAGAAATTCTCTATCTCTCAGGACGCGGGAGCTCGTGCAGCTGCTTTTATTTTTACTCGTCTTAGTTTTTCTATTGCTAAGGGAGTGGGTGCCCAGATAGTATCTCAGCTACCCACTAACTTCTGTAATTTGTTTCGATCTTAATACAAGTTCTTGTTTCAAATAAAAATAAAAATAAAAATAATAATAATAATAATAATAATAATAATAATATTAATAATAATATTAATAATAATAATAATAATAATAATAATAATAATAATAATAAGTTTTCTCCTTGACTCCTCGACAGGTTGCCCTGTGGAAATCTCAGCAGGGGGACCATTCTTCTGACTGGTTGAGGGCTGTCCCTATTACTGGGCTCGGGCAAACCATGAACGGTCGGACGTATCGCAGTGTGTTTAGTTACCGCTTGGGAGTCCCTTTGTTCCCGCCTTCCGGTTCTTGCTCTTCCTGCTCCAGGGTCCTCAGAGAGGATATTTTTGGTGATCATGCGGTTTCGTGTGCTGGTACTGTGGGGATTAAACATCGCCATAACCTTGTCCGTGACACACTGTTGGATATTTGCTTTCGGACCGGGATCTCTGCAGGTAAGGAGGTAGAGATTGGCCTCTGCGACGATAACGACAAGGCCTTGCGACCTGCCGATCTTCTGCTCTACTCGTGGGACAGGGGACGTGATGTTTGTGTTGATCTGACCGGGTCCTCTCCTTTAACCCAGTCCGGCTTGACTTCTTTTGAGCCCGGACGGGTCATTGCTGATGCTGTTCGTCGTAAGTGTGCCAAGTACCAGGCACGCTGCACGGCTATAGGGTATGGTTTCCTTCCTTTCTCCTTCTCCTCTCTCTGCTCCAGCGGATTCGTAAATTCGCTATGTCACAGGATGCTGGAGCGCGTGCCGCAGTTCATATTTTCACTAGAATTAGTTTCGCGATTGCTAAGGGAATGGGGGCCCAGATAGTATCTAGGCTCCCCTCTAACTTCTTGTAATTTGCTCTGGTGTTAATGAAAGATCCGTTTTATAATAATAATAATAATAATAATAATAATAATAATAATAGTAATAATAATAATAATAATAATAATAATAATAATAATAATAATAATAATAATAATAATAATAATAATAATAATAATAATAATAATAATAATAATACATAATCAATCAGCGAAGTGAGAGAAACGATTTTTCTCTCTCTAGAATTCCCTCTCAAATTGCGATTCTGTTACGTGATTCTTGAAGTTCAGCTCCCATGGCTTCTGGTGGAAAACGCGGGCCTGGTAGACCTCCAAAGAAATCTCATAGCTCGGTTCCTCCTACAAATGGGGGAGGAATGTGGGAAACAGAGTTGCAGGAGAAGGATGAGCAAAGTTCTTCGCAAACCCAAACCTTGAACGAAGTTATTCTTGAAGCTATGGCTGATTCTGGTATTGTCGTTAACTCTTCTACTCATACTCATTCAACTTCTGAGACTAAATCATGTCCTCCGAATATGAATGTTAATTCTGATACTGTGAATTCTGAGCAAGAACCTGCTCAAATTGTAAAGCCCAATTGGTCTAGAATTGTTTCTAAGTCACAATTGGGTATGAGTCTGCCATACTATGAGGATGCAATGAAGGAATCTGAAATAAGTGTTGATATCTCTGAGTTTGAGGATGAGCTAAAATTGTGGGAGAATACATTGATGGGGAATGTTATAGGAGCCAAACCTTCACTACAGCAAATGCAGAAATTCGTTTCTGAAAACTGGTCTGCTACTGCTCCAATGGTGCAATATTTTAAGCGAGGTTGGTTTTCCTTTAGATTCAAATCAAAGGAGGAGATGGAAAGGGTTCTGAGTGGAGGTCCATGGAATATGGGACGATTCACCATCATTCTCAAGGAATGGTCGCCAACCTTCTCGAGCACCATGGATAACCTAGCTCTAGTTTCCATCTGGGTTATTCTTCCTGACTTAGACCCTTTTCTAAGGTCTGAGGCAGTCTTAGGGAAGATTGCCAGTAAAATTGGGCGACCAATTTGTGCAGATCTTGCAACCACTACCAAGGCAAAACTTTCTTTTGCTCGTGTTCTTATTGAAGCAGATATTTCCCAAGCTTTGCCTGAACATTTTGTGATTAACACCCCATTTTGTGACAATTCAGTGCAAAAAATCCAATACGAATGGGTTCCATACCATTGTAAAGGATGTGGAAAGCTTGGGCATACCATAAATAGCTGTAAATGGGAGAAGAAAAAGCAGCAACCAAAATCTCAACCTGTAACAGCCAATATATTGACTGAGAAATCCATGGGTGCTGGTCAAAACATAAAGCATACTGGGTCTGATGTGGATAGTAGAGTGGCAGTTGAAAATCCCACCATGAAGCAGTTGAAGAGTAATCAGTACGCAGAGATAGGGCAGGTTGATAGTACTGTCTTACCTGACGGATTGACTGCTACCGCTGCTAATGATGAGCATGGATTCAAACCAGTTTCGAAGAAGAATTCTTCTGCGAATAAATAAAGAAGAGATCCTGATATTGAGCCCATGGCATTGATCAATTCTTACCATGTCTTCTTTGGAAAACATGATATAGATGACAGTATGGCTGAGATCCATGTATCTGCTCCTGGAAGTTTAGCTGAATCAATCCCACCTGATAAATAATGAAGCTAGCTTCTTGGAATATTAGAGGTCTAAATGATCCCACAAAGCATAGTGAAGTAAAAGACTTTTTGCACTTTAATAATCTGGATATTCTGGGTCTTTTGGAGACAAGGGTGAAGCAATCAAATGCAGGTAGACTTATCCGTACTGTCTTTAAACAGTGGTCCGTGATTACTAACTACAGTCATCACTATAATAGCAGAGTTTGGATCATCTATAATCCTAATACAGTTGCTATCTCACAATTGCTTTATTCTGATCAATCTATTACTGGTCAGATTCTTCACTTTGAAACAAAGTCTTCATTTCAACCTAGTTTTGTGTATGCCATGAATGATGCTAGTGCTAGAATATCTTTGTGGGATTCTCTGATATCACAGGCTACTAATAAGGCCTGGATAGTTATGGGAGATTTTAACATCGTTCGAAGGCCTGAGGAAAAACTGGGTTCTTCCCCTCCTTCTCTTCAAGATATGATGGAGTTTAATAACTGTATTCTAACTAGTAGACTGGATGATTTAGCCAGTTCAGGCTATGAGTCAACTTGGACAAATAAGCAAGACCCAGACTCGAGGATCTGGTCGAAGCTCGATAGGGTTTTGGTTAATCCTGAATGGTATTCTTCTTTCCCTTCCTCGGCAGCTGTAGTTGACGAGCCAGGTCTATCTGACCATGCCCCAATTACAGTAATTGTTGAAAGAGCGCCTAAAGTCAAGAGATCCTTCAATTTCCTTAATAGTTGGCTTGATCATCCTGACTTTTTGTCGACTGTGGCTAAAGCTTGGCAAATACCAGTAAAAGGCTCTCCCATTTTCTGTTTTTTTGCTAAACTGAAGTCAGTAAGAAGAGCTTTGCTAACATTTCATAGATCGCATTTTTCAAGCATTTCAGTGCGGGTAAAAGAGGCAAAGGAAGCCCTAATTGACTGTCAGCAGAGGTTAAGTAAAAACCTCCTTTCTCCAGGTCTGATTTCAAAGGAAAAGGGGTTACTGCAACAGTATAATATGCTTAAGAGTGCCGAATTGAAAATGCTCCATCAACGGGCTAAAGTAAAAGATATACAACTTTCGAATTGCTCCACCAAGTATTTTTATGCTAAAATTACAGAAAGAAGAAATACCCAAATGATTGGTTCCATTGCGGATGCTCAAGGACCAATTCATGAAGGTACCCAGTCTGTAGTAGAAGCATTTCAGGATTACTATAAAGAACTTCTAGCCAAATCAGTTAATCTGGTTAAGCTCGATTCCAATATAATACATCAGGGTCCTAGTCTAACTTCACTTCAGAAAGCCAGCCTTATTGCTCCGGTTAGTAGAATGGAAATCAAGCAAGCTTTGTTTAGCATGGATAATAACAGCAGCCCCGGTGTGGATGGGTTTTCAGCAGGGTTTTATAAAGCTTCTTGGCTGATCATCCAGGAAGATTTCTGTAAAGCAATACATAGCTTCTTCAGAAAAGGTCATATGTCAAATCAAGCCAATTCTACTCTTATAACTCTCATCCCCAAGAAGAAAGATGCTTTATCGGTGATGGACTACAGGCCTATCTCCTGCTGTACAATTTTCTGTGAGTAAAATTGTATCCAACAGGCTGAAACCTTTGCTCCCAGAGATTATAGGTGATGAACAAGCAGCTTTTATCAAAGGACATAGTTTATTTGAGAATGTCTTGTTGTCTCAGACATTAGTGAAAGGATATACAAGGAAATATATAACACCTCGAAGTATGATTAAAGTTGATATAAGAAAAGCTTTAGACTCTCTCCAATGGAGTTTTGTAAGGCAAATGCTACAGCTCTTGGGTTTTCCTTCTTTGTTTGTCTCTTGGATCATGGGATGCATCTCAAATCCTTGGTATTCGTTTAAAATCAATGGAGGGGTTCATGGTTTTTTTCAGGGTCAAAGCGGTATTAGACAAGGCGATCCATTATCACCTTACCTTTTTGTCTTGAGTATGGAGATTCTATCAAGAGCATTACGCACTATTACTCAGCAGGATCAAGTCTCGTTCCATCCCAAATGTTGCAAAATTAACCTTACACATTTAATTTTTGCGGATGATTTGATGGTTTTTGTTAGGGGAGATGTCCCGTCTACTATGGTAGTAAAAGCTACATTAGATTGGTTTGGATCAATGTCAGGACTAAAGGCAAACTTGGATAAAACAAGCATCTATTTTGGGGGAGTCTCTCCAAAAATTCAGGAAGAAATCCTTTTTTCTACTGGGTTCACATCATGCTCATTTCCGTTTCGATATTTAGGCATTCCCCTATATGATGCTACTATTCAGGTACATATGTTCGACCTTATGTTACTGAAAATTCAGAATTCAATCAAGCATTGGACCTCTAACCTATTATCCTATGCTGGTAGAATACAACTTATAAACTCTGTGATATTTGGATTACACAATTTCTGGTGCTCCAGCATTCTTCTTCCCAAATCGGTGGTTCGAAAAGTGGACAAATTATGCAAAGACTTCTTCTTGGGCATTAGTTCTGGTAACTGAAAGTTGACTTTTAAGAAATGGGCAGAAGTATGCGCTCCCTGGCAGTATGGAGGGGTTAATATCAAACATTTAATGGCTTGGAATAAAGCTGTGCTTGCCAGCTGGTTATGGCAGTTTACTATTGATAAAGGTAGTATTTGGATCAAATGGTGTAAGCACTATATACTGCCTAACACTTCAATTTGGTTTGTACAATCTAAGGAATATTTCTCCTCTGGATTAAAGCACATACTGCAAGTCCGGGATGAATATATTGAGAAATGCGGGTCTGCTGCAACAGCAATGGAGTCAATTAATAGTAGCGTTTCTGGGAATTCTTTTCGCATAGCTGTAGCATATGAATTCTTCAGAGACAGTACTCCACTTCTACCTTGGTATAGAGTGCTTGTGTCCTCTATTACTCTCCCTCGGCATAGAGTGACTCTCTCCCTAGCAGGTCAAAATCAACTCCCGACCGTGGATAAGTTGCAGCAAAAGGGTTTTCATCTGGCAAATAGGTGTTGTTTATGTCAAAAGGATGCGGAGACAGTCCAACACTTGTTTTTTTCGTGTTCATACTCTGCCAATATATGGAGAAGCATCCAGCAATGGATGAACGTTTCATGTCCCAAGACTAATCTTCGTAATATACTACATTGGATAACTAGTCATCATAAGAGAAAACATTGGAGGGCAACATGGTTCAAGGTCAGTTTGGCAGCTGCAGTTTATCTGATTTGGAAGGAAAGAAACGCTAGACTTTTTACTTCTTCAATAACAATAGAGGATGTAATTGTACAGAAGATCAAGTTTGTGGTTATAGTTCGATTTTATGCCCATAAGCAAAATCCTAAATATGCTAGGATTATAGAGAAGATGTAAAGCTTAGTGTGATAGATCTTTTGCAACTTTGTAATTTCATTATAATCAATGAAATGATATCACTTTTGCAAAAAAAAAAAAAAATAAATAAATAAAATAATAATAATAATAATAATAATAATAATAATAATAATAATAATAATAATAATAATAATAATAATAATAATAATAATAATAATAATTCTCTGTAATTCTAATCCTTCTTTGAGCTTCCATGGCTGATTCTCAAGCCAAGCGAGGGCCTGGGAGGCCAAGAAAGAATCACAGCATTCCTCCGGTACCTCCTGTTCCCCCAGCTGGCTCTAGCAGATCGGATTTGGGAGACGAAGAGGAGGAAACAGAGCAAATGATGTCTAAGAGTGCTTCGCAGCATAGCACGTTAAAGGATTTCATTCTTCACGCAATGAACTCTACTGGTATTCATTCAGCTCCTCCGAAATCTCCTCATTCTAATACTGATACTCTGATGAATGATTCTGTTGTGTTACCTGAAGTTCCTGTTAAGCCAGCTGCTGAACCTGTAATTCCGACTAAGAAATGGTCTGGAATTGCAGGTAAACAGCAGCAACTAGGGATGAATCTTCCCTATTTTGATGATGCTATCGATTCAGAGATTCTAGATTTTACGATCGATGACTTTGAAGATGAAATTAAGTTGTGGATGAACACTTTAATGGGTAATGTCATCGGGTCTAGGCCTAACTTACAGGCGATGAAGAAATATGTGCAGGAGAATTGGGGTGCATCTGCACAGCCGATGGTTCAGTATTTCAAAAGAGGTTGGTTCTCCTTCATATTTCAATCCAAGGAGGCCATGGATGAGGTACTTAGGGGAGGTCCTTGGAGAATGGGAGTATATACGCTAATCCTGAAGGAATGGTCTCCTACATTCTGGAGCGAAATGGATAGGGTTGCGTGTGTTCCAATTTGGGTGTTATTCCCTGATCTTGATCCTTTTTTGTGGTCTGAAATTGTGCTTGGGAAGATGGCTAGTAAGATAGGTAAGCCACTTTGTGCTGACTTAGCTACTACAACGAAAGGAAAACTTTCGTTTGCTAGGATTCTTGTGGAAGCTGATGTATCCAAGCCCCTACCTGATACAATAGTAATCTCTACTCCATTTTGTGAGCATTCAGCTCAACGAGTGCAGTATGAGTGGATTCCGTATTATTGTAAGGGTTGTGGTAAGCTTGGGCATACCATTTCCTCTTGTAAAAAGGAAAAGAAGAAAATTGTGGAACAACCAGTAAAACCTACAGTAGAGGTTGAGGATCCTCCTGTTCAGTTGGATAATAAGATTGATGTGGGTAAAACATCTCAGAATCAGGAAGGTTTCTCTTCTGTTAAGAAATCTGCAAAGAGAATTTATCCAAAGGTTGTAAGGGAACCTATTGTATTGGAGAATGGATTTAAACTGCTGCTACACGATCAAGGAGATTGCTCTGAAACTGGTGCAGATTCGGGATGTGTTTATAATGAGATTCTTGAAATAGAAGAGCCGCTCCCCCCTGATAAAACTAATGAAGGTGGCCACATGGAATGTTAGGGGTTTTAATGACCCTCTAAAACATAGTGAGATTAAGGAATTTTTGAAGATTAATAAGCCTGATGTAATGGCAATTCTTGAAACTAGAGTGAAAAGAAATAAGGCTTCAAAAATAATTAGAGGTAATTTTTCTTTTTGGTCAGTAATTCAGAATTATAATAGTCACAAGAACGGGAGAATTTGGATTCTTCTCAATCCTACTACTGTCTCTTTTGTGGTTTCTAGTACTTCTGCACAGCAAATTTCAGGGCTGCTGCATCATTTCCATATTAATAACGTTTCAGTTGAGTGTTATCTATGGGTTTAATGATGGTTTGGGGAGAATGAAGCTTTGGAATGATCTTGAGTCTCTTCTTATTGGTTTACCTTGGATTGCTTTAGGTGATTTCAATATAGTTAGGAGCGCTGATGAAAAATTAGGAGCAAATCCGCCTGATTTTCAGGACATGTGGGATTTCAATCATTGTATTTTGAATTGTAAATTAGAAGACATGCATAGTTCTGGTTGCAATATGACTTGGACGAATAAGAGAGATCCAGAATCCAGAGTCTGGGCAAAGCTTGATAGAGTGTTGGTTAACAATGATTGGTCGCAGAAATTTTCTTCGTCATCTGCTATCTTTTGTGAGCAAGGTATATCAGATCATTCGCCTATTTTGGTAAATGTTTCAAATGATATGCTCCCTCGGAAGCGGTTTAGTTTTCTAAATTGCTGGCGTGAGCATCCTAAGTACTTGGAGACAGTGAAGAAGGCTTGGGATACTAGGATTGCGGGATCCCCCATGTATCGTTTATTTCAGAAAATGAAGAAGGTCAAACATGGGCTGAGTAAGCTTCATTTGGATAACTTTACTAACTTGTCTTTACAAGTTAAAGAGGCCAAAAGAACTTTGATAGAATGCCAACAACAGCTTATTGTATTACCCTCTTCTGATCAGCTACAGCATCAGGAGAAAACTCTCATTGATATATACACAAAAATTAAGAAGGCTGAGATGGATATGTTAAAACAAAAGGCAAAAATCAAGCATATTCAAATGGCCGACTGCTCTTCTAAATACTTTTATGCAAAGGTGGCTGAGAGGAGAAACCAACAGAATATAGGTGCTATCGAAGATGTGGATGAAAATCTCATAATCGGTTCTTTTGAAGTATCTAAAGCATTTCAGGAATATTATGCTAGACTTCTTGGTAATTCAGTTCAAACAAAGGATATTGATAAATCTGCTAATGTTCTTCCTGAGGGTGTTGCTGCTTCTCTTACTGCTGCTATAACTGTTCCTGAAATTAAGCATGCTGTTTTTAACATGGACGATAACAGTAGTCCAGGGTTGGACGGTTTCTCGGCGGGGTTTTTTAAATCTGCTTGGGATATTATTGAAAGAGACTTCTGTGCAGCTGTCCTCAGTTTCTTCAAGAGCGGAAAAATGTCCAAGCAAGCAAATACAACTCTTGTTTCTCTTATTCCTAAGAAGAAAGATGCAGGGTCGGTTTTGGATTATAGGCCTATTTCCTGTTGTACGGTCCTTTATAAAACTATTGCGAAGATCCTTGCTAATCGATTAAAGCCAATTTTACCTTCTCTTGTGGGAGAAGAACAGGCGGCTTTCATCTCTGGGCGAAATCTGTTTGACAATACCATGTTGTCACAAGCCTTAGTGAAAGGTTACAGTCGGAAATTTCTGACTCCTCGTTGCCTTATAAAGGTAGATATTCGGAAGGCCTTCGACTCGCTCCAATGGAATTTATTCATCAAATGCTTGAGAGTTTTGGTCTTCCTCTTATGTTAATAAAGTGGATAATGGGCTGTATTCAGAATCCCTGGTATACGTTTAAGATCAATGGTGGTATTTCTGGGTTTTTTCAGGGTCGGAGCGGAATCCGTCAAGGAGATCCCCTCTCGCCTTACATCTTTGTGTTAAGTATGGAAATTCTTTCTCAAAGTTTAAGAAAGCTTTGTAAGATTCCGCAGGTATCCCCTCACCCGAAGTGTGGCAGGATCAATCTCACTCACCTAATTTTTGCGGATGACCTAATGATTTTCTCTCGAGGAGACCTCCCTTCGGTATTGGCTTGCAAGCACAAACTCGATTCGTTTGCTCTGAATTCAGGCCTCGTAGTGAATTTAGACAAGACTAATATATATTTCGGTGGAGTAGATCCTACTGTGCAGGAGCTAATATTGTCTCAGACAGGATTTGCTACTGGATTGTTCCTGTTTAGATATCTTGGGATTCCGCTCACGGATTCTAGGCTTAGCATCGATATGTTCTCTCCTCTGCTGCTAAAGATTCAACAATCCATTCATCACTGGTCCACCAGGTTTCTATCTTACGCTGGTAAGGCCCAATTGTTGAACTCAGTTATTTTCGGACTTGATAATTTTTGGTGTTCAAGTATGCTGCTTCCTGTTGCTATGCTTAAACGGATTAACAAGATGAGTAAGGATTTCTTTTGGGGAGTTGCTGATAAAGAGCGTAAATTGGTTTTTAAAAAGTGGAATGAACTGTGTACCCCGTGGGATGCGGGTGGGGTTAATGTAAAACACCTTCAGACTTGGAATCATGCCCTTCTCACTAAGTGGGTGTGGTCGTTCTCTAGACCTCCTACGAGTTTTTGGGGTAAGTGGTGTAAGGAGTATATTTTGGGTTCGAGTTCAATTTGGGATGTCGAAGTTAAGGAGTTCTTTCCTGCTAGCTTCAAGCATTGTTTGAAAGTAAGGGGTATTCTTGTTCAACGATTTGGTTCTACTGATTTTGCCAAAAACTTCATTGAGCATTGTGTAAGCAATTCTGAATTTAAGGTAAAGATAGCTTACAGCGGACTGAGACATACGGAGAAAAAGTTCTGCAGATCAATTCTGTCTTCAAGTGTGCTGCTACCAAGTCACAAGGTGATTTTATCGCTAGCTATCCAGCATAAATTGGCCACGATTGATCAGTACAGCAAGCGTGGTTTTTGCATAGTGAACAGATGTTATTTGTGTGAGACGGCTATAGAGTCTCACTCCCATTTATTCTTCAAATGCTCTTTCTCCAAGGAGGTTTGGTCGAATGTTCTGAATTGGGTTAATGTGAGGTTCTCTGATTTCAGATTGCATAAGATTGTATGGTGGATGAGATCTGAAAACACTCGAAAACATTGGAAGAGGATTTGGCTTAAGGTTAGTCTCGCGGCTACTACCTATATTATTTGGAAAGAGCGGAATAAGAGGATTTTTGTGGATAAAAAAGCAACTGTTGATGGGATTTTTTCACAAATTAAATTTTTGGTTATTACGAGATTTTCCATGTATAGAAGTAGCCCGAAATTTCGTAGTCATTGAGGCAATGGGTGCCTAAAGTGATGTAATACTCTAGTGTGGTAGTTTTTTTGCAATGCTTGTAATTTCTTCCACTATGAAATGAAATGATATCATTCTTGCAAAAAAAATAAAATAATAATAATAATAATAATAATAAAAAAATAATAATAATAATAATAATAATAATAATAATAATAAGGCAAATTAATTCACAAGACTTAGTTTCATTTCATCCCAAATGTTGTCAGGTACGTTTGAACCATCTAGTCTTTGCCGATGATTTAATGGTTTTTATGAGGGGGGATTGTCCATCCGTAGCTGCTGTTATGGAGGTTCTTAATTCTTTTTCTATGGAATCTGGGCTCTATGCTAATTGTGAGAAGACTAATATATTCTTTGGTGGTGTTTCTCTTGAGGTGCAAGAACTTATTCTAGCCCAAACTGGTTTTTCTGTGGGTTGCTTTCCTTGTCGATACCTTGGGCTTCCTCTTAATTCTGTTAACAATAGAAGAGATGAATATCAGGCTCTTATTAGCAAAATTGGTAATTTGATTCATAAATGGTCTTCTACTTTCTTTCCTATGCGGGTAGACTGCAGCTACTTAGCTCTGTGATTTTTGGGCTGACAAATTATTGGTGCTCTAATGCTATACTCCCTATTAATGTGACTAAGAAAATAAATCAGTTGAGCCTTCGATTCTTCTGGTCTGGAGATGGGGAGAAGATCAGGATGGTTTTTAAGGGGTGGGATACAATTTGTGCACCTTGGAATGAGGGGGGATTTAACATTAAGCATCTTCTGTATTGGAACAAGGCGCTTATGGCACGCTGGCTGTGGTTGCTCATTACAGAGAAGGGTGGACTGTGGGGACGATGGCATAAGCACTATGTTTTGAAGAATAGAAGCATATGGGACATTACTAAATCTGAAAGATTTACTGCTACTCTTAATGGAATTCTGAGTATTAGGGATGAAATTTTGCAAGGTACACGAGGTCGGGGAGAGGCTGAAAGGCTGATACTTAGCTGGACTGCAGGTGCATCTTACAATATTGGGGCTGCGTATGATTGGTTTAGGGAGAAACATCCTACGATCTCTTGGTTGAAAGGCATAAAGTACACTACTATCACTCCTAAGCATAGACTTTTCATTACTCTTGCAGGTTCGAAAACTCTAGCTACTCATGATAACATGAAGAAAAGAGGCCTTCAATTTGTGAGCAGATGTGTGTTATGTTTGAAGGAGGAGGAAACTGCTATGCATCTATTCTTTTGCTGCTCGTTTTCATTGAAAATATGGCAGCAATTACTCTGTTGGATGCAGATAACAGGAAGGAGCAATCATCTTATAAAGGAACTTAAATGGTGTGCACGAAGAGGGAAACGAAGGCATTGGAAGCATCAATGGTATTGCAGTAGCCTCGCAGCAGCAGTATACTCTATTTGGACTGAGCGGAATGCACGTATATTTGAGGAAAAGTATAACTCGGTAGCTAGTATTGTTAGTAAGATCAAATTTGATATCTACACTAGATTAAGGGGAAGGGGAATCGATATCAGTATGAGGAGTTTGATGTAATTGGGGGACTTTGTTCTCATATTGGACTTTCTTTTGTAAGATCTTTATTCTTATTATAATAATAAGATGTACTTTTCTTGCAAAAAAAAAAGAATAATAATAATAATAATAATAATAATAATAATAATAATAATAATAATAATAATAATAATAATAGGAAGCTTCGACTTAATCATCTTATTTTCGCTGATGATTTGATGATATTTTTGCGAGGAGATGTACCTTCTGTGACAGCTGCTTTAAGTGCGTTGGAGATCTTTTCACAAGAGGCTGGATTAAGGGCAAACAAGGATAAAACTGATATTTATCTTGGAGGAATTAGACAGGAGATCAAGCAACAAATATTGCGAGTTACTGGGTTTAGTGAAGGTGATTTTCCGTGTAGATATTTAGGGATTCCCCTAAATGATGTTTCTAATAGAATGCTGCATTATAATGGACTGGTTCAGAAGCTCAAAGATTTGGCAAATTCTTGGTCAGCTCATACTCTTACTTTTGCAGGGAGGGTGCAGTTAATCAACTCGGTGGTCTTTAGTATAATGAATTTCTGGTCTGCTAATTGTTTGTTACCTATAAATGTTCTAAGTAGCATTACAAAGATTTGTCGGAACTACTTCTGGACAGGTACTCTTCAACGTAAAGAGATGATTTTTAAAAATTGGAAAAGCATTTGTTCTCCTTGGGATGAAGGAGGATTTAGAATCATTGATTTTGAGGCTTGGAACAAGGCGATGATCAGTGCTAAGCTTTGGGATCTAGCAATCGATAAAGAAGGATTATGGGGCAGATGGGTTCGGGCTTATGTGCTTGGGCCTCGAAGGATTTGGGAAATACATAAGAGGAGTGGGGATACTGCAACACTTGCAGGTATTCTTACTGTGAGGGATGAGATTCTTAATATTGAGGGTAGTATTGAGAAGGCACTTAATCTACTTCAAAGTTGGGTGAGAAGGGATAAGTTTCAAATCAGTCTTGCATATGATTGGTTTAGAAATAAAAATCGAAAGATGAATTGGCTTCAGGGATTACAGGGCAACAATGTTATTCCAAAGCACAGTATTATAGCTTCTCTCGCTTGCCAAGGTCAGCTGGCTACTCAGGACAAGCTGCAGGTGAAGGGTGTTAGCCTGGTAAACAGATGTTACTTATGTAAAGACGGGATAGAAACTCATTCACATATGTTCTTTGATTGCAATTATTCGAAGGATGTTTGGAATGGGCTTCTTTATTGGATGCAGATGACAGAGAGGCGGAATGATTTGAGGAAGAAGTTGAAATGGGCATCCTTAAGAAGACACAGGAAGCACGACTGGTTTTGCTCCTATATTGCTGCTGCAGTCCATTTTATTTGGACGGAAAGAAACAGGAGAGTTTTTGAGGATCTGGAAAGGCCATCTACTGTTTTGCTAAAACACATTAAATTTGAGGTTTTTACAAAGTTGAGGCATACTAGGACTGATTTGAAAAGATATATGAGGTTATAGTGGATTGTTGTACAGTGAATCAGTGATAATAGGATGTTGTTTGGGGTTTTCTCTTTTTTTAACATCAGTCTCCTTTGTCCACCCTTAATGGAAGAATAAAGGAGTCATACCTTCTTCTTGCAAAAAAAAAAATAAAAAAAATAAAAATAAATAAATAATAATAATAATAATAATAATAATAATAATAATAACAATAATAATAATAATAATAATAATAATAATAACAACAACAACAACAACAACAACAACAACAACAACAACAACAACAACAACAACAACAACAACAACAACAATAAGAAGAAGAAGAAGAAGAACAACAACAACAACAACAACAACAACAACAACAACAACAACAACAACAACAACAATATTAATAATAAAATTAATAATAATAATAACAATAATAATAATAATAACGACAAGCCTTTACAACCTCTGCGACGATAACGACAAGCCCTTACGACCCGCCGACCTTCTGCTCTATTCGTGGGACAAGGGACGTGATGTTTGTGTCGATCTGACTAGGTCCTCTCCTTTGACCCAGTCCGGCTTGACTTCTTTTGAGCCTGGACGGGTCGTTGTTGATGCTGCTCGCCGTAAGTGTGTCAAGTATCAGGCACGCTGCACGGCTATTGGGTATGGTTTTCTTCCTTTCTCCTTCTCCTCTCAAGGTGAGCTCGACACAGATGCTGTTTCTCTGCTCCAGCGGATTCGTAAATTCTCTATATCTCAGGATCCTGGAGCGCGTGCCGCAGTTCATATTTTCACTAGAATTAGTTTTGCGATCGCTAAGGGAGTGGGGGCCCAGATAGTATCTCGGCTCCCCTCTAACTTTTTGTAATTTATTCTGGTGTTAATGAAAGTTCCGTTTATAAAAAAAAAAAAAAAATAAAAAAAAAAATAATAATAATAATAATAATAATAATAATAATAATAATAAAGCTGTAGATGATGCTCAGGGATCTCAGAAGACTTTGGAAACTACTATTGAACTGAATGTTGAACAATTAAAGGAGAATTACGAGGAACCCGCGTCTGAGAAACAGGGTATGAACTCTGTTAATGATTTAATTCAAATTGTTTTTCAATCTGCCAAGAAAATTATGACTACGAGTAGTCATGATACTTAACATGGTGAGAACGTGATAGTTAATGATTTGGTTAACGATAGTCAGCATTTCTTGGAAATACCTAACAATGGCGAAAATAGGGTTTCTCCTGGACCAAGTATGAAATCGAAAGAAATTGAACTGGGAGCTAGAATTGGGCTTTCTAACCCTAATTCTTGGAGTAGCAAGGCTAAGGATACTAAGATGGGTATGGGATTGCATTTTGATGAAAACAGTGCAAATTCGACAAAAAATGACATTCAGTTTGAGGATTTTGAACTAGAGCTAGGTATGTGGAAAAATACATTGATGGGGAATGTAATTGGGGCAAAACCTACTGTTACCCAGATGATGGACTTTGTGAATAAAAGCTGGAACCAGGGAAGTCCTCCTGTAGTCAAGTACTTCAAAAAAGGCTGGTTTGCATTCAAATTTAAGAATCAGGGGCACATGGATCTTGTTCTAAGGGGAGGACCATGGATGATGGGGAAGAATACTATTGTTTTGAAACAATGGAGTCCTTTGTTCTTGATGGGAGGGATTTGTCGCGGATCCCGCCGTCAAATAATAACCAACTAACCTAACTAGGGTAGCTAGGGCAAGTTGGGTCGAATCCACAGGGACGGAAATACATTCGGACTAATGTATGCTACGATCCTAGACTAGGTTCGAGACGAGCTATTCTAAGGGGGAGGCTAGGGACTAGTCTAAGGTCTAAAACAAGAAAAAGAAAGACAAAACAAGTAACTAACGACTAGGGGAAGCTAATAAATCGATAAGAAAGAAGACTAGGGTTAGGTCGGGTTCATGGAGTGATGGGATGGTCGAGGAAGAGCTAAGGTGACGGGGTAGTCGGGTAATCTGGGTGTAGTCCGGGCTCTCGCTACGTAGATCAACCTAGAGGTTCTTGATAGAAGCCACCTTAGCGACACACATGACAAACGGGGTTACTAGCGTGCTATCGTAGCCTAGGTCACGTCCGGGCTCTGGCTACGTAGACCGACCTAGGGGTCGTCCTCACCGGGCTCTCGCTACGTAGTGAGGGAACCAAACCCACGAGCAAATCACCACCCACAAGAGAAAAGGCAAGAAAAACACAAGGATTTGCATCTACATGTCATTCAAGCATTTCATCAAACATGTACCATGCATCAAACCAAGAGGAAACCCAAAACTTCCACCAACATCTCCAACAAACCCTTAATCATCCACAGTCACAACCAATCACCCTAATAACCCTAGCAAGAATCTACTCTAACATATCTATACTAAAACTAACACTAACAAGAGAAATCAACATAACAATCCAAACAAACATAGTGAAACTAGTGAAAACTATGAACTATGAACAATACAATAAATAAAGATTAAAACTTGGATGATAAAACAAGATTTAGAGAAGGGAAAAGAAGATTATACCTACTAACAAGATGAAAGGAAGAATGAAAACTTATATAAAAGAGATAACCCAAAACAATCTTCCAAGGTTGTCAATCTTGGTTGAATTCTTCAAGAGATCCCTTAATACAAGGATTAATCTAAGATTAACGATAATCTAAAGACTAATCTACACTAACCTATGCTAATCTATGCTAAAATAATCTAGGGTTTAATGTCTAATGAAGTCTCTCATAAACAATACAAGAGGGAAGTATTTATATGGGTACAAGAATGAAGGAGGATGAAACAATGAGTTGCGTGCTACAGCTCCACGGTCCCGACCGGGACGGGCAATAACACAGCCTAGTGTTATTGATAACACAGCGCGGTGTTATGCTTGATCCCGACCGGGACGGACCCAAGTCAGTAGCACTCGCTTTTGTGCACCTCATCCCGGACGGGATGAGGCCATCCCGACCGGGATGGGTCTTGTAGGCCTCAAATAAGCTCTTTTTGGTCCCTCCTTACTTCTCATGGGTTTCACATCGATTCTCGGGACTCGGGATCGGGTCTAAGAGGCTCGGGATTGGGTCTCGAGGTCTCTGGGTCGAATCCAAGGCATCGAGTGATCGTTCCTTCACTTCGTTGGCTCCAAAAAGTGTATGTATCGAGTCGGATTTGCTCCAACCCTTCACAAATGGTCTCGGGAACCTGAAACGAACTAAAGGAAGCATAAGTAGCCCATAAACCGCTCCAAAGGAGCGATTCCACAAAGAAAATGGGACCGAAACACATGAAAATAGGCACTACAAACTACACTTATCAACTCCCCCACACTTAACCCTTACTCGCCCTCGAGTAAGCACATACTAACTACTTAACTAGCCGTGCGGGTATTAGCGCACCGTACGCCCTTTCAACTCACGCGAGTACACTTAGAGGAAAAGCGCACTCCGCAAGGCAAGTGGGGTCTTGCGACAAAACTGTGGATGCAACCGAACACAAACACGTAAACAAGCAAGCATACAACAAACAAACACAAGGTTGCACCCAAAAGAAAACAAATACCGCTTCCCTCAAACAAGCGGTGAAAGAAGCACCGGTTTAGGACTCGAGGCAAGTGACAACGTTCCCAAGCCAATCATACAAATCGAGATGAACTAAACCCTAATAGTATGACAACAAAGCAATAAAAACGTTGGTAACTTACCTAGGTCCTCCTAACTTTCTAAGAACGTACTACGGGACGATCGGCGGGATGGAAAAAGGATGAACCACGGAAGGTAAGTGAGACCCCGCCCCCTTTAGTGATAAGTCAAGAGGGTCGTCCCATGTTCAAAACTGCAAAACTAGTCCAAGTAAAAAGGTGGGTAAGGTTGCGAAGTGAGGGAAGACCGACCATTACCGCTATCATCCTTCCTAGGGACTCGGTCCTTTGGTAGGCTCTTCACGGTAATAGCCGGTAAAAGGCCTATTTTTTTAGATGTGGGGACTCTTTTTGTGGGGCGGTTTTCTTTTGGCATTTTTCTTTCTTTTGCACTTTTGCTTTGTTTTGCTATGCCGTTTTCTTTTTCTTCTTTTCTATTTTCTTTTTGGCTTCTTGTGCCTTTCTTTTTCTTCAATCTTTTCTTTCTTTTTCTTTTCTTTGCCCCTTTGGCTTGATTTGAGTTGTAGGCATTTGTTTTTGCAACAAGAAAGAGAGATTTCAACAAATTGCAACATTATTTTGTGGATATGTGTAGGAGGTAGGGGAATGGGTATGTCGGGACGACGTCTTCCCTTCATACTCATAAAAAGGGGAGAACTTGGACTAATCAAACAATCCCAAACATGGTCACCTAAGGGACGGGACTCGGCAACCAAGGCCTTTTTACACCGTGGGTGGTCATAATGGTCAAAATGTAAATCCCGTAGTAAATTCCTAGTAAGCTAGGTGGACTCAAGGTAAAGGACCAACGAAATCATTGATTTAGGGTCATTCTACTAGACTAAAGTCCAAGACTCGATATACATTACTAGAAAGGGATAGTAAACACTCGCACACTAGCCTCTAAACCGGGTTTTCGAAAACCGTTTACTCACTAGATACAACTACACACACAAAACAAAGACTCGACAAAAACGAAAGAAAAAGAGACAAAAAGGCAACAAAACAAAACAAAACAAAACAAACACATAAAGAGAACAAACACCACCCCGAACTTCCAAACAAATCACCAAATCAACCACGAATAAGCACAAAGCTCCACCCGAGCACACAACTTCACATATCTCCTCCAAACTCCACAAGGAACAAAGAGGGAAAAGGGGTGAAGAGATGTTACCGGATGTCTTGAGAGCTCTCCAAAGCTAACGGTGATTAGGCAACCTATAAGGAAAAAGGGAGGCAAAACACGCACAACAAACAAAAATACGACACAAAAAGGAAAAGACACAAAACAAAATCTTTTTGATTTTTGCGAAATTTTTTCAAATTTTTAGGGCTTTTTTAAAGATTTTTCGAAAAACTACGAAAATAAACTAGACTATACTAGAATATCGCTCCCCCACACCTAAACCGAGCAATGTCTTCATGCTCGATCGTAGTGTGTGGAGACACAAAAGAAAAGAAAAGAACTACGAAAATAAAGCTAAAAATCAAAAAGAAAAGTGAAGAAAGGGTAGAATGTGTCCGGCCGGGGTGTAGTCAAGTCACCATGGGCCGAGACGAGAAAAGATATGGATGGGGGAAGAAAGAAAAAGAAGGAAATAAAAGGAAATGGGAGGGGAGGACTAGGTGTAATCAAGTCACCTAGCCCGGATTCCGCCTAAATCCGACTAAATCCTAAAAAAAAGGGTGAAAAACCTTGTAAATTTGGATTTTGAAATGACTCTCGATGTAGTCACGTCATCGAGAGTCGGGAGCAATAACTACCAAGGCCTAGAAGGCCACCATGACACAATGACACAAAAGTGTACAAGGGGAAGGGAACAAACACAAAGGAAAACAAGCGATAAAAGACGGAAAAGAAAGGATAGTTGCCGTACCAATAGGTTAGCAACTCACTCGCTCCATCGTCTCATAGATCAATATAAGTACTTTGCTTGTCTTCGTCATTGTCATCCCGCTTCAAACATGATAAAACCGCATGGTAGAGGTAGTAATGGTGTGAGGGGGGTGGGATTTGATGTGAATCTCGGTGTAAAGTGAAGAGAAAATGAGGTGATGGTATGTAAATGAGGTGTACGGGTCATATGATATGAGCAAGGAAAGTTAGGGAGGTTGGGCGGGGGTATACAGTGGTAGGGTGGGCTCACATGATGAAGAAGAAGCCAAAAGAGGAGAAGGGGACCATCCCGGTCGGGATGACACACCCGTCCCGGTCGGGAAGCCCTCGTCCCGGTCAGGATGGCTCCACAGAAATCTCCAATTTTTGCACCCTCATCTCGATCGGGATGGCTCCTTCCCGGTCGGGATGGCACATCCTTCCCGGTCGGGAAGCCTCCTTCTCGGCCGGAAAGGGTCTACATGACTCCCATGACCCCAAAAGCTTATCCAAAGCTTCAAAAACCGACTTCCTAACTCAAAGTCCAAGCTCTATCCACAACCATTCTCCTCGAGACTTCATATTCACTTCACATCTAGCAAACAAGCTCAAATCGTTCATCAAAATCCCTCCCTCACATCGCTCATCAAAATACCAAAATACAAGGATTTCACAAAAACTAACAATCCTAAAAACCAAAATATCCAAACAAACATAAACACAAATACAAGCACAAAAGAAAAGGGAAAAAATATTTACACTAAGCTACTCTCACCAACTACACCTCCATAGCCATCAAGAGCTCGAAGGAGTAAGTCAAATGCCCTAGCAACATCTTCATTTAAGCTCATATGGATATCCTAGCAATCAACAAGAGTTTCCAAGTCGGAGTTGAGAAGCAATTGTCTTCATTATGCTCGGGGTTCTTGTGATCTTCCGGGTCTTCGGAACCATGATAGCAACGACTCTTATGACCATCCGGTAGGTATAGTGGTCTAGAGTCATGCTCGGCGTTATGATGTGGGAGATCACACCCTAGGGGTGTTGCTTCTTCTACGGGGTCGAGAGTAGGATTCTCTTCCACCGCCCGACAAGGATACTCTTCATCAACCGTCTCACAAGACAAGGGACTAGAAATCGAGTGCGATAGAGGAGGAGAAGGCATCAAGTTTTCTTCATTGGAGGCTCTAAGATCCTCCAATTTCCCATTCAAGGCAAGTTCCAAGGCATCTACTTCTTTTTCCCAAGTATTACGCTCCTTTTCACTCACCTTGTCAATATGGCCTAGAGGAGGTATGTCTTCACTTGGCTTCGGATTGTCTAGATCCGGTTCCTCACGAAGAAAATCGAACAAATCCAATTTGATAGCCAATACATCGGCTCCCCAAGAGTTATTTTGAGAATCATGTTCATACCCCTCCTCATTGTCGACCCTTGAAGCTTCAACTTCCTCTATTCTTCCCCTATCTTCACCACCTAAGCAACCCTCAACAATGATCTCTTGATTGACCCTCTCTTCTTCATTCGTGGCTTCATGATCGGGTTGACTTTCTTGTGGAGACACCCGACCTTCATGCCCAAATGAACCTTCCTCAACAAGTCGTGGAGCTCGAGTGGCCGACATTGTGATACGAGCCATGAGTGCATTGATGCGAGCATCTTGCACCTCTATTTGGGCCTTGAGCTCCTTTTCAACCCCTTGTATGTGAGTCATCATCGCTTGTTGACTCTTTTTCATTAAAATCATCATCTCATGTTGACCCTTTTGCAATAGCATTATCGCCTCTTGTTGACTCTTTTGCATTTGGACCAACATTTGACAAGTCTCAAAGTCGGGGATTTTTGGTTATGGGTTGTGTGAGGGTGTTTGGTAGTTGTTAGGATGTTGGAATGATCCTTGACAACTTTCATGATAACCATATGGAGGGCGTTCGTAAGATTGTTGATGAGGTTGATATGGTTGGTGAAATTTTGGGACTTGGCCATTTGCCCCTTGGTTGTCCCGTGATGATTGATGGAAGCTAGGACATGCCATTTCCATAACGTTGCTTTGATACCTAGGATGAACTAGAAGCACTTGAGCAAACGTTAGTATCCTAGTGCTTTTGAGGCACTAGGAAGAGAGAATAGCACACAAGAAGAAAAACGGAGATACACAAGGAGAGGAGAACACAAAAATCAAAAACAAAGTCCACAACTAAGCAAACAAAATTCTAAACTACGCTGTCCCCGGCAACGGCGCCAATTTGATGGGAGGGATTTGTCGCGGATCCCGCCGTCAGATTATAACCAACTAACCTAACTAGGGTAGTTAGGGCAAGTCGGGTCGAATCGACAGGGACGGAAATGTGTTCGGACTAATGTATGCTACGGTCCTAGATTAGGTTCGAGACGATCTATTCTAAGGGGGAGGCTAGGGACTAGTCTAAGGTCTAAAACAAGAAAAAGGAAGACAAAACAAGTAACTAACGACTAGGGGAAGCTAATAAATCGATAAGAAAGAAGACTAGGGTAAGGTCGGGTTCATGGAGTGATGGGATGGTCGAGGAAGAGCTAAGGTGACGGGGTAGTCGGGTAATCTAGGTGTAGTCCGGGCTCTCGCTACGTAGACCGACCTAGAGGTTCTTGATAGAACCCACCTTAGCGACACACATGACAAACGGGGTTACTAGCGTGCTATCGTAGCCTAGGTCACGTCCGGGCTCTGGCTACGTAGACCGACCTAGGGGTCGTCCTCACCGGGCTCTCGCTACGTAGTGAGGGAACCAAACCCACGAGAAAACCACCACCCACAAGAGAAAAGGCAAGAAAAACACAAGGATTTGCATCTACATGTCATTCAAGCATTTCATCAAACATGTAACATGCATCAAACCAAGAGGAAACCCAAAACTTCCACCAACATCTCCAACAAACCCTTAATCATCCACAATCACAACCAATCACCCTAATAACCCTAGCAAGAATCTACTCTAACATATCTATACTAAAACTAACACTAACAAGAGAAATCAACATAACAATCAAAACAAACATAGTGAAACTAGTGAAAACTATGAACTATGAACAATACAATAAATAAAGATTAAAAATTGGATGATAAAACAAGATTTAGAGAAGGGAAAAGAAGATTATACCTACTAACAAGATGAAAGGAAGAATGAAAACTTGTATAAAAGAGAAAACCCAAAACAATCTTCCAAGGTTGTCAATCTTGGTTGAATTCTTCAAGAGATCCCTGAATACAAGGATTAATCTAAGATTAACGATAATCTAAAGACTAATCTACACTAACCTATGCTAATCTATGCTAAAATAATCTAGGGTTTAATGTCTAATGAAGTCTCTCATAAACAATACAAGAGGGAAGTATTTATATGGGTACAAGAATGAAGGAGGATGAAACAATGAGTTGCGTGCTACAGCTCCACGGTCCCGACCGGGACGGATCGGTCCCGACCGGGACGGGCAATAACACAGCCTGGTGTTATTGATAACACAGCGCGGTGTTATGCTTGATCCCGACCGGGACGGACCCAGGTCAGTAGCACTCGCTTTTGTGCACCTCATCCCGGACGGGATGAGGCCATCTGATAAGTGTAGTTTGTAGGGCCTATTTGACTATGTTTTGGTCCCATTTTCCTTGTAGAATCGCTCCTTGGGAGCGCTTTATGGGCTTCTTATGCTTTCTCTAGCTCGTTTCAGGTTCCCGATACCTTCCACGAAGAGTTGGAGCGATTCCGACTCAATACATACACTTTGAGGAACCCGTCCCGGCCGAGAAGGACTCGTCCCGGTCAGGACCATCTCGTCCCGGGCGAGACCATCTCGTCCCAGGCGGGAAGGATCAGAGGCAGCCGCGCATCATTTCCTTTCTTCTCCTTCATTCTTGTACCCATATATATACTTCCCTCTTGTATTGTTAACCCATCTTATCTTACCCTAGACTCTTTTAAGCCTCCATTAAACATTCATAACCCTAGATTAGTGTTCCTCTCAATAGTTTAATTCTCTCTATAATCTTTAGTTAATCCTTGTAATTAGTTCTTGTATTAAGAAGTTCTTGAAGAATTCTCCAAGCTTGACATCCTTGGGGTTTATTTGGGTTCTTATTTATACATGATACCATCTTTTCTTCATCTTATTGTTGGTATAATCTTTTCTACTCTTGTTCTTTGTTAACTATTCAAGTTTCAATCTTTATTTAGTGTTATTGTTATTGTTCTTGTTCTTGTTGCTTATAATGAATGTTTGGATACTTGTTTTAGTTTCTCTTGTTTGTGTTATGGTTAGTTTCATAATGAGTGAGTAGATTACTTGTGGGGTTAGTAGGGGAATTAGGGGTAGATTATGGATGATTAGGGTTGATTAAGGGAAAAGGGTGAATCTTTGTTGTTAGTCACATTGTGGGCACTCTATGTGTTTGTTGATTTGCTTGTATGAGTAGTAGTGGCCATGCATGCTCCTCATACTTGTACTCATCTCCTCATTGTTTGTCTATCTTGTGGTCATGTTGAGAATAGTCGTAGTCACGAGAGTGCGGACTAGGGTCTACGTAGCGAGAGCCCGTACCCACCTTGACATCGGTCTACGTAGCGAGAGCCCGGACCGACTCTAGCAACTAGGAGACGCCTACACCCTTGATCACCCCAATTACCCTTCTACTCTTATGAACCCGACCTACCCCACCTCCTTTCCATATTTGATTCAACTTCTTAGTTAGTCATTATTTCTTCCAGTTTACTTGTTAGTTCGATCATTGGTTATCCTATTTTAGCATCGTTTTAGATAGTCATTGTTAGTCTACTTCCTCCTTTTCCAATCATAATAGTTTGTCAATTTTAGCTTTCTTTGTGTTTGTTTTGGTAGCCTAGTCTCGTTTTTAGGCCGACATAGTCTAAGCTCCGCAATACCGTCTCCGTGGACACGATCCCGACTTGCCCTAGCTACCGTTAGGTCTAGCCGGTTGTTTATTGACGGTGGGGACGTGACAAATCCTTACCATCAATTTGGCGCCGTTGCCGGGGACGATGCATTGATTAGACTTAGTTTGCTTATTTCTAGACTTAGTTACCCTTCTTTGTGCTCTTCTATCTTCTCTTGTGCATATTTTCTAGTTTTTTATTCTTTTCTTAGCTTTCTTTTCTTTTTGTCTCTAGTTGTGCTTGTTTATTGTCATTGCCTAGTGCCCACAAAGCACTAGGTGTTCTCACGTTTGTTCTAGTGTGTAGTGTATGCCTAGGAGGGGAGGCGACTTCTATCTCTTTAATCCGGAGCCGGAGAGACTCTTTCGAGCCTTTCGCCAACGGACGATTAACCGGGTTAGGATCTCTCAACCAAGTGCAAGCAATACTCATCAAGGGCAAGCTCAAGGAGCCGACTTTAGCGAGTCACCTCGAGAGACGGCCGAAGGGATCTTCATAAATCCCTTTGGTTCATCTATCCACTCTTCTAGTCCTAGTTCCCCCTCTTCATCTACATCAACACCGTCTACACCACCATCTTCTCCCTTATATCCAATCATGCCTAAGTTTTCTTCTCACTCAACCTTCACGGAAGACGTTTTGCCGGGTCCATCCACTTTACCGGAGGCATATACCGGAAATTTTGTGGCAAAAACGCAATTTATTCAATTGGTCGAGAGAAGTCAATTTAGTGGTTTGCCCACCGAAGACCCGCACCAACATATGGAGACCTTCTCCGACTATTGCGATGCTATTTCCCAAACCGGGGTTACACAAGATCAAATCCGTTGGGTATTATTTCCATTCTCATTAATTGGAAAGGCAAAGCAATGGATCAAGAGTCTCGATAGGGCAACCATTGGTATCGATACTTGGAAGAAGCTTGCCTTGGCGTTCTACCAAAAGTTTTACCCTCCGGAAAAGACCAATTTACTTAGGGCCTCCATCACCGGGTTCCAACAAAGGGATGAAGAGAGCCTATATGAAGCTTGGGAGCGGTTTAAATCTTTGGTTAGGTCGTGCCCCCACCATGGACTCTCACAATGGTTCTTGGTGCAACAATTTTGGAATGACCTTTATGAGGACTCGAGAGCTATACTTAATATGGGCTCCAATGGTAGGTTTACCGAGGTCGATGACGACCAAACTTGGGCGAGGATCGAAGAGATGGCGGTGCATAATTCGCAATACTCTAGGACTAGGAAGACACATCGAGGAGGTATGCATGAGGTCGATGCTATCACTAAATTAAGCATTGACCTTGGAGCGCAATTGAAAACACACTTGGAGACTATTGACAAGAAGCTCCAAAGCCACCTCAACCAAGTCCAAGGCACTAGTTCCTCCCACCATCAACCGATTCAAGAAGTGAATGCTTTGGGATTTGCACCTCCTATGCCTTATTTTGGGATGTGTGATACTTGTGGAATCGTTGGTCATGATCCTATGCATTGTAGAGGAAGTATTGAGCAAGTGAACGCCTTTCAAGCGTTCAAGCAAGGTGCCTCCTACTCTAATCAATACCAAGCTTCCAATCAAGTCCCTCAACAACAAGCTTTTCAACATCAACAACAACATCGTCCCTATGTCCCACCTCCCTTAAGGGACAACAATCAAGGTTATCAAGGTTATGTGGGTAATCCAAGACCCTTCAACAATTTCAAGCAAAATAACCAAGGTACCTTTCACAACAACAATCAAGGGTTCCAACAAGGGAACTTCAATCAAGGAGGTTTCCAAGGAAACCGAAACTTTCAAGGACAACAAAACAACAACCAAGGCCTTAATCAAGGCAATTCTCATGGGTTCCAAGTAATTCAAGCTAACCGTCAAGAAAACAAGCCTAGGAGCCGGTCTCCTACTCATGATTATGGCATTCCTCTCGCCATCACCGATACTCCGCATAATCCATCGTCTCCACCTCGAGATTTCGACATTCAAAAGACTATGACGGATGTGCAAAGGAGTACTCAAGGGATGCAAAAGAGTCAAATGGACATGTCAAGAACCCAACAAGAGCTCTTTGCTTATGTTCAAGGGGAAAACGCGGTAAGAGATGCTCGTATGAAGATGCTTGAAACTCAAGTATCTCAACTTGCTTCGGGGAGCTCCTCAACACAAAAGGGGCAACTACCTTCTCAAGGTGAAACACCGACATTTGAGCATGTAAATGCTATCACCACAAGGAGAGGTACATCTTATGACTCCCCTTCATTCCCTAGTGAGCAAGAGCCAATGCAAGAACCGATAAAGAAAATGGCATCTCCAAATCAAGAAAGCTCAAGCTTTGATAATCCAATGGAGGAGCAAGTCCTTTGGGAGGTCGAAAAACCCCAAGAAGACAACCCTCCCCCACTTCAAGCACAAGAAAAAGGTAAAGGGAAAGCGTGAAGTGAGGAGTCCACCCATAGTGAGCAAAACAAGGTTCAAATCAAGTTGCCTTTCCCATCAAGGCAAATGAAGACTAAGGTGGATGTCCAATTTGAAAAGTTCCTTAACATTGTGAAGAAATTGGATGTTAATGTCCCATTCACCGAGTTACTTACCCAAGTCCCGGCATATGGGAAATTCATGCGGGATATCCTAGCTAGGAAGAGATCTATCGACAAGGAAGAGACGATAGCGTTCACGAGGGTGGTGAGCGAGCTTATTCAAGGTTCCACGCTTCCAAAGTTGAAGGATCCGGGTAGTTTCTCTATCCCATGCACCATAGGCAATTACAAGATCGAAAGAGCTATGTGTGATTTGGGCGCTAGTGTGAGCATCATTCCCTATACCATTTGTTGCCGACTCGGGATGAAGGAGTTGAAATGTACATCCATTACACTCCAAATGGCCGATAAATCATTCAATCGACCATTAGGGATGCTAGAGGATGTGCCGGTAAGAATTGGGAAGTTCTTCATTCCGGTCGACTTCATCGTGCTCGATATGCCGGAAGATGCCAACACTCCCATCATCCTTGGGCGCCCATTTCTACACACCGCCGGTGCTATGATCGACGTGAAGAACGGTAGGATCACCTTCGAGTTGGGGGAAGAAAGGTTAGTGTTTGACCTCCAAGGTAACACTTCGCCCACCAACGATGAGTCTTGCAATATGATCCAAGCCACGAAAGGCGTCGGTCTAGGGGGTGAGCCAGGACAAAGCTTGAAGAAGTACTCTTATGTACTTGAGGATGATGACTCCGATTTGGAGGAAGATGAGTGCCCATATCATGGGCTTGCCGACAAGTTGAAAAGCGAGGAGAAGGATGAGCCGCCCTTGGGCCCGCATGAGGACAAGTGGACGTTCGGGTATATCCCGAAAGATCAAAAATACAAGTTCAAGCCATTGAGCTTGGAAGATCGGGATGCCCCGGAAACGTCGATGCAAGGTCATGAAGAGCCTTGGTTCGTGGACGGTTATATATCGAGCTTGATTGAAGACTTTGCTAGGGCCTTTGACTTGTTCCTACGTGCCCTTGATGGGGATGGAATCGGTTTCAAGGTTGTTGAAAAAGAATGAAGAATGCACCATCTTGGTTTGACGGAGTTCCACAAGAACCGTCTCTTTGTATATATCTCTTGCTTGAAGTTAGTTTGAATTTTGTGATATTCTTGTTATTTGGATTGATTGATGAGCGTTGTGAGGGAGGGAATTTGATATGTATGTGAGCTTTGTTGGATAGGTGAAGTGAAGATGATTCCTAGAGAGAAAAGGCTATGATAGAGATTGGATAGTAAGCATGAGGATCGGGTTTTTGAAGCTTGGAGCAAGCTTTTGGGATTGTGGAAGTTGAAGAAGGCCCATCCCGACCGGGAAGAGGCTTCCCGACCGGGACGGGTGTGGCATCCCGACCGGGAAGAAGCCATCCCGATCGGGATGGAGGTACCAAAGTTCGAGCCTACTGTGGGTCCGTCCCGACCGGGATGAGGGCGTCCCGACTGGGACGAGTGAGACATCCCGACCGGGACCATCCATCCCGACCGGGATGGTCCCCTGCTCCCCATTGTGCCTCTTCTTCGACATTTGAGTCCACCCAACCGCTATATACCCCCTCCCAACCTCCCTAACTCTCCTTGCTCATATCATATGACCCGTACACGTCATTTACATACCCTCACCTTATTTTCTCTTTACTTTACACCGAGATTCACATCAAATCCTACCCACCCTCATACCATTACTACTTCTACCATGCGATACTTTCAAGCTTGAAGAAGGATGACAATGAAGATAATAAGCAAGTTCCTATATTTATCATTAAGATGATGGAGCGAGTGAGTTGCTAACCGGTCGGTATGGCAACTATCCTTTCTTTTCCGTCTTCTATTGCTTGTTTTCCTCTTGTTTATCCCCTTCCTCTTGTATACTTGTGTGTCTTGACGTCATGGTGGCCTTCGAGGCCTTGGTAGTTCTTGCTTCCGACTCTCGATGACGTGACTACATCGAGAGTCATTTCAAAATCCAAATTTTACAAGTTTTTCACCCTTTTTTTTAGGATTTAGTAGGATTTAGGCGGAATCCGGGCTAGGTGACTTGATTACACCTAGCCCTCCCCTCCCATTTCCTTTTATTTCCTTCCTTTTATTTCTTCCCCCTTCCATATCTTTTCTTGTCTCGGCCCATGGTGACTTGATTACACCCCGGCCGGACATCTTCTACACTTTTCTCCCCTTTTCTTTTTGATTTTTAGCTTTATTTTCGTAGTTTCTTTTCTTTTCTTTTGCCTCTCCGCATACTACGATCGAGCATGAGGACATTGCTCGGTTTAAGTGTGGGGGAGCGATATTCTAGTATAGTTAGTTTTATTTTCTTAGTTTTTCGAAAAATCTTTGAAAAACCCCTAAAAATTTGAAATTTTTTCATAAAAATCAAAAAGATTTTTCTTTTGTGTATTTTTCCCTTTATGTCTTTGTGTCATGTTTTTGTTGTATTGTGTGTGTTTTGCCTCTCTTTTTCTTATAGGTTGCTTAATCACCGTTGTTTGGAAGGCTTTGAAGACATCCGGTAACATCTTCTAACCCTCTTTCCCTCTTTATTCCTTGTGATGTTTGGAGAAGGTTGTGTTGAGGTGTGCTCGGGTGGAGCTTGTACATACTTGTGGTTGATTTGGTGATATGTTTGGAAGTTTGGGGTGGTGTTTGTTTGTTCATGTTTTGTTTTTGTTGCCTTTTGTTTCTTTTTCTTTCGTTTTCGTCATGTCTTTGTTTTGTGTGTGGTTGTGTCTTGTGCGTAAAAGGTTTTCGAAAACCCGGTTTAGAGGCTAGTGTGCAAGTGCTTACTTTCCCTTCCTAGTAGTGTAAATCGAGTCTTGGACTTTAGCCTAGTAGAATGACCCTAAATCAATGAATTCGTTGGTCCTTTACCTTGAGTCCACCTAGCTTACTAGGGATTTACTGCGGGATTTGCACTTTTGACCATTATGACCACCCACGGTGTGAAAAGGCCTTGGTTACCGAGTCTCGTCCCTTAGGTGACCGTGTTTAGGATTGTTTAATTAGTCCAAGTTCTCCACTTTTTGTGGGTTTGAAGGGAAGGACGCTCCCCGACTCACCCATTTACCTACCTCCTACACACATCCACACAATAAGTTGCAATTTGTTGAATTCTCCCTTTCTTATCATACAAAGAAAAGCCAAATCAAGCCAAAAGGGCAAAGAAAAGAAAAAGAATGAAAATGAAAGAAAGAAAAGAAATGAAGAAAAAGAAAAGGCATAAAAGCCAAAAAGAAAATAGACAAGAAGAAAAAGAAGTGGCATGGCAACAAACAAGGCAAAAATGCAAAAGAAAGAAAAATGCCAAAAAGAAAATCGTCTCACAAAAAAAAAGAATCCCTACATCTTAAAATAAGCCTTTTACCGACTACTACCGTGAAGAGCCTACCAAAGGACCGAGTCCCTAGGAAGGATGATAGCGGTAATGGTCGGTCTTCCCTCACTTTGCATATATTTCCACCTTTTTACTTGGACTAGTTAGGCGGTTTTGGGCATGGGACGACCCTCTTGGCTCATCGCTAAAGGGGGCGGGGTCTCACCTACCTAAAGTGTCGACAAACTCCGTGGTTCATCCCTTTTCCACTCCGTCGATCGTCCCGTAGTACGTTTTTTTAGAAAGTAAGGAGGAATCGAGGTAAGTTACCAACGTTTTTGTTGCTTTATCGTCATACTATTAGGGTTTAGTTCACCTTGGTTTGTATCGCTAGCTTGGGAACGTTGTCACTTGCCTTGAGTCCTAAACCGGTGTCTTTTCACCGCTTTTAGAGGGAAGCGGTATTTGTTTTCTTTTGGGTGCAACCGTTTATTTGTTTGTTTGTGTGTTTGTTTGTTTTTGTGTTGTTGTGTCCGGTTGCATCCACGGTTTTTTCGCAAGACCCGACCTGCCTTGCGGAATGCACTTTTCCTCTAAGTTCACTCGCGTGAGTTGAAAGGGCGTAGGGTGCGCTAATACCCACTCGGCTAGTTTAGTATTTAGTATGTGCTTACTCGAGGGCGAGTAAGGGTTAAGTGTGGGGGAGTTGATAAGTGTAGTTTGTAGGGCCTATTTGACTATGTTTTGGTCCCATTTTACTTGTAGAATTGCTCCTTGGGAGCGGTTTATGGGCTTCTTATGCTTCCTCTAGCTCGTTTCAGGTTCCCGAGACCTTCCACGAAGAGTTGGAGCGATTCCGACTCAATACATACACTTTTTGGAGCTAACGAGATAAAGGAACGATGACTTGAGGCCTTGGAATCGACCCCGAGACCTTGGGACCCAATCCCGAGCCTCCGAGACCCGATCCCGAGTCCCGAGAATCGAGGAGAAACCCATGAGAGGCAAGGAAGGACCAAAAAGCTCTTAAGGGAGGCCTACAAGACCCATCCCGGTCGGGAAGGCCTCATCCCGTCCGGGATGGGGTGCACATTTAGAGGTGCTGCTGTGAGGAGCCCGTCCCGGCCGAGAAGGACTCGTCCCGGTCGGGACCATCTCGTCCCGGGTGAGACCATCTCGTCCCGGGCGGGAAGGAGCGGAGGCAGCCGCGCATCATTTCCTTTCTTCTCCTTCATTCTTGTACCCATATATATACTTCCCTCTTGTATTGTTAACCCGTCTTATCTTACCCTAGACTCTTTTAAGCCTCCAGTAAACATTCATAACCCTAGATTAGTGTTCCTCTCATTAGTTTAATCCTCTCTATAATCTTTAGTTAATCCTTGTAATTAGTTCTTGTATTAAGAAGTTCTTGAAGAATTCTCCAAGCTTGACATCCTTGGGGTTTATTTGGGTTCTTATTTATACAAGATACCATCTTTTCTTCATCTTATTGTTGGTATAATCTTTTCTACTCTTGTTCTTTGTTAACTATTCAAGTTTCAATCTTTATTTAGTGTTATTGTTATTGTTCTTGTTCTTGTTGCTTATAATGAATGTTTGGATGCTTGGTTTAGTTTCTCTTGTTTGTGTTATGGTTAGTTTCATAATGAGTGAGTAGATTACTTGTGGGGTTAGTAGGGGAATTAGGGGTAGATTATGGATGATTAGGGTTGATTAAGGGAAAAGGGTGAATCTTTGTTGTTAGTCACATTGTGGGCACTCTATGTGTTTGTTGATTTGCTTGTATGAGTAGTAGTGGCCATGCATGCTCCCCATACTTGTACTCATCTCCTCATTGTTTGTCTATCTTGTGGTCATGTTGAGAATAGTCGTAGTCACGAGAGTGCGGACTAGGGTCTACGTAGCGAGAGCCCGGACCCACCTTGACATCGGTCTACGTAGCGAGAGCCCGGACCGACTCTAGCAACTAGGAGACGCCTACACCCTTGATCACCCCAATTACCCTTCTACTCTTATGAACCCGACCTACCCCACCTCCTTTCCATATTTGATTCAACTTCTTAGTTAGTCATTATTTCTTCTAGTTTACTTGTTAGTTCGATCATTGGTTATCCTATTTTAGCATCGTTGTAGATAGTCATTGTTAGTCTACTTCCTCCTTTTCCAATCATAATAGTTTGTCAATTTTAGCTTTCTTTGTGTTTGTTTTGGTAGCCTAGTCTCGTTTTTAGGCCGACATAGTCTAAGCTCCGCAATACCGTCTCCGTGGACACGATCCCGACTTGCCCTAGCTACCGTTAGGTCTAGCCGGTTGTTTATTGACGGTGGGGACGTGACAAATCCTTACCATCAATTTGGCGCCGTTGCCGGGGACGATGCATTGATTAGACTTAGTTTGCTTATTTCTAGACTTAGTTACCCTTCTTTGTGCTCTTCTATCTTCTCTTGTGCATATTTTCTAGTTTTTTATTCTTTTCTTAGCTTTCTTTTCTTTTTGTCTCTAGTTGTGCTTGTTTATTGTCATTGCCTAGTGCCCACAAAGCACTAGGTGTTCTCACGTTTGTTCTAGTGTGTAGTGTATGCCTAGGAGGGGAGGCGACTTCTATCTCTTTAATCCGGAGCCGGAGAGACTCTTTCGAGCCTTTCGCCAACGGACGATTAACCGGGTTAAGATCTCTCAACCAAGTGCAAGCAATACTCATCAAGGGCAAGCTCAAGGAGCCGACTTTAGCGAGTCACCTCGAGAGACGGCCGAAGGGATCTTCATAAATCCCTTTGGTTCATCTATCCACTCTTCTAGTCCTAGTTCCCCCTCTTCATCTACATCAACACCGTCTACACCACCATCTTCTCCCTTATATCCAATCATGCCTAAGTTTTCTTCTCACTCAACCTTCACGGAAGACGTTTTGCCGGGTCCATCCACTTTACCGGAGGCATATACCGGAAATTTTGTGGCAAAAACGCAATTTATTCAATTGGTCGAGAGAAGTCAATTTAGTGGTTTGCCCACCGAAGACCCGCACCAACATATGGAGACCTTCTCCCACTATTGCGATGCTATTTCCCAAACCGGGGTTACACAAGATCAAATCCGTTGGGTATTATTTCCATTCTCATTAATTGGAAAGGCAAAGCAATGGATCAAGAGTCTCGATAGGGCAACCATTGGTATCGACACTTGGAAGAAGCTTGCCTTGGCGTTCTACCAAAAGTTTTACCCTCCGGAAAAGACCAATTTACTTAGGGCCTCCATCACCGGGTTCCAACAAAGGGATGAAGAGAGCCTATATGAAGCTTGGGAGCGGTTTAAATCTTTGGTTAGGTCGTGCCCCCACCATGGACTCTCACAATGGTTCTTGGTGCAACAATTTTGGAATGGCCTTTATGAGGACTCGAGAGCTATACTTAATATGGGCTCCAATGGTAGGTTTACCGAGGTCGATGACGACCAAACTTGGGCGAGGATCGAAGAGATGGCGGTGCATAATTCGCAATACTCTAGGCCTAGGAAGACACATCGAGGAGGTATGCATGAGGTCGATGCTATCACTAAATTAAGCATTGACCTTGGAGCGCAATTGAAAACACACATGGAGACTATTGACAAGAAGCTCCAAAGCCACCTCAACCAAGTCCAAGGCACTAGTTCCTCCCACCATCAACCGATTCAAGAAGTGAATGCTTTGGGATTTGCACCTCCTATGCCTTATTTTGGGATGTGTGATACTTGTGGAATCGTTGGTCATGATCCTATGCATTGTAGAGGAAGTATTGAGCAAGTGAACGCCTTTCAAGCGTTCAAGCAAGGTGCCTCCTACTCTAATCAATACCAAGCTTCCAATCAAGTCCCTCAACAACAAGCTTTTCAACATCAACAACAACATCGTCCCTATGTCCCACCTCCCTTAAGGGACAACAATCAAGGTTATCAAGGTTATGTGGGTAATCCAAGACCCTTCAACAATTTCAAGCAAAATAACCAAGGTACCTTTCACAACAACAATCAAGGGTTCCAACAAGGGAACTTCAATCAAGGAGGTTTCCAAGGAAACCGAAACTTTCAAGGACAACAAAACAACAACCAAGGCCTTAATCAAGGCAATTCTCATGGGTTCCAAGTAATTCAAGCTAACCGTCAAGAAAACAAGCCTAGAAGCCGGTCTCCTACTCATGATTATGGCATTCCTCTCGCCATCACCGATACTCCGCATAATCCATCGTCTCCACCTCGAGATTTCGACATTCAAAAGACTATGACGGATGTGCAAAGGAGTACTCAAGGGATGCAAAAGAGTCAAATGGACATGTCAAGAACCCAACAAGAGCTCTTTGCTTATGTTCAAGGGGAAAACGCGGTAAGAGATGCTCGTATGAAGATGCTTGAAACTCAAGTATCTCAACTTGCTTCGGGGAGCTCCTCAAGACAAAAGGGGCAACTACCTTCTCAAGGTGAAACACCGACATTTGAGCATGTAAATGCTATCACCACAAGGAGAGGTACATCTTATGACTCCCCTTCATTCCCTAGTGAGCAAGAGCCAATGCAAGAACCGATAAAGAAAATGGCATCTCCAAATCAAGAAAGCTCAAGCTTTGATAATCCAATGGAGGAGCAAGTCCTTTGGGAGGTCGAAAAACCCCAAGAAGACAACCCTCCCCCACTTCAAGCACAAGAAAAAGGTAAAGGGAAAGCGTGAAGTGAGGAGTCCACCCATAGTGAGCAAAACAAGGTTCAAATCAAGTTGCCTTTCCCATCAAGGCAAATGAAGACTAAGGTGGATGTCCAATTTGAAAAGTTCCTTAACATTGTGAAGAAATTGGATGTTAATGTCCCATTCACCGAGTTACTTACCCAAGTCCCGGCATATGGGAAATTCATGCGGGATATCCTAGCTAGGAAGAGATCTATCGACAAGGAAGAGACGATAGCGTTCACGAGGGTGGTGAGCGAGCTTATTCAAGGTTCCACGCTTCCAAAGTTGAAGGATCCGGGTAGTTTCTCTATCCCATGCACCATAGGCAATTACAAGATCGAAAGAGCTATGTGTGATTTGGGCGCTAGTGTGAGCATCATTCCCTATACCATTTGTTGCCGACTCGGGATGAAGGAGTTGAAATGTACATCCATTACACTCCAAATGGCCGATAAATCATTCAATCGACCATTAGGGATGCTAGAGGATGTGCCGGTAAGAATTGGGAAGTTCTTCATTCCGGTCGACTTCATCGTGCTCGATATGCCGGAAGATGCCAACACTCCCATCATCCTTGGGCGCCCATTTCTACACACCGCCGGTGCTATGATCGACGTGAAGAACGGTAGGATCACCTTCGAGTTGGGGGATGAAAGGTTAGTGTTTGACCTCCAAGGTAACACTTCGCCCACCAACGATGAGTCTTGCAATATGATCCAAGCCACGAAAGGCGTCGGTCTAGGGGGTGAGCCAGGACAAAGCTTGAAGAAGTACTCTTATGTACTTGAGGATGATGACTCCGATTTGGAGGAAGATGAGTGCCCATATCATGGGCTTGCCGACAAGTTGAAAAGCGAGGAGAAGGATGAGCCGCCCTTGGGCCCGCATGAGGACAAGTGGACGTTCGGGTATATCCCGAAAGATCAAAAATACAAGTTCAAGCCATTGAGCTTGGAAGATCGGGATGCCCCGGAAACGTCGATGCAAGGTCATGAAGAGCCTTGGTTCGTGGACGGTTATATATCGAGCTTGATTGAAGACTTTGCTAGGGCCTTTGACTTGTTCCTACGTGCCCTTGATGGGGATGGAATCGGTTTCAAGGTTGTTGAAAAAGAATGAAGAATGCACCATCTTGGTTTGACGGAGTTCCACAAGAACCGTCTCTTTGTATATATCTCTTGCTTGAAGTTAGTTTGAATTTTGTGATATTCTTGTTATTTGGATTGATTGATGAGCGTTGTGAGGGAGGGAATTTGATATGTATGTGAGCTTTGTTGGATAGGTGAAGTGAAGATGATTCCTAGAGAGAAAAGGCTATGATAGAGATTGGATAGTAAGCATGAGGATCGGGTTTTTGAAGCTTGGAGCAAGCTTTTGGGATTGTGGAAGTTGAAGAAGGCCCATCCCGACCGGGAAGAGGCTTCCCGACCGGGACGGGTGTGGCATCCCGACCGGGAAGAAGCCATCCCGATCGGGATGGAGGTACCAAAGTTCGAGCCTACTGTGGGTCCGTCCCGACCGGGATGAGGGCGTCCCGACTGGGACGAGTGAGACATCCCGACCGGGACCATCCATCCCGACCGGGATGGTCCCCTGCTCCCCATTGTGCCTCTTCTTCGACATTTGAGTCCACCCAACCGCTATATACCCCCTCCCAACCTCCCTAACTCTCCTTGCTCATATCATATGACCCGTACACGTCATTTACATACCCTCACCTTATTTTCTCTTTACTTTACACCGAGATTCACATCAAATCCTACCCACCCTCATACCATTACTACTTCTACCATGCGATACTTTCAAGCTTGAAGAAGGATGACAATGAAGATAATAAGCAAGTTCCTATATTTATCATTAAGATGATGGAGCGAGTGAGTTGCTAACCGGTCGGTATGGCAACTATCCTTTCTTTTCCGTCTTCTATTGCTTGTTTTCCTCTTGTTTATCCCCTTCCTCTTGTATACTTGTGTGTCTTGACGTCATGGTGGCCTTCGAGGCCTTGGTAGTTCTTGCTTCCGACTCTCGATGACGTGACTACATCGAGAGTCATTTCAAAATCCAAATTTTACAAGTTTTTCACCCTTTTTTTTAGGATTTAGTAGGATTTAGGCGGAATCCGGGCTAGGTGACTTGATTACACCTAGCCCTCCCCTCCCATTTCCTTTTATTTCCTTCCTTTTATTTCTTCCCCCTTCCATATCTTTTCTTGTCTCGGCCCATGGTGACTTGATTACACCCCGGCCGGACATCTTCTACACTTTTCTCCCCTTTTCTTTTTGATTTTTAGCTTTATTTTCGTAGTTTCTTTTCTTTTCTTTTGCCTCTCCGCATACTACGATCGAGCATGAGGACATTGCTCGGTTTAAGTGTGGGGGAGCGATATTCTAGTATAGTTAGTTTTATTTTCTTAGTTTTTCGAAAAATCTTTGAAAAACCCCTAAAAATTTGAAATTTTTTCATAAAAATCAAAAAGATTTTTCTTTTGTGTATTTTTCCCTTTATGTCTTTGTGTCATGTTTTTGTTGTATTGTGTGTGTTTTGCCTCTCTTTTTCTTATAGGTTGCTTAATCACCGTTGTTTGGAAGGCTTTGAAGACATCCGGTAACATCTTCTAACCCTCTTTCCCTCTTTATTCCTTGTGATGTTTGGAGAAGGTTGTGTTGAGGTGTGCTCGGGTGGAGCTTGTACATACTTGTGGTTGATTTGGTGATATGTTTGGAAGTTTGGGGTGGTGTTTGTTTGTTCATGTTTTGTTTTTGTTGCCTTTTGTTTCTTTTTCTTTCGTTTTCGTCATGTCTTTGTTTTGTGTGTGGTTGTGTCTTGTGCGTAAAAGGTTTTCGAAAACCCGGTTTAGAGGCTAGTGTGCAAGTGCTTACTTTCCCTTCCTAGTAGTGTAAATCGAGTCTTGGACTTTAGCCTAGTAGAATGACCCTAAATCAATGAATTCGTTGGTCCTTTACCTTGAGTCCACCTAGCTTACTAGGGATTTACTGCGGGATTTGCACTTTTGACCATTATGACCACCCACGGTGTGAAAAGGCCTTGGTTACCGAGTCTCGTCCCTTAGGTGACCGTGTTTAGGATTGTTTAATTAGTCCAAGTTCTCCACTTTTTGTGGGTTTGAAGGGAAGGACGCTCCCCGACTCACCCATTTACCTACCTCCTACACACATCCACACAATAAGTTGCAATTTGTTGAATTCTCCCTTTCTTATCATACAAAGAAAAGCCAAATCAAGCCAAAAGGGCAAAGAAAAGAAAAAGAATGAAAATGAAAGAAAGAAAAGAAATGAAGAAAAAGAAAAGGCATAAAAGCCAAAAAGAAAATAGACAAGAAGAAAAAGAAGTGGCATGGCAACAAACAAGGCAAAAATGCAAAAGAAAGAAAAATGCCAAAAAGAAAATCGTCTCACAAAAAAAAAGAATCCCTACATCTTAAAATAAGCCTTTTACCGACTACTACCGTGAAGAGCCTACCAAAGGACCGAGTCCCTAGGAAGGATGATAGCGGTAATGGTCGGTCTTCCCTCACTTTGCATATATTTCCACCTTTTTACTTGGACTAGTTAGGCGGTTTTGGGCATGGGACGACCCTCTTGGCTCATCGCTAAAGGGGGCGGGGTCTCACCTACCTAAAGTGTCGACAAACTCCGTGGTTCATCCCTTTTCCACTCCGTCGATCGTCCCGTAGTACGTTTTTTTAGAAAGTAAGGAGGAATCGAGGTAAGTTACCAACGTTTTTGTTGCTTTATCGTCATACTATTAGGGTTTAGTTCACCTTGGTTTGTATCGCTAGCTTGGGAACGTTGTCACTTGCCTTGAGTCCTAAACCGGTGTCTTTTCACCGCTTTTAGAGGGAAGCGGTATTTGTTTTCTTTTGGGTGCAACCGTTTATTTGTTTGTTTGTGTGTTTGTTTGTTTTTGTGTTGTTGTGTCCGGTTGCATCCACGGTTTTTTCGCAAGACCCGACCTGCCTTGCGGAATGCACTTTTCCTCTAAGTTCACTCGCGTGAGTTGAAAGGGCGTAGGGTGCGCTAATACCCACTCGGCTAGTTTAGTATTTAGTATGTGCTTACTCGAGGGCGAGTAAGGGTTAAGTGTGGGGGAGTTGATAAGTGTAGTTTGTAGGGCCTATTTGACTATGTTTTGGTCCCATTTTACTTGTAGAATTGCTCCTTAGGAGCGGTTTATGGGCTTCTTATGCTTCCTCTAGCTCGTTTCAGGTTCCCGAGACCTTCCACGAAGAGTTGGAGCGATTCCGACTCAATACATACACTTTTTGGAGCTAACGAGATAAAGGAACGATGACTTGAGGCCTTGGAATCGACCCCGAGACCTTGGGACCCAATCCCGAGCCTCCGAGACCCGACCCCGAGTCCCGAGAATCGAGGAGAAACCCATGAGAGGCAAGGAAGGACCAAAAAGCTCTTAAGGGAGGCCTACAAGACCCATCCCGGTCGGGAAGGCCTCATCTCGTCCGGGATGGGGTGCACATTTAGAGGTGCTGCTGTGAGGAGCCCGTCCCGGCCGAGAAGGACTCGTCCCGGTCGGGACCATCTCGTCCCGGGTGAGACCATCTCGTCCTGGGCGGGAAGGAGCGGAGGCAGCCGCGCATCATTTCCTTTCTTCTCCTTCATTCTTGTACCCATATATATACTTCCCTCTTGTATTGTTAACCCATCTTATCTTACCCTAGACTCTTTTAAGCCTCCATTAAACATTCATAACCCTAGATTAGTGTTCCTCTCATTAGTTTAATCCTCTCTATAATCTTTAGTTAATCCTTGTAATTAGTTCTTGTATTAAGAAGTTCTTGAAGAATTCTCCAAGATTGACATCCTTGGGGTTTATTTGGGTTCTTATTTATACAAGATACCATCTTTTCTTCATCTTATTGTTGGTATAATCTTTTCTACTCTTGTTCTTTGTTAACTATTCAAGTTTCAATCTTTATTTAGTGTTATTGTTATTGTTCTTGTTCTTGTTGCTTATAATGAATGTTTGGATGCTTGGTTTAGTTTCTCTTGTTTGTGTTATGGTTAGTTTCATAATGAGTGAGTAGATTACTTGTGGGGTTAGTAGGGGAATTAGGGGTAGATTATGGATGATTAGGGTTGATTAAGGGAAAAGGGTGAATCTTTGTTGTTAGTCACATTGTGGGCACTCTATGTGTTTGTTGATTTTCTTGTATGAGTAGTAGTGGCCATGCTCCCCATACTTGTACTCATCTCCTCATTGTTTGTGTATCTTGTGGTCATGTTGAGAATAGTCGTAGTCACGAGAGTGCGGACTAGGGTCTACGTAGCGAGAGCCCGGACCCACCTTGACATCGGTCTACGTAGCGAGAGCCCGGACCGACTCTAGCAACTAGGAGACGCCTACACCCTTGATCACCCCAATTACCCTTCTACTCTTATGAACCCGACCAACCCCATCTCCTTTCCATATTTGATTCAACTTCTTAGTTAGTCATTATTTCTTCTAGTTTACTTGTTAGTTCGATCATTGGTTATCCTATTTTAGCATCGTTTTAGATAGTCATTGTTAGTCTACTTCCTCCTTTTCCAATCATAATAGTTTGTCAATTTTAGCTTTCTTTGTGTTTGTTTTGGTAGCCTAGTCTCGTTTTTAGGCCGACATAGTCTAAGCTCCGCAATACCGTCTCCGTGGACACGATCCCGACTTGCCCTAGCTACCGTTAGGTCTAGCCGGTTGTTTATTGACGGTGGGGACGTGACAAATCCTTACCATCACCATCCCGACCGGGATGGGTCTTGTGGGCCTCAAATAAGCTCTTTTTGGTTCCTCCTTGCTTCTCATGGGTTTCACATCAATTCTCGGGACTCGGGATCGGGTCTAAGAGGCTCGGGATTGGGTCTCGAGGTCTCGGGGTCGAATCCAAGGCATCGAGTGATCGTTCCTTCACTTCGTTGGCTCCAAAAAGTGTATGTATCGAGTCGGATTTGCTCCGACCCTTCACAAATGGTCTCGGGAACCTGAAACGAACTAAAGGAAGCATAAGTAGCCCATAAACCGCTCCCAAGGAGCAATTCCACAAGGAAAATGGGACCAAAACACATGAAAATAGGCACTACAAACTACACTTATCAGTTCTCTTTGGAAATGGATAGAGTTTCGGTGGTGCCAGTCTGGGTTTTATTCCCAGATTTGGATCCCTACTTGTGGACGGACATTGTCCTTAGTAAAATGGCAAGCAAAGTGGGGGTTCCCATGTTTGCTGATACAACTACAACTTACAAGGAGAGATTATCCTTTGCAAAGGTGTTGGTGGAAGTGGATGTCTCGAAGGAGCTCCCTGATTCTATGATTGTTAATATTCCTATGGTTGGGCAGCTGGTTCAACGGATTGATTATGAGTGGGTGCCTTATCACTGTGCTAGTTGTGGTAAACTTGGTCATACTAAAGAGCATTGTAAGAAAGATAAGAAGAAGGTAGTGGTCTCAAAGCCTGTTGCTCAAAGATACACTCCTAAGAAGGTCTCTCAAGGGGGAGGTGGTACCTCAGTTGAGCTAGGACTTGGTCCTCAAGTTTCAACTATAAGGCATTGTGGATCCCTTGAGAAAGAGCCTATTGGAAGCCAGATTATCACTGACTCAGGACCCCAGGAGCTAGGTGACCTTGGGATGGGAGGCTCATTGGAAGCCCAGCAAAGGGCACACTCTGGCTCAGAATGCCTAGGGCTAGGCCAGGCTGCCCTTACTGGTGTTATCCATGAGTTTACTCCTGTTGCCAGGCACTCAGGAAGCTCTGGGCTAGGTCTTTAGGTGAATGGCTCTAATGCTGGCTAAGGTGGTAAGGAGTTGAATAACTCAGTTGGTATTGTACTCTCTCACAATAGGTTCAATGTGTTTCAAAATGAAGGTGAGGTACTGAAGGAGAAGGAGGGTTATGCCTTCCAATTAGGGGTGGATATTCCTCCTGATATCTCTCCATGATTTTCTCTTCTTGGAACATAAGAGGTGGAAATGAGCCCTATAAACAAGCTGTTGTGTTAGATCTTATTAAGGGCAAGGGGGTTGATATACTTGGTTTACTTGAGACTAGAATTAAAGAGAATAAAGCTCATGATATTATTCGGAGCAAGTTTAGTGGATACTTAGTTTTTACTAACTATGGTTTTCATAATAATGGGAGAATTTGGATTATATGTAATCCTAGAACAGTTAAGGTTGATATTTTGGATGTAGGAGAGCAATTTATGCATCTTAGTGTACTGCATTATGCAACTAACACTTCATGTGTGGTGACTTGGGTTTATGGGAGGAATGATGCAGTGGGAAGGGGAGCTCTTTGGTCAAAACTAGAAGCATGGGCTACTGGTTTGGCTAATTGGCTTGTCATGGGTGACTTCAACATTATTAGGTAGGGGGAGGAGAAAATTGGTGGAGTTGATCCTGACTTGAATGATATAAATGAGTTTAATGATTGTGTTGTTGGATGTGGGTTGCAGGATTTGGTTGGTCAAGGTTGTGAGTTCACCTGGACTAACAAGCAAGACCCCGTATCTAGAGTTTGGACTAAATTGGATAGAGCCCTAATCAATCTCCATTGGGCTTCTATTTTCCAGATTCTTTTGCTCAATATTTGAATTCTGGTGTGTCTGACCACTCACCTATATTGGAAACAGTCTTCTTGGCTGCTAAACCTTCAAGAAGGTTTAGTTTCCTTAATTGTTGGACTAAGCATCATTTGTATCAGGAAATTGTGGCTACAGCTTGGAGTAAAAAGGTTTTTGGTAGTGAAGGTTATAAGCTCTTTCAAAAACTGAAACATGTTAAGGTTGGGCTTCAAGATTTGCACAGATCTAGTTTTTCTAACATCAAAAGGCGTATTATTGATCTAGAAAAAGAGTTGGATGATTGTCAATCTGAGTTGAGAAATTTTCCCTTTTCTAATGAGCTAATTCAGAAAGAAAGAACTACTGCAGCAAAATGCATTGAACTGAAAAGAGATGAGATAAGTATTTTGCAACAGAGAGCTAAGATGGACAGTATTAACTTGGATGATCAGGCTACTTCTTATTTCCATGCTATGGTTAAAGAAAGGAGGATGCAGCAAGTGATTGGTGTTATCACTGACCATGAAGGGCATGTTAGGGAAGGTGTACAGGAGGTTGCTTTAGGGTTTGTTAACTATTATAAGAAGCTTTTGGGTGAGGAAACTGCAGTTCACGCTCTGGATAAGCACACCCTTTATTCTGGTGAGCTTGTGAATTGTTCGGATTGGCAGAGTTTGCTTTGTCTTTCTAATGAGGAGGAAATCGGGAGGACAGTTTTCTCAATGGGGGCTGGGAAAAGCCCAGGGCCTGATGGCTTTTCTGCGGGGTTTTTCCAGTCCTCTTGGCATATTGTGAAGGAAGATTTTTGTAAAGCTGTATTGGAGTTCTTTCAAAAGGGGAAAATGGTAAAAACATGCTAATACAACCATTATTTCACTCATACCTAAGAAGCAGGTTTGTAATTTTGTGCTTGATTTTAGGCCTATCTCATGTTATTCTGTTTTATATAAAACAATCAGTAAGCTAATAGCTAATAGGCTCAAAAGGGTGGTTGTGGACATGACATAGGTCCACCCCGACGCGACTACGCGCGGGTTTGGGTAGGCGAATGAATCTCCATATGAGAATGGATCGAATTGAAACTTAGGTCGAAGTGGAGTCGCCACCGAATTTTGTGGTTATTCGGAACCATTCGAGCCCACTCTATGTCGTAGTGGGCCGTATACAAAATACGGCCCATTTCCGATGTCAGAGTTTATTGGGCTCGTCCCTTTGCATTTGATACCGATACCGACGTTATCGGATATCGTGTATTGAATGACTCTCGTGCGCCAACGGTTTCGGGCATCCGGAAACCGAGGTTCTGAGTAAGGGGTGAGCGTACGTGTTGGGAATCTCACAAAGGACACCCAACCCCGCCCGCACTTAGCGGCCTTTACTAAGATCTCGAATGACTTTCTAATACGTGCGTTAGTAGAACGGGAAAATGATATGCAAAGATTATTTTCCCTAAGCATGTGAATGAAATTGAAAAAGGGTTTCTATGTCAATTTAATGCAATTAATTCTACGTCGAAGTTGAATTTTAGCATGCGGGTTCACTTTAGTACAATAAAATAAACAACCATAATTGACAATAGAAATAACAAACACGTTAGTAACGATGTAACGATATTTAACGGTTTATGCAAATATTGAATGAGATGAGATAACATAATGCATGGTTTTGAAAGATGAATTTTTCACGTGATTAATTGGACACGTGTTGACCTAAGTCGTGAAGAGATATGAACGAGACTTGAATAACTTGTAGGACTCGCTGTTTGATGCGATAAAGGGGCCACTCGACCGAGTCATTGAGGGACTCGACCGAGTGGACCTCTGAAAAGGGTTCTGTCCAGATTTCGTGACCCTACTCGACCGAGTTACTGACCAACTCGGCCGAGTACGTCGCCACTTGATTGAGTCATTGCGAGACTCGACCGAGTGGAGGTCGAAAAAAGTATTCTGCTCGATTTTTGTGATGTCACTCGATCGAGTGGCCGAGGCACTCGGTCGAGTGGCACCTGTACGAACCAGGTTCGCTTGCAATTTTATTATTGATTTTGAAATTGCTTTTGATTTTTGATAATTCGACGGTCTTACCGAATTGAGCATAAATATTGTATGACTTATGCTCGATTCGGGTTTTTATGAATTATTGATTTTGTTGAACCGAATATAAATATTGTTGAATTTATACCCGATCCTAAATTTGAATACTCGTTGCATCCCATATTCGATTATTGAATCGATATGGAATAGTAGAGTGAAAATATTAAATTGATTTTAGTCGTCTTAAATTAACTATCGCGCTATGAGTAAATCGCGTTAATTAATTTGTGTGACTAGATCGCTAGATTCGACATCCAATTATGAAATTGGTATCGAATCTAGGGAATCGACACTTTGCTTGAATTAAAGGACTTGATTCCCTCGACTTCTCCGACATCGAAATAAATCCCTAGGGATTGTGATGTCGGATCCGCGTTAACGGGTTTCGACCCTTATTATAATACAATACTTGTTTTAAAAATTGATTGCGAATATGCGATTTGAATAACGATGCAAAAAATAAACAAATTATTGTTTAGGTTAACTTGTTTCAATAATCAAATGATCGGGGTGATGGGATAAGCGACCGGCAACGCTGTGTGCAGTACACTTGTATATTCGGTTTTCCTTATCCCACCATCACTCACATTCGACACAAATCGACAAGTATTTTAATGTCTTATACTAATTGTATTATCGATATTATGATGCGGTAAAGAAAATAATAAAAAAAACGAAAAAACGAGAAAAAAAAAGAGGAAGATGACGAGAGGAAGAGAAGAAGGAAAGAAAGGGGTTTTGGCACCCTCAACCTACATGTTCCTGTCTCGGATTGGACTCGTGGTCGTGGCTTCAACACGGGGGCTTCGAGGTTTTATGAAGGTTGAGTTATGGTGGCTAGGGTTTCGATTCCTAAAGCTAGGTTTAGGGTTTGCTTAGTGTATTGCTAGGGTTTGATTAGAGGTAGAATTAGGGCTTTCTTGAGATGTGTCAAAGATGTGTGAATGTGTGTTGCATGGGGTGTATTTATAGGCTAGGCTAGATCACCCGGCTAGGGTTACTCGACCGAGTAACCAGCTGACTCGGTCGAGTGGCCCGTTGTGCCTGCAGTCGGGCCTGAAACAGGCCCACTCGATCGAGTGGGTCGGGCACTCGATCGAGTGGCCCAACTGGGTCGCGCGAGTCCGTTGACTTTGGACCGTGACTTGGGTTTGATGGGTTTTGTGTTTGACTTGGACTCTTGGTGATTGTATGGCTGTTTTTGTATGTTTCGGAAATGACTTTTGACCGGGGTTGACCCAATCGCTAAAAAGTCGGTTTTATTTCCGATGTCGGTTTCGGCTCAAATTAGTCTTGTTTGACTCGGAATGATCCACTGGGCCTGGATTCAAGGTTGATTTTGTGAGATTTGTACTCCGTAAGTGCGTTAGCCAGCAACTAATGGATTTGAGCTCGTATCCGAGCGCGTAGAAACACGTTAGCGTCCGATCATCATCGGCTGTTTTTTTGGAAACTGCCATAGACACCTGGCAGTCGAAATGCGAGTGTCTACAGAGCCCCCACTCTGACTGAGGCTTGGACAGGGCGAAAGTCAGAGTAGCTACCAAGCCTGTTAAGACCTGGTAGACTTCCGGTCGGGTCGTTTATAGTCCATTAGACTCGCGTGAAGGGCTCGCCAGCCATAAGGTAGGAATCATACATGAGCTTGATGATAGTACCTCCGTGGGGCATTTGGACTTGTCGCGTAAGTCCTGGGTGCGCCTGTATGTAGGCCCATCCCGTGAAAATGCTGAGGAGATTTAGAGGGTTGGATGTCCCTATTTGAGTCGTACCTGTATAAGTCACATAAAAAATGCATGCAACACGTAGGTAGTAAAATGACTCGTGCTGGGGGGAATGATTTTTGAAAGCTTGAATTTTCGAAATTTTTGAAATTTCTTGAAATTTTGAAATTTTGAAATTTTTGAAAAGAATTGACTCCTAAAGAAATTAGGAAAGTTCGGGATAAATATTTCCGTGCTAGTATCGGGACTAGGCTTGTGGGTTGACTCCGTTTAGAATTAGGAAACTTTCCTAAGAAGTTTTGAAGGCTAATGCTATATATGGCCCTCCTTTGCCCTTGATTTCTTCATAACTCCCATAACAAATAAATCTCTTCTTTAGAGAAAGTCTCTTTATTCCTTAAGGCAAAAAGAAAGTCTCTTTATCCTCTTAAGAAATCAGCCATGGGGATCGATAGGTTGAGCGTCATGCTGCAGGAATGGTTCCGACAATTTAGGGATGCCGATAGGGTGGCCTTGAACCAGACGGGTATTGCCCTGCTTTATACCTTCTGTCAGATGAAAGTTGATCGCTACTTTTTGGATGCATGCTTGGCTTATTGGGACAACATATATCATGTCTTTACTTTTCCTCGGGGCGAAGTCTGCCCTTTACCTGAGGAGATAGCAGCTGTGGGAGGATGGAACCCAATGCTTCGGCCCGCCGTCCCATATCCGGTCTACGACCTGTGAAGGAAGCTTCGAGAATTCTTAAGTCTCTCCCATAATGAGGTGTCTCAAATGGCCCGGGATGACAACACAGTTTCCTTGATCGATTTGGCTGAGAAATTCATGAACCCGCATGACGTCCGGGTGAGATCAATTCACAACCGTAGGGCTTTTTCTTTTTGCATGCTCCATGTTTATGCCTTTGAGGGTCACATGGACTTGTTATCATGTATGGGTCATATCCGTCTATTAACCGTGGTTGATTTAATGGAGACGGAGCATAGCCCGGCTTGGCTAATTACGGGTGAAATAATCCAAGGCTTGGACAATCGCAAGAGGGATTCGTCCGTCCGTCTCAGCGGAAGCACCCGTGATAAGTGTAGCTTGTAGTGCCTAATTTGTTATGTTTTGGTCCCATTTTTCTTGTGGAATCGCTCCTTGGGAGCGGTTTATAGGCTACTTATGCTTCCTCTAGTTCGTTTCAGGTTCCCGAGACCATTCATGAAGAGTTGGAGCGAATCCGACTCAAATACATACACTTTTTGGAGCCAACGAAGTGAAGGAACGATCACTCGATGCCTTGGATTCGACTCCGAGACCTTGGGACCCAATCCCGAGCCTCCGAGACCCGATACCGAGTCCCGAGAATCGATGAGAAACCCATGAGAGGCAAGGAGGGACCAAAAGGATCTTAAAGGAGGCCTACAAGGCTCATCCCGTTCGGGATGCCCTCAACCGGTCCCGGTTGAGGTGCACAATTGAAGCAGCTACTGCCAGTGGTCCGTCCCGGTCGAGACCAACCCGTCCCGGGCGGGACCAGTCCGTCCCGGGCGGGAAGGAGCAGACCCAGCTCGCCTTTGTTTCTATTCTTCTCCTTTCCATTTGGAACCCTATATATAATCTTCCCTTGTTTTGTTTATAAAAGAGACATCATTAGACATTAAACCCTAGCCTAGTTTAGCATAGATTAGCATAGATTAGTGTAGATTAGTCGGTAATTAGTCCTTAATCCTAGTTTAACTCTTGTATTTTGAGAATTCTTGAAGAATCCAACCAAGATTGACAACCTTGGTTGATGTATTTGGGTTTTCTTCCATTTATGCAAGATTTCTTCTTTTCATCCTCTCTAGTACGGTATAATCTCTTTTCCTTTCTCTTAATCTTTGTTTTAGTATTCAAGTTTCAATCTTTAGATCTTGTTTATTGTTTTGTTCATCCTTTTTGTTAGTTTACATATGTATGCTCTTGTTCTTGTTTTAGTTCATCTTGTTAGTGTTAGTTTTAGCTTAGATATGTTAGAGTAGATCCTTGCTAGGGTTATTAGGGAGATTGGTTGTGATTGTCGATGATTAGGGTGAGATGGGTAGTGCTTGATGTTGTTTTTGTTGTTTCTCATCAACCATGCACTCCACATGTTCGATGAAATGCTTGTGAGACTAGAGACGATCAATCCTTGTTTTTCTTGCATATTCTCTTGTATGTATGTGTTTGGTTGGTTAGTTTGGTCGCGTCACTACGTAGCGAGAGCCCGGTGAGGACGACCCCTAGACCGATTACGTAGCGAGAGCCCGATCGGTGTTACCTAGGCCTCGAAGGCATGCTAGTGACCCCGTTTCCCCCTTTTTGTTTTCTTCGCATCCATGAACCCGACCTAACCCTAGTTTTCCTTCTTTGCTCCCCTTAGTCGTTAGTTACTTGTTTTGTCTCCCTTTTCCTTGTTTAGACCTTAGCCTAGTCCATAGCCTCCCCCTTAGAATAGCTCGTCTCGAACATAGTCCTAGACCGTAGCACCCATTAGTCCGAACGCATTTCCGTCCCTGTGGATTTGACCCGACTTGCCCTAGCTACCCTAGTTAGGTTAGTTGGTTATTATTTGACGGCGGGATCCACGACAAATCCCGTCCCATCAAATTGGCGCCGTTGCCGGGGACGGCGTAGTTTAGACTTTTGTTTGCTTAGTTGTGGACTTTGTTCTTGATTTTTGTGTTTTCCTCTCCTTGTCTATCTTCGTTCTATTTCTTGTGTGCTATTCTCTCCTCCTAGTGCCCCAAAAGCACTAGGATACTAACTTTTGCTCAAGTGCTTCTAGTTCATCCTAGGTATCAAGGCAACGTTATGGAAATGACACGTCCTAGCTTCCATCAATCGTCACGGGACAACCAAGGGGCAAATGGCCAAGTCCCGAAATTTCACCAACCATATCAACCTCATCAACAATCTTATGAACGCCCTCCTTATGGTTACCAAGAAAGTTGTCAAGGATCATTCCAACATCCTAACAACTACCAAACACCCTCACATAACCCACAACCACAAAATCCCAACTTTGAGACTTTTCAAATGATGATTCAATTGCTTAAGAGTCAACAAGAGTCGATAACACTAATGCAAAAGAATCAACAAGCGATGATGGCTCAAATACAAAGGGTTAGGGAGGAGCTCAAGGCCCAAATAGAGGTGCAAGATGCTCGCATCAATGCACTCATGGCTCGTATCACGATGTCGGCCACTCGAGCTCCACAATTTGTTGAGGAAGGTTCATTTGGGCATGAAGGTCGGGTGTCTCCACAAGAAAGTCAACCCGAGCATGAAGCTACAAATGAAGAAGGGAGGGTCAATCAAGAGATCATTGTTGAGTGTTGCTTGGGAGATGAAGATAGGGGAAGAGTAGAGGAATTTGAAGCTTCAAGGGTCGACAATGAGGAGGGGTATGAACATGATTCTCAAGATAACTCTTGGGGAGCCGATGTATTGGCTATCAAATTGGATTTGTTCGATTTTCTTCGTGAGGAACCGGATCTAGACAATCCAAAGCCAAGTGAAGACATACCTCCTCTAGGCCATATTGACAAGGTGAGTGAAAAGGAGCGTAATACTTGGGAAAAAGAAGTAGATGCCTTGGAACTTGCCTTGAATGGGAAATTTGAGGATCCTAGAGCCTCTAATGAAGAAAACTTGATGCCTTCACCTCCTCTATTGCACTCGATGTCTAGCCCCTTGTCTTGTGAGACGGTTGGTGAAGAGGATCCTTGTCGGGTGGTGGAAAAAAGTTCAACTCTCGACCCCGTAGAAGAAGCGACACCCCTAGGATGTGATCTCCCGCATCATAATGCCGAGCATGACTCTAGACCACTATACCTACCGGATGGTCATAAGAGTCGTTGCTATCATGGTTCGGAAGACCCGGAAGATCACGAGAACCCCGAGCATAATGAAGATGATTGCTTCTTGCCTCCGACTTGGAAGCTCTTGAAAGTGGCTAGGCTCGGCCATGTGAGCTTAAATGAAGATGTTGCTAGAGCATTTGACTTACTCCTTCGAGCTCATGATGGCTATGGAGGTATAGTTGGTGAGAGTAGCTTAGTGTAAATATCTTTTCCCTTTTCTTTTGTGCTTGTATTTGTGTTTTTTGTTTGTTGGATATTTTGTTTTTTTGGATTGTTAGATTTTGTGAAATCCTTGTACTTTGGTATTTTGATGAGCGATGTGAGGGAGGGATTTTGATGAATGCTTTGAGCTTGTTTGTTAGGTATGAAGTGAAGATGAAGTCTCGAGAAGAATGGTTGTGGATAAAGCTTGGACTTTGAGTTAGGAAGTCAGTTTTTGAAGCTTTGGATAAGCTTTTGGGGTCATGGGAGTCATGAAGACCCTTCCCGGCCGAGAAGGAGGTTTCCCGACCGGGAAGGATGTGCCATCCCGACCGGGACGGACCCATCCCGATCTGGATGAGGGTGCAAAAATTGGAGCTTTCTGTGGAGCTATCCCGACCGGGACGAGGGCTTCCCGACCGGGACGGGTGTGTCATCCCGACCGGGACCATCCATCCCGACCGGGATGGTCCCCTTCTCCTCTTTTGGCCTCTTCTTCATCATGTAAGCCCACCCTACCACTTTATACCCCCTCCCAACCTCCCTAACTTTCCTTGCTCATATCATATGACCCGTACACCTCATTTACATACCCTCACCTCATTTTCTCTTCACTTTACACCGACTTTCCCATCAAATCCCACCCCCCTCACACCATTACTAACTCTACCATGCGGTTTTATCAAGTTTGAAGCGGGATGACAATGACGAAGATAAGCAAAGTACCTATATTGATCTATGAGACGATGGAGCGAGTGAGTTGCTAACCTATTGGTACGGCAACTATCCTTTCTTTTCCGTCTTTTATCGCTTGTTTTCCTTTGTGTTTGTTCCCTTCCCCTTGTACACTTTTGTGTCATGGTGTCATGGTGGCCTTCGAGGCCTTGGTAGTTATTGCTCCCGACTCTCGATGACGTGACTACATCGAAGGTCATTTCAAAATTCAAATTTGGAAATTTTTCACCCTTTTTTGTAGGATTTAGTCGGATTTAGGCGGAATCTAGGCTAGGTGACTTGATTACACCTAGTCCTCCCCTCCCATTTCCTTTTATTTCCTTCTTTTATTTCTTCCCCCATCCATATCTTTTCTCGTCTCGGCCCATGGTGACTTGACTACACCCCGGCCGGACACGTTCTACCCTTTTCTCCACTTTATTTTTGATTTTTAGCTTTATTTTTGTAGTTTCTTTTCTTTTCTTTTGTGTCTCCACACACTACGATCGAGCATGAGGACATTGCTCGGTTTAAGTGTGGGGGAGCGATATTCTAGTATAGCTTAGTTTATTTTCGTAGTTTTTTTCGAAAAATCTTTAAAAACCCTAAAAATTTGAAAAAATTTCACAAAAAATCAAAAAGATTTTCTTTTTCTGTGTTTTTCTTTTGTCTCGTTGTGTCGTATTTTTGTTTTGTTGTGCGTGTTTTGCCTCCCTTTTTCCGTATAGGTCACTTAATCACCGCTAGCTTTGGAAAGCTTGCAAGACATCCGGTAACGCCTTTCTATCCCTTCTTCCTCTTTATCTCTTGGGGAGTGTGGAGGATATTTGTGATGTTGTGTGCTCGGGTGGAGCTTTGTGAAGATTTGTGGATGATTGGTTGCTCATTTGGAAATTTAGGGTGGTGTTTGTTTGTTTATGTGTTTGTTTTATCTTGTTTTGTTTTTTTTGTTGCCTTTGTTTCTTTTCCTCTCGTTTTCGTCATGTGTTTGTTTTGTGTTGTGTAGTTGTGTCTTGTGTGTAAATCGGTTTTCGAAAACCCGGTTTAGAGGCTAGTGTGCAAGCCTTTACTTTCCCTTTCTAGTAGTATGAATCGAGTCTTGGACTTTAGTCTAGTAGAATGACCCTAAATCAATGATTTCGTTGGTCCTTTACCCTGAGTCCATCTAGCTGACTAGAGATTTACTACGGGATTTGCATTTTGACCATTATGACCACCCACGGTGTGAAAAGGCCTTGGTTGCCGAGTCCCGTCCCTTAGGTGACCGTGTTTAGGATTGTTTGAATAGTCAAAGTTCTACCCTTTTTTGTGAGTATGAAGGGAAGACGTCGTCCCAACATACCCATTACCCTACCTCCTACACATATCCGCACAATAAAATTGCAATTTGTTGAAATCTCTCTTTCTTGTTGCAAAAAGAAATGTCTACAACTCATATCAACCCAAAAAGGGCAAAGAAAAGAAAATGAAAGAAAATGAAAGAAAGAAAAGATTGAAGAAAAAGAAAAGGCACAAAAAGCCAAGAAAAACAAAATACAAAAGAAGAAAAAGAAATGGCATAGAAATTCAAAAGCCAAATGCAAAAGAAAGATGCCAAAGAAAATTGCCCCACAAAAAGAGTCCCCACATCTCAAAAATAAGCCTTTTACCGACTATTACCGTGAAGATCCTACCAAAGGACCGAGTTCCTAGGAAGGATGATAGCGGTAATGGCCGGTCTTCCCTCATTTTGCAATCTCATTCACCTTTTTACTTGGACTAGTTATGCGGTTTTGGACATGGGATGACCCTCTTGGCTCATCGCTAAAGGGGACGGGGTCTCACTTACCTACAGTGTCGACTAACACCGTGGTTCTTCCCTTTTCCATTCCGCCAATCGTCCCGTAGTACCTTCTTAGAAAGTTAGGAGGACCTAGGTAAGTTACCAACGTTTTTGTTGCTTTATCGTCATACTATCAGGGTTTAGTTCATCTCGATTTGTATGATTAGCTTGGGAACGTTGTCACTTGCCTCGAGTCCTAAAACGGTGCTTCTTTCACCGCTTGTTTGAGAGAAGCTGTATCTGTTTTCTTTTGGGTGCAACCGATTATTTGTTTGTTTGTTTAAGTGTTTTGTGTCCGGTTGCATCCACAATTTTGTCGCAAGACCTTACTTGCCTTGCGGAGTGCACTTTTCCTCTAAGTGTACTCGCGTGAGTTGAAAGGGCGTAGGGTGCGCTAATACCCACTCGGCTAGTTTAGTAGTTAGTATATGCTTACTCGAGGGCGAGTAAGGGTTAAGTGTGGGGGAGTTGATAAGTGTAGTTTGTAGTGCCTAATTGGTTATGTTTTGGTCCCGTTTTCCTTGTGGAATCGCTCCTTGGGAGCGGTTTATGGGCTACTTATGCTTCCTCTAGTTCGTTTCAGGTTCCCGAGACCATTCATGAAGAGTTGGAGCGAATCCGACTCAATACATACACTTTTTGGAGCCAACGAAGTGAAGGAACGATCACTCGATGCCTTGGATTCGACCCCGAGACCTTGGGACCCAATCCCGAGCCTCCGAGACCCGATCCCGAGTCCCGAGAATCGATGAGAAACCCATGAGAGGCAAGGAGGGACCAAAAGGATCTTAAAGGAGGCCTACAAGGCTCATCCCGTTCGGGATGCTCTCAACCGGTCCCGTTTGAGGTGCACAATTGAAGCAGCTACTGCCAGTGGTCCGTCCCGGTCGGGACCAACCCGTCCCGGGCGGGACCAGTCCGTCCCAAGTGGGAAGGAGCAGACCCAGCTCGCCTTTGTTTCTATTCTTCTCTTTTCCATTTGGAACCCTATATATACTCTTCCCTTGTTTTGTTTATAAAAGAGACTTCATTAGACATTAAACCCTAGCCTAGTTTAGCATAGATTAGCATAGATTAGTGTAGATTAGTCGGTAATTAGTCCTTAATCCTAGTTTAACTCTTGTATTTTGGGAATTCTTGAAGAATCCAACCAAGATTGACAACCTTGGTTGATGTATTTGGGTTTTCTTCCATTTATGCAAGATTTATTCTTTTCATCCTCTCTAGTACGGTATAATCTCTTTTCCTTTCTCTTAATCTTTGTTTTAGTATTCAAGTTTCAATCTTTAGATCTTGTTTATTGTTTTGTTCATCCTTTTTGTTATTTTACATATGTATGCTCTTGTTCTTGTTTTAGTTCATCTTGTTAGTGTTAGTTTTAGCTTAGATATGTTAGAGTAGATCCTTGCTAGGGTTATTAGGGAGATTGGTTGTGATTGTCGATGATTAGGGTGAGATGGGTAGTGCTTGATGTTGTTTTTGTTGTTTCTCATCAACCTTGCACTCCACATGTTCGATGAAATGCTTGTGAGACTAGAGACGATCAATCCTTGTTTTTCTTGCATATTCTCTTGTATGTATGTGTTTGGTTGGTTAGTTTGGTCGCGTCACTACGTAGCGAGAGCCCGGTGAGGACGACCCCTAGACCGATTACATAGCGAGAGCCCGATCGGTGTTACCTAGGCCTCGAAGGCATGCTAGTGGCCCCGTTTCCCCCTTTTTGTTTTCTTCGCATCCATGAACCCGACCTAACCCTAGTTTTCCTTCTTTGCTCCCCTTAGTCGTTAGTTACTTGTTTTGTCTCCCTTTTCCTTGTTTAGACCTTAGCCTAGTCCATAGCCTCCCCCTTAGAATAGCTCGTCTCGAACATAGTCCTAGACCGTAGCACCCATTAGTCCGAACGCATTTCCGTCCCTGTGGATTCGACCCGACTTGCCCTAGCTACCCCAGTTAGGTTAGTTGGTTATTATTTGACGGCGGGATCCACGACAAATCCCGTCCCATCAAATTGGCGCCGTTGCCGGGGACGGCGTAGTTTACACTTTTGTTTGCTTAGTTGTGGACTTTGTTCTTGATTTTTGTGTTTTCCTCTCCTTGTGTATCTTTGTTCTATTTCTTGTGTGCTATTCTCTCCTCCTAGTGCCCCAAAAGCACTAGGATACTAACGTTTGCTCAAGTGCTTCTAGTTCATCCTAGGTATCAAGGCAACGTTATGGAAATGGCACGTCTTAGCTTCCATCAATCGTCACGGGACAACCAAGGGGCAAATGGCCAAGTCCCGAAATTTCACCAACCATATCAACCTCATCAACAATCTTATGAACGCCCTCCTTATGGTTACCAAGAAAGTTGTCAAGGATCATTCCAACATCCTAACAACTACCAAACACCCTCACATAACCCACAACCACAAAATCCCAACTTTGAGACTTGTCAAATGATGATTCAATTGCTTAAGAGTCAACAAGAGTCGATAACTCTAATGCAAAAGAATCAACAAGCGATGATGGCTCAAATACAAGGGGTTAGGGAGGAGCTCAAGGCCCAAATAGAGGTGCAAGATGCTCGCATCAATGCACTCATGGCTCGTATCACGATGTCGGCCACTCGAGCTCCACAATTTGTTGAGGAAGGTTCATTTGGGCATGAAGGTCGGGTCTCTCCACAAGACAGTCAACCCGAGCATGAAGCTACAAATGAAGAAGGGAGGGTCAATCAAGAGATCATTGTTGAGTGTTGCTTGGGAGATGAAGATAGGGGAAGAGTAGAGGAAGTTGAAGCTTCAAGGGTCGACAATGAGGAGGGGTATGAACATGATTCTCAAGATAACTCTTGGGGAGCCGATGTATTGGCTATCAAATTGGATTTGTTCGATTTTCTTCGTGAGGAATCGGATCTAGACAATCCAAAGCCAAGTGAAGACATACCTTTTCTAGGCCATATTGACAAGGTGAGTGAAAAGGAGCGTAATACTTGGGAAAAAGAAGTAGATGCCTTGGAACTTGCCTTGAATGGGAAATTGGAGGATCCTAGAGCCTCTAATGAAGAAAACTTGATGCCTTCACCTCCTCTATTGCACTCGATGTCTAGCCCTTGTCTTGTGAGACGGTTGGTGAAGAGGATCCTTGTCGGGCGGTGGAAAAGAGTTCAACTCTCGACCCCGTAGAAGAAGCGACACCCCTAGGGTGTGATCTCCCGCATCATAATGCCGAGCATGACTCTAGACCACTATACCTACCGGATGGTCATAAGAGTCGTTGCTATCATGGTTCGGAAGACCCGGAAGATCACGAGAACCCCGAGCATAATGAAGATGATTTCTTCTTGCCTCCGACTTGGAAGCTCTTGAAAGTGGCTTGGCTCGGCCATGTGAGCTTAAATGAAGATGTTGCTAGAGCATTTGACTTACTCCTTCGAGCTCTTGATGGCTATGGAGGTATAGTTGGTGAGAGTAGCTTAGTGTAAATATCTTTTCCCTTTTCTTTTGTGCTTGTATTTGTGTTTTTTGTTTGTTGGATATTTTGTTTTTTTGGATTGTTAGATTTTGTGAAATCCTTGTACTTTGGTATTTTGATGAGCGATGTGAGGGAGGGATTTTGATGAATGCTTTGAGCTTGTTTGTTAGGTATGAAGTGAAGATGAAGTCTCGAGAAGAATGGTTGTGGATAAAGCTTGGACTTTGAGTTAGGAAGTCGGTTTTTGAAGCTTTGGATAAGCTTTTGGGGTCATGGGAGTCATGAAGACCCTTCCCGGCCGAGAAGGAGGTTTCCCGACCGGGAAGGATATGCCACCCCGACCGGGACGGAGCCATCCCGATCGGGATGAGGGTTCAAAAATTGGAGCTTTCTGTGGAGCTATCCCGACCGGGACGGGTGTGTCATCCCGACCGGGGCCATCCATCCCGACCGGGATGGTCCCCTTCTCCTCTTTTGGCCTCTTCTTCATCATGTAAGCCCACCCTACCACTTTATACCCCCTCCCAACCTCCCTAACTTTCCTTGCTCATATCATATGACCCGTACACCTCATTTACATACCCTCACCTCATTTTCTCTTCACTTTACACCGACTTTCCCATCAAATCCCACCCCCCTCACACCATTACTAACTCTACCATGCGGTTTTATCAAGTTTGAAGCGGGATGACAATGACGAAGATAAGCAAAGTACCTATATTGATCTATGAGACGATGGAGCGAGTGAGTTGCTAACCTATTGGTACGGCAACTATCCTTTCTTTTCCGTCTTTTATCGCTTGTTTTCCTTTATGTTTGTTCCCTTCCCCTTGTACACTTTTGTGTCATGGTGTCATGGTGGCCTTCGAGGCCTTGGTAGTTATTGCTCCCGACTCTCGATGACGTGACTACATCGAAGGTCATTTCAAAATTCAAATTTGGAAATTTTTCACCCTTTTTTGTAGGATTTAGTAGGATTTAGGCGGAATCTAGGCTAGGTGACTTGATTACACCTAGTCCTCCCCTCCCATTTCCTTTTATTTCCTTCTTTTATTTCTTCCCCCATCCATATCTTTTCTCGTCTCGGCCCATGGTGACTTGACTACACCCCGGCCGGACACGTTCTACCCTTTTCTCCACTTTATTTTTGATTTTTAGCTTTATTTTTGTAGTTTATTTTCTTTTCTTTTGTGTCTCCACACACTACGATCGAGCATGAGGACATTGCTCGGTTTAAGTGTGGGGGAGCGATATTCTAGTATAGCTTAGTTTATTTTCGTAGTTTTTTTCGAAAAATCTTTAAAAACCCTAAAAATTTGAAAAAAATTCACAAAAAATCAAAAAGATTTTCTTTTTGTGTGTTTTTCTTTTGTCTCGTTGTGTCGTATTTTTGTTTTGTTGTGCGTGTTTTGCCTCCCTTTTTCCGTATAGGTCACTTAATCACCGCTAGCTTTGGAAAGCTTGCAAGACATCCGGTAACGCCTTTCTATCCCTTCTTCCTCTTTATCTCTTGGGGAGTGTGGAGGATATTTGTGATGTTGTGTGCTCGGGTGGAGCTTTGTGAAGATTTGTGGATGATTGGTTGCTCATTTGGAAATTTGGGGTGGTGTTTGTTTGTTTATGTGTTTGTTTTATCTTGTTTTGTTTTTTTTGTTGCCTTTGTTTCTTTTCCTCTCGTTTTCGTCATGTGTTTGTTTTGTGTTGTGTAGTTGTGTCTTGTGTGTAAATCGGTTTTCGAAAACCCGGTTTAGAGGCTAGTGTGCAAGTGTTTACTTTCCCTTTCTAGTAGTATGAATCGAGTCTTGGACTTTAGTCTAGTAGAATGACCCTAAATCAATGATTTCGTTGGTCCTTTACCTTGAGTCCATCTAGCTTACTAGGGATTTACTACGGGATTTGCATTTTGACCATTATGACCACCCACGGTGTGAAAAGGCCTTGGTTGCCGAGTCCCGTCCCTTAGGTGACCGTGTTTAGGATTGTTTGAATAGTCAAAGTTCTACCCTTTTTTGTGAGTATGAAGGGAAGACGTCGTCCCAACATACCCATTACCCTACCTCCTACACATATCCGCACAATAAAATTGCAATTTGTTGAAATCTCTCTTTCTTGTTGCAAAAAGAAATGTCTACAACTCATATCAACCCAAAAAGGGCAAAGAAAAGAAAATGAAAGAAAATGAAAGAAAGAAAAGATTGAAGAAAAAGAAAAGGCACAAAAAGCCAAGAAAAACAAAATACAAAAGAAGAAAAAGAAATGGCATAGAAATTCAAAAGCCAAATGCAAAAGAAAGATGCCAAAGAAAATGAAAGAAAGAAAAGATTGAAGAAAAAGAAAAGGCACAAAAAGCCAAGAAAAACAAAATACAAAAGAAGAAAAAGAAATGGCATAGAAATTCAAAAGCCAAATGCAAAAGAAAGATGCCAAAGAAAATTGCCCCACAAAAAGAGTCCCCACATCTCAAAAATAAGCCTTTTACCGACTATTACCGTGAAGATCCTACCAAAGGACCGAGTTCCTAGGAAGGATGATAGCGGTAATGGCCGGTCTTCCCTCATTTTGCAATCTCATTCACCTTTTTACTTGGACTAGTTATGCGGTTTTGGACATGGGATGACCCTCTTGGCTCATCGCTAAAGGGGACGGGGTCTCACTTACCTACAGTGTCGACTAACACCGTGGTTCTTCCCTTTTCCATTCCGCCAATCGTCCCGTAGTACCTTCTTAGAAAGTTAGGAGGACCTAGGTAAGTTACCAACGTTTTTGTTGCTTTATCGTCATACTATCAGGGTTTAGTTCATCTCGATTTGTATGATTAGCTTGGGAACGTTGTCACTTGCCTCGAGTCCTAAAACGGTGCTTCTTTCACCGCTTGTTTGAGAGAAGCTGTATCTGTTTTCTTTTGGGTGCAACCGATTATTTGTTTGTTTGTTTAAGTGTTTTGTGTCCGGTTGCATCCACAATTTTGTCGCAAGACCTTACTTGCCTTGCGGAGTGCACTTTTCCTCTAAGTGTACTCGCGTGAGTTGAAAGGGCGTAGGGTGCGCTAATACCCACTCGGCTAGTTTAGTAGTTAGTATATGCTTACTCGAGGGCGAGTAAGGGTTAAGTGTGGGGGAGTTGATAAGTGTAGTTTGTAGTGCCTAATTGGTTATGTTTTGGTCCCGTTTTCCTTGTGGAATCGCTCCTTGGGAGCGGTTTATGGGCTACTTATGCTTCCTCTAGTTCGTTTCAGGTTCCCGAGACCATTCATGAAGAGTTGGAGCGAATCCGACTCAATACATACACTTTTTGGAGCCAACGAAGTGAAGGAACGATCACTCGATGCCTTGGATTCGACCCCGAGACCTTGGGACCCAATCCCGAGCCTCCGAGACCCGATCCCGAGTCCCGAGAATCGATGAGAAACCCATGAGAGGCAAGGAGGGACCAAAAGGATCTTAAAGGAGGCCTACAAGGCTCATCCCGTTCGGGATGCTCTCAACCGGTCCCGTTTGAGGTGCACAATTGAAGCAGCTACTGCCAGTGGTCCGTCCCGGTCGGGACCAACCCGTCCCGGGCGGGACCAGTCCGTCCCAAGTGGGAAGGAGCAGACCCAGCTCGCCTTTGTTTCTATTCTTCTCTTTTCCATTTGGAACCCTATATATACTCTTCCCTTGTTTTGTTTATAAAAGAGACTTCATTAGACATTAAACCCTAGCCTAGTTTAGCATAGATTAGCATAGATTAGTGTAGATTAGTCGGTAATTAGTCCTTAATCCTAGTTTAACTCTTGTATTTTGGGAATTCTTGAAGAATCCAACCAAGATTGACAACCTTGGTTGATGTATTTGGGTTTTCTTCCATTTATGCAAGATTTATTCTTTTCATCCTCTCTAGTACGGTATAATCTCTTTTCCTTTCTCTTAATCTTTGTTTTAGTATTCAAGTTTCAATCTTTAGATCTTGTTTATTGTTTTGTTCATCCTTTTTGTTATTTTACATATGTATGCTCTTGTTCTTGTTTTAGTTCATCTTGTTAGTGTTAGTTTTAGCTTAGATATGTTAGAGTAGATCCTTGCTAGGGTTATTAGGGAGATTGGTTGTGATTGTCGATGATTAGGGTGAGATGGGTAGTGCTTGATGTTGTTTTTGTTGTTTCTCATCAACCTTGCACTCCACATGTTCGATGAAATGCTTGTGAGACTAGAGACGATCAATCCTTGTTTTTCTTGCATATTCTCTTGTATGTATGTGTTTGGTTGGTTAGTTTGGTCGCGTCACTACGTAGCGAGAGCCCGGTGAGGACGACCCCTAGACCGATTACATAGCGAGAGCCCGATCGGTGTTACCTAGGCCTCGAAGGCATGCTAGTGGCCCCGTTTCCCCCTTTTTGTTTTCTTCGCATCCATGAACCCGACCTAACCCTAGTTTTCCTTCTTTGCTCCCCTTAGTCGTTAGTTACTTGTTTTGTCTCCCTTTTCCTTGTTTAGACCTTAGCCTAGTCCATAGCCTCCCCCTTAGAATAGCTCGTCTCGAACATAGTCCTAGACCGTAGCACCCATTAGTCCGAACGCATTTCCGTCCCTGTGGATTCGACCCGACTTGCCCTAGCTACCCCAGTTAGGTTAGTTGGTTATTATTTGACGGCGGGATCCACGACAAATCCCGTCCCATCAAATTGGCGCCGTTGCCGGGGACGGCGTAGTTTAGACTTTTGTTTGCTTAGTTGTGGACTTTGTTCTTGATTTTTGTGTTTTCCTCTCCTTGTGTATCTTCGTTCTATTTCTTGTGTGCTATTCTCTCCTCCTAGTGCCCCAAAAGCACTAGGATACTAACGTTTGCTCAAGTGCTTCTAGTTCATCCTAGGTATCAAGGCAACGTTATGGAAATGGCACGTCTTAGCTTCCATCAATCGTCACGGGACAACCAAGGGGCAAATGGCCAAGTCCCGAAATTTCACCAACCATATCAACCTCATCAACAATCTTATGAACGCCCTCCTTATGGTTACCAAGAAAGTTGTCAAGGATCATTCCAACATCCTAACAACTACCAAACACCCTCACATAACCCACAACCACAAAATCCCAACTTTGAGACTTGTCAAATGATGATTCAATTGCTTAAGAGTCAACAAGAGTCGATAACTCTAATGCAAAAGAATCAACAAGCGATGATGGCTCAAATACAAGGGGTTAGGGAGGAGCTCAAGGCCCAAATAGAGGTGCAAGATGCTCGCATCAATGCACTCATGGCTCGTATCACGATGTCGGCCACTCGAGCTCCACAATTTGTTGAGGAAGGTTCATTTGGGCATGAAGGTCGGGTCTCTCCACAAGACAGTCAACCCGAGCATGAAGCTACAAATGAAGAAGGGAGGGTCAATCAAGAGATCATTGTTGAGTGTTGCTTGGGAGATGAAGATAGGGGAAGAGTAGAGGAAGTTGAAGCTTCAAGGGTCGACAATGAGGAGGGGTATGAACATGATTCTCAAGATAACTCTTGGGGAGCCGATGTATTGGCTATCAAATTGGATTTGTTCGATTTTCTTCGTGAGGAATCGGATCTAGACAATCCAAAGCCAAGTGAAGACATACCTTTTCTAGGCCATATTGACAAGGTGAGTGAAAAGGAGCGTAATACTTGGGAAAAAGAAGTAGATGCCTTGGAACTTGCCTTGAATGGGAAATTGGAGGATCCTAGAGCCTCTAATGAAGAAAACTTGATGCCTTCACCTCCTCTATTGCACTCGATGTCTAGCCCTTGTCTTGTGAGACGGTTGGTGAAGAGGATCCTTGTCGGGCGGTGGAAAAGAGTTCAACTCTCGACCCCGTAGAAGAAGCGACACCCCTAGGGTGTGATCTCCCGCATCATAATGCCGAGCATGACTCTAGACCACTATACCTACCGGATGGTCATAAGAGTCGTTGCTATCATGGTTCGGAAGACCCGGAAGATCACGAGAACCCCGAGCATAATGAAGATGATTTCTTCTTGCCTCCGACTTGGAAGCTCTTGAAAGTGGCTTGGCTCGGCCATGTGAGCTTAAATGAAGATGTTGCTAGAGCATTTGACTTACTCCTTCGAGCTCTTGATGGCTATGGAGGTATAGTTGGTGAGAGTAGCTTAGTGTAAATATCTTTTCCCTTTTCTTTTGTGCTTGTATTTGTGTTTTTTGTTTGTTGGATATTTTGTTTTTTTGGATTGTTAGATTTTGTGAAATCCTTGTACTTTGGTATTTTGATGAGCGATGTGAGGGAGGGATTTTGATGAATGCTTTGAGCTTGTTTGTTAGGTATGAAGTGAAGATGAAGTCTCGAGAAGAATGGTTGTGGATAAAGCTTGGACTTTGAGTTAGGAAGTCGGTTTTTGAAGCTTTGGATAAGCTTTTGGGGTCATGGGAGTCATGAAGACCCTTCCCGGCCGAGAAGGAGGTTTCCCGACCGGGAAGGATATGCCACCCCGACCGGGACGGAGCCATCCCGATCGGGATGAGGGTTCAAAAATTGGAGCTTTCTGTGGAGCTATCCCGACCGGGACGGGTGTGTCATCCCGACCGGGACGGGTGTGTCATCCCGACCGGGGCCATCCATCCCGACCGGGATGGTCCCCTTCTCCTCTTTTGGCCTCTTCTTCATCATGTAAGCCCACCCTACCACTTTATACCCCCTCCCAACCTCCCTAACTTTCCTTGCTCATATCATATGACCCGTACACCTCATTTACATACCCTCACCTCATTTTCTCTTCACTTTACACCGACTTTCCCATCAAATCCCACCCCCCTCACACCATTACTAACTCTACCATGCGGTTTTATCAAGTTTGAAGCGGGATGACAATGACGAAGATAAGCAAAGTACCTATATTGATCTATGAGACGATGGAGCGAGTGAGTTGCTAACCTATTGGTACGGCAACTATCCTTTCTTTTCCGTCTTTTATCGCTTGTTTTCCTTTATGTTTGTTCCCTTCCCCTTGTACACTTTTGTGTCATGGTGTCATGGTGGCCTTCGAGGCCTTGGTAGTTATTGCTCCCGACTCTCGATGACGTGACTACATCGAAGGTCATTTCAAAATTCAAATTTGGAAATTTTTCACCCTTTTTTGTAGGATTTAGTAGGATTTAGGCGGAATCTAGGCTAGGTGACTTGATTACACCTAGTCCTCCCCTCCCATTTCCTTTTATTTCCTTCTTTTATTTCTTCCCCCATCCATATCTTTTCTCGTCTCGGCCCATGGTGACTTGACTACACCCCGGCCGGACACGTTCTACCCTTTTCTCCACTTTATTTTTGATTTTTAGCTTTATTTTTGTAGTTTATTTTCTTTTCTTTTGTGTCTCCACACACTACGATCGAGCATGAGGACATTGCTCGGTTTAAGTGTGGGGGAGCGATATTCTAGTATAGCTTAGTTTATTTTCGTAGTTTTTTTCGAAAAATCTTTAAAAACCCTAAAAATTTGAAAAAAATTCACAAAAAATCAAAAAGATTTTCTTTTTGTGTGTTTTTCTTTTGTCTCGTTGTGTCGTATTTTTGTTTTGTTGTGCGTGTTTTGCCTCCCTTTTTCCGTATAGGTCACTTAATCACCGCTAGCTTTGGAAAGCTTGCAAGACATCCGGTAACGCCTTTCTATCCCTTCTTCCTCTTTATCTCTTGGGGAGTGTGGAGGATATTTGTGATGTTGTGTGCTCGGGTGGAGCTTTGTGAAGATTTGTGGATGATTGGTTGCTCATTTGGAAATTTGGGGTGGTGTTTGTTTGTTTATGTGTTTGTTTTATCTTGTTTTGTTTTTTTTGTTGCCTTTGTTTCTTTTCCTCTCGTTTTCGTCATGTGTTTGTTTTGTGTTGTGTAGTTGTGTCTTGTGTGTAAATCGGTTTTCGAAAACCCGGTTTAGAGGCTAGTGTGCAAGTGTTTACTTTCCCTTTCTAGTAGTATGAATCGAGTCTTGGACTTTAGTCTAGTAGAATGACCCTAAATCAATGATTTCGTTGGTCCTTTACCCTGAGTCCATCTAGCTGACTAGAGATTTACTACGGGATTTGCATTTTGACCATTATGACCACCCACGGTGTGAAAAGGCCTTGGTTGCCGAGTCCCGTCCCTTAGGTGACCGTGTTTAGGATTGTTTGAATAGTCAAAGTTCTACCCTTTTTTGTGAGTATGAAGGGAAGACGTCGTCCCAACATACCCATTACCCTACCTCCTACACATATCCGCACAATAAAATTGCAATTTGTTGAAATCTCTCTTTCTTGTTGCAAAAAGAAATGTCTACAACTCATATCAACCCAAAAAGGGCAAAGAAAAGAAAATGAAAGAAAATGAAAGAAAGAAAAGATTGAAGAAAAAGAAAAGGCACAAAAAGCCAAGAAAAACAAAATACAAAAGAAGAAAAAGAAATGGCATAGAAATTCAAAAGCCAAATGCAAAAGAAAGATGCCAAAGAAAATGAAAGAAAGAAAAGATTGAAGAAAAAGAAAAGGCACAAAAAGCCAAGAAAAACAAAATACAAAAGAAGAAAAAGAAATGGCATAGAAATTCAAAAGCCAAATGCAAAAGAAAGATGCCAAAGAAAATTGCCCCACAAAAAGAGTCCCCACATCTCAAAAATAAGCCTTTTACCGACTATTACCGTGAAGATCCTACCAAAGGACCGAGTTCCTAGGAAGGATGATAGCGGTAATGGCCGGTCTTCCCTCATTTTGCAATCTCATTCACCTTTTTACTTGGACTAGTTATGCGGTTTTGGACATGGGATGACCCTCTTGGCTCATCGCTAAAGGGGACGGGGTCTCACTTACCTACAGTGTCGACTAACACCGTGGTTCTTCCCTTTTCCATTCCGCCAATCGTCCCGTAGTACCTTCTTAGAAAGTTAGGAGGACCTAGGTAAGTTACCAACGTTTTTGTTGCTTTATCGTCATACTATCAGGGTTTAGTTCATCTCGATTTGTATGATTAGCTTGGGAACGTTGTCACTTGCCTCGAGTCCTAAAACGGTGCTTCTTTCACCGCTTGTTTGAGAGAAGCTGTATCTGTTTTCTTTTGGGTGCAACCGATTATTTGTTTGTTTGTTTAAGTGTTTTGTGTCCGGTTGCATCCACAATTTTGTCGCAAGACCTTACTTGCCTTGCGGAGTGCACTTTTCCTCTAAGTGTACTCGCGTGAGTTGAAAGGGCGTAGGGTGCGCTAATACCCACTCGGCTAGTTTAGTAGTTAGTATATGCTTACTCGAGGGCGAGTAAGGGTTAAGTGTGGGGGAGTTGATAAGTGTAGTTTGTAGTGCCTAATTGGTTATGTTTTGGTCCCGTTTTCCTTGTGGAATCGCTCCTTGGGAGCGGTTTATGGGCTACTTATGCTTCCTCTAGTTCGTTTCAGGTTCCCGAGACCATTCATGAAGAGTTGGAGCGAATCCGACTCAATACATACACTTTTTGGAGCCAACGAAGTGAAGGAACGATCACTCGATGCCTTGGATTCGACCCCGAGACCTTGGGACCCAATCCCGAGCCTCCGAGACCCGATCCCGAGTCCCGAGAATCGATGAGAAACCCATGAGAGGCAAGGAGGGACCAAAAGGATCTTAAAGGAGGCCTACAAGGCTCATCCCGTTCGGGATGCTCTCAACCGGTCCCGTTTGAGGTGCACAATTGAAGCAGCTACTGCCAGTGGTCCGTCCCGGTCGGGACCAACCCGTCCCGGGCGGGACCAGTCCGTCCCAAGTGGGAAGGAGCAGACCCAGCTCGCCTTTGTTTCTATTCTTCTCTTTTCCATTTGGAACCCTATATATACTCTTCCCTTGTTTTGTTTATAAAAGAGACTTCATTAGACATTAAACCCTAGCCTAGTTTAGCATAGATTAGCATAGATTAGTGTAGATTAGTCGGTAATTAGTCCTTAATCCTAGTTTAACTCTTGTATTTTGGGAATTCTTGAAGAATCCAACCAAGATTGACAACCTTGGTTGATGTATTTGGGTTTTCTTCCATTTATGCAAGATTTATTCTTTTCATCCTCTCTAGTACGGTATAATCTCTTTTCCTTTCTCTTAATCTTTGTTTTAGTATTCAAGTTTCAATCTTTAGATCTTGTTTATTGTTTTGTTCATCCTTTTTGTTATTTTACATATGTATGCTCTTGTTCTTGTTTTAGTTCATCTTGTTAGTGTTAGTTTTAGCTTAGATATGTTAGAGTAGATCCTTGCTAGGGTTATTAGGGAGATTGGTTGTGATTGTCGATGATTAGGGTGAGATGGGTAGTGCTTGATGTTGTTTTTGTTGTTTCTCATCAACCTTGCACTCCACATGTTCGATGAAATGCTTGTGAGACTAGAGACGATCAATCCTTGTTTTTCTTGCATATTCTCTTGTATGTATGTGTTTGGTTGGTTAGTTTGGTCGCGTCACTACGTAGCGAGAGCCCGGTGAGGACGACCCCTAGACCGATTACATAGCGAGAGCCCGATCGGTGTTACCTAGGCCTCGAAGGCATGCTAGTGGCCCCGTTTCCCCCTTTTTGTTTTCTTCGCATCCATGAACCCGACCTAACCCTAGTTTTCCTTCTTTGCTCCCCTTAGTCGTTAGTTACTTGTTTTGTCTCCCTTTTCCTTGTTTAGACCTTAGCCTAGTCCATAGCCTCCCCCTTAGAATAGCTCGTCTCGAACATAGTCCTAGACCGTAGCACCCATTAGTCCGAACGCATTTCCGTCCCTGTGGATTCGACCCGACTTGCCCTAGCTACCCCAGTTAGGTTAGTTGGTTATTATTTGACGGCGGGATCCACGACAAATCCCGTCCCATCAAATTGGCGCCGTTGCCGGGGACGGCGTAGTTTAGACTTTTGTTTGCTTAGTTGTGGACTTTGTTCTTGATTTTTGTGTTTTCCTCTCCTTGTGTATCTTCGTTCTATTTCTTGTGTGCTATTCTCTCCTCCTAGTGCCCCAAAAGCACTAGGATACTAACGTTTGCTCAAGTGCTTCTAGTTCATCCTAGGTATCAAGGCAACGTTATGGAAATGGCACGTCTTAGCTTCCATCAATCGTCACGGGACAACCAAGGGGCAAATGGCCAAGTCCCGAAATTTCACCAACCATATCAACCTCATCAACAATCTTATGAACGCCCTCCTTATGGTTACCAAGAAAGTTGTCAAGGATCATTCCAACATCCTAACAACTACCAAACACCCTCACATAACCCACAACCACAAAATCCCAACTTTGAGACTTGTCAAATGATGATTCAATTGCTTAAGAGTCAACAAGAGTCGATAACTCTAATGCAAAAGAATCAACAAGCGATGATGGCTCAAATACAAGGGGTTAGGGAGGAGCTCAAGGCCCAAATAGAGGTGCAAGATGCTCGCATCAATGCACTCATGGCTCGTATCACGATGTCGGCCACTCGAGCTCCACAATTTGTTGAGGAAGGTTCATTTGGGCATGAAGGTCGGGTCTCTCCACAAGACAGTCAACCCGAGCATGAAGCTACAAATGAAGAAGGGAGGGTCAATCAAGAGATCATTGTTGAGTGTTGCTTGGGAGATGAAGATAGGGGAAGAGTAGAGGAAGTTGAAGCTTCAAGGGTCGACAATGAGGAGGGGTATGAACATGATTCTCAAGATAACTCTTGGGGAGCCGATGTATTGGCTATCAAATTGGATTTGTTCGATTTTCTTCGTGAGGAATCGGATCTAGACAATCCAAAGCCAAGTGAAGACATACCTTTTCTAGGCCATATTGACAAGGTGAGTGAAAAGGAGCGTAATACTTGGGAAAAAGAAGTAGATGCCTTGGAACTTGCCTTGAATGGGAAATTGGAGGATCCTAGAGCCTCTAATGAAGAAAACTTGATGCCTTCACCTCCTCTATTGCACTCGATGTCTAGCCCTTGTCTTGTGAGACGGTTGGTGAAGAGGATCCTTGTCGGGCGGTGGAAAAGAGTTCAACTCTCGACCCCGTAGAAGAAGCGACACCCCTAGGGTGTGATCTCCCGCATCATAATGCCGAGCATGACTCTAGACCACTATACCTACCGGATGGTCATAAGAGTCGTTGCTATCATGGTTCGGAAGACCCGGAAGATCACGAGAACCCCGAGCATAATGAAGATGATTTCTTCTTGCCTCCGACTTGGAAGCTCTTGAAAGTGGCTTGGCTCGGCCATGTGAGCTTAAATGAAGATGTTGCTAGAGCATTTGACTTACTCCTTCGAGCTCTTGATGGCTATGGAGGTATAGTTGGTGAGAGTAGCTTAGTGTAAATATCTTTTCCCTTTTCTTTTGTGCTTGTATTTGTGTTTTTTGTTTGTTGGATATTTTGTTTTTTTGGATTGTTAGATTTTGTGAAATCCTTGTACTTTGGTATTTTGATGAGCGATGTGAGGGAGGGATTTTGATGAATGCTTTGAGCTTGTTTGTTAGGTATGAAGTGAAGATGAAGTCTCGAGAAGAATGGTTGTGGATAAAGCTTGGACTTTGAGTTAGGAAGTCGGTTTTTGAAGCTTTGGATAAGCTTTTGGGGTCATGGGAGTCATGAAGACCCTTCCCGGCCGAGAAGGAGGTTTCCCGACCGGGAAGGATATGCCACCCCGACCGGGACGGAGCCATCCCGATCGGGATGAGGGTTCAAAAATTGGAGCTTTCTGTGGAGCTATCCCGACCGGGACGGGTGTGTCATCCCGACCGGGACGGGTGTGTCATCCCGACCGGGGCCATCCATCCCGACCGGGATGGTCCCCTTCTCCTCTTTTGGCCTCTTCTTCATCATGTAAGCCCACCCTACCACTTTATACCCCCTCCCAACCTCCCTAACTTTCCTTGCTCATATCATATGACCCGTACACCTCATTTACATACCCTCACCTCATTTTCTCTTCACTTTACACCGACTTTCCCATCAAATCCCACCCCCCTCACACCATTACTAACTCTACCATGCGGTTTTATCAAGTTTGAAGCGGGATGACAATGACGAAGATAAGCAAAGTACCTATATTGATCTATGAGACGATGGAGCGAGTGAGTTGCTAACCTATTGGTACGGCAACTATCCTTTCTTTTCCGTCTTTTATCGCTTGTTTTCCTTTATGTTTGTTCCCTTCCCCTTGTACACTTTTGTGTCATGGTGTCATGGTGGCCTTCGAGGCCTTGGTAGTTATTGCTCCCGACTCTCGATGACGTGACTACATCGAAGGTCATTTCAAAATTCAAATTTGGAAATTTTTCACCCTTTTTTGTAGGATTTAGTAGGATTTAGGCGGAATCTAGGCTAGGTGACTTGATTACACCTAGTCCTCCCCTCCCATTTCCTTTTATTTCCTTCTTTTATTTCTTCCCCCATCCATATCTTTTCTCGTCTCGGCCCATGGTGACTTGACTACACCCCGGCCGGACACGTTCTACCCTTTTCTCCACTTTATTTTTGATTTTAGCTTTATTTTTGTAGTTTATTTTCTTTTCTTTTGTGTCTCCACACACTACGATCGAGCATGAGGACATTGCTCGGTTTAAGTGTGGGGGAGCGATATTCTAGTATAGCTTAGTTTATTTTCGTAGTTTTTTTCGAAAAATCTTTAAAAACCCTAAAAATTTGAAAAAATTTCACAAAAAATCAAAAAGATTTTCTTTTTGTGTGTTTTTCTTTTGTCTCGTTGTGTCGTATTTTTGTTTTGTTGTGCGTGTTTTGCCTCCCTTTTTCCGTATAGGTCACTTAATCACCGCTAGCTTTGGAAAGCTTGCAAGACATCCGGTAACGCCTTTCTATCCCTTCTTCCTCTTTATCTCTTGGGGAGTGTGGAGGATATTTGTGATGTTGTGTGCTCGGGTGGAGCTTTGTGAAGATTTGTGGATGATTGGTTGCTCATTTGGAAATTTGGGGTGGTGTTTGTTTGTTTATGTGTTTGTTTTATCTTGTTTTGTTTTTTTTGTTGCCTTTGTTTCTTTTCCTCTCGTTTTCGTCATGTGTTTGTTTTGTGTTGTGTAGTTGTGTCTTGTGTGTAAATCGGTTTTCGAAAACCCGGTTTAGAGGCTAGTGTGCAAGTGTTTACTTTCCCTTTCTAGTAGTATGAATCGAGTCTTGGACTTTAGTCTAGTAGAATGACCCTAAATCAATGATTTCGTTGGTCCTTTACCTTGAGTCCATCTAGCTTACTAGGGATTTACTACGGGATTTGCATTTTGACCATTATGACCACCCACGCTGTGAAAAGGCCTTGGTTGCCGAGTCCCGTCCCTTAGGTGACCGTGTTTAGGATTATTTGAATAATCCAACTTCTACCCTTTTTTGTGAGTATGAAGGGAAGACGTCGTCCCAACATACCCATTACCCTACCTCCTACACATATCCGCAAAATAAAATTGCAATTTGTTGAAATCTCTCTTTCTTGTTGCAAAAAGAAATGTCTACAACTCATTTCAAGCCAAAAAGGGCAAAGAAAAGAAAAAGAAAGAAAATGAAAGAAAGAAAAGATTGAAGAAAAAGAAAAGGCACAAAAAGCCAAGAAAAACAAAATACAAAAGAAGAAAAAGAAATGGCATAGAAATTCAAAAGCCAAATGCAAAAGAAAGATGCCAAAGAAAATTGCCCCACAAAAAGAGTCCCCACATCTCAAAAATAAGCCTTTTACCGACTATTACCGTGAAGATCCTACCAAAGGACCGAGTCCCTAGGAAGGATGATAGCGGTAATGGCCGGTCTTCCCTCATTTTGCAATCTCATTCACCTTTTTACTTGGACTAGTTATGCGGTTTTGGACATGGGACGACCCTCTTGGCTCATCGCTAAAGGGGGCGGGGTCTCACTTACCTACAGTGTCGACTAACACCGTGGTTCTTCCCTTTTCCATTCCGCCAATCGTCCCGTAGTACGTTGTTAGAAAGTTAGGAGGACCTAGGTAAGTTACCAACGTTTTTGTTGCTTTATCGTCATACTATTAGGGTTTAGTTCATCTCGATTTGTATGATTAGCTTGGGAACGTTGTCACTTGCCTCGAGTCCTAAAACGGTGCTTCTTTCACCGCTTGTTTGAGAGAAGTTGTATCTGTTTTCTTTTGGGTGCAACCGATTATTTGTTTGTTTGTTTATGTGTTTTGTGTCCGGTTGCATCCACAATTTTGTCGCAAGACCTTACTTGCCTTGCGGAGTGCACTTTTCCTCTAAGTGTACTCGCGTGAGTTGAAAGGGCGTAGGGTGCGCTAATACCCACTCGGCTAGTTTAGTAGTTAGTATATGCTTACTCGAGGGCGAGTAAGGGTTAAGTGTGGGGGAGTTGATAAGTGTAGTTTGTAGTGCCTAATTGGTTATGTTTTGGTCCCGTTTTCCTTGTGGAATCGCTCCTTGGGAGCGGTTTATGGGCTACTTATGCTTCCTCTAGTTCGTTTCAGGTTCCCGAGACCATTCATGAAGAGTTGGAGCGAATCCGACTCAATACATACACTTTTTGGAGCCAACGAAGTGAAGGAACGATCACTCGATGCCTTGGATTCGACCCCGAGACCTTGGGACCCAATCCCGAGCCTCCGAGACCCGATCCCGAGTCCCGAGAATCGATGAGAAACCCATGAGAGGCAAGGAGGGACCAAAAGGATCTTAAAGGAGGCCTACAAGGCTCATCCCGTTCGGGATGCCCTCAACCGGTCCCGTTTGAGGTGCACAATTGAAGCAGCTACTGCCAGTGGTCCGTCCCGGTCGGGACCAACCCGTCCCGGGCGGGACCAGTCCGTCCCAAGTGGGAAGCAGCAGACGCAGCTCGCCTTTGTTTCTATTCTTCTCCTTTCCATTTGGAACCCTATATATACTCTTCCCTTGTTTTGTTTATAAAAGAGACATCATTAGACATTAAACCCTAGCCTAGTTTAGCATAGATTAGCATAGATTAGTGTAGATTAGTCGGTAATTAGTCCTTAATCCTAGTTTAACTCTTGTATTTTGGGAATTCTTGAAGAATCCAACCAAGATTGACAACCTTGGTTGATGTATTTGGGTTTTCTTCCATTTATGCAAGATTTCTTCTTTTCATCCTCTCTAGTACGGTATAATCTCTTTTTCTTTCTCTTAATCTTTGTTTTAGTATTCAAGTTTCAATCTTTAGATCTTGTTTATTGTTTTGTTCATCCTTTTTGTTAGTTTACATATGTATGCTCTTGTTCTTGTTTTAGTTCATCTTGTTAGTGTTAGTTTTAGCTTAGATATGTTAGAGTAGATCCTTGCTAGGGTTATTAGGGAGATTGGTTGTGATTGTCGATGATTAGGGTGAGATGGGTAGTGCTTGATGTTGTTTTTGTTGTTTCTCATCAACCTTGCACTCCACATGTTCGATGAAATGCTTGTGAGACTAGAGACGATCAATCCTTGTTTTTCTTGCATATTCTCTTGTATGTATGTGTTTGGTTGGTTAGTTTGGTCGCGTCACTACGTAGCGAGAGCCCGGTGAGGACGACCCCTAGACCGATTACGTAGCGAGAGCCCGATCGGTGTTACCTAGGCCTCGAAGGCATGCTAGTGGCCCCGTTTCCCCCTTTTTGTTTTCTTCGCATCCATGAACCCGACCTAACCCTAGTTTTCCTTCTTTGCTCCCCTTAGTCGTTAGTTACTTGTTTTGTCTCCCTTTTCCTTGTTTAGACCTTAGCCTAGTCCATAGCCTCCCCCTTAGAATAGCTCGTCTCGAACATAGTCGTAGACCGTAGCACCTATTAGTTCGAACGCATTTCCGTCCCTGTGGATTCGACCCGACTTCCCCTAGCTACCCTAGTTAGGTTAGTTGGTTATTATTTGACGGCGGGATCCACGACAAATCCCGTCCCATCAAATGTTTGCTGCAAGTATGTTGGATTTTTTATTATTTTTTCTTTCTTGATTTCTCGATTTTTTGAATTTTTTGAGAATTTGCCTACTGCAGTGGGCACTCGATCGAGTCATGATGGTAAGGATTCGTCACGTCCCTAGCCAATCAATATAACACCGACTAACCTAGTGAGTAGCTAGGGTAAGTCGGGATCGTATCCACGAGGACGGTATATCAAAGTTTAGACTAGGTCGGCCTAAAACGAGACTAGATTACCAAACGAACACAAAGAAGCGATAAATGGAAAACTAATGAGAAGGAGGAATAAGAACTAGACTATCAATGCTAAACAATGCTAATGATCGATCTAACAAATAAACTAGAGTAAACGATGTCTAACTTAAGAAGATGGACTCAAATATGGAAGAGAAGTGGGGTAGGTCGGGTTCATAGAGGTAGAAGGGTAATTGGGGTGATCAAGGGTATAGGTGTCTCCTAATCGCTAGAGTCGGTCCGGGCTCTCGCAACTTAGACCGATGTCAAGGTGGGTCCGGGCTCTCGCAACTTAGACCCTAGTCGGCACTCTCGTGACTATGACTATTCTCAACATTTCCACAAAGTAAGCAATCAATGAGAGGATGAACACAAGCATGGGAAGCATGGCCACTATAACTCACACAAGCATATCAACAAACACATAGAGTGCCTACAATGTGACTAACAACAAAGATGTAACCTTTTCCCCTTAATCAACCCTAATCATCCACAATCTACCCCTAATCCCCCTACTAACCCCACAAGATTACTACTCACTCATAATCAATGAGAAACTAACATTCACAAGAGAAAATAAACTCACAAACCAAATATCCATTATGAACAATGAGAACAATAATAAGAACAATATAAAAAAAATTGAAACTAGAATGAATAAACAAGGATTAGAGTAGAGAAGATTATACCAACAATACTATGATGAAAAAGATGTAAACTTGCATTAATGAGAAACCCAAATACAATCCCAAGGTTGTCAAGCTTGGAACAATCTTCAAGAATCCCTTAATCCAAGAACTAATTACAATGATTAACTAAGGATTAACTAAGATTAAGAGAAGATTAAAACTAATGAGTGAGAGTAAATCTAGGGTTTTGGAGGCTTAAACTAGTGTAGGTTAACATAAGATGTCTTAAAATTACAAGAAGGGAGTATATATATGGGTACAAGAGTGAAGGGGAAGAAAAGAAGAGGCCCGTGCTGCCTCTGTAGCTTCCCGACCGGGACGGATCATCCCGATCGGGACGGCTCTGTCATCCCGATCGGGACGAGTTGGTCCCGACCGGGATGGGCTCACAACAGCCATCCTAATGTAGCACCCCATCCCGAACGGGATGAGGCCATCCCGAACGGGATGAGGCCATCCCGAACGGGATGGGTCTTGTATGCCTTCCTTAAACACTCTTTGGTCCTTCCTTGCCTCTCATGGGCTTCCCACCGATTCTCGGGACTCAGGATTGGGTCTCGGAGGCTCGGGATTGGGTCCCAAGGTCTCGGGGTCGATTCCAAGGTCTCGAGTCATCGTTCCTTTATCTCGTTGGCTCCAAAATGTGTATGTATTGAGTCGGAATCGCTCCAACTCTTCCAATTCGGCCTCGGGAACCTGAAACGAACTAAAGGAAGCATAAGAAGCCCATAAATCGCTCTAAAGGAGCGATTCCACAAGGAAAAAGGGACCAAAACACAACAAATAGGCACTAAAAACTACACTTATCAACTCCCCCACACTTAACCCTTACTCGCCCTCGAGTAAGCACAAACTAACTACTACACTAGCCGAATGGGTATTAGCGCACCCTACGGCCCTTCAACTCACGCGAGTGCACTTAGAGGACAAGTGCACTTCGCAAGGCAAGTTGGGTCTTGCGACAAAACTGTGAATGCAACCGGACACAAAACACATAAACAAACTAACACACAGCCAAACACATAGACGGTTGCACCCAAAACAAAAGAAATACCGCTTCCCTCTAAAAGTGGTGAACGAAACACCAGTTTAGGACTCGAGGTAAGTGACAACGTTCCCAAGCTAGCAATACAAACCGAGGTGAACTAAACCCTAATAGTATGACGATAAAGCAATAAAAACGTTGGTAACTTACCTAGGTCCTCCTAACTTTCTAAAAACGTACTACGGGACGATCGGCGGAGTGGAATAGCGAGGAACAACGGTGTTAGTCGACACTGTAGGTAAGTGAGACCCCGCCCCCTTTAGCGTGAGCCAAGAGGGTCGTCCCATGTCCAAGACCGCCTAACTAGTCCAAGTAAAAAGGTGGAAAACATGCAAAATGAGGGAAGACCGACTAATGCCGCTATCATCCTTCCTCGGGACTCGGTCCTTTGGTAGGCTCTTCACGGCAAAAGTCGGAAAAAGGCTTATTTTGAGAGGTAGGGGTTATTTTTGTGAATCGGGTTTTCTTTTGGCATTTTCTCTTTTCTTTTGCATTTTTGCTTTGTTTTGCCATGCCATTTCTTTTTCTTCTTTTCTATTTTCTTTTTGGCTTTTGTGCCTTTTCTTTTTCTTTATTCTTTTCTTTCTTTCATTTTTTTCTTTCTTTTCTTTTCTTTTTCTTTTCTTTGCCCTTTTTGGCAAGATTTGGCATTTCGATGTGTAACAAGAAAGAGAGAATCAACAAATTGCATTTTATTGTGTGTGTATGTGAGGAAGGTAGGGTAATGGGTAAGTCGGGGGTCGCGATTTCCCTTCAAACCCACAAAAAGTGGAGAACTTGGACTAATCAAAACAATCCTAAACACGGTCACCTAGGGGACGAGACTCGGTAACCAAGGCCTTTTCACACCGGGGGTGGTCATAATGGTCAAAGGTGCAAATCCCGCAGTAAATTCCTAGTAAGCTAGGTGGACTCAAGGTAAAGGACCAACGAAATCATTGATTTAGGGTCATTCTACTAGAGTAAAGTCCAAGACTCGAATTATACTACTAGAATGAGAAAGTAAACACTTGCACACTAGCCTCTAAACCGGGTTTTCGAAAACGGTTTACACACAACACAACACAACACAAAACAAAGACTCAACGAAAACGAAAGAAAAAAAAACAAAAGCAACAAAACAAGAACAACACAAAATGAACACATACAAAACACACACCACCCTGAACTTCCAAATGAGCAACCAATCATCCACAAACTTTACAAAGCTCCACCCGAGCACACCACAACACAAAACTCCTCCAAACTCCACAAGAAACAAAGAGGAAAAAGGGTTGAAAAGATGTTACTGGGTGTCTTGAAAGCTCTCCAAAGCTAGCGGTGATTAAGCGACCTATAAGGAAAAAGAGAGGCAAAACACGCACACAAAACAAATATACGACACAATGACACAAAGGGAAAACACACAAAAGAAAAATCTTTTTGATTTTTGTGAAAAATTTTCAAATTTTTAGGGTTTTTTGATGATTTTTCGAAAAAAGGGAAAAATAAAACTAACTACGATAGAATATCGCTCCCCCACACTTTAATCGAGCAATGTCCTCATATGCTCAATCTAGTGTGCGGAGAGACAAAAGAAAAGAAAATAAACTACGAAAATAAAGCTAAAATTAAAAACAAAGTGGAGAAAAAGGTAGAAGGTGTCCGGCCGGGGTGTAGTCAAGTCACCATGGGCTGAGACGAGAAAAAGATATGGAAGGGGGAAGAAAATAAAAAGAAGGAAATAAAAGGAAATGGGAGGGGAGGGCTAGGTGTAATCAAGTCACCTAGCCCGGATTCCGCCTAAATCCGACTAAATCCTCAAAAAAGAGAGTGAAAATCTTGTAAAATTTTGATTTTTCGATTGACTCTCGACGCAATCACGTCGTCGAGAGTCGGGAGCAATCAACACCAAGGCCTTGAAGGCCACCAAGACAAAGGGGAAGGGGATAGACAAGGGGAAAAGAAGCAACAACAAAAACGGAAAAGAAAGGATAGTTGCGGTACCATAGGTTAGCAACTCACTCTCTCCTTCGTCTCATAGATCAATAAGGGTGCTTGCTCGTCTTCATCATTGCTATCCCGCTTCAAGCTTGATAGAACCGCAAGGTAGAGGTGGTAAAGGTGTAGGGGGGTGGGATTTGATGTGGATCTCGGTGTAAAGTGAGGTGTATGGGTCATATGATAGGTACAAGGAGGAGTAGGGAGGTTGGGAGGGGGCATAAAACGGTTGGGTGGACTTGATTTGCGAAGAAGAATCACAAAGGGGGAGCAGAGGACCATCCCGGTCGGGAAGACTGATCCCGATCGGGTTACCTCACCCGTCCCGGTCGGGACGACCTTATCCCGGTCGGGACGGACCCACAGTAAGCTCAATTCTTGGTGCACCCATCCCGATCGGGACGGCTGCTTCCCGGTCGGGATGCCACACCCGTCCCGGTCGGGATGGACTCACAGGAAGCTCCAAATATGGCGCACCCATCCCGATCGGGACGGGTCCTTCCCGGTCGGGTAGCCTTACCCTTCCCGGTCGGGACGCCTCATCCCGGCCGGAGTGGGTCTTCTTCAACTTCCACAATCCCCAAAAGCTTGCATCAAGCTTCAAAAACCCGATCCTCGTGCCTACAACCCAAGGTATATCATCGCCAATCTCCTCTAAGAGCATTCTCACTACACCTATCAAGCAATACTCAAACATACATCAAACTCTCTCCCTCACAACGCTCATCAATCAATCCAAATAACAAGAATTCACAAAAATCCAACTAACTACAAGAAAGAGATATATACAATGAGACGGTTCTTGTGGAACTCCGTCAAACCAAGATGGTGCTTCTTCATTCTTTTTCAACAACCAAAACTATTTCCATATCCATCAAGGGCACGTAAGAACAAGTCGAAGGCCCTTGAGAAGTCTTCAATCAAGCACGTCATATAGCCGACCACATCACAAGGCTCCTCACGGCCTTGCCTTGACGTTCCCGGGGCATCCCGCTCTTCCAAGTTCAACGACTTGAACTTGTACTTTTGGTCCTTGGGGATATACCCAAATGTCCACCGGTCCTCATGCGGTCCCAAGGGAGGCTCATCTTCTTCCTTGTCATTGCACTTCAACTTGTCGTCAAGCCCATGAATTGGGCACTCATCTTCCTCCATATCGGAGTCGTCATCCTCAAGTACATAAGAGTACTTCTTCAAGCTTTGTTCCGGTTCACCCCCTAGATCGATGTCTTTCTTGGCTTGGATCATATTGCATGTCTCATCGCTAGTAGGCGAGGTGTTGCCTTGGAGGTCAAACACTATCTTCTCCTCACCTAACTCAAATGTGATCCTACCATTCTTCACATCGATCATGGCACCCGCGGTGTGTAGAAATGGGCGCCCAAGAATAATGGGAGTGTTGGCATCCTCCGGCATGTCGAGCACAATGAAGTCGACCGGAATGAAGTATTTCCCCACTCGTACCGATACATCCTCTAACATTCCTAATGGTCGATTGAATGATTTATCGGCCATTTGGAGGGTGAGGGACGTACATTTCAACTCCTTCATTCCGAGTCGGCAACAAATAGAATAGGGGATGATGCTCACACTTGAGCCCAAGTCGCATAACGCATTCTTGATCAAGAAATTGCCTATGGTGCAAGGGATCGAAAAACTACCCGGATCCTTCAACTTCGGAAGCGTGGAACCTTGTATGAGCTCGCTCACCACCCTCGTGAACGCTACGGTCTCTTCCTTATCGACGGATCTCTTCCTAGCTAGGATTTCTCTCATAAATCTCCCATATGCCGGGATTTGGGTAAGTAGTTCGGTGAACGGGACGCTAACATCCAATTTCTTCACAATACTAAGGAACTTGTCGTAATGAGTGTCCACCTTAGTCTTCATTTGCCTCGATGGGTAAGGCAACTTGACTTGGTACTTGTTTTGATCATTAAGGGTGGACTCTTCAAAGGACACTTTCCTTTTTCCCTTGTCTTTCTCTTAAAGAGGAGGAGGGTTGTCTTCTTGGGGTTTCTCGGCCTCCCTTGAGACTTGCTCCTCAATTGGAATGTCAAAGCTTGACTCTTCTTGATTTGGAGATGTCATTTACATTGTCGGTTCTTGCATTGGCTCTTGCTCATTAGGATATGGAGGGGAGTCATAAGAGGTACCTCTCCTTGTAGTGATGGCATTTACATGCTCAAATTTCGGTGTTTCACCTTGAGAAGGTAGTTGCCCCTTTTGCCTTGAGGAGCTCCCCGAAGCTAGTTGAGATATTTGATTCTCAAGTATCTTCATACGGGTATCTCTCATTGCGTTTTCCCCTTGAATATAAGTGAAGAGCTCATGATGATGCCTTGACATGTCCACTTGACTTTGTTGCAAATCTTGATTACTCCTTTGTATTTCCGTCAAAGTCTTTTGAATGTCAAAATCCCGAGGTGGGGACGATGGATTATGTGGAGTGTCGGTGATGGCGAGAGGAATGCCATAATCATGTGTAGGAGACCGGCTCCTAGGCTTGCTTTTTTGTTGTTGATTTTGAGTTGCTTGTTGACGGTTCCCTTGGAACCCATGAGAATTACCTTGTTGATGGCCTTGATTGTTGCCATGGTTGCGGTTTTGATACCCTTGAAAATTTTGGTTTCCTTGGAAACCACCTTGATTGAAGTTCCCTTGTTGGAACCCTTGCTTGTTGTTGAAGTTGCCTTGGTTATTTGGCTTGAAATTGTTGAAGGGTCTTTGGTTACCCACATAACCTTGGTAACTTTCATTGTTGTCCCGTAAAGGAGGTGGAACATAGGGACGATGTTGTTGTTGATGTTGAAGGGCTTGTTGTTGGGGGACTTGTTGGGAAGCTTGGAATTGATTAGAGTAGGAGGTACCTTGCTTGAACGCTTGAAAGGCGTTCACTTGCTCAATACTTCCATGGCAATACATAGGCTCATGTCCAACTATTCCACAAGTGTCGCACATCCCAAAGTAAGGTATAGGAGGTGCGAACCCCAAAGCATTCACTTCTTGAATCGGTTGATGGTGGGATGAACTAGAGCCTTGGACTTGGTTGAGGTGGCTTTGGAGCTTCTTGTCAATAGTCTCCATGTGTGTTTTAAGTTGAGCTCCAAGGTCAATGCTTAACTTAGTGATAGCATCGACCTCATGCATGCCTCCTCGGTGTGCCTTCCTAGGCCTAGAGTATTGCGAATTATGCACCGCCATCTCTTCGATTCTCGCCCATGTTTGGTTGTCATCGACCTCGGTAAACCTACCGTTGGAACCCATGTTAAGAATAGCTCTCGAGTCCTCATAAAGTCCATTCCAAAATTGTTGCACTAAGAACCATTGTGAGAGTCCATGATGAGGGCACGATCTTACCAAAGACTTAAACCGCTCCCAAGCTTCATATAGGCTCTCTTCATCCCTTTGTTGGAACCCGGTGATGGAGGCCCTAAGCAAATTCGTCTTTTCCGGAGGGTAAAACTTTTGGTAGAACGCCAAGGCGAGCTTTTTCCAAGTGTCGATACCCATGGTTGCCCTATCGAGACTCTTGATCCATTGCTTCGCTTTTCCAATAAGAGAAAACGGGAAGAGTACCCATCGAATTTGATCTTGAGTAACCCCGGTTTTAGATATAGCGTCACAATAATCGGAGAAAGTCTCCATATGTTGGTGCGGGTCTTCGGTGGGCAAACCACTAAATGGGCTCCTCTCCACAAGTTGGATAAATTGAGTCTTTGCCACAAAATTCCCGGTATAGGCTTCCGGTAATGCACTCGGTCCCGGCAAGACATCCTCGGTGAATGTGGAGTGAGAGGAGAACTTAGGCATTCTTGGATGTAAGGGAGAGGATGGGGGTGTAGAGAGTGTTGATGTAGAAGAGGAGGGGGAACTAGGAGAAGAATCACCGAAGGGATTGATGAAGGTCCCTCCGGCCGTCTCTCGAGGTGAAATGTTCAAGTCGGCTCCTTGGGCTTGCCCTTGATGAGTGGTGCTTGCACTTGGTTGAGAGATCCTAACCCGATTAATCGTCCGTTGGTGAAAGGCTCGAAAGAGTCTCTCCGGCTCTGGATTAAAGAGATAGAAGTCGCCTCCCCTCCTAGGCATACACTACACACTAGAACAAACGTGAGAACACCTAGTGCTTTATGGGCACTAGGCAACGACAATAACAAACACAACTAGAGACAAAGAGAAAAAGAAGAAAAACTAGAGAATATTCACAAGAGAAGATGGCAGAACACAAAGAAGGGTAACTAGGTCTAGAAATAAGCAAACTAAGTCTAAACAATGCACCGTCCCCGGCAACGGCGCCAAATTGATGGTAAGGATTCGTCAGGTCCCTAGCCAATCAATATAACACCGACTAACCTAGTGAGTAGCTAGGGTAAGTCAGGATCGTATCCACGAGGACGGTATATCAAAGTTTAGACTAGGTCGGCCTAAAACGAGACTAGATTACCAAACGAATACAAAGAAGCGATAAATGGAAAACTAATGAGAAGGAGGAATAAGAACTAGACTATCAATGCTAAACAATGCTAATGATCGATCTAACAAATAAACTAGAGTAAACGATGTCTAACTTAAGAAGATGGACTCAAATATGGAAGAGAAGTGGGGTAGGTCGGGTTCATAGAGGTAGAAGGGTAATTGGGGTGATCAAGGGTATAGGTGTCTCCTAATCGCTAGAGTCGGTCCGGGCTCTCGCAACTTAGACCGATGTCAAGGTGGGTCCGGGCTCTCGCAACTTAGACCCTAGTCGGCACTCTCGTGACTATGACTATTCTCAACATTTCCACAAAGTAAGCAATCAATGAGAGGATGAACACAAGCATGGGAAGCATGGCCACTACAACTCACACAAGCATATCAACAAACACATAGAGTGCCTACAATGTGACTAACAACAAAGATGTAACCTTTTCCCCTTAATCAACCCTAATCATCCACAATCTACCCCTAATCCCCCTACTAACCCCACAAGATTACTACTCACTCATAATCAATGAGAAACTAACATTCACAAGAGAAAATAAACTCACAAACCAAATATCCATTATGAACAATGAGAACAATAATAAGAACAATATAAAAAGATTGAAACTAGAATGAATAAACAAGGATTAGAGTAGAGAAGATTATACCAACAATACTATGATGAAAAAGATGTAAACTTGCATTAATGAGAAACCCAAATACAATCCCAAGGTTGTCAAGCTTGGAACAATCTTCAAGAATCCCTTTATCCAAGAACTAATTACAATGATTAACTAAGGATTAACTAAGATTAAGAGAAGATTAAAACTAATGAGTGAGAGTAAATCTAGGGTTTTGGAGGCTTAAACTAGTGTAGGTTAACATAAGATGTCTTAAAATTACAAGAAGGGAGTATATATATGGGTACAAGAGTGAAGGGGAAGAAAAGAAGAGGCCCGTGCTGCCTCTGTAGCTTCCCGACCGGGACGGATCATCCCGATCGGGACGGCTCTGTCATCCCGATCAGGACGAGTTAGTCCCGACCGGGATGGGCTCACAGCAGCCATCCTAATGTAGCACCCCATCCCGAACGGAATAAGGCCATCCCGAACGGGATGGGTCTTGTATGCCTTCCTTAAACACTCTTTGGTCCTTCCTTGCCTCTCATGGACTTCCCACCGATTCTCGGGACTCGGGATCGGGTCTCGGAGGCTCGGGATTGGTTCCCAAGGTCTCGGGGTCGATTCCAAGGTCTCGAGTCATCGTTCCTTTATCTCGTTGGCTCCAAAATGTGTATGTATTGAGTCGGAATCGCTTCAACTCTTCCAATTCGGCCTCGGGAACCTGAAACGAACTAAAGGAAGCATAAGAAGCCCATGAATCGCTCCAAAGGAGCGATTCCACAAGGAAAAAGGGACCAAAACACAACAAATAGGCACTACAAACTACACTTATCATGTCACCCTGGCACTCGATCGAGTGTCTTCGTAAAAAGTCCCCTGCCCGCTCCCAGGGATGCCACTCGATCTAGTCATCCTGGCACTCGATCGAGTGTCATCAGGCGGACGCCTGTTTCGTCTCGGGATTTAATGCTTTTGTTTCCTTTTTCAGATTTGGCTTTATGAGAGGCTATCAGTGATAGATCCTTCTCTTGATGCTAGCAATTACCGTCATAACCAACTGATGACGACGAGGCGCGCCATTGATTTTTCTTGCCAAATTAGTCAGAAATATTGGGACGAGGTATTATCAATCTATGGCGGGCGGCTAATTCGATGGGTTGTGCCGTGGTGTCCCATCTACGTTTACACCTGCTTGGATCCAAGGGACAGAGCTCGTTACCAAGTAATCTTGTCCTTCAAGCAAACGGTTCATCTCTACCCGGATCGCATACTAAGGCAGTACGGACGGGCTCAACGGATACCAGAAATTGAAGCAGTTGTGAGTGACCCTACCCAACTGACTGACGTAATGTGCGATACGTGGATGCAGAGATGGTACACCCGGCACACTTGGCCCGTTTCCAAATCTCGCCACTCGATTTGGGTCTCAGACTCCTATGTAAAGTGGACTAAAGCAGGTGATGCTAAGGCTCGAGCTGCTTTGAAGGTTGACGAAGCCTTCGACCTGCTAAGAAGGGAGCAAGCTAAAGACAACAGGGGATTCTTTGATGAAGGAGACACTCCGGCTACCCTAGTTCGTCTAATGTCAGGACAGAAGAAGAAGGCTAAGACTCAAGCTGAAGGGTCTAGTGCTAAAGGTGCTCGGGGGAAGGTGATCCCCCAGACGGACTTGGAAAGGAGACTTGGCCCAAGACTGGCCGTGCAGGATCGACTAGGCCCACGGGACAGACTACCTGAGCATGTGCGGGCCCGACTTGGGTCGAAGACAATAGAAGACCCGTCGCCGAAGAAACAGGCTCGAGCTAAGGAGGTTCTCCTTGTAATTCGGGAACGCTCTTCCCCGCCCCGGCGACCTCGGGCTCCTCGTGACCCAAAGGACAAGGGGAAGGGCAAGATGCCCGGCTATTAGTCTCTTTTATTTTATTATTTGAGTATTAATACTATTTTTGTGGTGCGATTTTTTTGTGCGTGTGCCGACTTCGGCGCCTTTTTTTTTTTTTTTTTGTAATCCCGAGTTTATCGAGACTTTAATAAAAGACGTATTATTGAATACCGTTCCCGTCCGTTCATTATTGCAGTGGTTGTACCCTTTTGAGGGGGTTGCCTACGTATCCACAATTAGCGGAATCAAACCAAACGTAGTTCAAAATTTGATTTGATTGATTTTTTTTGCAATTTTCGAAATACATCAAGATTATAAATTCGAGATGTGCGACGGTAGAATAATTAATTCTAACTCATTGACTTGTCTAAAATTTTGAAAATTTATAAAAAGACAAATTTTTATAAACTTTTGCAAATGACATTGAGATAAGGGTTTATGGGTAATAGCGCTTCAGCTGGTCCAAGTTGGTCGGGTTGACGAACTCATTCCCGTCCAGGTCTGTGATGGGAAGGATTTGTCGTGAATCCCAACCGTCAAATAAAACCAACTAACCTAACTAGGGTAGCTAGGGTAAGTCGGGTCGAATCCACAGGGACGGGAGGATGGACTAAGGTATGCTACGGTCTAGGACTATGTTCGAGACGAGCTATTCTAAGGAGGGGGAGACTAAGAACTAAGCTAGGTCTAAGGCAAGAAAACTATCAAAGGAAACGGGCTAGGATTAGGTCGGGGTCAAAGGGGTAACGGAATGGTCAAGGAAGAACTAGAGTGAAGGAGGTAGTAGGGTGATCTAGGTTGGTCCGGGCTCTCGCAACTTAGACTCACCTAGAGGTTCCACCTAAAACCCATCTCGGCGATACACAACACAAACGGGGTTCTAGCATGCTATAGGCCTAGCTCGCATCCGGGCTCTCGCAACTTAGACCGACCTAGGGGTCGTCCTCACCGGGCTCTCGCAACTTAATGAGGGAACCGAACCCACAAACAAACTAATACCCACAAAAGAAAGGCAAGAAAACAAGCATTCGTACATACTTAGTCATTCAAGCAATTCAACAAACATGTGATGTGCATCATACAAGAGGAAACCCAAATCTTCCACCAACATCTCCAACAATCCCTTAATCACCCAATTAACACCCTAATCACCCTACTAACCCTAGCAAGAACACTACTCTAACATATCTAATCTATAACTAACACTAATAAGATGAACCAAAACAAACATCAAAACAAACATGAAGAAACTAACAAGTACTATGAACTATGAACAATAACAAGAACAAAGGATCAAACTTTAATGATAAAACAAGGATTAAGTTAAGGGAAAAGAGATTATACCAAACTAGAGATGAAAGGAAGAAAGAAACTTGCATAAATGGAAGAACCCAAAACAAACATCCAAGTTTGTCAAGCTTGGTGAAGATCTTGAAGAATTCCCAAATTACAAGCATTAATCTAAGATTAACGATAATCTAAGGACTAATCTAAACTAATTTATGCTAATCTATGCTAAAATTATCTAGGGTTTAGTCTAATATGAAGTGCCTAAGATAAGATAGTGTCTTAATACAAGAGGGGGGTATATATATGGTTACAAATGGAAGGGAGAAGAAAAGAAGAAAGCGGAGCTGCAGCTGACCCTTCCCGGTCGGGAAGGCTTGGTCCCGATCGGGATGGGCCATCCTTCCCGGTCGATAAGGACCTTCCCGATCGGGATGGGCTCACAGTAGCCGTGCTTTATGCTCCCTTCATCCCGAACGGGATGAGGCCATCCCGAACGGGATGAGCCTTGTAGGCCTCCAATATGATCTTTTTGGTCCCTCCTTGCTTCTCATGGGCTTCTCACCGATTCTCGGGACTCGGGATCGGGTCTCGGAGGCTCGGGATTGACTCCAAGGCATCGAGTCATTGTTCCTTAGTTTCGTTGGCTCCAAAATGTGTATGTATTGAGTCGGAATTGCTCCAACTCTTCCAAATCGGTCTCGGGAACCTGAAACGAACTAAAGGAAGCATAAGAAGCCCCTAAACCGCTCCCAATGAGCGATTCTACAAGGAAAATGGGACCAAAACACTACGAAATAGGCACTACAAATGACACTTATCAACTCCCCCACACTTAACCCTTACTCTCCCTCGAGTAAGCACATACTACTACTAAACTATCCGAGTGGGTATTAGCGCACCCTACGCCTCTTCAACTCACGCGAGCGCACTTAGAGGACAAGTGCACTCCGCAAGGCAAGTTGGGTCTTGCGACATAACCGCGGATGCAACCGGACACAAAACACATAAACACACAAACAAACAAACACAAAAACGAACACAAAATCGGTTGCACCCAAAAGAAAAACAAATACCGCTTCCCTCTAAAAGCGGTGAACGAAACACCGGTTTAGGACTCGAGGTAAGTGACAACGTTCCCAAGCTAGCAATACAAACCAAGGTGGACTAGATCCTAATAGTATGACGATAAAGCAACAAAAAACATTGGTAACTTACCTAGGTCCTCCTAACTTTCAGAACTTACTACGGGACGATCGGCGGAGTGGAAAAGTGAAGAACCACGGTGTTAGTCGACACTGTAGGTAAGTGAGACCCCGCCCCCTTTAGCGTGAGCCAAGAGGGTCGTCCCGTGTCCAAGACCGCTTAACTAGTCCAAGTAAAAAGGTGGAAATATGCAAAATGAAGGAAGACCGACTAATGCCGCTATCATCCTTCCTCGAGACTCGGTCCTTTGGTAGGCTCTTCACGGCAAAAGTCGGAAAAAGGCTTATTTTTGAGTGGTAGGGGTTATTTTTGTGAATCGGGTTTTCTTTTGGCATTTTCTCTTTTCTTTTGCATTTTCGCTTTGTTTTGCCATGCCATTCTTTTTCTTCTTTTCTATTTTCTTTTGGCTTTTGTGCCTATTCTTTTTCTTCATTCTTTTCTTTCTTTCATTTTTTTTCTTTCTTAGCCCTTTTTGGCTTGATTCGGCTTTTTGGCATTCCTTAGTAACAAGAAAGAGAGATTTCAACAATTTGCATTTTTATTGTGTGGATTTGTGTAGGAGGTAGGGGAATGGGTATGTCAGGACGACGTCTTCCCTTCATACTCGCAAAAAGGGGAGAACTTGGACTAATCAAACAATCCCAAACACGGTCACCTAAGGGACGGGACTCGGTAACCAAGGCCTTTTCACACCGTGGGTGGTCATAATGGTCAAAATGCAAATCCCGTAGTAAATCCCTAGTAAGCTAGGTGGACTCAAGGTAAAGGACCAACGAAATCATTGATTTAGGGTCATTCTACTAGATTAAAGCCCATGACTCGATTTATACAACTAGGAAGGGAAAGTAAACACTCACAAACTAGCCTCTAAACCGGGTTTTCGCAAAATGTTTACACACAAGACACACAACAAAACACAAAACAAAGACACAACGAAGATGGAAGAAAAAGAGACAAAACAAAACAAAAAAAAACAAGGAGAAACAACACATAAACAAAACAAACACCACCCCGATCTTCAAACAAGTCTCCAAATCCACCACAATCTTTACAAAGCTCCTCCCGAGCACACATCATCACAAATATCCTCCAAACTCACAAGAAGCAAAGAGGTGAAAAGGGATGAAGAGATGTTACCGGAAGTCTTGAAAGCTCACCAAAGCTAACGGCGATTGGGCAACCTGTAAGGAGAAAAGGGGGGCAAAACACGCACAACAAAACAAAAATGCGACATAACGACACAAAAAGAAAAGACACAAAAGAAAATCTTTTTGATTTTTATGAAAAATTTTCAAATTTTTAGGGTTTTTTAAAGCTTTTTTCGAAAAAACTAAGAAAATAAACTAAACTATACTAGAATATCGCTCCCCCACACTTAAATCGAGCCATGTCCTCATGCTCTATCGTAGGGTGCGGAGAGACAAAAGAAAAAGAAAAGAAACTACGAAAATAAAGCTAAAAAATCAAAAATAAGGTGAAGAAAAGGGTAGAAGGTGCCCGGCCGGGGTGTAGTCAAGTCACCATGGGCCGAGACGAGAAAAAGTTATGGATGGGGGAGGAAATAAAAAAGAAGGAAATGGGAGGGGAGGGCTAGGTGTAAACAAGTCACCTAGCCCGGATTCCGCCTAAATCCGACTAAATCCTCAAAAAAAGAAAGTGAAAAACTTGTAAAATTTGGATTTTGAAAATGACTCTCGATGTAGTCACATCATCGAGAGTCGGGAGCAACATATACCAAGGCCCCGAGGGCCACCATGACACCATGACACAAAAGTGTACAAGGGGAAGGGGAGTAAACAAAGGAAAACAAGCAATAAAAGACGGAAAAGAAAGGATAGTTGCCGTACCATAGGTTAGCAACTCACTCTCACCATCGTCTCATAGATCAATATAGGCACTTGCTTGTCTTCATCCTTGCTATTCCTCTTCATTCTCGATAATACCGCATGGTTAAGGTAGTAATGGTGCGAGGGGGGTAGGATTCGATGTGAAACTCGGTGTAAAGGGAAGAGAAATGAGGTGAGGGTATGTAAATGAAGTGTAAGGGTCGTATGACATGAGCAAGGATGGGTGAGGGAGGTTGGGTGGGGGTATACAATGGTTGGGTGGGCTCAAATGTCAAAGAAGAGGCCAAAGAGGAGAAAAGAGACCATCCCGGTCGGGATGGATGGTCCCGATCGGGATGATAAACCCTTCCCGATCGGGAAGCCTCCTTCCCGGTCGGGAAGCCACTCCAGAAACCTCGAAAAATGGCACCACCATCCCGATCGGGACGGCTCCTTCCCGGTCGGGATGGAATACCCTTCCCGGTCGGGATGGGTCTTCTTGACTCCTAAAACCTCAAAAGCTTCATCGAAGCTTCAAAAACCGACTTCCATTCCCACGATCCAAGCTCTATCATTATCTACTCTCCTCTAGGTATCACCTTTCCTTCACACCTATCACAATGAACTCAAATACAACATCAAATTCCCTCCCTCACATCGCTCATCAAAAGTCCAAATAAACAAGAATTCCACAAAAACTAACAAGTCCTAAACACAAACATAAACACAAATACAAGCACAAAAGAAAGGGTAAAGATATTTACACTAATTACTCTCGCCAACAACGCCTCCATAGCCATCAAGAGCTCGGAGGAGTAAGTCAAATGCTCTAGCAACATCTTCAATTAAGCTCACATGGCCGAGCCTAGCCACTCCCAAAAGTTTCCAAGTCGGAGGGAAGAAGCGATCATCTTCATTATGCTCGGGGTTATTATGATCTTCCGGGTCTTCGGAACCAACATAGCTACGACTCTTATGACCATCCGGTAGGTATAGTGGTCTAGAGTCGTGCTCGGTGTCATGATGTGGGAGATCACACCCTAGGGGTGTCGCTTCTTCTACGGGGTCGAGAGTGGAACTCTTTTCCACCGCCCGACAAGGATCCTCTTCACCAACCGTCTCACAAGACAAAGGGCTAGACATCGAGTGCGGTAGAGGAGGAGAAGGCATCAAGTTTTCTTCATTGGAGGGTTTAGGATCCTCCAAATTCCAATACAAAGCAAGTTCCAAGGCATCTACTTCTTTTTCCCAAGTATTGCGCTCCTTTTCACTCACCTTGTCAAAATGGTCATGAGGGGTCATCTCTTCACTTGGGTTTGGATTGTCACCATTCGGTTCATCACGAAGAAAATCAAACAAATCCAACTTTATAGCCAATACATTGGCTCCCCAAGAGTTATCTTGATAATCATGCTCGACTCCCTCCTCATTGTCGACCCTTGAAGCTTCAACTTCCTCTACTCTTCCCCTATCTTCACCGCCCAAGCAACACTCGACAATGGTCTCTTGATCGACCCCCTCTTCTTCATTTGTAGCTTCACAATCGGGTTGACTTTCTTGTGGAGACACCCAACCTTCTTGCCCAAATGAACCTTCCTCAACATGTTGTGGAGCTCGAGTAGCCAACATTGTGATATGAGCCATGAGTGCATTGATGCGAGCATCTTGCTCCTCAATTTGGGCCTTGAACTCCTCTTTAACCCCTATTATTTGAGCCACCATCGCTTGTTGATTCTTTTGCAATAGAGTCATCGACTCTTGTTGGCTCTTAAGCAATTGAATCATCATTTGACAAGTCTCAAAGTTGGGATTTTGCGGTTGTGGGTTATGTGAGGGTGTTTGGTAGTTGTTAGGATGTGGGAACGATCCTTGACAACTTTCTTGGTAACCATAAGAAGAGGGTTCATAAGATTGTTGATGAGGTTGATATGGTTGGTAAAGTTGTGGGTTTTGGTAATTCGCCCCATAGTTGTCCCGTGATGGTTGATGGTAGCTTGGACGCGCCATGTCCATAACGTTGCTTTGGTACCTAGGATGAACTAGAAGCACTTGAGCAAACGTTAGTATCCTAGTGCTTTTGAGGCACTAGGAAGGGAGAGTAACACACAAGAAGAAAAACGGAGATACACAAGGAGAAGAGAACGCAAAAGTCAAGAACAAAGTCCACAACTAAGCAAACAAAAGTCTAAACTACGCCGTCCCCGGCAACGGCGCCAATTTGATGGGAAGGATTTGTCGTGAAACCCAACCGTCAAATAAAACCAACTAACCTAACTAGGGTAGCTAGGGTAAGTCGGGTCGAATCCACAGGGACGGGAGGATGGACTAAGGTATGCTACGGTCTAGGACTATGTTCGAGACGAGCTATTCTAAGGAGGGGGAGACTAAGAACTAAGCTAGGTCTAAGGCAAGAAAACTATCAAAGGAAACGGGCTAGGATTAGGTCGGGGTCAAAGGGGTAACGGAATGGTCAAGGAAGAACTAGAGTGAAGGAGGTAGTAGGGTGATCTAGGTTGGTCCGGGCTCTCGCAACTTAGACTCACCTAGAGGTTCCACCTAAAACCCATCTCGGCGATACACAACACAAACGGGGTTCTAGCATGCTATAGGCCTAGCTCGCATCCGGGCTCTCGCAACTTAGACCGACCTAGGGGTCGTTCTCACCGGGCTCTCGCAACTTAATGAGGGAACCGAACCCACAAACAAACTAATACCCACAAAAGAAAGGCAAGAAAACAAGCATTCGTACATACTTAGTCATTCAAGCAATTCAACAAACATGTGATGTGCATCATACAAGAGGAAACCCAAATCTTCCACCAACATCTCCAACAATCCCTTAATCACCCAATTAACACCCTAATCACCCTACTAACCCTAGCAAGAACACTACTCTAACATATCTAATCTATAACTAACACTAATAAGATGAACCAAAACAAACATCAAAACAAACATGAAGAAACTAACAAGTACTATGAACTATGAACAATAACAAGAACAAAGGATCAAACTTTAATGATAAAACAAGGATTAAGAGAAGGGAAAAGAGATTATACCAAACTAGAGATGAAAGGAAGAAAGAAATTTGCATAAATGGAAGAACCCAAAACAAACATCCAAGTTTGTCAAGCTTGGTGAAGATCTTGAAGAATTCCCAAATTACAAGCATTAATCTAAGATTAACGATAATCTAAGGACTAATCTAAACTAATCTATGCTAATCTATGCTAAAATTATCTAGGGTTTAGTCTAATATGAAGTGCCTAAGATAAGATAGTGTCTTAATACAAGAGGGGGGTATATATATGGTTACAAATGGAAGGGAGAAGAAAAGAAGAAAGCGGAGCTGCAGCTGACCCTTCCCGGTCGGGAAGGCTTGGTCCCGATCGGGATGGGCCATCCTTCCCGGTCAGGAAGGACCTTCCCGATCGGGATGGGCTCACAGTAGCCGTGCTTTATGCTCCCTTCATCCCGAACGGGATGAGGCCATCCCGAACGGGATGAGCCTTGTAGGCCTCCAATATGATCTTTTTGGTCCCTCCTTGATTCTCATGGGCTTCTCACCGATTCTCGGGACTCGGGATCGGGTCTCGGAGGCTCGGGATTGACTCCAAGGCATCGAGTCATCGTTCCTTAGTTTCGTTGGCTCCAAAATGTGTATGTATTGAGTCGGAATTGCTCCAACTCTTCCAAATCGGTCTCGGGAACCTGAAACGAACTAAAGGAAGCATAAGAAGCCCCTAAACCGCTCCCAATGAGCGATTCTACAAGGAAAATGGGACCAAAACACTACGAAATAGGCACTACAAATGACACTTATCAGTCTGTCAGCATCACTGCTCCTCCCGATAGGACCTTCTTTACTAAGTATGGCCCAGCCCAATTGGGTTTAAATTTTCCCCTTGGGTCAACCGGTAGTAAGGCACGAACCGATTTCAGGACCAAATCCCCTTCTTCAATGTTCCTTGGCCTAACCCTTTCGTTGAAAGCCCGTTGGATTCTCTTTTGATATACTTGAATATTATTGAGAGCCCGGGATCGTCGTTCGTCTAAAAGGACTAGCGAATCGTATCGGGCTTGGACCCAATCTGCTTCAGGTACTTGGCTTTCAAGTAGAATCCTGAGGGACGGTACCTCTAGCTCGACTGGTTGGACTGCTTCCATTCCATATGTCAGGTAGTATGGAGTAGCTCCTGTTGCGGTGCGGATCGATGTTCGATACCCCCATAAGGCAAAGGGTATTTTGTCGGGCCAGTCCCGATAATTCTCAGCCATCTTTTTAAGTACGGTGACAATTGTTTTGTTGGCCGCTTCTACCGCTCCATTTGTTTGGGGTCGGTAGGGTGAAGATGTGTGCCTTTAAATTTTATATTTTGCTAGCAATGCGGCAGTTTCAGCTTGAAAGTGGGTCCCGTGATCACTGATAAATTCGTGAGGGATCCCATATCGACATATGATCTTATTTTGGATGAATTTGGCCACGTGCTTGGCGTTCAAGACACGGTATGAGTCGGCTTCGACCCATTTGGTGAAGTAGTCGATGGCCACTAAGATGAAGCAATGACCTCCCATCCCGAAAGGATGTACCTTCCCAATTATGTCAATACCCCATGTTGAAAATGGCCATCGTGATGTCATGGTATATAATAGGGAAGATGGCATATGCTGTACATTACCAAAGATCTGACAATTATGGCAATGTTTGACGTATAACTGGCAGTCTGTTTCCATGGTGTTCCAGTAATACCCGAGCCTCATGATTTTACGGGATAGCATATGGGCATTCATATGCGGACCGTTTTCACCGTCGTGTACCTCGGCCATAACCTTCTCTGCTTGTGCTTTGTCGATACACAAAAGGAGAGCCCCATGTGCCGTCTTTTTGTATAATTGCCTGTCGTCTGTACAAACAAATTGGGTCGCCAACCTCCGCAAGGCCTTCTTAGCCCGGTTTTCAGTTTCCGGGGGATATTCTCCCGTTGCCAAGTAGGTTAGGACAGATTGATACCAAGGTTCTGGGTCAGTTATCTCGATATCTTGAATGGCATGGATATAAGCCGGCTCGGACCGTCTTTCCACACAGATAGGCATGCTGGTAAGGTGATCCGGGATGTTCAGTAAAGATGCTAATTTGGAAAGTGCATCTGCAAACTGATTTTCCTCCCGGGGCAGGTAGATATATTCTACCTTCTGGAACTGTTTCTCTAGAACCCTTACCCATGCTTGGTAAGCCACGAGATTGGCGTTCCGAGTTTTCCATTTTTGAAGTGCTTGATTGATGACCAATGATGAGTCACTGTGGACCCGGAGGTTTTTTACCCCTAAATCAGCGGCGGCTTGCAACCCGTGAATGCATGCTTCGTATTCGGCTGCGTTGTTGGTCACGTCAAAGTCCAATTTGATGGATAAGGGAGTGTGTTCCCCTCGAGGTGAGATTAACAGGATTCCGACCCTAAATCCCCGAAAGTTGGATGCTCCGTCAAAATACAGATCCCATGTCTCGGTATCGGTATGGAATATGTCTTCATCAGGGAAGGCCCAAGTATCGGTGTGGCCTTTTTCGGGTATCGGGCTATCGGCGAGGAATTCGGCTACTACCCGGCCTTTGATGGCTTTCAATTGTAACACTCCTGATTTTATAAATTAAATTAAATTAAAATTTTGTTCGTATTTTTATTTTTACGATTTAACTTGTAAATCATAAAATTATTATAAAACGAATTTATCGTTTAATCGTTCCAAACTCCTAAAATTCTATTTGTCTCGGATACTCTTCTTATATTTAAAACATAGTTTTATTTCTATTTCGATTCATTTTATACATTAATTTAATTCTTATCGAAAGTATATTTCGACGATTTAAATTCTAAATTCTTTTTATTTATTTATATTTAAGCTCGGATTTTCTATTTTTTTTTTGGCTCGAAGCTCATTTATTTTAAGTTTCGTCCAAATATTTATTTTCTTTCCTCGAGAAATCAATTTAATTCACTTTATCAAAGATTTATTATTTATCGGAAAATACTATTTCATCGCCCAATTATTTATAAGTCTCATTTTCGTCCCGAATACTTTATTTACTCTTTTTTTTTTGACGGTCTGATTATTTATTTAATTTTATTGACTCGTTTTTGATTCAACTCGTGGGTCAGTGAACTTATTTACGGAATTCGTTTCTCACCCGATTCATTTAATCAATCCGTTTTACCGACCCACTTTACTTTGAGCGGATTCATTTCCCTTTCCCTTGTTTCCCACCTACACGTATACCCCTTACTCATTTCCCCCTTTTTCCCATTTTTTTTGTTGGTATTTACGTGCATTCACCCTCCTTAATCTCTTGATTTTCCACCACTTGAACCCCCTCACCTTGTATCTCCCTTTTCCCTTTTCTTACATACTCCGTATGCCTCCTCTTCGGCCTATTCTCTTCAGCCATCTCCTTCGCCCCCTTTCTTTTCCCCTGTCTTCATCACGGTTCCCCTATTGCAGCAATCTGGCTATGTCAATTACCCTTGTGATATTGCTGTTCGTTTCGTTGTTTCGCACCTGCTACAACTGTCGTTTTGTGGCTTGATTCGTGGATGGTTGGGTTCATTTCAGACCGCTATTACCCACTATTTGAGGTGACGAAATCAATACTCTTCATCTCTGCTTTCTTCTTCGTATTTCGATATGCTGCTGCTGCGTTTTACTCCTGCTACTGCTGACTGTTTAATGTCGTGCTTCTCTGCTGTCTTTCGTCCTCTGTCCTTTCGTTTTCTGCCTTTAATTTCTCTTTTTCTTTTCGGTTTCGCTGCTGTTTTGTTTGTCCTGCGGTGGTTGTTTGATGTGCGTCTTCCCTTCATTCTTCGTTCCTTCATGTTCTTCTTCATTTCTTCTTCTTTTCGTTCTCGTTTTGCTGCTGTTCTTTGTTTTTCTTTCTTCGTTTCCCTTTCTTCCTCTTGTCTTCTTCGTATGTGCTGCTGATGTTGTTATTATCGTCCCTGTATGTTGTTGGGCTGCTGCGTTGTGGTTAATCACTCCTAAATTTTGATGATGCTGCTGTTTTTTTTTTACCCTCGGTTGCTGTTCGGTCTGCTTCCTGTCCGTTCCCTGTTTTTCTTCTCTTTTCTTCTTCGTCTGATTCCGTTTTGTTGTTGTGACGTTCTGTTTGTCGTCCGTCCTCCGGTTTCCGTAATGTTGCTGTCCGGGTGTGTTGCTGCTGCTATACATTGTTGTTACCCTTCTTCTTTTTCTTCTTCTTCTTCTTCTTACTTCATCCATGTTTGCTGCTATTTATCAATTATTGACGCTGTTGTTGGTATGGGTATTGTTCATTACTTATTGAACTCGATTCAATGTCGAATCGGTCAATCCTTGCTCTCTCCTTGTCGATTTGATTCCTTCTCCCTCTCGGTTCTACTTGGTCTTGTTTTCCATGTTTCCTCTGTCCCTTTTTCAATCTTCTTTAATTCCGACTCTTGGTTCTTTTTCTTATCGTCCCAATCTCGTTCTTTTTCGTTTCGCGAAGGCCTCGGAGTTTTATTGAATCGGCTTTCTAAGTCTAAGGTTCGAGCTTGGTCTAATCAGGATAGGCAAGTACGTGATCGCTCGGTTATCGGGTCCAGGTAACTTTAGGACGTTACTCGATTTTATATCGTATGTTTGAGTAGTAGTATGTAGTAAATATTTTAACGTCGATTTTTCTAATTTAGCTATTTATTATCTGCTAAAGTATTATTTATTTTTAAGTCGTTTGCCTTATCAATATTTTTATAACTTTCGAAATCGTTAGTAATTTTATTGTTTATAATCGTGATAATATTTTGTTGGTTATCGCGACACTAGTAACTAAATAATATCGATTTCATATTTTCGTCATATTTCGTTAATTTCTAATTTTTAACTCAAAATCGTATTTTCATATTATAATCGAAATTTGTATACTTGTTTAATAAATTAATTTTCGTTTTATGATTTATACTAATAAATGAGAAAATAGTCGATTTAGTTTTAAACACATTTTTATTCGAGACTATTTTCACTAATAATTTTCTATTTGTTTCCGATTGACTATTTTTATTAAAATTTGTATTATTTATAAATCAAAACTATTTCTTAAAAATAATTTGAAACCTTTGCAAAATTCATTTCATTTATAAAACTCGTTGATTCAATTAATTTTGATATCGTTTTTCGTAAAACATCTCTTTTCTAAAATTTATAGTTTTAACTCGCTTTCCTAAATTTTTATAAAATACTATATATTGACGTGTTATATTTTATTTATATTTTCAGCAACAAATTTAGAAATATATTAAAGTTACGATAACGACGATAATAATAAAATGTTAATTTCGTTAGAAATGCTATTTTCATACATTTCACTTATTTTAATAACTTACGTATTTTCTATAAGACTTTCTATTTTAAGCAAGTTTCTAAAATTAGTAAGTTTCTATTTATAGAAAGTTTCCCTTTTTATATATACTATTTATTCTTTTTATCCTCATATTATTTATATTGATTATATCTTTTATATATCGATAATGGCTTGTTTTGGAGTTATGGAATAAAGACAAGTGTGAGGTTAGAGTAATATAATCTGGGGTTTACGGTTTTGCCATCAGCTATAAGGCTAGTGTATCAGGAATCGGTACATTAGTTGTTGAACCGGGTGACAGGTATCCCGGGAGTTGTGTACATTTTGACCTTAAGCTTAGGCCTCGCAGTAAGTCGCCGTCATAAGTTGAACTGGGTGACAGGTAATCCCAGGAGGGGTGTACATTGTCTTAAACTAGAGCCACGCATCTATAAGTCGCCGTCCTATTATGGTTGAGTAGCCTAGTTAGAGACCGAAGTTTGATTTGTTTGAACTAGGTTCTCGAAGCTAGTTTTTAGTATTCTCCTGGTGAAAGTCTGACCTTCTACACTGAATATTTCCATAACGCCATTTTTGAATATTTATATTATCGATTGATTTTGACTTGCAGGTTGGCAAGTGCTTTAAGTTTTCTTCGAAAGCTTATTTTTATTATATCATTTAATGTTTTCCGTTTTAAGTATTTTGATATAATAATACTGTTATTTTTTCCAAATGATATATTATGGCTGGGAGAACGTCCGAGTTACTCCCCACTGACGTGGCTGTTATGTTTATAACATGACAGGTATTTGCTGCTGGGTTTTGGGTGTGAGCTAGCGAGTAGCGTGGATCCTACTCTTCCTTCATTCGTGTTTATTTATGGATTTGTATAAACCCGTTTGGAGATTTTGCTTTTAGCCCTTTTGTAAAAAGAGGCATTTGTATTGACTTACCATTTCTTTTAATAAGATATAGTTTGTCAGTGTGTTTTAATCCCACTCTACAGTGTTTCTGCCACTGTATTGCGTTAGATTTTCTAGGGGATTACATCAATGGTACAAACTTGAGGTCAAACTCAGATAACATTAAAGTCCATCTGGACATCCTGCCGTTGAGGATGGGCTTCTCGAATAGGTACTTGATAGGGTCCATTTTGGATAAAACATTTAAGCATGTAGTGTCCTAGCTTTTTAGTGGCCCAAACCAAAGCTAGGCACGTTTTCTCGAGCATGGTGTACTTGCATTCGTACTCGAGGAACTTTTTACTAATGTAGTAAATAGCCCGTTCTTCTGATTCGACTGTCTGGGCCAGCATAGCCCCCATGGCTGTCTCGGTCGTCGTTAGGTATAACGACAAAGGCAAACCGTGTTGAGGTGGCATTAGTACCGGCGGAGCGGACAGAATCTCCTTGATTTTGTCGAAAGTCGCTTAACATCTGTCGTCCCATAGCACTCCTTCCCCGAACTTCAGTTTTTTGAAAATGGGCTCACATACCATGGTTAGCTTCGAAATGAACCGGCTGATGTACTGGACTTTCCCGAGAAACCCCCTTATTTCTTTTTCGGTCTTGGGTGGTTGCATCTCGGTGATGGCTTTGATTTTAGCTGGGTCGACCTCGATGCCGCGTTGGCTAACGATATGGCCCAGTAATTTGCCCGACGTTACCCCAAAACTGCATTTTTGTGGGTTCAGTCTCATGTATTTTCGTCGGGTGAAGAACTTTCGTAGGGCCGAAATGTGCCCGCTTCGGTCCTTGGATTTGAGGATCATGTCGTCGACGTAGACCTCCACTTCTTTATGCATCATGTCATGTAACAAAGTGGTGGCGGTGCGTTGATAAGTGGCCCCGGCATTGATAAGCCCAAATGGCATAACAGTGTAACAGTAAGTACCCCAAGGTGTAATGAAGGTGGTCTTACTCATGTCTTCTTCTGCCATTTTCATTTGATTGTATCCGGCATACCCGTCCATGAATGATAGAAGGGCATGATCGGCCGTATTATCCACTAATATGTCGATATGTGGTAACGGAAAATCTTCTTTTGGACTGGCCTTGTTTAGGTCCCGAAAGTCCACGCATACTCGCACCTTGCTGTCCTTCTTGGGTACCGGCACGATGTTTGCAACCCAGTCTGGATATTCAGACACTTGTATAAAGCCCGCTTTCAATTGTTTGTCTACTTCCTCTTTGACTTTGAGGTACTATTCAGGCTTCATTCCTCGGAGCTTATGCTTTACCGGTCTGCACCCATCTTTGATGGGTATTCGGTGTTCAGCTATTTCCCGGTCTATACCCGGCATGTCCTTGTAGAACCATGCAAAGACGTCTTTAAATTCCTAGAGGAGGTCTGCGAATTGTTTTCTCTCCTCGGGATTTAAGGATAGGCCCAACTTAAGCATCTGGGGCTCTAAAGTGGTTCCCACATTGATGGACTCGGTTTCTTCGATTACCGGATCTCGGGATTCCCTTTGTTCGAGTTGCTCGATCAGATGCGGAGACAGAGGTACCTGTTCGTCGGGTTTCTCAATGTCATTGCATATAAAATTTTTGAAATTGAGAAAATTTTGGAAATAAGACAAGTCGTAAGCAGAACCGTTTTCGATATTATTATCAATAGTAAATTTTGAGAAAAGCTCGAATAGAGCTGCCATCTGATCATTGGTCAGTGGCGGGATAAGGAGAGGTCTTGGGACAGGCCCCGAGACCTCAGTGGACATGGCTAAGGGAAAGGGGGTTACAGACTCGACTTTAGCACCAGACCCCATAGACTCAGACTCAGACTCCGACTCTGACTCAGACTCGGACTCAGTATCCGGCATGTCTCCCTCGCCGGTGGTCAGCTTGTAGACCCGTCCTTGACTATCCGTCCATTTGACGGTCTTCCTCCAGGCCCTTGTCTCGGTGTTGGCACCGACCTCGGTGATTAGCTTGGTTGGGTCGAACCGATCGCTGCGAAGGATCAAGTTGACCAAATCGTCCTTTGGAGCAGGGACGGTCTTGTCTTCTCCAAATAAGAGCCGCAGCACGGGCTCGGAGTCGCTTTCACCTTTCTTGGACTCAGCCTGGATAATGGTGAATATATCATCGGGGATATAGTTGCATTCCCGAGCCGTTTTGGTCTCGGGATATGTGATGGTGGGTTGGTAGAGGCCCACTTGGATCGCCCCAAATACGGGAGTGACGAATTTTATTGCACCGGCCCGGCCCACATTTTTCGAGCTCATGGTATATCCCAATCCGAGCCGAGACTCTCCGTTATCTAGGACCTCGATGATTTTCCCTGCCGGAAGGTGCGGCCTTGAGGTGGCACCGGGTAGGTAACCCAGTTTTTTGTAGCATCGTGTCGATGCTAGTGGTGAAGTAAGGCTTGAAGAGATATTCTTCTTTGATCATACCCACGAAGTCGAATCCTCGTGGTTCAACCCAGCTTGTGGCATTACAGCTAGCCACGGTCATAGGAGTAGCTTCTAGTGTGATGATGCCATCATGACGTGGCATCTTGACTTTCCTATGGAGGGTAGAGGGCACGGCCTTGACTGCATGGATCCAAGACCTTCCTAGTAGTAAGTTAAAGGATGAGGTGACATCAATCACCTGAAACTCTAACTCTTTTTCGATTGGGCCCGATATAATTTTCAGTTTGACGGCCCCGGCCACTGGTTATGGGCTTCCGTCGAAAGCCTGGATAGTCTGTGCTGTCGGGAGGTAGTCGGCATCAGTGATGCCGAGGGCTCTAGCAGTCCTTAGAGGTAGGACATTCACGGCTGATCCATCGTCGATAAGGGTCATCGGGAGGTACTTACCCTTGCAGATGACTGTGATATATATGGCCAGGTTATGGTTGGGCCCAAATGGTGGCAGATCAGATTCGGAGAAGGTGATGAGTGGGCCTTCTTCTTTTGACTTGCTTTTGAGAAAAGGCATAATAGTGGCTACCATTTCAGAAGGGGTAACATGTGAGTCGACCTTGATTTCATCGAGAGCCTTAGTCAGTGCTTCCCGATGAGCTTTTGAGCTAACCAGTAGTTGCCACATATTCAGATCAGTTCGAACCCTCTTCAGTTGTTGAACTAAGGCCGTGTCATTGCTTGGCTCTTCGAGGGTAGGTCCCGTCCTGGTAGGTTCAGTGACGGGTGTTGGAGCAGCGCGCCCAGCAGTGGCGAGGTGGTTAGTGGCTAAAGCTTTGGACTTAGCCTTTCAGATCTCTTCAAGGGTAATGGGGACAGCTTCCCCTTTGGTCAGGTAAATATCATCCTCATCATCGAACCATATCCCATTGATTTGTGGGATAAAAGGGGAAATGAGGTGAGAACAATCGATTACTTCTCCCGTGAATATTGCATGGGCGCTGAACGGATTTTCTTTGTTGCTCGGTTTGTCTCCGGGCAATGAGATTTTCCCGCTCTCGATAAGATCTTGGATCAGATGCTTTAGCCTCCAGCATTTCTCAGTATCATGTCCGTTACCCCGATGATACTGGCAGTAGGCCTGGGCTCTACTGGAGGCTCTACGGTTGGACCTATCAGTTGGACCAGGCCCTTTGATGATAGCCTCTGCAAGGCATAAGTATAGGTAGTCCCTATATCTTTGAATACCCGATTTGGTGTATTCTTTTTGGATGAGGTGTCGAGCAGATTTACCTCATCGAAAATGCTGCGGGCTGCAGCTGCAGGTGTGGGCTTGTTTGTAGATGAACTAGCCCCTTGATAACCTTTGGTAGAGGCCTTAGTCAGGCTCTCTAGTCTCAAGTCATCCTCGATTCTCGTGCCCATTTCAGTAAGGACGGCAAAGTTTGGGATGATAGCGTACCGGAGGTGGACCCGGTAGGATGGGACGAGGTTTTTGACGAAAACCTCCACTAGGGCCTTGTCGCCGGGCTTGTCGACCAGCTTCACACTCTCGGCCCTCCACCTTTGCAGATATTTTGTGAACCCTTCTTTGGGCTCTTGGGCCATAACTTCCAGAGTACGCATGGTAGTCTGGATTTCAGTGTTATCGGCGTAGTTTCGGGCAAATTCGGTCGCCACATCGTCCCAAGTTTTGTATTTCTTGGGGTCGAGCCTGTAAAACCAGGCCTTAGGATGCTTCTCCAGGGAGGAAGGGAATAAATGCTTGAACATAGTTGACTTCACCCCTTTGACCGCCATGAAGTCCTTGAAAGCCCGGATGTGGTGGACCGGGTCTTCGGTACCCTCAAATATAAGAATTCCCGTAAGGTTGAGGTTAGCAGGAAGCTCGTCATTCAAAGGTGAATAAGTACGAGCATTTTCGGTGTGGATCGAGTTGTTCGTCAATAAGTGGACTTGCTCTTCGAGCCTACGAACAACACTGATCAATTCGGCTATGGGCCCAGTGGGCTCAGCTCCTTCAACTGGGGCCGTCTTCTCTACGTCACTTAGGCGGGTGGCTAGCGTTGCTTGGCTAGCCTGAATAGTAGTCAGTTGAGTCTCGATCTTGGCCAGAGCATTTTTCAATTCGTCCATCTTGCGTTGGTATCTGGTTTCGGGTGGCCTGTCTGTAAGAACACCACGTAATCAGAAACTAGCCCAAAATCCCGGAATAGAAAGTACATCCCGAACAAGGCTAAAAAGGGAAATGACTCGGAAAAGACCACTAGACGGGTGACTTGTGAAATGTGAGTCTTCCTTAGGATTCGGCGGGTGGGCCTAGTCCTGTTCGAAGGAAGGTTCACGTGAGACATCCCCAGACTTATGGACTCGATTGTGTTGACAGGACCCTCCTTTGTAGGGGTTTGTCCTACGTAGGCGGGCCTTGCCCTAGTCTAATAAGGCGGACTGGGATAGGGAAGAAACTCTTAATGTAAGATTGACAGAGTTTCGACGCTAAAGACCTTGGCAACTTAAGACACGACCCGACACTTCTAAATACAGGAAGTCCTAAAGAGAAGGAGGTTTTGAAAATTGATTGTTTTTGAGAAAGGTTCGAGAAAACTCTGTTAAGGGCCCAATTTTCGGAAAAAACGAAAAGGGTATTGGGCCACGGGTTTTGAAAGTTCGAAAACGTTTTCGAGTTTTGAATTGGGCAGCATACCGGCTAGAAAATAGGCTATTTTGAGTAAAATCATAAGTCCTAAATTCGGTATGTGTCCCGGGTTTTAAAATTGAATAGTTTGAAAAAGATGCAATCTTTGAAAAAAAGACGGTTTTTGAAAACGACTTAGAAACCAAGTAGCACGTAGTCACACAAGCATTATAACGACGCCATGTATGCTCTATACTAAGTCTCGGTCGGTCTATAGAGGGTCTATACCAGTGTACATAGTCTAGACGTTGATCGGGACGGACTTCCTAAGTCGAGTTGATCTTAGAACATGCCGCCAAACCCACTCGAATCGACTATGGACACCTTTGACATATTCATATTGGAGTACATCAACGGTATAGTGGGACGTCGGTCGCGAGTACCGGCCCGGGAAAATATGGGTTATGCATGTACCGTAAAACTAAAACGCGTATTGTATTTGTCAAACGATTTCTATTCGAGTCTCACCCTGAGGATGCCGATGGTAAGTCACGCATCAGTTAATCCCCAGCGGAGTCGCCAAATTGTGGACATGACATAGGTCCACCCCGACGCGGCCACGCGCGGGTTTGCGTAGGCGAATGAATCTCCATATGAGAATGGATCGAATTGAAACTTAGGTCGAAGTGGAGTCACCACCGAGTTTTGTGGTTATTCGGAACCATTCGAGCCCACTCTATGTCGTAGTGGGCCGTATACAAAATACGGCCCATTTCCGATGTCAGAGTTTATTGGGCTCGTCCCTTTGCATTTGATACCGATACCGACGTTATCGCATATCGTGTATTGAATGGCTCTCGTGCGCCAACGGTTTCGGGCCTCCGTAAACCGAGGTTCTGAGTAAGGGGTGAGGGTACGTGTTGGGAAGCCCAGAAAGGACACCCAACCCCGCCCGCACTTAGCGGCCTCTACTAAGATCTCGAATGACTTTCTAATACGCGCGTTAGTAGAACGGGAAAATGATATGCAAAGATTATTTTCCCTAAGCATGTGAATGAAATTGAAAAAGGGTTTCTATGTCAATTTAATGCAATTAATTCTACGTCGAAGTTGAATTTTAGCATGCGGGTTCATTTTAGTACAATAAAATAAACAACCAAAATTGACAATAGAAATAACAAACACGTTAGTAACGATGTAACGATGTAACGATATTTAACGGTTTATGCAAATATTGAATGAGATGAGATAACATAATGCATGGTTTTGAAAGATGAATTTTTCACGTGATTAATTGGACACGTGTTGACCTAAGTCGTGAAGAGATATGAACGAGACTTGAATAACTTGTACGACTCGCGGTTTGACGCGATAAAGGGGCCACTCGACCGAGTCATTGAGGGACTCGACCGAGTGGACCTCTGAAAAGGGTTCTGTCCGGATTTCGTGACCCTACGCGACCGAGTTACTGACCAACTCAGCCGAGTACGTCGCCACTCGATCGAGTCATTGCGAGACTCGACCGAGTGGAGGTCGAAAAAAGTATTCTGCTCGATTTTTGTGATGTCACTCGATCGAGTGGCCGAGGCACTCGGTCGAGTGGCACCTGTACGAACCAGGTTCGCTTGCAATTTTATTATTGATTTTGAAATTGCTTTTGATTTTTGATAATTCGACGGTCTTACCGAATTGAGCATAAATATTGTATGACTTATGCTCGATTCGGGTTTTTATGAATTATTGATTTTGTTGAACCGAATATAAATATTGTTGAATTTATACCCGATCCTAAATTTGAATACTCGTTGCATCCCATATTCGATTATTGAATCGATATGGAATAATAGAGTGAAAATAGTAAATTGATTTTAGTCGTCTTAAATTAACTATCGCGCTATGAGTAAATCGCGTTAATTAATTTGTGTGACTAGATCGCTAGATTCGACATCCAATTATGAAATTGGTATCGAATCTAGGGAATCGACACTTTGCTTGAATTAAAGGACTTGATTCCCTCGACTTCTCCGACATTGAAATAAATCCCTAGGGATTGTGATGTCGGATCCGCGTCAACGGGTTTCGACCCTTATTATAATACAATACTTGTTTTAAAAATCGATTGCGAATATGCGATTTGAATAACGATGAAAAATAATAAACAAATTATTGTTTAGGTTAACTTGTTTCAATAATCAAATGATCGGGGTGATGGGATAAGCGACCGGCAACGCTGTGTGCAGTACACTTGTATATTCGGTTTTCCTTATCCCACCATCACCCACATTCGACACAAATCGACAAGTATTTTAATGTCTTATACTAATTGTATTATCGATATTATGATGCGGTAAAGAAAATAATTAAAAAACGAGAAAAACGAGAAAAAAAAAGAGGAAGATGACGAGAGGAAGAGAAGAAGGAAAGAAAGGGGTTTTGGCACCCTCAACCTACATGTTCTTGTCTCGAATCGGACTCGTAGTCGTGGCTTTAACACGGGGGCTTCGAGGTTTTATGAAGGTTGAGTTATGGTGGCTAGGGTTTCGATTCCTAAAGCTAGGTTTAGGGTTTGCTTAGTGTATTGCTAGGGTTTGATTAGAGGTAGAATTAGGGCTTTCTTGAGATGTGTCAAAGATGTGTGAATGTGTGTTGCATGGGTGTATTTATAGGCTAGGCTAGGTCACCCGGATAGGGTTACTCGACCGACTAACCAGCTGACTCGGTCGAGTGACCCGTTGTGCCTGCAGTCGGGCCTGAAACAGGCCCACTTGATCGAGTGGGTTGGGCACTCGATCGAGTGGCCCAAATGGGTCGCGCGAGTCCGTTGACTTTGGACCGTGACTTGGGTTTGATGGGTTTTGTGTTTGACTTGGACTCTTGGTGATTGTATGGCTGTTTTTGTATGTTTCGGAAATGACTTTTGACCGGGGTTGACCCAATCGCTAAAAAGTCGGTTTTATTTCCGGTGTCGTTTCGGCCCAAATTAGTCTTGTTTGACTCAGAATGATCCACTGGGCCTGGATTCAAGGTTGATTTTGTGAGATTTGTACTCCGTAAGTGCGTTAGCCAGCAACTAATGGATTTGAGCCCGTATCCGAGCGCGTAGAAACACGTTAGCGTCTGATCATCATCGGGTGTTTTTTTGGAAACTGTCATAGACACCTGGCAGTCGAAATGCGGGTGTCTACAGTGATTCATAAGTTGGTTGGACCTGAGCAAGGAGCATTCATTAATGATAGGAGTATTCATGATAATATTGCACTCTCTCAATGTTTGATTAAAGGATATAGTAGGAAGTATCTTTCTCCTAGGTGTTTGATGAAAGTTGATCTCAAAAAGGCCTTTGATTCTTTACAATGATCTTTTCTGGAGGATATGTTGGTTGGTTTAAATTTTTCTAAACAATTTATCAATTGGGTGCTTGCGTGTATTAAAGGGTCTTGGTTTTCTCTCAAGGTTAATGGGGGTGTGTATGGTTTCTTTAAAGGAAAAAGTGGGGTGAGGCAGGATGATCCTTTATCCCCTTACCTCTTCGTTTTGAGTATGGAGATGTTATCTAGAAGATTGAGGATGGTTGGTTGTGGTTCTCAGGTTTCTTATCACCCGAAGTGTAGTAAGCTAGGGTTGAATCATTTGGTTTTTGCTGACGACTTGATGGTTTTCATGAGAGGTGATGTTCCTTCTGTGGTGACTGTTTTGAGAGTTTTGCTCAAGAGACTGGACTGTTTGCCAACAAGGAGAAAACTGATATATATTTTGGTGGGATGGATAAGGCTGTCAAGGAACAGATTCTGCAGGTTACAGGGTTTCAGGAAGGCTCTTTCCCCTGTCGATATTTAGGGTTGCCTCTGAATGATGTGACCAATCGTTTAGACCATTTCATTGGGTTGATAGACAAAATTCAGGGTCGTATAGGAAGTTGGTCTGCTAATGTGCTTACCTTTGCTAGCAGGACACAGTTGCTAAATTCTGTAATCTTTGTTTTGTTGTCTTACTGGTTGGCAAATTCTTTGATACCGCAGAATGTTCTCCTTTGTATTACAAAGCTCTGTAGAAATTATTTTTGAACTGGCTCACTTATCAGAAGAGGAATGGTCTTTAAAACTTGGGATAGCATTTGTCTTCCTTGGAATGAAGGTGGTTTTAATATCAAGGATATGCGTGCATGGAATAAAGCAGTACTGTGTGCTAAACTTTGGGAACTCACTCAAGGAGGAAAAGGTCTTTGGCATTTATGGATCAAGAGTTATGTTCTTGGTCCTAGAACTATTTGGGAGGTTCATAAAAAGGAATGGTTTACTGCTTCTTTTGAGAGTATATTAGTGATAAGGGATGAGATCTTAAATGCCGAGCAAACAGTTATGAATGCTGCACAGCTTCTTCAAAGCTGGGTGTCCCAAGGAAAGTTCCAAACCACGAAGGCTTATGAATGGTTTAGACGAAAAGGGGAAAAGCAAAAATGGTTGACAGGGTTACAGGGAACGCAAGTTCTTCCTAAGCATGCTATGGTTGCTTCTTTAGCCTGCCAGGGCAAGCTTGCGACTCAGGATGCTATTCAGAAAAGGGGGATGCTATTGGTTAATCGATGCTCCTTATGTGAGTCTGCTTTGGAGGATCACGAGCACTTGTTTTTCTTATGTGATTATTCGAAAGAAGTCTGGCAGGGTCTCTTTCACTTGATGGATGTTAGAGGACGAAGTAATGGGCTGCTTAAGGAGTTGAAGTGGGGTGTTCATAGACGCCATATGAGGCATTGGAAGCAAGCTTGTTCAGGTCCTGTCTTGCTGCTGCTACTCATCACATATGGATGAAGAGGAATAGGAGATTTTTTAATGATGCTAGTAGACCGTTTACAGCTCTATTGAAGATGATAAAGTTTGAAGTGTTTGTTAAGATGAGATATTCTTGTATGGATTTGAATAGGAGATTTTTGGCCGATTAAATGTATTTGTACATTGTAGGGGATATGCTTTGTAAGAACTAGTCTCCCTCATTTACCCTATTATGGATGAATAAAGGAGTCATAACATTCTTGCAAAAAAAAATAAAAAAAAAATAAAAAAAAAAATTAATAATAATAATAAGGGCAAACTTTCTCTATCTCTCAGGACGCGGGAGCTCGAGCAGCTGCTTTTATTTTTACTCGTCTTAGTTTTTCTATCGCTAAGGGAGTGGGTGCCCAGATAGTATCTCGGCTACCCACTAACTTCTTGTAATTTGTTTTGTTTTTAATGCAAGTTCCAGTTTTATAAAAAAAAAAAAAAAAAAAAAAAAAATAATAATAATAATAATAACAATAATAATAATAAGTCGAGGTTTGCTATTGCCTAATTGGTGTGTCTTATGTCGGCATTGTTCTGAATCTCATGAGCACCTGTTCTTCCGATGCCCTTTTTCTTCTACCCTTGCGGATTTATGCTCTTACTGGTTGTTTAACTAATCTTGGCGATGCATACAGCTTTCTACTGCTGCAAGATACCTGAGTTTTGCCCCTTTCAGATCTGGTTGGGTTCGAGATGGGATGTGTTCTCTCCTATGTGCTTTGGTTTATTCCATATGGAAGGAGAGGAATCGAAAAATTTTCTCGGGAAAGGATTCTACTATTGAGCATTGCTTTCATCTCATTCGTTTCGACGTACGCACGAGGATGCTTTCTAAGTACCCTAATTCTCATCAATTCACTTCTATTAGCTGAATTTATCTTGTAATATTGAGTAGTGGGTGTACATTTTGGTGATCTTTTTGCTTTGGCAAAGGTTTCGGATATCCTTGTAAGCATTGTTCTCTTTTCTACCCTTTATGGAGGAATAAGAGATCTAAATTCTTGCAAAAATAATAATAATAATAATAATAATAATAATAATAGGGAAAAGTCCCATGGTACCCTCGAACTATGTCACATTACACATGGTACCCCTGCTTTTAAGTTTATTCCTATGGTAACCTTGAGTTTTATAGTTTAGTTCCCGATTTGACCTTACCTAAATTTCTGTCATGACGCCGTTAAATTATGACCAAAATTAATTATAGTTGTTCCCATGGTACCCTTAAGTTTTCATAGTTGTTCTCATGGTACCCTTAAGTTTTTCATAGTTGTTTCCATGGTACCCTGAAAGGAAAGCACGACTCATTGAAGGAAAGCAACGACTAGTTTATTGAACTAACAGTTACACAAGTGCTTATAAATTCACTTTCCTTTCTATTTTGGCAGAAAAAGAACAAATAATTCATACTCACTCAACCTTTTCACCTCTTTTCTCACTTGTACAAAAAAATGGAAAAAATTGATGTTTCCGGATGATCGATCTTCAAGGTTATGTGATGAAGTTTTTCCATTTTTTTGTACAAGTGAAGAAGGAGGTGAAAAGGTTGAGTGAGTAAGTGTAGATTGTTTGATCTTCTTCTGCCAAAAAAGAAAGGGGATTGACTTTATAAGCACTTGTGTAGCAACTAGTTCAATAAACTAATCGTTGCTTTGCTTCAATGAGTCGTTGCTTTTCTTTCAGAGGTACCATGAGAACAACTATGAAAACCTAAGGGTACCATGGGAACAACTATGAAAACTTAAGGGTACCATTGGAACAACTATGAAAACTTAAGGGTACCATGGGAACAACTATGAAAACTTAAGGGTACCATGAGAACGCCTCTCTTTTTGAAGAAAAGTAGTTAATTTTGGTCATAATTTAACGGCGTCATGACAGAAATTTGGATAAGGGCAAATCGGGAACTAAACTATAAAACTCAAGGTTACCATGTGAACAAACTTAAAAGCAAGGGTACCATGTGTAATGTGACATAGTTCGAGGGTACCATGGGAAATTTCCGATAATAATAAGGGAGTGGGGGCCCAGATAGTATCTCGGCTCCCCTCTAACTTCTTGTAATTTGTTCTGGTGTTAATGCAAGTTCCGTTTTTATTAAAAAAAAAAAACAATAATAATAATAATAATAATAATAATAATAATAATAGCGAAGTGAGAGAAACTGTTTCTCTCTCTATAACCATTTTCTTTCGAGCTTTCCTACCTTCAGCAAGCTTTCATGGCGGATTCTCAAGTGAAGAGGGGTCTCGGACGACCAAGGAAGAACCACTTGCCGCCATTACCACCAGGTCATGGCTCTGCGAGTTCCGGTTTGAAGAATGAAGGTGAATCCTCGGAGAAGGGGGGACAGAGTGCATCGTAACAGATTTCGCTCAACGATTTCATAATCAACGCCATTAACAATTCTGGTATAACTCCTCCTACTCGTAAAACTACTCAATTAGAGCAAGCTATTGAGCCTACAGTTCATGTAGACTCAGTTTCGAATCCTGAAATTGTGATCCCCCCTGTCTCTAGTGTTGCATTGCCCCCTATTTCTAAGCCTTCTTGGTCTAAAATTGCTGAAAAACAACAAAAATTGGGAATGAGTCTTCCTTATATATGTGGTTGACTCTCCAGAAATTGATTTTTGTTTGGATGACTTTGAGGATGAAAGTAAGATTTGGGAGAACACCTTAATGGGTAACGTAATTGGTTCTAAACCTAACCTGCAATCAATGAAAAAGTTTGTTCAGGAAAAATGGGGTTCTATTGCACAACCTGTGGTACAATACTTTAAGAAAGGGTGGTTTTCTTTTCGATTTAACTCCAAGGAAGCCATGGCAGGGGTTCTTAGAGGAGGTCCTTGGAAGATGGGGGTTTATACACTCATCCTCAAAGAATGGACTCCTAATTTCTCTGAAGAAATAGAAAGAATTGCTTGTGTTCCTATCTAGGTTCTATTTCCTGATCTAGATCCCTATCTTTGCTCGGAAATTGTGTTAGGGAAAATGGCTAGTAAGATAGGAAAGCCCCTTTGTGCTGACATTGCTACAACTACTAAAGCAAAGCTTTCCTTCGCTCGTATCTTGGTAGAAGCGGATGTTTCTAAGGAATTACCTGAGCATATAGTGATTAACACCCCTTATGCTGATCATTCTGTACAGAAAATCCAATATGAATGGATTCCCTATTACTGTAAGGGATGTGGTAAGCTTGGTCACACCATTACTAATTGTAAATGGGAGAAAAAAAAGCTAAATGATAAGAAGAAGGATGTCAGTTTGGCTGTGCCTACAAAGCAGGCTACTGTACAAGGGTCTGTTGTTACTGAAGTCCCTTTAAAAGAGTTAGGTGGTACCTCAGAGCTTCTGAAAGAGAGCAAGTACCCAGAGGTGGAGCGGAAGTCTCCAGCTCCTGGTGGAAAACCTCTTTAGAAAGCGGCTGTAATGCACGCAGGATACTCTAATACATTCTATCAGGATGATTTGTTTCAGCCTGTCTCAAAGAAGAATGCTACTTCTCATAAAACTAAGGCTAGTATAGTGATTGAGCCTATGCCTCTGGCAAATCAGTTTCATTTTTTCTCTGATGAGAATGATGGACTGAAGGACCTTGGGTCTGGAGTTCTGGAAGTACTCCCCCCCCCCCCCCCCAGTCTGGATGACCTAGGGTCACAGGCTGATGAGGTTGAGCCATTAATGCACCAAGGATATCCTTGTCTCAAAGTGGATAAGTCCATTAGTAAGGAAGCTTTGCCCCTTGATAAGTTTGATGAAAATAGTGTCTTGGAATGTTAGAGGTTTTAATAAGCCTATAAAACATAGTGAGGTGGTGAACTTTATTAATACTAATAAGGTTGATATTCTTGCCATATTGGAGACTAGAGTTAAGAAGAATAAAGCTACTAGAATTCTTAAAAACTATTTTGGAGCTTGGAAAGTGATTACTAACTATGAGTATCATAATAAAGGGAGAATTTGGATGTACAGTTATCAGATTGTCATATTGCTGATCAACATATAACTAGTAGGGTGTATCATTTTACTACTAATAAGAGTATCACACTCAGTATGGTCTATGGCTATAATGATGGTGAAGGTCTTTGTTGATGGGAGAGAGTCTTTGGACATACTTGATTGATAAGTCCACTTATTCACCTTGGCTTGTGATGGGAGATTTTAATGTGGTTAGAGAACCTGGGGAGAAGATTGGTACTAATCCTCCCTCCTTACAGGAAATGCTTTCCTTTAATGTTTACTTCAGTGTAAGTTGGAGGACTTGGGTTGGAATGGGGGTGTAATGACTTGGAATAATAAGCAGGATCATACGACTAGAGTTTGGTCCAGATTGGATAGAGCTTTGGTAAATGCTGCTTGGCTTACAGATTTCCCTAATGCTACTGCCATTGTTGGCGATCCTGGGATTTCAAAACATTCTCCTATTATTGTGAATGATTCTCCTTCTACTGGATATAAAAGAACCTTTAGTTTTCTTAATAGTTGGATCTCTCATCCTAAGTTTGCTGAGACTGTTACTACTGCTTGGAAGACTAAGGTTAAGGGGTCTCCTATGTACTGTCTTTTCCATAAGCTAAAGGTGGTTAAGAGGGCTTTAATTGAACAGCACAAAAGGAATTTTGCTAAGATCTCCTCTACAGACAGTTTAGCTAAGGACAGATTATTGGAATGTCAACAACAGCTAAGGCTTTATCCCTTCTCTCCCACTCTAATTGAGTAGGAGAAAGTGCTTACTACTTCCTATTGTCAGCTGAAGGGATCTGAGCTTAGTATGTTACAGCAAAGAGCCAAGGTCAAGCACATTCAGTTATCTGATTGTTCTACCCAATATTTCTTCTCAAAAATTAGTGAAAGGAGAAATCAGCAAAGAGTTGGCTCCATTACTAATGCAAAAGGGGACTTGTGTCAGGGGTCTGAAGCTGTTACAGAAGCATTTCAGGACTATTATAAGGGCCTTCTGGGTAAGGCAATTCCTACTGTTGGTTCGTTAGGGAGGGCAACTGCGCTTTCTCTTGAACATCTAACTGCCCTTATGAAACCTATTACTTATGATGAACTCAATACAGTTGTTTTCCAAATGGATAACAATAGTAGTCCTGGAGTTGATGGATTTTCTTCAGGGTTTTTTAAAGCTTGCTGGAGTACCATTGCAGTGGATTTTTGTAAGGCAGCACAGCAGTTTTTTAAAACTGGAACCATGGCCAAGCAGGCTAACTCCACGCTCATCACTTTAATACCTAAGAAGAAGGATGCTCATACAGTGATGGATTTTCGTCCTATATCTTGCTGTACAGTCTTCTATATAGCCATTTCCAAAGTTCTTGCTAACAGACTTAGGCCTATCCTCCCTTTTCTGATTGGGGAAGAGCAGGCAGCTTTCATCATGGGTAGAAATATTTTTGACAATACACTCCTTTCACAAGCACTTGTTAAGGGTTATACTCACAAATATCTAACTCCAAGATGTATGGTTAAAGTGGACATAAGAAAGGCATTTGATTCATTGCAATGGAATTTCATTGCAAAAATGCTTAGGAGTATGGGGATTCCCGATCAATTTGCTCGTTGGGTCATGGGATGCATTAAAAATCCTTGGTACTCTTTCAAATTGAATGGGGGCATATCAGGCTTCTTTCAGGGTAAGAGTGGGATTAGACAAGGTGATCCCCTCTCACCATATATTTTTGTCTTAAGCATGGAGATTCTCTCTAGATCTCTTCGAACTATTTGCCAACAAGATCAAGTCTCCTATCATCCTAAGTGTGGTAAACTCAAGCTCACTCACCTTATATTTGCCGATGATTTAATGATTTTCACCAGAGGTGATGTGCCATCTGTTAGTGTTGTTAATACTGCATTAACTATGTTTGCTGATCTATCTGGTTTGAAACCTAACATTGAGAAGACATGCATTTATTTTGGGGGGGGTGACTGCACAGGTCCAAAGTGAAATAACTGCAGTTACAGGATTCACTATTGGGAGTTTCCCTTTTAGATATTTGGGGTTACCTCTTTCTACTGCAAGAATAACTGTAACAATGTTTGACTCCCTCATTTTGAAGGTTCAACATGTTACAAAGCACTGGTCTTCACAACTCCTATCTTACGCTGGCAAGGTTCATTTAATCAACTCTGTTGTGTTTGGGATGGATAATTTCTGGTGCTCTAGTTTGGTATTACCCAAGTCAGTTATTAAAAGCCTAAATAAAATGTGTAAAGATTTTTTCTGGGGTATTTCTGAGGATAAGAGGAGATTGGTCTTTAAGAGCTAGAAGGAGATTTTCTCTCCATTGGATGCAGGTGGCTTTGGGATTAAAGATGCTCGCTCCTGGAATCTAGCCCTAATGGCAAGATGGATTTGGAGTCTGCAGCAAACCTCTTCTAGTATTTGGAATCAATGGTGCTTCAAATACATTCTGGATAAGGATGATATTTGGACTGTTCTTCCGAAAGATTACCATTCTATGGGGGTTAGAAACATTTTGGATACTAGAGATGAGCTCATCAAGCATTTTGGAGCTAAGCAGAATCTGATGCAGGTCCTGGATGCTTGTTCTACTGGTGCAAAGTTTTCGGTTAAAGTAATGTACAATCAGATTAATGTCTGGCAGATTAAACCTTGGTTAGGTGTGGTTAAATCTTCAGTCATTACGCCTAGCCATAAAATCATCACAATCATGGCCATTCAGAAACAACTTGCCACAGCAGATCAGTTTGCAAAAAGAGGATTTCAACTTGCCAGTAGATGTGCACTTTGTGAAGCTGCTACAGAAGATCATCTCCACTTGTTTTTTGAATGTTCTTTCTCAATGGCAGTGTGGGATGTTGTTCTGCAGTGGATGAGTGTTGATAGAGTAGGAACTAACATCAAGTCTGCTCTTAAATGGATGCTCCAGAGAAGGAAACAGAAGCATTGGAAGTTTATGTGGCTCTTAGTCAGCTTTTCTGCAACAATTTATAGAATATGGAAGGAACGTAATAAAAGGGTCTTTACTGGCATTAAATCTGAGGTCGAGCATATCATTGAGCATACTAAATTTCTGGTTATAGCTAGATTCTTGAAATACTGTACTAATCCTAACTTTAAGAGGATTATAGATAGAATTGGTGGTCTTGCTTAAGCTTGTACATAGTGTGATATAACTTTTTGCACTAAATGTAATTTCTTTCATCAATGAAATAAAATGAGAAGTTTTCTGCAAAAAAAAAAAAAAAAAAGTAATAATAATAATAAATGTTTTCTTAGTCTGTCAAGTCAGGGAGGTGCGACGGGACCTGTCCTCAGCCTCCCCAAATAACATCACGGGCACCTAGCCCGTTTACTATTACAATCAATAATATCAGTTCTTTTCTTTTACAAATATGCCTTCACAATCGCTCGATTCTTTTTTAAAAAATAACATGCTCTATTGCTTGAAACTCGAAGCTATGCCATTTATCGATAACGATTAACTAAAACAAAAGGGCAACAGCAAACAGCCCACTTAATTTCACCCTAAAAAAAGAGAGATCATGAATACCTACCCTCAACTCGACCCACAGCTGATCCCTTATCCCATAAAGCACAACCCTTAACCAATACGTAACCACGTACCCATATCAGTCAAACTAGACTTCCATGTTACCAACAACGCAACCGAATACGAAGCCTGCCTAATAGGGCTAAAAGCCGCCGTATCTCCAGAAGTTAAAAACCTTAGAGTACACGGAGATTCATCCCTAGTAGTCAACCAACCCATGGGCACCTGGAAGGTTTATAGTGAAAACCTAGCTCCATACCAAACCGAAATAGAAACAATATCCCAGGAGTTCACTGAAATCGACTTAATACACATACCTCGCGAAGAAAACCAATTCGCCGACGCCCTATCCAAACTAGCCTCATTAGTAAACACGCCCGACAACTTTTTCTCTATGCCTATTTGCGTAGAAAGGAGCGAGCAACCCGCCTACATCCACAACCTCAAAACCGACGACACCTCCAAAGAACCATGTTACAAAGCAATCCTAGACTTCAAAACCGACGAATCATACCCACCCAACACAAACACCAAAAACAAAAGAGCCTTAAGAATACAAGCCACTCATTACATTCTAAACCAAGGACTACTATACAAACGAACCCCGGCCCACAAGGAATCCTCCTTAGATGCATAAACAAAACCCAATCCGAGAGAGTCATGGAGGAAGTACATGATGGAGAGTGCAGGCCCTACATGAGCGCACACCTATTAGCCCCAAAAAATAATGAGACTAAGCTACTACTGGATTACCCTAGAGGCAGATTGTCGGCATCACGTTCGCCATTACCACAACTGCCAAATATTCGCCAACATCCAACACCTACCACCATACCCACTCCATACCATGACAACACCATGGCTCTTCTCTACTTGGAGAATTGACATCATAAGAAAGATACACCCATCCGGAACCGGCGGACACTGCTTTTATCCTGGTGGTCGTCGATTACTTCACCAAATGGGTAGAAGCAGCCTCTTACACCATACTAACCTCCAAACAAGTAGTCAAATTCCTACAAAATAGCATCATCTGCCGCTACGGCATACCTCATGAAATTTCCAGCGATCAGGGGGCTCATTTCAGGGCCGACACCCAAAATATCCTCGACAAATACAAAATCCAAAGACACAAATCCTCACCCTACAGACCTCAGACAAACGGGGCACTGGAGGCAGCAAACAAAACCATTACCACAATCCTTAAGAAAATGATAGACAACTACCGGGATTGGCCAAGCAAAATACCCTTAGCGTTATGGGGATACCGAACCTCCTATCGAACACCCTCCGGAGCCACACCATACTACTTAGCCTCAGATCAATTCAATTTTAAATGAGTCCATGTCGCACTCAGTTCAATTCAATTTTAAATGAGTCCCTGTCACACTCAGTTCAATTCAATTTTAAATGAGTCTCTGTCGCACTCAGTTCAATTCAATTTTAAATGAGTCTCTGTTGCACTCAGTTCAATTCAATTTTAAATGAGTCTATGTCGCACTCAAATCAATTTGAATGAGTCCCTGTCGCACTCAGTTCAAATCAATTTGAACGAGTCCCGTCGCACTCCGTTCAATCCAAGTTTAAATGAGTCCCTGTCGCACTCAAATCAATTTGAACGAGTCCCGTCGCACACAATCCAATTTTAAATAAGTCCAAAAGAACTCAGAACAATCAAATTAACCCGAAATGAGTCCCTAAGCATTCAATTCACCCCCCCCCCCCCCCCCCAGAGGAATACCTAAAGCAAAAATGAAATCAGCACAACCATCCGCCAAGGATGTTAAACCAGAACTTACACACCAATAAAGGAGTTAAGCAAAAGTCCCATGTCAAAGACCGAAATTACTAAAACAACAAACCCAAAACCAGCTAGCAAGCTCGGACCCGAGCTCCAACAAGCAACCGCAAGCGAGGAGGTCAGGTATGATTTCTAAGCCTTGGGTGACAAGCATCAAATACGTATTCTAACGGACTTAAAACGACCTGAACGGACAGCCACCAGGTCGTAATCCTCGATTAACCTGGGCGGCTATACTTTGACTTCGCCTTGTCCAAGCCTCAGTAAAAGTGGGGGCTTCTGTAGACACCCAGATTTTGATCTGCTGACTGCAGGGGTGCCCGATAAACACCCGATGACGATCGGACTGCAACGCGACGCGAGACTATGATGTTTTACATGGTTTTTCTATAGAACCGATCAAATAATTACTTGGAAAAATTAATTCAATGTCAAAATGGTCTTAGTCGTGTCATTACGGTCGCGTCGACACTAAATAGTGTCAATTTTGACACCGGGACCCCGAATTGGTCCCGAAATATGCAAAGTCAAACCGGAGTCAACACCTCGGGCCGAGCAAACCTCAAGACACGCGCCCGAGGCCCACCCAACGCTTGACGCGCTTAGGTTATCAAGGAGCCTTAATCCTCAAGTTAATCAAGTATACGCATCTCCTTCATTTTGGAAAGTTTCAAAATCGGATCTTGAAAACTCAAGGCACCTCACACCAGGCGACCGAATTCTGATGCGCGTGATGCCAGGCGACTCAGTCCTGCTGTGCAAGAGGCCAAGCGTCCGAATAGTCGATTTGAACTGCAAGAACAACTATAAATACCCCCCCCCCCCCCCCCCCTCCTCCGCTCATTTCGACAAAACTCTCGAATTCGTGAACCTCTCTCTCACAATTCGCTCTCCCTCTCTTTCTCTTTAACTTAGGTCGCACTCCGACATTAAGTACGATTTCCTCGATCGTTTGTCCCGATACGCGAATCGACACTACTCCTCGTCGTTCCTCGAGCACCCTACTCGACTTGAACAAAGAGGGGCACCCGTGCTCGACTAGCCACCTCTGATCCCAATACAGTAGCGAAGCTCTACCAGATTCACCGCAGGACAAGGTAGGAGGATCCGCCTCGAAGACGTATTGTCACTAGGTTGTCATCTAAACAAAACTTTACATTTCGCACCTTTTATTATGCACTTCGATAACGTCGAGTGTGACTAACATGGACACTAGGTCCATGGCACGTTATTAACATATGTAACGTCTCTAACTTCAACCATAAGCACTAAAATAATCTAACTAAACTGAAGTAGTCCCGTTTAGTGTACACTCCGAGGGTGCAACTCCTCACTATGTGATTTACTTACATTTCGCATTCACCGCTTTCGTATGATTTACTGTTTTTATGATCCTATAATCGCATGCTAAATCACCTAACACGGAATTCAAAATGTAAACAAGCAAAAACTGAACAAAGCAGTGGTCGGGTTCCATATCAATCCCGATGCTCACCCCTCACATGTGGGTCGATGCATCTCTATTAATATCGAACCGACGCACCTTAAGCAGAATACCATGTAAGGTATACCACGAGAATGACTAATATCTGTATTATCACGTTAAAACTGATTTACTAATACCTATAATACTTAGTACTCTCTACTCTCCCATGTGCATCTTTTCATGGCCTGCTTGTCACGTGAAATCGCATGCAAAGAATGTAAAGACAACTACTTCGACGACAATAAGCTTACTTGTCCTTAAACAATCGATGTAGCAAAGACATAGGGTTAAAACAACATATGTTATCGCACTTCCGCCACAATTAAGGAACAAAGTTATCAGTCCACCGATTGATTAGTAGAGGCTGCTATGTGCGAGCGGGATTGGGTGTCGATGTCTATCGGACATTGGCTTCCCAATATGTACCCTCACCCCTTACTCAGAATCGACGGTTTTCGGATGTCTGAAACCATTGGCAATGAGAGTTATTCCAGGCATGGAGTGCTTAAAGGTACAAGTCTTTATCTTTAGGTCCCGTGCCACTCAACTTTGAGCCGGTTAACGTTGACTTGAACGGTTTCTGAAGCCCCGTAATTGACTCGGTGGCGACTCCACAAATCGGCAACGAATTCGGTTCACTAAAAAAGGTCGTCTTACCAAACATATCGACCTTTAAACATTTACAACCACGTCTCGATCGATTCTAACGGAAACACGAGTGTCCGCATCCATCTAGTATTACCCAAATCGTCAACCAAATCAAGGTCCAACACATCGTCCTGTACGTGAGATCGGCCGGCCCTCCTACGGGAGGGATTGCGTGGGTGGCCGTCACGGAAACCGGAGGTCCCATGCGGGCGCGCAGGGCGCCGGGCGGTGCGAACGGGCGTCCACACATGGGTGCTATGACCTTGCTAAAATTCAACCTCGCAGACATCTTACCTAAACCTGTTTGTTATACCCCTACCTTAAAGCCTGACAACGACGATCGACTTATGGGTATTAAAAGAGGTCAACCAGTTATGATCATTGGCCCCAGCGCTCAATGCTCAAGGACTACTACTAACATTGACGCTGCTTGGAAAGGTATTCTCTTGACTGCAGGAAGCTGGACCGCCTTCTCTCCTTTGGGCTCTTGCATAGCCAAACGATTGTTAAAGATAATTAGAGCTGTGTCCCCCCTTCAGGCCAAAGCCCTTGCTCTCCTTCAGGCAACATTTTGGGCGCGCTCGCAAGGTCTTCTACACATCCATGTCTCTTCTGATTGCCTCAACCTGGTACAAGAAACTGGGGGTCTTGCTGAGCCATCACCATACACTCGTAGGACCCTGGACCAAATTTATGGGGCTTTTGTTTTCTTTCATTGTGTTTATGTTTCCTTTATTCCTCGAGACCTTAACAAGGAGGCTCATGTCCTAGCGAACATGGGTTGTAAATGTTAAGGACTCAACTTTCTTTCTTGGCTGGCAAAAAAAAGTTATGTATTTCTAAAACATAAAAATTTGATATTTATAACGTACTCGATTAGACAATTTCAACAAGATTCCACATGACTATATTTCATCTTATACTCCCTCCATTCATAATCTTTTGCCTCATTTCATCATTATTTGTGAGGGGTATTTTAATAAAACGGGGCAAAAGATAGTGAATAGAGGGAGTATATTAGAAGTTACATTGATGATTTCACCTACCTATGAATAGTGCCCAAAAAGCAAATGCAAATAATCAAATGGAACGGAGGAAGTATATGGCAAAAAAATATACTCCCTCCATCCATATTTATTCTCATGAGTAGAACATAAATTAAGGGGAGAATAGAATATGTGGTGAAAAATGAAAGGTACGAAATGATATTGACCACAAAAATCAACCAAAAGAGAAAATATTGTGAGTAAATAGTTTAAAGATGGAGAAATCGTTAAGAAAAGTAGGAAGATTAAAAGTGGATAGAGGGAGTAATTATTATCCTCATCTACAATAGATACTCCCTCCGTATCTATATGTTCGTCCACTTTTAATATAATACTCCACCCATATATTAAACAAAGTGGACGAACATATAGATACGGAGGTAGTATATTTTATTATGAAAAAATTATACTGATAGAATTAGATTAACATTTTAATAAGATAGTTTGTGAGAAATTACAATTTTATGGAAAAATCATTACTTTATTGTGATGAAACAAAATTTTACTATTAAAAATCTCGATGAACTTTTAGTAGATAAAAAAGCGAACAAAGCAGAAAAAAAGTACTAAGATGAGCTTTTAACATTAATTTAAAGACAAATAATATTAACTTATATATACTACAGAGTGTATTTTTTTAAGATTAATAGTAAACATAAACTAATCTAACATTTTGAGTTTTCGTGCATTGAACGGACATAAAAGCTACTCCCTCCTCACCACAATAATGTTCCCATTTATAAATGACACATGGATAAAGAAATGGGTAATGAAAGGTGGTAAATTGTTGGGTGAGGTTTAAGATGTCAAATCACAAAAAGTAACCAATAGAAAGAGAGTATAATGGATGAATAAGAAAGGTTTTGAAGTGGAAAAATCTTAGTGGAGTTTCTTTTAAGGAAAGTGAGAAAATCTTAGTGGTGGGGAGGGAGTAGTATTTACATCTATTTATTATTACGGAGTAATGTTTTTGGTATGAAATGTAGTACAAGATCAATAGAATAAGGGAACTAGCCTTAAACCTTTGATCGCTCACATAAATTTTAAGGCACATAGCATTGTTGTTATGGCACTTGATTCATGAAGCCCGATTTCTCGTTGGCCAAAAAAAAGATCGCTCAGTCACTTACTCTCAAGCTCAACTAAGCCTATGCAAAATAGCCTTGTACTGCCTTCTTACTACTCACCTATAGCCTATACCAGTGACGGGCGCATAATGCTAAAAATCTGGGCGGGCACCATTTTTTTTCCAAGAATTCAACAAATAAGTACTCCATTTGTCTCAATCATTTGCTTAGCGTTAATTAAAATTTTTCACAAAAATAATATAAAATGTAAACAAATACTCAACTTAAACAGAAAGAGTAATAAGCTTTTAACTTAACCAACTATTTGGAGTAAATATTTCGTCGATGAAACAATACTCGTTTTACCACTATACTACTTCGCTTTTTACTTTTGTACGTGTTTACATTTTTGAAGACATTTCAGTTAAATATGAGCATCAACGACTCAATGAGTCCCTAATATCCTTCTCCCGAATCTCCTTGTTATCTGTCTGCAATTAGAACAGTAGATTAAACCGATATCTATGAAACCATTTGTTTTAACTGATAAACGTAATGTTTTAACTTGTTACCTGAACAACGAAATAACTTGACATTGTGTCATTGCATACTGTCGAATTAATGCTGTCCACATGCACATCTAAGGAACTTAGAGCCTCCAGTAGCTTTGTAAATGCACCGAGGCTCTGTTGGCATGCAACTCTCACCAAGTAGTTTCCAGTAGCTAGCTGATTAACTTTTACTTGAACCTAATTATATGGAAAAGGGCAGAGATTAGTTCGATTATAACAAGTTTAAAACTAAGGGGCCGTTTGGTTCGCAAGAGGAAAGGAGAGGCATTACCCTCAATTTAACTAGCGGTTTGGTTTTTTATCCTGAAACGAATAATATTACCCTTGATTTCCTTTGTGGTGGTTTGGTTATCAAATTAGAATCAAACTAGTATAGACCCCGTGCAATGCACAGTATTTATAATATATTTATCTTATAGAATATTTCATTTAAGATTTAAAATAAAAAATTTATTATTTTATTTTTACTATTTATCGACTGTGTATTTTAGAAATAGGAAAATATTTGTTAAATCGCAAAACTAATCAAAATATTTGAGTAATGTCTTGAAATGTACGGAGTATTAAATAACGTGTAATTAATGAAAATATTGTTTATATTTTTTATATACTCGGTTTATGTCATCTCACATTTCAAGATACCCACTTCTTTCTTTAACATACCGTAAAATACATAAATATTTATCAAAAATTGTACTATAATAATGAACTTTTTTTAATGGTTAGCACGCCATGATACGTTCTCTTTGTGTAAAAAAGCTATTCAGTTTTTCATTAGAAAATTAAAAAAAAAAAAAAAAATGGACTGTCTCAGGTGTAAGACTTATATTATGTAATTTGTGAAACTTTTTTTTATATGAATTTTAATAGTATATTCCGTATTTTGTACTCTCCCGTACCAAAATAATCTTTCTATATGATAATTATAATTCTCACATTTGAATAAATGAGAAGATCTTAGTGGTATCGAGTGAGCATATACTCCTTCTGTCCCGATGAATTGTTTGCCTTTCCTTTTGGCACAAAGGAGAAAAGGTCCAATGATAAAGTGACATGTGAAGCCAAATTCATGAGGAGGTCAAATTACATATATATAAAAAAAACATTCCTAAAATAGAAAGACAAAGAATTCATTGAGACGCCCCAATATGGAATAGACAAAGAATTCATTGGGACGGGGAGAGTATATCTTTGTAAAAGTTAAAGTAAATAGCTCATTTCAAAAATAAATTTTTTAGATAACTGATTTTTTTCTCAAGGTTAATGACATCATATCTTAAAATTTATCTAATTATTTTCATAAAAAAAAGTTTTTTTTGTCAATTTCTTTAACATTAATGAAAATGAATAGTTTGCGAATTTATTAGTGAAATGTTCTTTTACTTCTCAATTTAAATTAGTGTATTTTTAAGGAAAATGTTAGTAACTATTATTATCTTAGAGTAGTATATAGAGAATTTTTTGTGAGTTTTTACTATGTATTAGGCTTTTTAAGAGCAATCAGAATATATATTCCATTTTTATATAGTTACTAAATTTTATATCGATGTTAAAAATATGATTTTCGAATATGATCAGAAAGATATACAATAATAATCATAACTATTTTATATTCTATGTAAAATATTGTACGGGATAGTGCAATCTCCTATTAACAAAAATAATGCAACTATTTGGTTAAAACGGAATATAATATATTTATACTTTTTTAAATCATACATTCCATATTAAATATTGTATGTGATATCTTCTATGTAAAACATATGATTTTCGTAATCAGTGTAATTAATCAAATTTCCTTAATTACATATTTTCTGTTGTGTATAGCTTTATGTGTGATGTAGTGATATTTTAATCAGTAAGATATTAGAGTGTAGTTGGAGAGGAGAAGGGTGATATACATGAGGTTAAGAGGTTCGATTTGCACAAAGCTTATTTGATCTATTTTTTAATTTTTGTTGGTGGATAGCTTTAGGCGGGAAAATAAATGAGTTGAGTTATTTGGTTAGTGGAAAGCTTAATGACATCATATCTTAAAATTTATCTAATTATTTTCATAAAAAGAAGTTTTTTTTGACAATTTCTTTAACATTAATGAAAATGAATAGTTTGCGAATTTATTAGTGAAATATTCTTTTACTTCTCAATTTAAATTAGTGTATTTTTGAGGAAAATGTTAGTAACTATTATTATCTTAGAGTAGTATATAGAGAATTTTTGGTGAGTTTTTACTATGCATTAGGCTTTTTAAGAACAATCAGAATATATATTCCATTTTTATATAGTTACTAAATTTTATATCGATGTTAAAAATATGATTTTCGAATATGATCAGAAAGATATATAATAATAATCATAACTATTTTATATTCTATGTAAAATATTGTACGGGATAGTGCAATCTCCTATTAACAAAAATAATGCAACTATTTCGTTAAAACGGAATACAATATATTTATACTTTTTTAAATCATACATTCCGATATCTTCTATGTAAAACATATGATTTTCGTAATCAGTGTTCTGTGGTGTATAGCTTTATGTGTGATGTAGTGATATTTTAATCAGTACTCCCTCCCCAGCACATTGATGTTCCCACTTTGACTTGGCACGATAATTAAGAAGAAAAATATAGAGAGGTATAAAGAAAGGTGATAAATTGTTGGGTGGGGTTTAAGATGTCAAATCACAAAAGTAACCAATAGAAAGAGAGTATATTGAATGAATAAGGAAAGTTTTGAAGTGGGAAAATCATAGTGGAGTTTCCTTTTAAGGAAAGTGGGAAAATCTTAGTGGTGGGGAGGGAGTAAGATATTAGAGTGTAGTTGGAGAGGAGAAGGGTGATATACATGAGGTTAAAGGTTCGATTTGCACAAAGCTCATTTGATCTATTTTTTAATTTTTGTTGGTGGATAGCTTTAGGCGGGAAAATAAATGAGTTGAGTTATTTGGTTAGTGGAAAGGGGATGACATATAATCTAATCAATCAATCAATCAATTATATTTGCACAATTAATCAATTAATTAATTAGTATAAAGCTAAGTGAAAGAACGTATATCTATATTATTTCTCTTCACGTATTTTGCGAAAATGGAAAAAAAATATTGTTTGTACTTAAAAATCAGTTTGGAAAAAAATATGGCTAATAGTTGATATTTTCAATGATTTATAAAATTAGTAGAACGATATTTTTCTCAATTATTTAGTGGTGGTATTTATGAATTATTAGTGAGTAATTGTTAGTTTGAATTAAAGATAATTTTAGTGTAGTATTGAATACGAATATTAGAAAAAATGTTTTCACAACTTATAAAGTAACAAACTGAGGTGCTGAAATCTATTTTTGACTCATATTCTTATCCTAACCCGAATCGTTTAAATGTATAGTCCGACTCGTAACTGACTTGAGCTCTATTTTAAACCAATTGATATAACTTAATCCAAGAAGCAACTCGTTCGACACATATAAGTAATGACATGGTATGGAAAAAAAATACTCGCAATAGTTTAATTGACGTTTTTTTACCATCCTATACTAAATTTAATTGAGAATTATTCATTTGCTTACAGGACAATGACGGACCTAAGATTTTACAATTCAGGCCTACAATTTGTCGCAATCACTTTTATTATATTTTTGAAAACACAAAATGTAACACCCCCGTTTATTATCCATTATTCTAATTTTATTTTTTCTAAAATATATTCCATTTTAAATAAATTCACTTGTATTGAATAATTTAACTATGTGCTATAAGTTATAAAATATTTACATACTATGAGAGACATTAAATATAAGTGGTGCAATGGTTATGATATTTGTTTTTAGTTGAGAGGTTTAGGGATCGATCCTTATTGTCCATTTTATTCTATGTTTTTTCTCTTCTTGAGGATGAAAGATCCTCAAAATGCCACGTGGCACCCTCCATTGGCATTTAAAAGTTGCTCTTATTATATATAGAGGATTGTTATTACAATTTTTTTGACACGTTTGTTTTATTATTTTTGTTAACCTTGTTTTTTCATTAATATTTTCAGATAAAAAATATATAAAAAAAAATACTACTCTCTCTATATATAGAGTAGAGATCGAGTAAGTTCACCATATATAAGTAAGCCTATATTAAAGTTACAGATAACGTACAATAAAGTTGCATTTATTCTTGACCTGATGAGAATCTATATATATATATATATATATATATATATATCAATATATAGAAGGGATGTAATTAATTCTATATTAAAGTTACAGATGACATACGTTAAAGTTGCATTTTTTCAGAATTGATATGTAATTATAACATTCAGCTCTTTTATCACTTCAAGTGATAAAGTGCAACTTTAACACTCATCTCGTGTAACTTTAAGCACCTTTTATGGAACTTTAACACTGGAACTTATGAACTTATAAGAGTGGTTGGCCTTATGTGAACCTATCTCATATATATATATATATAGAAGGGATCAAATAAGTTCCCATATGTAATTAAGTCTATATTAAAGTTACAGATGACATACGTTAAAGTTGCATTTTTTCAGAATTGATATATAACTATAACATTCAGCTCTTTTATCACTTCCAGTGATAAAGTGCAACTTTAACACTCATCTCGTATAACTTTAAGCACCTTTTGTGTAACTTTAACACTGGAACTTATGAACTTATAAGAATTGTTGGCCTTATGTGAACCTATCTCTCTCTATATAGAGGTGGTTCAAATAAGGGCAACAACTATTTTAAGGGCATAAGGTCAAGTGTTAAAGTTAAACAAAAAGTGCTTAAAGTTACACGAGATGAGTGATAGAGTTGCACTTTATCACTTGAAATGATAAAAGAGCGGAATGTTATAGTTATATATCAATTTTAAACAAATGCAACTTTATCGTATGTCATCTGCAACTTTAATATAGACTTACTGAAACATGATGCCCTTATTTGAACCTACCCCCCTCTCTCTCTCTCTATATATATATATAATACTACCTACTCAACACTATAAATCGTGCTACCCATAAAACAAAAAAAAAAAGCTTGATCTTAAAACCAATGCACATCCAAGGAAAAATCAGTATATCATTGTTTGAAAACGAACGATCGTCAATTTCACGAATAATTTAGAGAAAAGGAAAAGAACGAATTAGGGTAAAAAGACGGGCATGAAAAACTTACCGAGGGCGTACAAGGTTTACCGATACAAGGAGGGAGAGGTGGACGTTGTTGGTGGGAGATTAGAGGTCAAAGGTAGACCTAGCAAAACGGGTCAACAAGTAGGGGTCGAGTCGGGTCAACTTTGGGTCGGGCCATTTTCGGGTTATTAAAACCGGGTTAACTTCGGGCCGGGCCGGGTCATTTCGGGTTTAGGTCAGTTTGGGGTCAAGTCGGGGCAACTCGAGTTACGGGTAAAATTCGGGTCTTCTGTTAGGGTGTCGGGACAGGTTCAGGTTGGCTTATTCGAGTTGAATCATTCGGGCCAGGTCAGTTTTGCCAGGTTCAGTCGAAGGTGTAACGACAGGTGTGAGAGTAACGTTATAGGTTAAGAGGGAGATATAGGGATGAGGCAATGGAAGGGAAATACTCCCTCCGAGTTCCTATTATTGTCCCACTTTTTTTGGCCTGAGTTTGATTTTTGTCCCACTTTTCTTTTTAGGCTATCAATGTGTGGTTCACAATTACTCTCTCATTTCTCTCTCTTCCTACTTTTTTTAATCACTCATTTTCCACCCAAAAGCTTTTGGAACAATAATAGGAACTCGGAGAGAGTATATTCTAAACCCTTGGAGGTGGGGTTTCAATTTAGATGGATATGAGGTTGTTTTGTTAATAGGTCAAATGGGGAAAGAGTTTCATCAATTTGTCCAAACAAACATGTACAAAGAGATTGGTATGGTTGCTTCCCTTTCTCTTTCTTGAGACCCCCAAACCAAACGGCCCCTAAGTGTATTATTTTATATGTCTCAACAAATAGTCTATGCATCATTTCCAAACTGACAATTAATGTTAAAGCCTAAAGGAGTAGAGAGTAGGGATGTTAATGAGACGAGACAGCTCGCGCAGCTCGAGCTCGACTCGGGCTCGGCTCGACAACTTAACGAGTCGAGCTGGGCAAGGCGTGGCTCGGCTCGAAAAGCTCGCGAGCAGCTCGATTTGATGTGATTAGTTGAAATTTTACTCTTATTTTAAAAAAAACTAATAATAGTTACTCCCGCCGTCCCAATGAATTGTTTGCCTATTCCATATTGGCCTGGGGCGTCTCAATGAATTGTTTGCTTTTCTATTTTAGGAACGTTTTTATATGTAATTTGACCCTTGGCTCCACATGTCACCTCCTAATTGGATCTCTTCCCCTTGGTGCCAAAAGTAAAGCAAACAATTCATTGGAACGGAGGGAGTGCATAGTTTTTTCATCATACAAAATGTTCTTATTGATTTGGCTAATACATTTGTATATTTTTTTGGATCCCAATTTATTAAAACACATCGATGCAAAGAAACGTAAATTTTAATAATTATATATAGGCTCGAACTCGCATTTTAGCTCGCGAGCTTGTTTGGGAGCTCGATTTTTTGAAGCCTGGGTAAACTCGAGGTCGGTTCGAGTTTGAATTCTGCTTAACGAGCACGAGTCGTGCAAGGCCAAGCTCATGCTCGGCTCGGCTCATTAGCACCTCGAGTAGAGAGTCTACACGGCTACATCAACTTTCCAATTTTCGTACCTAAAATCTTTCCTAGAATGGAAATAAATCATCTTTATCTCAAGATAAAAGTAAACATATTTCTTGAAGAAATCTATCGTTTGGAGTATAATACCTGTGAAATGGAACACTTGATACGAGGGGATGTGAGTTGTGTTTGCTTTAAGGGAACCAAGACTTTTGACTGCATGACTTCTCGATTTAAATGAGAAACTGGCTGGTCGTATGTGGTGTTGCCAGAGTCTTTAAGCTCATACAAAAGATTCGTGGTCTGATGCTCTAGTTCCTTGATGTAATCAATTGCATCTGATAGAGTCGCGGCTTTATGCATCTTATGTGAAAAAAAAAGACAGTAAAAAAGCCGTTGATTCAATTGGTTGCAGTCAGTGACATTATTATACGAAGTAATGCTATGTTGGTGTCTGAACAAACAAAAAAGTAGCCTTTGGTTACCTTGGTGATCTTAGGCACTAATGAACGGAGAGTGAGCATACCATCATTAATCCTCTTTCGCCTATTCCTCTCAGTAAACAAATTCTTTGATTTGCAGTTTTTCATTTCTGGCTTCATATTACCCTCAATTCCATCTTTTGCCAATGTGAAAGATATGGCTTGAGATACCGAACAAGGGGTGGAATCAGGAGAGGAAAATGAACCAGTGGAGGACCCACCCTTGGTAGATTCACCGCAAGTATGAGCTATTTGGATCAGCGTTTGGGTCATAGGAAGGAGGGAAAGTTGATCAAGGGATCTAAGACAAGTATGTGGTATTTTCTTAACCAAAGGTTGAAGATAAGGCCCATCAAAGGTTATAGTGGATTTGGACCTAGTCTCAGTTTCGTAACTGTTGAACTGAGACTTGACAGACTCAATTAAGCCTTCATTCTCTGGTATCTAACAGCCATATTTCAAGAGATAAGCAACATCAGTATCTCAGCCAGCATTTCTAAAGTTCTGTCTGAGATGTTTTTTGCTAAGAATAACCCATGAGAACCGTGACTTACATTTTCTGTTGAGAAGAGCTCCACCAAACCCCCAACCACAGGGATCAAAACATGGGTTCCTTTGAAATCCTGTCATAAAGATGGAAGACTATTTAGTATAGTTATCGCCGCCACCCCTAAAGCTATGATTACACAGTGTTTATAGTTTTAGGACCCCCAAGTTATTCTTCTGAAATTGACAGAATAAACAAGACAGAAATTGTTGGTTTTTCACTACTGTATTAGAGAATAAGGGTCTGCCTGGTATAGAGGTAACAGGCGTGAAAGTTTTAAGGGGATAATTATGGACCATTTTTGATGGTTTGGTAAGAGGTTAAATATTAAGGCCCAAGAATTGTTTCTCCCACAAAGAGGTATTGGATTACCACCTCCCCCTCCAGTAAAAAGTCTACAGGGTATTATTTTAGGGTTTACATCCCCCTCTTCCCCTTCCCCTTCCCCTTCCCCTTCGCGTTCTTTCTTCTTTCTTCAACATCAGGTACTCATCCTACTATATTTTTTTTTCACCTCTATTTTTTTAATTAAATCATCAATTGTTCGTTTTTTTTTTAAATTTAATATCATTTGTTCGTTTTTCTTAAACTTAATCATCGTTCTTTTTTTTTTTTAAATTTAATTATCAGTTCTGATAGTTGTTCGTTTTTTAATTAGGGTTTGATCTAATCATATCAATTGTTCAATTTTTTAAAAATTTTCAATTTGTTTTTTTATTGTATCAAAATTTTCATGATTTTTCAATTTTGGAGATGTAGAAATTGATTGTATCCGAATTTCCATTGTTTTGATTCTATGTAATATTTGAGTAATTGGCTGGTTTTGTATTTGATACTTCTACACTTTCGCTTCTCGTCGTCCATAATTTTAGTTAGTGTCGTCCGTATTTTAACTAATATACCCATTTTACCCTCACTTTGTTTAACTCTTTTTAAACATCATCTCCTTTACTCATTCAATTAAAAGTATCTTCCAACATTCAACTCATCAACTTCCATCATATTTCAATTGCGATTGAACTACAATTAAACAGTTTATGCTCAATCCGACTCCAATTAATTCAATCTTGACATGCTAATTTCGAGTTCAAGGTATCGTTTTTAATTTCTGTACATTCTAAATAAACGAATTCTAAGTAAACAATAGAATGTACCTACGGAGTATTTATATTCTTGTTGAATTTCTAAATGAATGAAATACATGTTATTAATGAGGTCGTTTGAAGTAAAAACTTAAATTTAAGAATTCGTTATTAGTAAACAAACAACATCATCCAAATCGGTAAACTAAAATATTAGTAACTTAAATTACGATACCACAATATCGATTATAATTCTTAATGTGCATGTTTGACAAAGCAATTCAATATACTTACGGAAAATACTAATAAACAAACAAAAATACACATAAAACCGAATAAAAAAAACCAGAAACTTGGGATATCTACGACTGTCCCTAGGACTGAATTTAGAAACTTTAAAACTCAACCTGGACTCAGCCTTAGCTGTTCTAAGATTGTCCCCAGGACGAGATCTAGAAGTTTTAAAACTCAACCTGGGCTCAGTCTTAGCGGTTCTAAGACTGTCCCAGGACGAGATTTAGAAAAATACCTGGGCCGAAATCTTTTGTCACGTCTAATACGAAAAATAATAAAAATCATAATTGCGTTCACGATGACAAAAATAACGACTAACCTCGACAACGTCGTCGTCCGAATTATTTTCGTTATAGGGCAAATTCAAATCAAAAGAAAATCAATTTTCCGAGTTCGACATGTGCGGGTTAATCGTCGAATAATCAAAAATTCAAAATATAAGCGTTTTATTAATTCGACAGTAAAGTTGTTGTTGTTGTTGTCCAAGTTGTAATTAGAATGATGTTGATAAATAGTAGGGTAAATTAGGTTAATGAGTAGTTGAGTTAAATTAGGTTAGTAAATTTAAAAAGGGCAAATCAGTAATTTACTCATAAATTATGGACGACACTAAGGAAATAGACGGACGACGTTAAGTAGCCCCCTACTTCTATTGATTTGCTTATGTTCTGATTAGATACTTCTATTGTTTATATAATATGTTTTATTTTTATTTTTATTTTTATTTTATGGGCAGTTATGGCGCGTAGAGTATCATCACAGAAGCAAAAGACAATAGTCGACCTTATTTGCTATATTAGAATGAGAACTATGTTTTTTACATGGTTTTGTTCTTGCATGATAAGTATAATACAAACGATTAATGTGTCTCGCAAGAAAACAACTCACATGGGTAAAAGGACTATGAGTCAAGGATTAATAAACTTGTCGGAGTTTCTGATTCTGATCTTAGCTGTATAGATCAAGTTAGGTTGATATTGTGTGGGTTCATTCGGGCACATGGTCGTCTCAAAGAGTCAAAAAATATGTTCTTAGAAGAAAGAGTAGCTATATTTTTTAACATATTAGGTCATGATCAAAAACAAAGAATGATCGTGAGACGTTTGCAAATGTCTAAGGAAACCGTAAGTAGGAACTTTCGTCAAATTTTGAGAGTTGTTTTACGTTTGTATAAACATTTGATAGCGACTCCACAACCTATTCTAGAGGATTGCGGAGATTCAAATTGAAAATGGTTTGAGGTAAATTTACTTTCTTAATGTGGCGAAATTAGGTAGTCTATTTGTCTATAATAATTATTTTCTCTTGTGATGGAAAATAGGATTGTTTAGGAGCTTCAGATGGGACACATATCACCTTAAAAGTTTCGGTCGATGAGAAACCTAGATACCATACAAGAAAAGAAGATATAGCTACAAATATTTTAGCGGCGTGTACTAAGGATATGCATTTTACCTATGTTTTACCTAGGTGGGAAGGTTCGGCTACAGATAATAGAGTTAGTAAGGATGCTATTAGTAGAAGGCACCCATTTAAAGTTCCTAATGGTGAGGAATATTTCTTAATTCTTTTGTTCTTAGTGGTTTTAATAAACTTTGCCAAAATTACCAAAAATTTTGTTTGACTTCAATATTACTTAGTTGATGCTGGTTTTACAAATGGCGAAGGATTTCTTTCTCCTTATAGAGGGCAAAGATATCATCTCAAAGAGTGGAAAGATGGTCATCAACCAACTAACTATATGGAATTTTATAATATGAAACACTCATCTGCGCGCAATGTCATTGAGATGTGTTTTGGCTTATTAAAAATGCGTTGGGCCATACTTAGGAACTCTAGTTTTTATTGTGTTGATACTCACACCGACATTATAAATGCTTGTTCTCTTATTCACAATCCTATTCGCCGTGAGATGAGTTTCGATCCAATGGAGCACTTATTAGATACTGAGTATGGAAGGCACTTTATGGAAGACAACGAAGAATATATAAATATTGTTGATACCTCTGATTCTTAGACTAAATGAAGAGATAAACTAGCTAAAGAGATGTTTGAGAGTTGGCGACAACGTAGGCCTTTTAGGCATGTAGCCTATGATCCATCGTCGAATTAGTTGAAATTTTTCTACCAAGTTACTGTGGTACTTCCACTGCTTGTTTTTTTCTACTTATGTAATCTAATTTATCTACCGTTTTCCTTTATGAGTTAATTAATGACATTTTCAGTTAACTACAATTTCATGTGTTTCTTTTATATACTTAGTGTACTTGTGATGACAGAAACCGAAGTAAATAATGAGAAGAGCGGTCCTAGAAGGTGGATTGAGGAAGAAGACACGTTATTGGTGGATTTATTGTTATCCTTGCATTTGGATGGAAAATGGAAAGCAGAAGGTGGGATCAAATCTGGTTACTTGGTACATTTGGAGAAATTAATCTTTAAAAAAATGCCAGACGCCGGACTTAAAGCAACAAACATTGAATCAAGGTTGGGTTATCTCAGAAAACGGTTTAATGCACTATTGGAGATCAAACAAAAAGGAAGTGGATTTGGATGGGATGATGGTCTAAAGATGGTAATCGGTGATCGCAAGTTATATAATAAATGGTGTAAAGTACAAAGTATTACTTATTTCTTTTAATTAATTATATGTTTTGGTATATAATATGTAATATATGATTAACTACTACTCCTTAACTTGTTCATTGGTATGTAATATGTTGGTCAACAGTTTCCCTTTTTTTTTCAAACAAGTTGATATCTTTGTTATCTATATGTGTCATCAAAGTTCGTCAATTGATTTCTAGAATTTGTTTTTGTGAAGTTGTTTTATGTGTAAAGAGTTGTTTGGATGGGAGGGAGTACTTGATTAAGTGGTTCTTGTAGCTATTTTAATTCAACATTGAGTGTAGTTCTTTTAGGCAATATTAAGTTGCGTCTTATGAGACGGTCCTACGTAACCGTAAGCTACGATGCTGATCTTCAGTTTTCTTATTTTTTTTGGGGGGAAATCTACCAGTAATTTGCATACATTTCTCCATTTTGTTCGTCTAGATTTTTTATTTATAATTTTGATCTTTAGATTGATGTTAGGCTGTTAGCCATCAGATTTTGGAGAGTGGTGTGCTTATGTACGGTCCTGTGCTGATTAGTTACTTCATCAGCACGCAACATAAACATAAGCTATATCAATATGGCTTTCATTGTTATTGGTTTCTGACACAGTTTGATGAAGTCAATTGATGGTGTGGAATACATGTTTATTTGCATATTTATTATGTTAGCCTGCATTTGTGGATCAAGTGTTATGACAAATGGAATCCACTTTCTTGGTTTTATCGGGTTTAAGGGGATTGATTAATATGATTAGTATGTTGGATTTATGTATGTCTTGCTGTTCGATTGTGTTGCAGACTTATTGATTGGTTGAATAGGAGATTTTGTTTATCGTTTCATGTGAGGATGTTGTTAATTTGATGATTCTCTCTTAACTTACAGAGTCAAAAAGATGTAAAAGGGTTATATCGAAAATCATTTCCATTATTTGATGTTATGGAAGAAATTTACTCCAAAGATAGAGCAACTGGTGCCAGGGGTAATACACCTCTTGATAGAGACGATCCGGACCATGCTCGCATTGAGACTAGTGAACAACAAGATGTTCAACTAGATGTTGAAAGTGGAGAGATGTCAACTGAATAGGAAACAAGTAAAAGAAGTAGAGAAGTGAATTCGAGGCAACCAAGTAAGAAAAAACTCCGTAAGAATGAGGAAATTCCGAGTATACAAAAGAGTTTCGAAGATCTAATGGGAACCATGCTTGAGCATAACAATGCACAAATTGCTCAATTAACTGTCATGTTAGACACACCAAAAAATTACAAGGTTGGGTTACGTGAAGAATTGGGGAAAGGTAATGGTATGTCGAGGGCAAATATTTTTACTTTGTGTTCGATCATGACCGAAGGTGATTTTGCGGTTTTCAAAGATTTGACGGACGAGGATGAAAAATATGATTTTTTGGATTTGATCTTGAATAAGTCTTAAATATAATCTCAGTACTGTGCTTGTTTTGGATTTCAAGTTTATTTGTTTGTTAATGTAAGTAAAATCTATTTTTATGTTTTGTGAGAGTTGTAATTTTATTCCTTTCAAATCAAACCGGGAGATATTATTGTGGTAACTATTAACTTGGTGTGCCAAACTTCCAACCAACCCAACAATGGTTAATTTAAAAGCATGTTGAAATATAATGTACCTGATTTGATGCATCTGAATCTACTGAATTAGCCATACTAAGCCACCGGGGTTGACCCAGAATCACTACCTCTCCATGAAGACTGAAGTCGAATAAATGTCCCACGATTGATTAAGTATAGAAACATCCACTAGATTCACATATAAAAAAACATTGGATTAAGAAATAAAACATACCCAGAATAAAGGGACATAAACTGAGGCAATCTCGCAAGAGCTTCACAAGATTTGGTATTTGCAGGATGCACGAAATTTGCATCTCTACAAGCATCAACTGAAACATTCTCCTTTCTATTCTTCCTTTTACCACCCACTTCCAGAGTTCCTCCTCCATTGCAGCAACACCCAATCCATTCAATAAACCTACCAAAAACACACAAAAAAAAAAACATATAAAATTAGTACTCCCTCCATTCAAATTCAAATTACACATTTCTCTTTTTCACGTTTGTCGATGTGCGTTTTGTACAATAGATATTTTTCATTTTACATTAGCAAAAAATATACTCCCTGCTAAGTTTTTTATCTTCCCTATTTCCTTTTGACACTAGTTCGATTATCTTCTCCCTTTCCAATTTTGGGTTGTGCTTTAATCAATTTTATTCTTTTTTTCAATTCTTTATTTTTTCTTTTATTCACAAACCCCCACCATATTTCTACTTTATACCCTTCATTTTCTTATTTTAATCCATTTTTTATTTTCTTCTTAATATTTGTGCCACAAAAAGAGTGAAAATAATAAATAACTAGGAGGGAAGTAAAAATTATATTCTTGACCTATTCGTAAAGATGAATCGAACAAGATATTATTATATGACTATATTTTGTCTTATAAATAGTCGAAAATATCAAAAAAATTCTTTAGTTATGAATATTAAAAAAAATTGTGCACTTTGAATTTGAATGGCATGAGTACTACTCAAGGTTCAATGACAAAGTGTTAAGAGTATTTTGTTTTTCAGATAGATATGTATTTCAAATGACGAAAAAAATGTGTAAGAATTACTCTTAATAGACATTACCTAGAGGGATCATCACCAGTAACACCAAGTTTCCAAACAACTGAATAATCCCAAGTGTTAGACCCCAGAATAAGTGGCCTTAACAATTCCAAAGCTCTCTCTAAGTGACCCATTTAATAAAACGGTTTTAATTTCTATACAAGTCTTGAGTTGATAATCTCATTAAATAAGCTTGTCCTCCAAGAAAATCATTAGTGTGTCAGAACAATATCTCTTTCTCACTCTATATCTAGAATTTGACTGAGAAAGCAACTTGTAACAGTACTCTATGACATGATGTCAGGAGTCTGTTACATGGTAGTATGTACAAAAGTACAAGAAAGGTGATCATGGAGATATACTTGCGCAGGGTTCTGTTCTAGTGTTCTTAGGAAGTCATATTTGTGATTATTTGTTTTGGAACTAGAGGCGTAAACTAAAAGAGTCGAGCCGAGCACAAGCTTGACCTGGCTAAACTCGTGCTCGTTAAGCAAAATTCGAACTCGAGCTTACCCGAACTTGAAATAATTGAGCTCGGAACCAAGCCCGCGAGCTAAAACGCGAGTTCGAGCCGAGTTCGAGTCTAATTCGAGTCAATACATAATTATTAAAATTTATATTTTTTTTGCACTGATGTGTTTTAATAAATTGGGATCCAAAAAACATATACAAACGTATTAGGCAAATCAATAAGAACATTTTGTATGATGAAAAAACTATGTAACTACTATTAGTATTTTTTTAACGGTAATGTTAAATACAATTAATCAATTAAAATTTTCCATACTTAGCAAAACATTGTGATTGAAACCTAAATTACACATATATCAATGTAATTAATAATTATATTAGAGAATTATTTACTTTTATAACCTCTTACATGCAATCCTTAGGGTTGTATATATCATTTTCTTTTTTTTAATAAACAATAACAAAATTAACTAATCACATCAAATTGAGTTGCTCGCGAGTTTTTCGAGCCGAGCCACGCCTTGCTCAGCTCGACTCATTAAGTAATCGAACCGAGCCCGAGCTCGAGCCGAGCCAAATTGGAACACAATTGTGATACTTTTGACATCTTTTTGGGTTATATGTAGGGCAACGGATCCAGGCCCTATGGATCTTATCCTAATGAGTCGGATATGGGTCTTATTTTTTTTTTTATTCTGTGGTTACGGGTCTTCCTAAAAATTTACGGGCCCGGGTCTCGGATGTGAGACACTGAGACCCATACCCTACCCTAGACTTTTAGAGTCTGTTTGGATAAGAAAATAGGAAGGAAAGAGAGGGAAGGGGAGGGGAGGGGAGATAAGAGCAAGTCCAATAGTAGGTTTTAGGGACTTGCTTGCAATATTTGTAAAATGTTAAGCATGTAGCTTACTATTGGAGTTAATTTTTTGTTTGTAGCTTGCAAGCCATTGTAGCTCTACCAAGCTACATTGGCTTGTATTTAAAAAATAAAAGAAATTTTTCTAATTGGATGAAATTGATGATGTGGGTCCAAGTAAGCTACAAAACTTTACGATTCACCATTGGAGCGATAAGTAGCCGACAAATGAAGTAGCTAGAAAAATCGATGTGGCAATGCAAACTACAAGTATTGTAGCTTGCTATTGGACTTGCTCTAAAAGAAAATAAGGGGAAGTTGTTTCATAACAAAAATTGGATGGAAAGGGACGCAGGAGAGGGATGATAAGTATCTATTACTCGTATTAGGAAGAATAATGTTGAATAAACAAAATGTAACACCCCTGATTTTATAAAATAAATTAAATTAAAGTTATATTCGTATTTTTATTTTATTTATGATTTAACTCTTAATTCTTAAAATTATTATTATAAAACGAATTTATCGTTTAATCGTTTCAAACTGCTAAAATTCTATTTGACTCGGAAACTCTTCTTATATTTAAAACATATTTTTATTTCTGTTTCGATTCATATTATACATTTAATTTAATTCTTATCGAAAGTCTTCCGACGATTTAAATTCTAAGTTCTTTTTATTTATTTATATTTAAACTCGAGTTTTCTATTTTTCGGCTTGAAGCTCATTTATTTTATGTTTCGTCAAAATATTTATTTCTTTTCCTCGAGAAATCAATTTAATTCACTTTATCGCAGATTTATTATTTATTGGAAAATACTATTTCATCGTCTAATTATTTATTTCTATAAACTTTGTTTTCGTCTCGAATAATTTATTTACTCATTTTTTTAGACGGTCCAATTATTAATTTTATTGATTCGATTTTAATTCGATTTCGGGTTCAGTTAACTTATTATCTTGGAACCGTGTCCCTTGTACCTATTCGATTAATTCGTTTTTCTTTCACCCTTTTTAATTTGAGGGACCACTTGACTTCATGTTTTTCCACCTTAATTACGTTCATTCTCTTTGGCCTACTCTACTTCCACCGCTTCACCTCTTCCTCGGCATCCTAGTATTCATCCCACCTAGTTATCATCCTCCGCTCTCATTCATCCTCTATTTTTCTTCTTCTTTCAGCATCCCCCTTCACCTTCTCCTCTTCGTCATTGTTGCCGCTCTTCACTTCTACGGTTGCTGTTCTTTTAAGTTGCGGTTTTCTATTGTCGATTGTCCGTCGTCGTACTCTGTCACCGTCGACTGCCCCCTGCTGTCATCAGCCTCTTGTCGCCCTTTTTGCCTCTATTTTCGCCTGATTCTAATAGAGGTAGTAGCCCTTCTTTTTATTTTCGTCGATGTTGTTGTTTGTTCGTCCTTTCTGTTGTACTTCATGCCTTATCTTCTTGTTCGTCCTGCCTTTGTTGCTGAGCGTCTGTTGTATTCTTGTCCTTCTTATGTTCTTATTTCTTCGAATTTTCCTTGCTGTCCGCTGTTGCTCTTGCTGCTATTTTCGTCGTCGTGCTATAATTATGTCGTTGTTTCTCTTGTTGTGCTACCGCTGCTCTCTGTCTGTCTTCTTTTCCTTCTTCTCTTGTATTATTCTCTCGTTGCTCTATTTGTGCATCCCGTCTTTGCTGTTATCATGTTTGGCCGCTGTCTTCTTCTTCTTCTTCGTTTCCTTTTTTTTTTTTGTGGAAATGGTAAGTATTATATAAAAAGAATGATAATTACATCAAGTGCTCTAGAAAGCTAGTAATGAAATTGCTATCCTTGCTACTAAACTTTTGATTACATCTGCTTTTGCAAAAAGCAACAAACTCCTTACTAATTTGAGTAGCCAACTTCTCAGGATGAAGTAGTAAGCCCTCAACTCTCGCAGAATTCCTTTGTAACCAAATGTGATATGAGATCGCGTTGATTAATCCATTCTTTGTAGCTCGCTGGAGCTTGGTCCCTCTCATTTTCTTCCTCCAATCATTCCCCATCTCAAGCTTGTGAAAGCTCGGTACCTTCTCACAAATAGCATTCAAGACCCTCTTGGCATAGTCGCAATCAACAAACAGATGATGCAACGTTTCAGAGCACATACCACAGCAGATGCGCCTGTCGTCTTCGGTTATTCCAAGTTTGTGCAGCTTGTCTTTTAGATTCAATCCTCCGCGCTGTATCAGCCACGCCATCAGCCTGTGCTTCGGCACAGACCACCTGGACCACACAGCAGCACACCAGTCCACAGGCTCATGCTTATTCCTCAGCCATCCGTATGCTTTCGATATGGAGTATCCCTTCACACCCTGCATTCTCAGTTCATCACTGCCGAGCACCTGTTTCAGCATGTCACGGCTTTGACAAATTTTTTTCCAATACTAACTAGTATCCGTTCCTGGGATATAATCCTCCCATTCTTTTCCTTTTAAGTAGACTTGATGAATCCATCGAACCCATAGCCTATCTTCCTTACTAGTAATCCACCACGCCATTTTTCCAATTGCAGCTTTGTTCCATATCGCATTTTGATTTAAGTTCAGTCCCCCTTCCCTATAAGGTAGACAACTTTTTTCCCAAGTGACAAGCGGCACCCGATGATAATCGGCAGTCCCATCCCACAGAAAGTTTCTACAGATATTATCAATCTGCTTCATCACCGCTGAAGGAAAGATAAATATAGTGGCCTAGTAATTGTGGAGGGTGGAAAGAACGCTCTTGATCAGAATTAATCGACCCGCATAGGATAATTTTTTTGCTCCAAGTCTCCTAATTCTCTCCACTATTTTATTAACAATCGGTTGGCAATCAAGTAATGACAGTCTAGTTGTTTTAATAGGAACTCCCAAGTAGCGAAAAGGGAAGTTACCTTCAGAACAACCAGAAACCTTGATGATTTCTGCCTTCAATGCCTCCGTAACTCCATTAAAATAAACACTCGACTTCCCCTTACTCATACGTAATCCAGATGAACCAGAAAAAGTCGAGAAGGTGCGCAATAGGAGCATTATGGAATTAACATCCCCTTTTGAGAACAGACGTAGGTCATCCGCGAACATAAGATTAGTTAGACGTAATTCCTTGCATAACGGATGAAACCTGAACGGCATGCTACTATTTGTATATTTAAACAATCTAGTAAGATAATCCATACAAATAGTGAATAGGAGTGGGAAGATTGGGTCACCTTGTCTGAGTCCTCGCTTACCCGGAAAAAAACCAAAACAGTTCCCATTCAGGCTCAAGGTATATGTTGCTGTAGTGACACATTGCATGACCAAATCTCTGAACCGCTGCGGGAAATTTAGCTGTATCAACATCTGGTTCAGGAAGCTCCACTCTACCGTATCATACGCTTTTTGTATGTCAATTTTGAACATACAACGGGGTGAGGCACTTTTCCTATTGTACTGTCTGATTAAGTCCTGGCAGATCAAGATGTTTTCAATAATGCTTCTACCCTTAATGAATCCTCCCTGGGCAGGAGAAACAATGTCGGGGAGAACAGTAGCTAATCTCGTACACAAAATCTTGGATATCGCCTTATAGATCACATTGCAGCATGCTATCGGTCTAAATTGCGTCACTGACATAAGTCTATCAACCTTAGGAATGAGGGTAACTGAAGTAGTATTAAGCTGTTTAAGCAAACAACCCGAGTTGAAAACATCCTCAATCGCTGCTGTGACATCGTCACCCACAATATGCCACAAATCCTTGAAAAATTTACTTGAATACCCGTCCGGACCCGGGGACTTATCATCAGGAATGCCAAAAATGGCCTGCTTAATTTCTTCTTTCGATACCAGCTGATTAAGAATAGTTTGGTGCTGTGAAGAACATACCTGCCCCTGCTCAATAATCTTCCTTTTGACAGCAGTAGTAGAGGTTTGGGAACCAAGAAGTCGTTGATAAAACTCCAGAAACGCGAGCTGTATCCCTTCTTGATCCTCATGTATCTTCCCACACTCGTCCATAATCTGATGAACCGCATTAGTAACTCTCCTAGACTTCAATGCTCCATGAAAATAAGCAGTATTTTGATCCCCTTCCTTGATCCAAAGACATTTAGCCTTTTGTTGTAGGTATTCTGATTGCGCATTGCTGAGAAATTGGAACTCTTCGTGAGCAATCCTTTCTTGCTGCCTCAAACCCAGATCAGCAGGACTGCAAATTAATTCATTCTGCAGACGAATGAGCTTAACCTGTGCAATACCTGCTCTGCTTTCAATATCAGAAAAACGTGAGTTGTTCAGATGCTTGAGAGCTTTCTTAAGACGCTGCAGCTTTTTCACAAGACAGTACTGCTTAGTGCCATTTATGCTTGTCTGCCAGTCTCCTGCTACTAAATTATCAAACCCTTCCGCCTTACTCCAAATATTGTAATATTTGAAAGCACGTTTGTGACTAGACTGCTCCTCATTCCTCTTAATAAGACATGGACAATGGTCAAAAAGTCCCTCAGGCAAGAAATGCGCCTTATAATCTTCCTTTAGATCCATCCATTCCTGGTTTATCAAACATCGATCCAATCTACTGTAAACTCTATCCTCCGGTCTTTGTTTGTTATTCCAAGTATAGAAAGCCCCTAACGCAGGGCAGTATACCAAGCAACAATCTGAAATGCATTCCCGAAAAGGTTTAGCTTCAGCCATTGTAAAACCCCTACCCAATCTCTCATCGGGTGTGAGAACGCAGTTGAAATCACCCCCCACTAGCCACGGAGTGCTGATGTTAGCAGACAGACGCTTAAGATCAGTCCAAAGAGACTCACGCTTATGGACCTCGTTGAAACCATACACCATAGTGACCCAAAACATACCTCCTGAGCTCAAGTCTTTCACATGGCAGTCAATGAGTTGATCAGTACACAGATGCGGGTATACCTCACATTTTTGATGATCCCAAAGAACCCAAATATGGCCTCTCTCATGAGTATGATTATTAGTAACAATACTCCAGCTATTAAAAATAGTATTCCTAATTCTATGCTGATTCACAGCCTTTATTTTGGTTTCTAATAATGCAAAAAAACCAACCTTCCAACTAAGAAGAAGCTTATTTACCTCCAATTGCTTCTTCACTTTATTAAGACCTCTAACGTTCCAATAACCTAAGTTCATTGAGAGTTAAGTTTAACTGGTACCTCCCCTCCTTTCCAGCACTACTCCCTTGAACAGAGGTTGATCCCCCATCCTTGTCTCTTAGTTGCCCTTCTTTCAAGCCTTGATGTCTTTTCCTGTCAGGGCCTTTGCTGCTCAAAGAAGGGAACTCTTCTTCATTATCTAATCGCGGGCTACTAGCATAGTTAATTACTCTAGCGGGGGGTTCAATCCCCGTAGAAGTAATCAAAATAGGGCTTGCTGCGGAAACCGGATTAGCAATGCTATCAATTGCTGGTTTAGAGCCATTCTTTGGCCTCCAAACCAGTTTCTCTGACTTTGGTGCTTCTTTAGTCTTAGTCAGACCTTTGCACTCTACTTTCTCATGACCCATCCTCCTACAGTTCGAGCAAGTCACTGGTTTCCAGTCATATTCGACTTGAATGGTTACCAATGTCCCCTTTTCATCCAAAAACTGAACAATTGCAGGAAGCGATTGCTCTATCTTGACCTCAACAAGTACTCGTGCAAATCCTAGTCTAGACCTTGCTGCTATGGCCTCATCTCGTTTAATAAAAGGTCCAATTAACCCCGCAATCTTAGGCAAACTATCCCCCCAGAATTTCAGCGGTAACTGGTGAAGTCTTACCCAAGTGGGAAGGGTTTGGACATCCTCCTTCTTAAGCTCAATGTCTGGTTGCCAAGCTTTTATGATCATTGGTTTGTTATCGAACATGTAGAAACTTGTGCTAAGCACTATATTCTTCATCGCCTCCGTCTGGAAACGTATCAAGAAAACCCCATTTGGCATGAACGATACCTTGTCAATCATGTGATGTTTCCATATTCTTCGAAAAAAACCTTCTAAGACTGCCCGAGGAGGGTTAGCACCCACAATGAACCCGTAGACAGCAGTCTTCCAGTAATCAAGTTCATTTTTCACATCCTCCTCTTCCAGTTTTAGTAAAGGCTGCTCCTTAATAACTGGAACTTGCCCTGCTTCATCAACCATTCGCCATGATCATGCACACCTTCATTCACCAAGGCATCTTGATCAGCACCAATTTCAATTTTCTCATCAGTGGTCAGCAAAGCATCCCCGTCATCGTCTTCGTCCTCAATTACGTAAGGCGGAATGCCCATGATATCCTGCATGGATTTTTCTTTCACAGGCACGTTCATGGGCGATCTGTCGCGTCCACTCAAAACACCCCCTTTTGGATCCTCATCCCTACGTTTATTCTTCCTCCTAGTAATGTTAGTAAGCGCCGGTGAGGCAGTTGCCGGCGACTTGGCCATGATGCCGTAGTCTCCAATCGCCCAGCCGTCGTTTCTCCTTACTAGGGTTAGAACTCCCTATTTTGTAAAAACATTGATCAACGTTTCCTTTCTTCGTTCTTCTTCTCCCTTCTTTTCTTCTTATTTCTCTGTTGCATCGTTCTACTGCTATTGAGTTATTGATGCTGCTGCTGTTTTGTTCTTCGAATTTTGATAACTTCTTTATTCCATGTTTTTGATAGTTGATAATACATTTTTGATGTACTAAACACGTCATAGGCTCGTAGCTAGCCTAATAGTTAAATCTTGTATCTATCATAAACAGTAGTAAATCATTTATTTTAATGCTTTTAATTTGTGGGTCATTAGACGACACCTAAATAATGAAGGCAAGTTTAAGGAATATTTGAACAAATTGTAATTATTGCAGTAGTTACCATGGACTTTAATAGGGCTACGACACAGATATAAGGGTCGTGTTTAAACCAACGGACGAATAGTAGAATTCGTTCTTGGATGTCGGCTTGCAGTCAGTCTACTTGAGAGTTATCCTCGTAAAATAATTGGATTTTGGTGGAAACGTTAGCAGTAGCCCTAACTCATTTATTTCTTTGTTTTTCGAGCTTTTGTTGCTGCTTCTTTTCCTTCTTCGGTCTGTCTGATAATGCTACTACTACGTACCTCGTCTTTCTAACTGCTGCTGTTATACTCTTGTTTGCTCGTTTCGCTTTCTCTTTCCTTTTTTCCTCTGATTCCCCCTTTTTCTGCTGTTTGTGTCGGTCTTGTTGCTGCTGTCACTTTTGTTGCTGCTCGAAGGCTGCTGTTGTTTGATGAAATGTTTCAACTCCGTGTTCTTCATTCCCCAATTTTCTTTCTCCGTCCTTCTCCAATTTTCTGACCTTTGTGTGGACTCGACAAGGCAAGAACATGATTGATTCAGATATCGATTCAAGGTAACTTTTGGACGTTACTCGATTTTATATCGTATGTTTGAGTAGTTGTATGTAGTAAATATTTTAACTTCGGTTTTCTAAATTTTTAGCTATTTATTATTTGCTAATAATATTTTTTTTTTAAAAATCGTGTACCTTATAAATATTTTACTACCTCCGTATCTATATGTTCGTCCACTTTGTTTAATATATGGGTGGAGTATTATATTAAAAGTGGACGAACATATAGATACGGAGGGACGATATCATTTTATAAATCGTTAGTAATTTAATTATTTACGCTCGTTATAATATTTTGTTGGTTATCGTGACACTAGTAACTAACTAATATCGATTTCATATTTTTGTCATATTTCGTTAATTTCTAATGTTTAACTTAAAATCGTATTTTAATAAAATAATCGGGATTTGTATACTTGTTTAATAAATTAATTTTCGTTTTACGATTTATACTAATAAATGAGAAAATAGTCGATTTTGTTTTAAATATATTTTTAGTCGAGACTATTTTCACTAATAATTTCCTATTTGTTTCCGATTGACTATTTTTATTAAAATTTGTATTATTTATTAATAAAAGCTATTTGTTAAAAATATTTTGAAATCCTTGTAAATTTCATTTCGTTTATAAAATTCGTTGACTCAATTAATTTTGATATCATTTTCATAAAACATCTCTTTTCTAAAATTTATAGTTTTAACTCGATCTCCTAATTATTTATAAAATACTATATATTGTCTTATTATATTTTATTTATATTCTGAGTAACGAATTTAGAAATATATTAAAGTTACGATAACGACGATAATAATAAAATGTTAATTTCGTTAGAAATGCTATTTCTATACGTTTCACTTATTTTAATTACGTACATATTTTCTATAACAATTTCTATTTTAAGTAAGTTTCTAAAATTAGTAAGTTTCTATTTATAGAAATACTCCTTTTATATAAAATGTTTATTCCTTTAATCCTCACGATGATTATATTTAATTTTGAATATCGATAATCACTTGTTTTGGAGTTATGAAATAAAGACAAGTGTGGGGTTAGAGTAATATAATCTGGGGTTTACGGTTTTGCCATCAACTATAAGGCTAGTGTATCAGAAATCAGTACATTAGTTGTTGAACAGGGTGGCAGGTATCCCGGGAGTTGTGTACATTTTGACCTTAAGCTTAGGCCTCGCAGTAAGTCGCCGTCATAAGTTGAACTGGGTGACAGGTAATCCCAGGAGGGGTGTGCATTGTCTTAAACTAGGGCCACGCATTTATAAGTCGCCGTCCTATTATGGTTGAGTAGCCTAGTTAGAGACCGAAGTTTGATTTGTTTGAACTAGGTTCTCGAAGCTAATTTTTAGTATTCTCCTGTTGAAAGTTTGACCTTCTACACTGAATACTTCCATAACGCCATTTTGAATATTTTTATTATTATCGATTTGTTTTGATTTGCAGGTTGGCAAATATTTTATGTTTTCTCTGAAAGCTTATTTTTATTATATCATTTTATTTTTATTATTTTTCCATATGATATATATGGCTGGGAGAACGTCCGAGTTACTCCCAACTGACATTGCTATTATGTTTATAACATGACAGGTATTTGATGCGGGGTTTTGGGTGTGAGATAGCGAGTAGCGTGGATCCTACTCTTTCTTCATTATTATAATTTATAGATTTGTATAAACCCATTTGAAGATTTTACTTTTAGCCCTTTTGTAAAAAGAGGCCTTTGTATTGACTTACCATTTCTTTTAATAAGATATAGTTCGTCAGTGTGTTTTAATCCCAATTCTACAGTGTTTCCGCCACTGTATTGCGTTAGATTTTTAGGGGATTACAGTTGGTATCAGAGCATTGTTGCTCCCGACGCTTACACCTGATTCTAGGAAAAAATACCAGTAAATGATTTGAACATTAAAGAAATATTAGTTGGAGATTGGTAGAAACCAAAATAAGAATTTAACTGTTAGGTTTATATGTATTTCTAACTCAATGACTAGCATTAAATATTTCTGTATTTTGTCTGGAAGAAGATGAATGAAGAAGACGTTGATAGGATGTTGCTCCAGATCGGGACAAGACCTGCTTAGAATTCTCAACGCCTCAACGCCTGTTGATTCGAGTGGACAACTTTGTGCTATAAGGAAGATACAATGGTGACCTTTCAGCCCAGATTTAGTTGCTCAAGCTACAGGTTAGATGATCAAGAGTAGATTTCTGTTCCATGAGGTTACAGTAGATCTAGATGGCGCGACCCAAGTCTTGTGTGCTCGTTTCTCTACAAGAAGATAAAGTAATCCATTTAGTTCTCTCGTGAACTCTGGAGGCACGAAGATTCTCCTCTGGTTCAAGAACTTAGTATTATAGGATCATCGATTCTTTTCTTCCTTCCTCTACTTCTTCCAATTCTTCTCTTCTATATTCTTATCTTCCTTCGCTTGGTGAATCCCTGTTCTATTATTCTATTCTACCATCTTTCTCTTGAGATTCTTTGGTTAGACCGGATTCTGTCTTAGTCAACCCCGTGAAAAGTTATAGATGTTTGAGGTTTAGTAAACCCTCGTTACCTGGTTTGAGTATTGTGAGACTACCCTATGTTCTAAGCAAATAAGAAATTCATGAGGATTGTTTTGAATGGAAAATTGTTGATTAATGGAATTAGGACGATACTTTAGACACTGAACCTTGGGTTATAGGTTACTTTTGATTATTTTGGAGTACGTAGAGTAGAATATATTTTGGAGTAGAAAGAGTATGTCATATTTGATGGATACCTAGTACCTAACCTAGAATCGAACTAAGTGTAACTGATAATATTACTTTGGGATTCTTACCAATGCTTATTTGATGGATGCATCGTGAATATTTGGGAGCATTGGTTGTGTTACTATTAAAGGTTTTCAATAACGTCGTTAGAAATTTTGGTTGACATAGATTACCCGTATTTCTTATGGATTAGATCGTTGATCGTTGTTTAAGGTTGTAACCTATGAACTTTGGAGTGAAGTGGTCTAACTTGGATAAATTGTTGTTACCCTTGAAGAAGAGAACTATCTTACACAATCACAGTTTGTTGTGTTGTTTTGAGGAATACTTTGATGTCAATCATTTTGATGGAATTACCGTTCAGAACCCTTAGACCAGTGAAATTGTGACCTCGTTGAGTTATTAAATATATCGTGGTTGCACCGTGGTAATTTGAAATTTGATGGACTTCTAGAAGCGTTAGTCGAATGGCGTATTTGAAGACGTGAGTGTATACAGTTACCTATTGGATTGAGCGCGTTTGAGAATTTGAGATCCTTTAACTTGTTTGTGATCATCTTTGAGGATTTCGTACCCGAGCATTGATTGGTGGACTGTGTTTATTGTTCCTTACTCAAGAAATTTGGAGTATACTTCGAGTTCAAACCTTATGAGCTTTAAATTTAGGAGCCTTATCGATCAAGAGTTTGGGTGTGTTTTGATCACCGTTGGAATTTTAAGTAATGAGATTAGATTCTTGTAGACATCCGCATTTTGCCTGCTAGTGTCTATAGCAGCTTTCAACAAAACATCCGATGATGATCGGACGTAAACGTGACTTAATACGCTCGAATACAAACTCGGAATCAATAGTATCCAACGTGGGCATTTAGCGGAGTGCAAATCTCTCAAAACCGACTTCAAATCCAGGCCCAGTGGGTCGTTTCCAATAAAATGAGACTATTTTGGGCCAAAACCGACACCAAAAATAAAACCGTCTTTTTACGACCTAAAAACCCGGTCCGAGTCAGAAATCGACCTTACAAAGCTTCTAAAAACAGGCGCCCAACTAACATATTCAAAATTCAAAAAAGTCAAAGCTTCCCTAAAATGGCTCACCCGCCTGACCTACTCGATCGAGTGGCTTGACCTCACTCGATCGAGTGCGGCTATCAAAACCCGATCAAGCGCCTTTATTGGGCCACTCGATCGAGTACAGTAGGTCTACTCGATCGAGTGACCCTAGGTCGGGGGACATTCTCTATAAATACTCCCCCATGCTCTTCACATTTCCAACTTTTACACACCTTTTAAAACTCTAACCAACCCTAATCCACACCACAACTTTACCACCTTTCAATCATTCATTTACCAACTCAAAAACCTACATTTTCACAACACATCAAGCATTTACCTACACACACATACACACATTTTGAGATCAAAATTCGTCAAAGAGCCGAGAGCATCCTCTCCCTAACCATACACACACCTTAACTCACTCTACATATCTCGACACTCCCGCGCACACGCCGCTACTACGAGTCCGTTTCCGAGACCAATTAAGCATGTAGGTTGAGGGTGTAATACAAATCCCGACATCTCTTTCTTCCATTCTCTTCTTTTCGATTCTAATTAGTTTAATGATTCATGCATAACCCAAATTTTTTCCGGGCCGGTTACTTGTGACCGACGTCCCACTATACCGCGGTGCATTCCTAAATGTGTGCGCTAAAAACTTCTATGGCCGAACTCGTATGGGTTTTGCGGCATGTTCTAAGACCAATTCGGCTTAGGAAGTCCGTCATGATTTACGAGAAAGCCGTCGTTGTTGGTATAGACCCAATTTTGACCGACCGAGACTTAGTTTAAAGCATACATGCTGTCGTCATAATGCTTGCTTGACTACATGCTACCTGGTTTCCGTGTCATTTTTCAAAAACCATCATTTCAAAAAAATGCATTTTTTAAAATATCCAATTTTCAAAAACTTGGAGTGCTGCCTTAATCTAGACTTACTATTTGACTCAAAATAACCCATTTTTTTAGCCGGCATGCTTTCCATTTCAAATTTTGAATTTTCGATTCCCTTTCGATTTTCGAATTTTCAAAATCCAATTTCAATTTTTCAAATCTTCGTGATGCCATTCGCGATTTTCAAATCTTCGAGATTCCATTCTCGATTTTCAAATCTCCAAGATGCCGTTTTCGATTTTCAAATCTTCGGGATCTTATTTGCGATTCTCAAATTTTCGGAAATTCATTTTCTATATTCAAATTTTCAAAATATCAAATATTCAACTTTTCAAAAAACTCGGTCCTGTCGGCATGCAGCCAATTTCAAAAGTCAGGACCGTCTCCCAATTTTTTAAAATGCGAAATTACTCGCAACCATTCTAATATTTCAAAATGCCCAGTCCTATTGGCCCACTACCAATTTCAGGACCGTTCTCTCAATTTTTAAAATTCAATCATTTTTTCAAAACCTTCCTTATTATAGGACCTACTGTTGTCCGTGTGTCGGGTCTTTTCATAATACGTCGAAGGTCTGTAGCGTCGAAACTCCGTCGATCCTACATCACGGGTTTCTTCCCCATCCTAGTCCGCCTTTTTTCTAAAGGCATAACCAACCAACACGAGTCATACACTCGTAAATGGAAGGTTCGTCCATACACTCGAGGCCTAACTAGAAAGTCCCATGTGATTTTCCCTCCGATAGGACTGTCCCTACGACCTTTCCTAAGGGAATTTTGCCCGTCTTTCAATCCTTTAGTCGAGTTATCTCAATTTAAAAATTCTTTAACTTAAGGGTCTACCCTACTCATAGCTCCACCCTTATTCGAGACAAGTCAAGGGTCTCTAGCGTCGAAACTCTACCGATCTTACATCGCAAGTTTCTTCCCTTACCCTGTCTATCTTTCCTCGAGGTCGAGTCAACCTTTTAAAAGGCATAACCCTGTAGCAAAAGGTTCGTGATCCTTACATCTAAGGGTCACTCATCCGACACTCGAGTCTTAACAAAACCTTCAATCTCACTCGAGGGCTACCCTTCAGCAGAGCGATCAATCACAGTTGCTCTAAGGCTCATGTCTTACACGTGTTGTCTCACGTACCCCACTTTCGAGCCGCTTAGATGCCCCATCATCTGAGTCCTTTAAGAGTCCTTAGTCTCACTTGGGGGCTATTCTCCGACGGAGCGATTAATCACAGTCCCTCCGAGAATCGCACCCTACGTATTTGTCTTAGGAGAGTCTAACCCGAGTCAAACCAGAGTTGTCTCTCCTCTCGCGCTATTTTCTATGCCTTGGTGTATTCGAGTTCCGAAGCAACATTTCTGATTATGTGGGTATTCTCGCAGAGTATGGCATCCACAACCGGGAATAGGGACACGGAAAACACCATTATTAATGAAATGAAGGCCTTGCTGGAGACATTTGTTAGTAGGCAGGACATGGTTGAAACCCTAATAGGGTTCGTAAGAGCCGACCAAGAGGCCTTGAGTGCTCGTTTAACTATCATTGAACGACAAGACCTCATTTCTGGGTCAGTAAATACTGAGCCATTTGCCAAACTGATCAGCACGGTGCATATGCTCGAGGAACAGTTCCATGCCTCCCAAGAGAACAACATCCGTGTTGAAAACTCCCGAGACTATACACTCATCAGTGAGAAACTACCAACAGATCTCAACTTAGAGGGGTTACCCATATTCGAAGGGATGGAGGATCCAGTGTTACACCTCCGAGCTTTCAAACAATTCATGGCAATCAAGGGGGTCAAAGCCGACATGTTCATCAATTTGTTCGGCGCATCCCTCGAAAAATACCCAAAATCCTGGTTCTATAGGCTAAACACCAAAAGATTCCTAACTTGGGAAGATGTGGCTACCGATTTCGCTAAAAACTATTCTGATAATACTGAACTTCAGACTACCATCCAGACTTTAGAAGTCATGGCCCAAGATCCAACAGAGGGTTTCACCAAATACCTTCAACGTTGGCGGGCTAAGAGTGTTAAGCTGATAGACAAGCCCAGTGAGAAGACACTAGTGGAGGCATTCATCAACAACCTCCTACCCTCCTACTGCGTCCATCTTAGGTATGCCGGCATTTCAAACTTTGCTGTGCACACCGAAATGGGCACTAGGATTGAAGACGATCTTCGACATAACAAAGATCTGGGTGAAGCTTCTACCGAAGGCTATACTGGACATCCACTTGAGTCCTTAGAAGCCGAAGACTACTGATGTAATCCCCTAAGAAATCTAACGCAATACAGTGGCGGAAACAATGTAGAGTTGGGATTAAAACACACTGACAAACTATATCTTATTAAAAGAAATGGTAAGTCAATACAAAGGCCTCTTTTTACAAAAGGGCTAAAGAGAAAATTCACCCAAAAGGTTATACAAATCCATAAATTACATGAATAAAGAAAGAGTAGGATACATGCTACTCGCTAGCTCACACCCAAAACCCAGCAGCAAATACCTGTCATGTTATAAACATATGTAGACACCCACATTTTGACTGCCAGGTGTCTATAGCAGTTTCCGACAAACACCCGATGATGATCGGACGCAAACGTGCTTTAATATATTCTGAAACGGGCTCAAAATCATTGGCATTTGGCTTAGGCTTTTTACGGAGTACATATCTCACAAAACCAACCACAAAATCAGGCCCAATGGGTCGTTTCGAGTTAAACAAGACTAATTTGGGTCGATTCCGACACCAGGGGTAAAACCGTCTTTTAGCGACCGAGTCAAAACCCGGTCAAAAATATTCTCAAGACACGCGAGTCAGCCGTGACACCTCACGTGGCTGATTCGAGCTCCAATATTGCAAAAATCAGCTACACAAAATATTAAACAAATCCGTTTAAGGATAGAATTCGATCTCAGGTAGGAATTCTATCCAAAAACCGAATCAAACACCCGACCAAGTGTAAGACACTCGGTCGAGCTCCACCAACCAGCCGAGATTCCCTTTCTTCTTTGCCAAGTAAACGAATTCTCGTGCTTCTCAGCTTCTTACGTTTCCTATCCTAAGCGGTAGTTCTCACCCTAAGCACTTCTCCTAGCCAAGGTCAGGAATATTCCTATAAATAGGCCACTTGCACAACTCATTCAAAAAACACATAAGCATTCACATATAATCTTAAACACTACACATAAACTTCCATCAAATAGCATCGAGAGAACCGATACAAGCCGAGATCACGCCCGACGAACCGGCCACCTCGCCCCACTTTACATGTCCAAACCGAGCCACCATAACTCACCGACATCCACTCGACGCTCCCGTGCTCAAGCCACATTCTGACGAGCTCCGATCCGAGTAAACAAAAGCATGTAGGTTGAGGGTGTAACCAAACCCGACTTCTCTTTTTTCTCTCTTCTTCCTCTCGTCGTCCGTCGTTTTTTTTTATGGGTCGAGTGTCGTCGTCTTTTTTTTTGGGTCGTTCGTTGTTTATTATTTCTAATATCGATATTACTAAAAACTATTTTCATAAAAACAAACATTCTTAAAAATACGATATCAACTCTATAGTCGAATATCGTATTAAAAGAATTAAATTAAATCTCGTTGATGCTAAAAAAATCGTTACATCTTTTTACAAAATACAACGATTTTAACGCGGAGAGAACTAACATCTTTTTTTCATCCTTTTCGTTCAAATTCTTTTCAAAACAATTTTACAAAACCTTTTTTTTTTTCATTCCGAATATTCAATATCGATTTCATAATCGAATATTGGATACGACGAATATCGAAAATATAAATCGAGTATAAATTAGTTCGTATTTATACGCGATTTATTAGCAATTTTCGAACAACAAGCAAACCGGGATAGACCCGCACGCGAGTCGCGCCCCTCCCAGGCGACTCGCGTGAGAGTCTGAAACCCGCACTTTTTTTTTTAGTCTTTTTCGTTCGTGTTTTTTTTCCACGAAACGATTTTTTTCAAAATTTACATTTTTCCTAAAATTATTCCGAATATCCGATATCGATTACATAATCGAATATCGAATATAACGAATGTCGAAAATATTAAGTCGGGTGCAAATTATGCAATATTTGTACACGATCTAATAAAATTATCGATTTTCAAAAAAATCGACTTCGAAAACAGGCCGGGATGCGAGTCGCGCGCATCCCGGGCGAGCCGCGCGACCGGTTGAAGAACACGACGCGATTTTCACTTTTTTATTATTTTTCGAACATCATTTTTTTACAAAACAGCATCTTTTTAGCAATATTTTCAGATTTCGAATAATATTTTCTCAATCTCGCATATTCATCATATTTGCTATATTATTATTCAAAAATCGATACTAACTCGTTTGTTCATCTTTTGTAGCAAATTCATCTTTTTTTTATTTGTTTCATTATACTAAAACGAATCTCACATGCTAAATTCAACTTTGACGTTAATTTTTCATGCATTAAACCGACTTAGCAACCCATTCAATTCCTCGCATGTTTAGGAAAACAATGTTTGCATATCATTCATCGTATTACTAACGCGCGTATTAAAAAATAAAACGATATCCTAGTAGAGGCCGCTCATGTGCGGGCGGGGTTGGGTGTTCTTTGTGAACTTCCCAACACGTACCCTCGCCCCTTACTCAGAACCTCGGTTTCCGGATGTCCGAAACCATTGGCAACGAGAGTCATTCAATACAAGGTATCCGATCAAGTCGGTATCGGTATCAAATGCAAAGGGACGAACCCGATAAACTCTGACATCGGAAATGGGCCGTATTTCGTACACGGCCCACTACGACATAGAGTGGGTTCGAACGGGCCCGAACTCCCACAAAGTTCGGTGGCGACTCCACTTTGATTTAAATTTCAATTTGACCATCTCATATGGAGATTCATTCGCCTCCCCAAAACCCGCGCGTGGCCGCGTCGGGGTGGACCTATGTTATGTCCACAATTTGGCGACTCTGTTGGGGATTAACTGATGTGTGACTTACCATCGGCATCCTCAGGGTGAGACTCGAATAGAAATCGTTTGACTAGTACAATACACATTTTAGTTTTACGGTTCATGCATAACCCCATATTTTCCCGGGCCGGTACTGGTGACCGACGTCCCACTATACTATCGATGTAGTCCAAATTGGATATGTCGAAGGTGTCCACTAGCCGATTCGTATGGGTTTTACGGCATGTTCTAAGCTCAACTCGACTTAGGAAGTCCGCCCCGATTCTTGATAGGCTGTGTACACTGGTATAGACCCTTACAGACTGACCGAGACTTAGAATTAGAGCATACATGGCGTCGTTATACTGTTTCCATGACTACGTGCTACCTGATTTAATAAGTTAGAAGCATATGAGGAATGGTACAACAAAAACCATTATCAATGTCATATTAAGCAAAATTCATAGTAATAAATCTTCCCCCCTTTTTTCTTATTTAAGACTTTAGGAGCAAGGATTTACTCGAAGCATCGCATCGGGCCACTCTACTTGACACCCAGCCCTAGTAAATGAAGTGCAATACAAGTCTTTTTCAAAAACTGTCATTTTCAAAAATTGCCTCCTTTTCAAAATATCCAATTTTCAAAACCCGGGTCATATACCGAATTTAGGATTTACGATTTTACTCAAAATAGCCTATTTTAAGCCGGTATTATGCCCATTTCAAAACTCGAAAATATTTTTGGACTTTCAAAACCGTCCCCGGTCCGCCTTTCCGTTTTCTTTTTTTCGAAAAAGGGCCAGTTCTCCGAATTTTTTTCGGGCTTTCAAAAAAATTCAATTTTGCAAACTTCCTTTTCTTAGGACTTCCCGTATTTAGCAGTGTCGGGTCGTGTCTTAAGTCGTCAAGTCTTCTAGCGTCGAAACTCCGTCGATCTTATATCACGGATTTCCTCCCTATCCCAGTCCGCCTTATTTGACTAAGGCAAAGCCCACCTGCGTAGGACATACTCCTGCAAGGGTTGGCCCGTCTACACAATCAAGTCTAAAAGTCTGGGGAATGTCTCACGTGAACCTCCTTTCGAACAGGGCCCAGCCCACACAGCTGGATCCTAAAGGAGGCCCACTTTTCACAAGTCATCCGTCTAGATGTCTTTTCCGAGTCATTTCCTCTCTAGTTTCCCTTTTCCTTGCTCGGGATGTACTTTTGTTCTAGGATTTGAGCTAGTTGCTGATTACGCGGTGTTCTTACAGACAGGCCACCTTTCACCCGAACGATGACGCAACAAGCCATTGACGAGTTGACAGCTTCGTTAGCCAAGCTTCAAGACCAACTGACGAAAATGAGGGAAGATTAGATCGCCATCCTCACCTGGGTAAGCGCAGTCGAACAAGGAACTCCTAGCGCTGGGGTTGAAGACGATGGGCCGTTAGCTGAACTGGCCAGCGCGGTCCATAAACTGCAAGAACAGGTCCACACGGCGACCAACAACACCATCCACACCGAAAACGTTCGGACTTATTCGCCCCTGACCGATGAATTGCCCGCTAACCTCAACTTGATGGGCCTACCCATGTTCGATGGGACAGAAGACCCGGTACTCCATATCCGGGCTTTTAAGGAGTTCATGGCGGTTAAGGGGGTCAAATCGACCATGTTCAAGCATCTCTTTGCTTCATCCTTGGACAAGCACCCGAGAGCCTGGTACTACAGGCTTGATTCCAAGAAGTACAAAACTTGGGACGATGTCGCAACGGAGTTCGCCCGAAACTATGCGGACAATATTGAGATTCAGACAACCATGCGTACTCTGGAGGTCATGGCCCAAGATCCTAAGGAGGGTTTCACCAAATACCTCCAAAGGTGGAGGGCAGAAAGCGTCAAGCTGGTGGACAAGCCCAGCAAAAAGGCGCTAGTGGAGGCCTTTGTGAAAAATCTCCTCCCATCTTACCGGATCCACCTCCGGTACGCCATCATACCCAATTTCGCCACCTTAACCGAGATGGGTACGAGAATCGAAGATGATTTAAGGTTAGAGAGCCTTACTAAGGCCTCTACAAAGGGTTATCAAGGAGCCAGTTCGTCTTCTAGCAAGCCCGCAACCACAAGTGCGGCCCGAAGCATCTTCGAGGAGGTCAATTTGCTAGACACCTCGACCAAAAAGAATACTCCAGCCCAAGTATTCACTGACATAGGGACTACTTATGCCAACGACTTACAAAGGCTATCTTCTAAGGGCCTGATCCAGCCGATACGCCCAATGCCGGAGGTTCTCATCGAAAAACGGTCCAAAAGCTACAACGCCCAGGCCTATTGCCACTATCACCGAGGCAACAGGCACGACACCGAAAAATGCTGGAAGTTGAAGCATCTCATTTAGGATCTCATCGAGAGTGAGAAGATACCGCTGCCCAGCGATAAGCCCAGTAACAAAAACAACCCTCTTGCTACTCACGCCATTTTTACTGGAGAAATAATCGATTGTACTCATCTCATCTCCCCTTTCATCCCTCAAATCAACGGGATATGGAATGATGACGAAGATGATGTTTACTTGGCTAAAGGGGAAACCGTCCCCATTACTATCGAAGAAATCCGGAAGGTCAGAACTAAGACCCTGGCCGGCACACGCGTTATCACGGCCGGACCTTCGGCCCCAGGATCCGTCACTGAACCTGCCGGGACGGAATCTACACCTGAAGAATCAAACACTGACACGACCCTAGTCAAGCAACTGAAGAGGGTCCGAACTGATCTCACTATATGGCAGCTTTTGGTCAGTTCTCAAGAGCATCGGGCAACACTTACTAAGGCTCTCGATGAAATCAAGGTAGACTCACTGGTTACCCCCACTGAAATGGTAGCCGCTATTCTACCTCACCTCAAAGGCAAGCCCAAAGGAGAAGGCCCACTTATCACTTTCTCCGAGTCCGACCTTCCACCATTTGAGGCCACCCATAACTTGGCCCTATATATCACGGTGATCTGCCGGGGCAAGTATCTACCCATGACCCTAATTGATGACGGGTCAGCTGTGAATGTCCTTCCTTTAAGGACTGCAAAGGCTCTTGGCATTACAGAGACTGACTACCTTCCTACCGCACAAACTATCCAGGCTTTTGATGGGAGCCCAAAATCAGTTGCTGGGGTCGTCAAACTAACCATCATAACGGGCCCGATCGAAAAGGAGCTCGAATTCCAAGTAATCGATGTCACCTCATCGTTCAATCTGCTACTTGGAAGGCCCTGGATTCACGCGGTCAAAGCCGTGTCCTCCACTCTCCACAGGATGGTCAAGTTACCTTTACAAGACGGGGTCATCACCCTCGAAGCTACTCCCATAGCCGTGTCAAGCTGCAACACGGCTGGCTCAATCGACCCGCGAGGATTCAATTTCCTAGGATTGATCGATGAAGAGTTCCTTTTTCAGCCCTACTTCACTACTAGCATCAACATGATGCTGCAAAACTTGGGCTATCTACCGGGAGCTACCTCGAGGCCCAATCTCCCAGCTAGCAAGATCATTGAGGTCCTCAACGACGGAGAGTCTCGATTCGGGTTGGGCTACACCATGGCCCAGGGAGATAAGGACCGGACAAACGCAACCAAGTTTGTCACTCCCGTATTCGGAGCTATTCAAGTGAGCCTCTACCAGCCCACCATCTCATATCCCGATACCAAATTGGCTCGGGAATGCAACTTCATCCCGGATGATATCTTTGCTCTCATCCAGACCAAATCAAAAGAGGATTCAAACTATGCCGAGCCCATGCTGGGGCTCTTGTTCGGGGAAAGCAAGGTACCCATAACTTGGCCCTATATATCACGGTGATCTGCCGGGGCAAGTATCTACCCATGACCCTAATTGATGACGGGTCAGCTGTGAATGTCCTTCCTTTAAGGACTGCAAAGGCTCTTGGCATTACAGAGACTGACTACCTTCCTACCGCACAAACTATCCAGGCTTTTGATGGGAGCCCAAAATCAGTTGCTGGGGTCGTCAAACTAACCATCATAACGGGCCCGATCGAAAAGGAGCTCGAATTCCAAGTAATCGATGTCACCTCATCGTTCAATCTGCTACTTGGAAGGCCCTGGATTCACGCGGTCAAAGCCGTGTCCTCCACTCTCCACAGGATGGTCAAGTTACCTTTACAAGACGGGGTCATCACCCTCGAAGCTACTCCCATAGCCGTGTCAAGCTGCAACACGGCTGGCTCAATCGACCCGCGAGGATTCAATTTCCTAGGATTGATCGATGAAGAGTTCCTTTTTCAGCCCTACTTCACTACTAGCATCAACATGATGCTGCAAAACTTGGGCTATCTACCGGGAGCTACCTCGAGGCCCAATCTCCCAGCTAGCAAGATCATTGAGGTCCTCAACGACGGAGAGTCTCGATTCGGGTTGGGCTACACCATGGCCCAGGGAGATAAGGACCGGACAAACGCAACCAAGTTTGTCACTCCCGTATTCGGAGCTATTCAAGTGAGCCTCTACCAGCCCACCATCTCATATCCCGATACCAAATTGGCTCGGGAATGCAACTTCATCCCGGATGATATCTTTGCTCTCATCCAGACCAAATCAAAAGAGGATTCAAACTATGCCGAGCCCATGCTGGGGCTCTTGTTCGGGGAAAGCAAGGTAATCCCGACTCCTAAGAAGGAATTGGTGAACCTGATCCTCCATAGCAGCAAGTTCGATCCGACCAGGCTGATCTCTGAAGTTGGTACTAACACTTGAAAGAGGGCTTGGAGGAAGACGATCAAATGGACCGACAGCGAGGGTCGAGTCTACAAGCTCACTACTGGCGAAGGGGACATGCAAGGCGCCGAGTCCGAATCCGAGTCTGAGTCAGAGTCAGAGTCAGAGTCTGGGTCTAAGTCTAGAGGGTCCAGTACTAGGGTCGAGTCTGTAACTCCTTTTCCTTTGGTCACACCTGTGGGAGTCTCGGAGTCTGTCCCGGGAGCACTCCCCATCCCGCCTCTGACCAACGATCAGATGGCTGCTCTCTTTGAGCTATTTTCAAAATTCTCTATCAATAATAACGATAACCGTTCTGCTTACGACTTGTCTTATTTTCAAAAATTTTATATGCAATGACATTGAGAAACCCGACGAACAGGTACCACTACCTCCGCATCTAGTCGAGCAACTCGGACAAAGAGAATCCCGAGATCCGGTTATTGAGGAAACTGACTCCATCAATATAGGAACTTCTTTAGAACCTCGGGTGCTTAAGTTAGGTTTATCCTTAGATCCCGAGGAGAAACAACAATTCACGGACCTCCTCCAAGAGTTCAAAGACGTCTTCGCATGGTCCTACAAGGACATGCCGGGAATAGGCCGGGAGATAGCCGAACACCGTATACCCATCAAAGATGGGTGTAAACCGGTAAAGCATAAACTCCGAAGAATGAGGCCCGAATGGTCTCTCAAAGTCAAAGAAGAAGTCGACAAGCAATTCAAAGCGGGCTTTAATCAAGTGTCTGAATATCCAGACTGGGTTGCAAATATCGTACCAGTACCCAAGAAAGACGGAAAGGTACGAGTTTGTGTAGATTTCCGGGACCTTAATAAGGCCAGCCCGAAAGACGATTTCCCGCTGCCACACATCGACATACTGGTGGACAACACGGTCGATCATGCCCTTCTATCCTTTATGGACGGGTATGCCGGATACAATCAGATCAAAATGGCGGAAGAAGACATGAGTAAGACCACCTTCACTACGCCTTGGGGGACTTACTGTTACACCGTTATGCCATTTGGGCTTATCAATGCCGGTGCCACTTACCAACGGACCGCCGCCACCTTATTACATGATATGATGCACAAGGAAGTGGAGTTCTACGTGGACGACATGATCGTTAAGTCCAAAGAACGAAACGGGAATATTTCGGTCCTCAGAAAGTTCTTCACCCGATTCCGCAAGTACACCATGAGGTTAAACCCTCAAAAATGCAGTTTCGGGGTAACATCGGGCAAGTTACTGGGCCATATCGTCAGCCAGCGCGGCATCGAGGTTGACCCAGCCAAAATCAAAGCTATTACCGAGATGCAACCACCTAAAACCGAAAAGGAGATAAGGGGGTTTCTCGGGAAAGTCCAATATATCAGCCGGTTTATTTCGAAGCTAACCATGGTATGTGAGGCGTGAGCCCATTTTCAAGAAACTGAAGATAGGAGAACGGGTACTGTGGGACGACAAATGTCAAGCAGCTTTCGATAAGATCAAAGAGATTCTGTCATCTCCGCCGGTATTAATGCCGCCTCAACACGGTCTACCTTTGTCGTTTTATTTGACGACGACTGAGACGGCCATGGGGGCTATGTTAGCCCAGACGGTCGACTCGGAAGAACGGGCTATTTACTACATCAGTAAAAAGTTCCTAGAATACGAATGCAAATAAACGATGCTCGAAAAGACATGCCTAGCTCTAGTTTGGGCCACTAAAAAGCTCCGACACTATATGCTTAGCCACGAAGTGCATGTGTTATCTAGAATGGATCCAATCAAGTATCTGTTCGAGAAGCCCATCCTCAATGGCAGGATATCCAGATGGACTTTAATGCTAGCTGAGTTCGACCTCAAATTCGTACCATTAAAAGCCATCAAAGGTCGGGTAGTAGCCGAGTTCCTTGCCGATAGTCCGGTATCTGAAGAAGGACATACCGATACCTGGGCCTTCCCAGATGAAGATATATTCCATACTGACACGGAAACATGGGATCTATACTTTGACGGGGCATCCAACTTTCGAGGATTTGGTGTCGGAATTTTGCTAATCTCACCGCAAGGAGAACACACCCCGTTGTCCATTAAATTGGATTTTGACGTGACTAACAACGCAGCCGAGTATGAAGCATGCATTCACGGATTGCAAGCCGCGGCGGATTTAGGAGTAACAAACCTCCGGGTCCACGGTGACTCGTCTTTAGTCATTAATCAAGCTCTCCAGAAATGGAAAACTTGGAACGCAAATCTCGTAGCTTACCAAGCGCGAGTAAGGGTTCTCGAAAAGCAGTTTCAAAAGGTGGAGTACATTTATCTACCTCGGGAAGAAAACCAGTTTGCAGATGCGCTATCCAAGTTAGCATCTTTACTGAATATCCCGGAACACATGACCAGCATGCCAATTTGCGTCGAAAGACGGTCCGAGCCGGCACACATCAATGCTATTCAAGATATTGAAATAACTGATCCAGAACCTTGGTACCAGGCTGTTCTAACCTACTTAACGTCGGGAGAATATCCTCCGGGATCTGAAAACCGGGCCAAGAAAGCCCTACGAAGGTGGGCCACTCAGTTCATCCGCACGGACGAGGACAGTTGTACAAAAAGACGGCGCAGGGGGCTCTGCTCCTATGCATCGACAAAACGCATGCCGAAAAGGTCATGGCCGAGGTACACGATGGCGAGAACGGCCCGCATATGAACGCCCATATGCTAGCTCGAAAAATCGCAAGACTCGGGTACTACTGGAATAGCATGGAAACCGACTGCCAGTTATATGTCAAACACTGTCATAACTGTCAGATTTTCGGCAACGTCCAGCATATGCCGTCATCCCTGTTGTATACTATGACTTCCCCATGGCCATTTTCAACATGGGGAATTGATATAATCGGGAAGGTGAACCCTTCCGGGACGGGAGGTCACTGCTTCATTCTAGTGGCTATTGACTATTTTACTAAATGGGTCGAAGCCGAGTCATATCGTGTCTTGAACGCCAAGCACGTAGCAAAATTTATCCAAGATAAAATTATATGCCGATACAGGATCTCGCACGAATTCATTAGTGATCACGGGACCCATTTTCAAGCCGAAACTGCTACTTTTCTAGCAAAATATAAGATTCAAAGGCATACATCTTCGCCTTACCGTCCCCAAACCAATGGAGCGGTAGAGGTAGAAAATAAAACAATTGTCACCATACTTAAAAAGATGGCTGATAATTACCGGGATTGGCCCGATAAAATCCCTTTCGCCTTATGGGGGTACCGGACATCAATCCGCACCGCAACCGGAGCAACTCCATACTATCTGACATATGGGATGGAGGCGGTCCAGCCGGTCGAGCTTGAGATACCATCCCTGAGGATTCTACTCGAAAGTCAGGTGCCTGAAGCAGATTGGGTCCAAGCCCGATACGATTCGTTGATTCTCTTGGACGAACGACGATCCCGAGCCCTTAACAATATCCAGATATAGCAAAAAAGGATACAACGGGCTTTCAACAAAAGGGTTAGGCCCAGAAATATCAAAGAGGGCGATCTAGTCCTAAAATCTGTCAGGGCTTTGCTACCAGAAGACCCAAGGGGAAAATTCAAACCCAATTGGGCCGGATCGTATCTAGTAAAGAAGGTTTTATCAGGAGGAGCAGTAATGCTGACAGACTTGGACGGGAACGAATTCGTCAACCCAACCAACTTGGACCAGTTGAAGCGCTACTACCCCTAACCTTATCTCAATGTCATTTGCTAAAAGTTTATAAAAATTTGTCTTTTTATAAAATTTTCAAAAATTAAGCAAGTCAATAAGTTAGGATTATTTATCCTACTGTCGCACATCTCGAACTAATAGTCTTGATGTATTTCGAAAATTGCAAAACATCTACGTCTGAACTACGGTTGGTTTGATTCCACTAATCGTGGATACGTAGGCAACCCCTCAAAAGGGTACAACCACTGCAATAACGAGAAGACAGAAACGGTTTTCACTAATATGTCTTTTATTATTTCAAAAATGCCTCACGCAAAAAAACAAACAACAACAAAAATCACACCACAAAAATAATAGTAGTACTTAAATAATAAAATCTAGGAGACTACTGCTCATACATCTTCCGCTTCCCTTTATCTTTTGGGTCACGCGGAGCCCGGGGTCGACGGGGCGGCGGCGAACGTTCCCGTATCACTAGGGGAACCTCTTTAGCCCGAACCCGTTTCCTCGACAACGGATCTTCTGCTATTGTCACTAGCCTAAGCCGAGCCCGTACATGTTCGGGAAGTCTGTCGCGTGGACCAAGTCGGTCCTTAACCGCCAGTCTTGGGCCGAGTCTCCTTTCCAGATCCGTCTGGGGGCTCACTTTCCCCCGTGCACCTTTAGTACTGGACCCTTCAGTCTGAGTCCTAGTCTTCCCTTTTTGGCCTGACATCAGGCGAACCATGGTAGCCGGGGTATCACTGTCATTGAAGAAGCCTCGATTGTCTTTAGCTTGTTCTTGACGCAGCAAGTCAAAAGCTTCGTCGGTCTTCAAAGCAGCACGGGCTTTAGCAGAGTCCGCCTTGGTCCACTTCACGTAAGAATCGGATACCCAGATCGAGTGAAGAGTCTTGGAAACGGGCCAAGTAGCCCGGGTATACCACCTTTGCATCCAGGTGTCACACATCACATCCGTCAGCTGAGTAGATTCACTCACGACCGCCTCGATTTCCGGGATTCTTTGGGCCCGACCATATTGCCTAAGTATGCGATCGGGGTAAAGATGGATTGTCTGCCTAAAAGATAGGATCAATTGATATCGGGACCTATCCCTTGATTCTAAACCAGTCCAGACATAAATGGGCCACCAAGGTACGGTCCAACGGATCAATGGGCCTCCATGAAAAGACAGCAGCTCGTCCCAGTATTTTTGGGTAGTAAGACGAGAAAAATCAACAGTCCGTCTTCTCGTCATCACTTGATTCGGGGGATATTGGCTTACGTCAAGAGGAGGATCCAGGATCGATAACCTCCCAAATAGCCAAAGCCGAAAAGTCAAAATCACGAGAAGTCAAAATCGTGAAAAGTCAAAAAAAAAAAAAAATCGCAAAAATCGGAAAAACCGAGAAAAATCGAAAAAAACCGAGAAAACCGAAAAAATCAGAAAATTCGGAAAAATCAGATTTGCGAAAAAATCAAAAATTGCGAAAGATCAAGGAAAAATCGATTTACCTGTAGAAGACGGGTACTCCCAGTCAGTCGGATCGACGGATCCCTTTTACGATTGTCCAAACCCTGGATAATCTCCCCTGTAATTAGCCAAGCTGGGCTGTGCTCTGTCTTCATCAGGTCAGCCACTGTGAGAAGTCGGACATGGCCCATACAAGACAACAAATCCATATGACTTTCAAAGGCATAAACATGGAGTATGCAAAAAGTAAAGGCCCTACGGCTATATACCGGCCTGACCCGGACGTCATCTGGGCTCATAAAATTTACAGCCAGGTCAATCAAGGAAACGTTATCGTCTTCTGTCATACGAGATACCTCCATGTGGGAAAGCCCTAAAAATTCTCGTAATTTTATCCTCGTGTCATGAACTGAAAACGGGACGGCAGGGCGAAGCATGGGATTCCATCCTCCTACAGTAGCGATTTCCTCAGGAATAGGACAAATTTCGCCTCGAGGAAAGCTAAAAACGTGATAAGTATCGTCCCAGTAGGACAGGCAAGCATCCAAAAAGTGACGGTCCACTTGCATTTGACGGATCGTGAATAACTGGGTGACGCCATTCTGGTTCAGGATAACTTTATCTGCGTCTCTGAAAAGTCGGGACCAATCTTGCAGCATTCCAACTAATCGGTCGATACCCATAATGAATTTCTAAAAAGAGGAAATAAGTTTCTCGGGGCTTGTTTTTTCTTTGAAGGAAGAAGGGAATTGTGGGAAGTATGAATAAATTATGAGCAAGGAGAGGGTATTTATAGCATGAAATCGGATTCTCCTCCTCACCTAAGGATTCCTAATCCCAGAGGATATAGCATACAGGCCTTGTCCTAGGATCCTGAGCATTCCTATTCGTTTTCGGAGTCAAAATACTTTAATTTTTTCAAAACTCTTCCAAATTCAAAAATTCAAAAAAATCATCTTCAAAATTTTATTTCCCAGCGCGAGTCATTTCTCCTAAAAATGTGTTACATGCAAACTTTGCATAAATCATTGTACAGGACGACTCGAGCAAAACCGTGCAACCAACTCCCCAGCGGCATTTAACGGGATGAGCCCGTGTATGGGCACACCCAAGACTTATACGACAAGTCCAATTCCCCACAGAGTTATCATCATCGGCTCAGGTATGATTTCCAACTTATGGCTGGCGAGCCCTTTTACGCGAGTCTAATGGACTTTAAACGACCCGACCGGAAGCTGCCAGGTTTTAATCTTTGATTAACCTGGTAGCTACTCTGACTTTCGCCCTGTCCAAGCCTCAGTCAGAGTGGGGGCTCTGTAGACACCCACATTTTGACTGCCAGGTGTCTATAGCAGTTTCCGACAAACACCCGATGATGATCGGACGCAAACGTGCTTTAATATATTCGGAAACGGGCTCAAAATCATTGGCATTTGGCTTGGGCTTTTTACGGAGTACATATCTCACAAAACCAACCACAAAATCAGGCCCAATGGGTCGTTTCGAGTCAAACAAGACTAATTTGGGTCGATTCCGACACCAGGGGTAAAACCGTCTTTTAGCAACCGAGTCAAAACTTGGTCAAAAATATTCTCAAGACACGCGAGTCAGCCGTGACACCTCACGTGGCTGATTCGAGCTCCAATACTTCAAAAATCAGCTACACAAAATATTAAACAAATCCGTTTAAGGATAGAATTCGATCTCAGGTAGGAATTCTATCCAAAAACCGAATCAAACACCCGACCAAGTGTAAGACACTCGGTCGAGCTCCACCAACCAGCCGAGATTCCCTTTCTTCTTTGCCAAGTAAACGGAATTCTCGTGCTTCTCAGCTTCTTACGTTTCCTATCCTAAGCGGTAGTTCTCACCCTAAGCACTTCTCCTAGCCAAGGTCGGGAATATTCCTATAAATAGGCCCCTTGCACAACTCATTCAAAAAACACATAAGCATTCACATATAATCTTAAACACTACACATAAACTTCCATCAAGTAGCATCGAGAGAACCGATACAAGCCAAGATCACGCCCGACGAACCGGCCACCTCGCCCCACTTTACACGTCCAAACCGAGCCACCATAACTCACCGACATCCACTCGACGCTCCCGTGCTCAAGCCACATTCCGACGAGCTCCGATCCGAGTAGGCAAAAGCATGTAGGTTGAGGGTGTAACCAAACCCGACTTCTCTTTTTTCTCTCTTCTCCCTCTCGTCGTCCGTCGTTTTTTTTATGGGTCGAGTGTCGTCGTCTTTTTTTTTGGGTCGTTCGTTGTTTATTATTTCTAATATCGATATTACTAAAAACTATTTTCATATAAACAAACATTCTTAAAAATACGATATCAACTCTATAGTCGAATATCGTATTAAAAGAATTAAATTAAATCTCGTCGATGCTAAAAAAATCGTTACATCTTTTTACAAAATACAACGATTTTAACGCGGAGAGAACTAAAATCTTTTTTTCATCCTTTTCGTTCAAATTCTTTTCAAAACAATTTTACAAAATCTTTTTTTTTTCATTCCGAAGATTCAATATCGATTTCATAATCGAATATTGGATACGACGAATATCGAAAATATAAATCGAGTATAAATTAGTTCGTATTTATACGCGATTTATTAGCAATTTTCGAACAACAAGCATACGTTCTGAGGTGCCTAGACCCGATAACCCCGCCGAAGAAGCAGATGGATCCGGCCGCTTACCTATTGTCAAACAACAGCCACTCAACGTATGATACTTTTCTACCTGATTTTTATTCATATATTCCGAGCATGTGAGTAAAACTTATGAGCTAATAAATAAACCTTTTGATCTTTGAAAAGTATTCTATTTTTAAAAGTTTGAGAAAATATTTTTCTCAGCGCTTGAAGTTATTTAAACATGTTGCGAAAAAAATTTCGAGCCTTTATTAGATTCTTTCGAGCTTCAGCATATATGTTTCGACCTTCGTAATAAAATTTCTATTATAAGTTATTATTTTTTTCATTGATTTATCAACTTTGACAATCTAACCCGTAATCATTCTTCATAGGTCAAGTTTGTTCAAATGCGGAGATGTTATGACAACAAAAGGTGATTTACGTTCTCTTGTAACAAAAACATTGTTTTGTTGAAGCAAATGTGATAAGTACATACTCTTTCATCCTCAATTGCAATGAGAAATACAAATCTCATACTTCTCCGGCAAGAGTATTCTTTCCCACTAATGTTATGGTAAGTTACGTTTACCGGGACAGACCCGCACGCGAGTCGCGCCCCTCCCAGGCGACTCGCGTGAGAGTCTGAAACCCGCGCTTTTTTTTAGCCTTTTTCGTTCGTTTTTTTTTTCCACGAAACGATTTTTTTCAAAATTTACATCTTTCCTAAAATTATTCCGAATATCCGATATCGATTACATAATCGAATATAGAATATAACGAATGTCGAAAATATTAAGTCGGGTGCAAATTATGCAATATTTGTACGCGATCTAATAAAATTATCGATTTTCAAAAAACTCGACTTCGAAAACAGGCCGGGATGCGAGTCGCGCGGCCGGCTGAAGAACACGACGCGATTTTCATTTTTTTATTATTTTTCGAACATTGTTTTTTTACAAAACAGCGTCTTTTTAGCAATATTTTAAGATTTCGACTAATATTTTCTCAATCTCGCATATTCATCATATTTGCTATATTTTTATTCACAAATCGATACTAACTCGTTTGTTCATCTTTTGTAGCAAATTCATCTTTTTTTATTTGTTTCATTATACTAAAACGAATCTCACATGCTAAATTCAACTTTAACGTTAATTTTTCATGCATTAAACCGACTTAGCAACCCTTTCAATTCCTCGCATGTTTAGGAAAACAATGTTTGCATATCATTCATCGTATTACTAACGCGCGTATTAAAAAATAAAACGATATCCTAGTAGAGGCCGCTAATGTGCGGGCGGGGTTGGGTGTTCTTTGTGAACTTCCCAACACGTACCCTCACCCCTTACTCAGAACCTCGGTTTCCGGATGTCCGAAACCATTAGCAACGAGAGTCATTCAATACACGGTATCCGATGTAGTCGGTATCAGTATCAAATGCAAAGGGACGAACCCGATAAACTCTGACATCGGAAATGGGCCGTATTTCGTACACGGCCCACTACGACATAGAGTGGGTTCGAAATGGCCCGAACTCCCACAAAGTTCGGTGGCGACTCCACTTCGATTTAAATTTCAATTTGACCATCTCATATGGAGATTCATTCGTCTCCCCAAAACCCGCGCGTGGCCGCGTCGGGGTGGACCTATGTCATGTCCACAACATAACAACCACATCAGTGGGGAGTAATTCGGACGTTCTCCCAGCCAAATTATATCATATGGAAAAATAATTGTATTATTATTATATCAAAATACTTAAAATGAGAAAACATTAAAAACGATATAATAAAAATAAGTTTTCAACGAAACTTAAAGCACTTGCCAACCTGCAAGTCAAAATCAATCGATAAGATAAATATTCAAAAATGGCGTTATGGAAATTCGATCGGTGTGCACAAGGCTAGACTTTCACTAGGATAATAGTAGAAACTAGCTTCGAGAACTGTAGACTTAACTCATAACAGAATCCAGTCTCTAGCTAGGCAACTCAACTATAACAGGACTGCGTGCAGCGAGGTCCTGGTTTAAGTAGTGCACACCCCTCCTGGATACAAACCATATCCAGTTCAACCCGACGCTGCTTACACGATGCGATATCTAAGTTTAAGGTAAACATACACTCTCCTGAACACAAAGCATGCTCAGTTCAACAACCAATGTGCCCCATAAAGACACACCAGCCTTACAGTTGATGGCAAGAACGTACATCCCAGACTATATTACTCTAACCCCACACTTGTCTTTATTCCATAACTCCAAAACAAGCCATTATCGATATTCAATAAATAATCATCGTAAAATAATATGAAGATAAAAAGGGGTAAACATTTTATATAAAAAGGGAAACTTTCTATAAATGGAAAATTACTAATTTTAGAAACTTACTTAAAATAGAAGGTTTTATAGAAAATAGGTAAGTGATTAAAAATAAGTGAAATGTATAATAATAGCATTTCTAATGAAATTATCATTTAATTATTATCGTCGTTATCGTAACTTTAATATATTTCTAAATTCGTTACCCAAAATATAAGTGAAATATAATAAGTCAATATATAGTATTTTATAAATAATTAGAAAATCGAGTTAAAACTATAAATTTTAGAAATAGATGTTTTAAGAAAAACGATATCAAAATTTATTGAGTCAACGAGTTTTATAAATGAAATGAATTTTACAAAGCTTTCAAATTATTTTTAACAAATAGTTTTTATCAATAAGTAGTACTGATTTTACTAAAAATAATCAATCGTAGACAAATGAGAAATTATTAGGAAAATAGTCTCGACTAAAAATGTATTTAAAACAAAATCGACTACTTTCTCATTTATTAGTTTAAGTCGTAAAACGAAATTAATTTATTGAACGAGTATACAAATCTCGATTATAATATAAAAATACAATTTTGAGTTAAAAATTAGAAATTAACGAAATATGACGAAAATATGAAATCGATATTATTTAGTTACTAGTGTCACGATAACCAACAAAATATTATAACGATCGTAAATAATTAAATTACTAACGATTTATAAAACGATATCGAAAACTTGTAAAATATATATAAGGTACACAATTTAGAAATAATATAATCTCTTCTCTTATATACTAGTGTCACGACTGCGTTTTGACTGGGCCACTCGACCGAGTCAAGGGGCTACTCGGTCGAGTAACCCTAGACGGGGTACATGGGCATGCCTATTTAAACACCCCCATGCAACACACATTACACATCTTTTTCAATCTTTCAAAAACCCTAACCTATACTACACTCAAACCCTAACCCTAACATCTGGGATCCAAACCCTAATCACCATAACCTAGCCTACATACCCGATACTCACGTGGAAGCCACATCTAACGAGTCCCGTCCGAGAACAAGAACATGTAGTTTGAGGGTGCAATAACCCCGTTCTCCCCTTTCTCTCCTTCTCTTCCTCGTGTCGTCGTCTGTGTCGTCGTCCGTCGTCGTTTTTTTATTTTGTTATCGCATCTATAATATCGCTAATAATTACTAGTATTAAAAAACATTAAAATGCTTGTGAATTTGTGTCGAATGCGAAGGATGTCGGAATAAAAAAACCCGAATATACAAGGGTATTGCACCCAGGGTTGCCGGTCGCTTATCCCGACACCCCTAGCATTTTATTATTGAAGCAAGTTAACTTAAACAATAGTTTTTCTATCTTTTCTCGCATTATTATCATATTCCACCAATTGCAAACTATTTTCAAGACAAGTACTTTTTTTAGGGTCGAAAGTCGTTGACGCCGACCCGACATCACATAATCCGTAGGGATTCATTACGATGTTGGGAAAGTTGAGGGAATCAAGTCTTTCAATTCAAGTAAAGTGTCAATCCATTAGATTCGATACCAATTTAATAATTGGATGTCGAATCTAACGGTTTAGTCAAAAAGTTAATTAACACGATTTCTCGTTGATGCTAAAATAGATGTCAAACAATTCGAGAGAATTAATATGACACTATAAACGCGGAGGGAATTTATATCGTTTTGGTTAACTTAAAACGACTTATAACAATTTTTTTTTATCTCGCTCTAATATTTCATATCGATTCAATAATCGAATATGGGATACGACGAGTATTCTAAATTAGAATCGAGTATAAATACCATAATATTTATACCCAATTCGACAAAATCAACGATTTATCAAAATCCGAATCGAGCATAAATCATACAATATTTATGCCCTATTCGATAGAATTATCAAATTAACAAAATCGCAAACGAACCCTAGTTCGTACAGGGGGCACTCGGTCGAGTGCCTAGCACACTCGGTCGAGTGCCTAGCACACTCGGTCGAGTGCCTAGCACACTAGGTCGAGTGGCACCCTAAAAACCGAAACAAAATGCTTTTTCGACCTCCACTCGGTCGAGTCACGCAATGACTCGAACGGGTGGCAACGTACTCGGTCGAGTTCGTCAATAACTCGATCGAGTAGGGTCTAACATACGGGACAGAAGCTTTTTCAAAGGTCCACTCGGTCGAGTTCTCCAATGACTCGGTTGAGTGGCCCCTTATCACGTCAAACCGTGAGTCCTATAAAGCCATTCGAACCTCGTTAATGCTTTCTACGACTTAAGTCGACACGTGCCTAATTCATCACGTGAAATATTACTTTCAAAAACTTTGCATCATCTTATTTATATCATTCCATAACATTCTACATCTTTGCAAACCGTTATTATCGTTATACCGTTACTAACCGTTTTTTTTCTCTTGTTGATTTACTTTGTTTATTTTATTGTACTAAAATGAACCCGCATGCTAAAATTCAACTTCGACGTTAGAATTAGTTGCATTAATTCGACATAGAAACCCTTTCAATTTCTCGCATGTTTAGGGAAAATAATGTTTGCATAAGCATTTTCACTGTTCAACAAACGTGCGTATTAGAAAGTCTTTCGATATCTTAGTAGAGGCCGCTAATGTGCGAGCGGGGTTGGGTGTCCTTAGTGGGCTTCCCAACACGTACCCTCACCCCTTACTCAGAACCTCGGTTTCCGGATGCCCGAAACCGTTGGCGCACGAGAGTCATTCAATACACGATAATCGGTAGTGACGGTATCGGTATCGCAATGCAAAGGGACGAGCCCAATAAACTCTGACATCGGAAATGGGCCGTATTTTGTATACGGCCCACTACGACATAGAGTGGGTTCGAATGGGCCCGAACTCCCACAAAGTTCGGTGGCGACTCCACTTCGATTTAAATTTCAATTCGATCCATTCTCATATGGAGATTCATTCGCCTCCCCAAACCCGCGCGTGGCCGCGTCGGGTGGACCTATGTCATGTCCACACCAGACGATAGTAGCAGCGGTCCCGAACATCAGTAACAACAGGAAGATAGTCGAATAACCAGCCGAAACGCACAAACCAGCAGCGAGGAGCAGCGAAGAAGAAAAGAAGAACAAGAACAAGCAAGAATTTACCGATTAACAAGAATGAAAAAGAAGAGGAAGAACAAGGAAATAGAATAGTAGCAGCAACGAGGCAGAGTGAAATGATATCTACGGAACGGGACTACAACTGCAAAAATGCACAAAGGGAAGGAATAAAAATCAGCAGCAACAGCACCGAACAGAGGCAGAATCACGATCGAAACAACCAGCAGAAAAAGTAACAGCAGCGCACAACCAGAAGAAACAAACAGCAGCAGACCAGCAGTAACGAAACAACACAGCAGGAGGAGAAAAAAAGGAAACAAGGACAGAAATAGGAACGAGCAATAGGAATGATCGCGGCGTCAGACGATGGTAGAACAAACAACACGGACAACAGCAACAGAAGAAAACACAGCAGCAATATCAGCGCCTAACAATGGCAACGGAAAACGAATCGGCGGCAGAAAATTTGATTCACCACCGATTGAACAACAAGGACGCAACATCAGTAGCATCGTCATAACAACGACAGAAGACGCGACGCACAAAAGGGGATGAACGAATAAAAGATGACCAGCATGACAACAACAAAGATGAAGAAGAAGGAGAGGAGATTACCATCGCTGAAACAGGGACACACGAAGGGAAGACAGGGGGTAGTAATAGAGGATGCGTAAGGTGATGATGGACGGTAGGCAGCAGGTTCAAGGAACGGCAAGAATTAGAGGAGATAAACGATGGTGATTGCTGACGATGGGCGACAAGGCAAAGGCTAAGTACACGTTAACTACAAGTGGGAAAACAAAGAGGATGAGGGAAGCGGTGGAAGTATAAGTTGAATATGCATCAAACAAATGGGAAAACAAAAGGTGGCAAATGAAAAGACTCAACCAAATAAAAAGTACAGATTAATTAAGTGAATCGGGTTAGAAATACGGATTAAACAAATTCCGTATCGATCAGTTAGCTGACCCACGAATCGAATTAAACGAGTTAATAAAATTAATAATAATCGGACCAACAATTAAAATGAGTAAATAAAGTACTCGAGACGAAAACGAAGTTGATAGAAATAAATAATTAGGCGATGAAATAATATTTCCCGATAAATAATAAATCTTCGATAAAGTGAATTAAATTGATTTCTCGAGGAATAAAATAAAAGAATTTCGAGCCGAAAATAAAAATTCGAGCATAAATAAAATAAATAAAAGAATTTAGAATTTAAATCGTCGAAATTGACTTTCGATAAGAATTAAATTAAATGTATAAAATGAATCGAAACAACAATAAAAATGTTTAAATATAAGGGTTTCCGAGACAAATTGAATTTTAGGCGTTTGAAACGATTAAACGATACATTCGTTTTATAATAATTTTAAGAATTACGAGTTAAATCGTAAACATATAAATACGAACAAAATTTTAATTTAAATTATTTATAAAAATCAGGGGTTTTACAATCCTCTCCACTAAAAAGAAGTTTCGTCATCGAAACTTATAAAAACCTAATCGAAATCGAAGACAAATTTATTTTTCAAGATTAGTTGGGCTCAGTTCCCAAAGTTTAAAATCATTTAAATTAATAAAAGCGCAAGTAAAGAAATTATTTTATAAAATAATGACGATAAATAATATTTGTAAACTAACTCGAGGGGGAAGAGTACCCAAATATTTTCAAAACATCGGTAAAACATTTTAATTAAGAGATTCGACAATACTTTGTTTTTAAGACCAAAGAAAAATTTGAGAAGTCAAGTTTTGTAGATAGTAAAAAAGAATCGAATCAGTCGACAAACATTTTCAATAACAGATTTAAAGTCTAACGACAATAAAACAAAATTTTAGACATACGAAGTTTTTCGAAAATATTAAATCGTTTTACATAATAATCTTATAAAAATCCAAAATATTTGCATTTATGAAAGTTTTCGTGAAATTTAAACATGCTTGAAAATTGAAAATTGGAACAATTTCGAAATACTTTAAAATAAATTATTCAGGCATTTCGAAACAGGACTAAATATATGACATCAACAAAAATGAAAACGAAAACGAAGTTTTGAAATTTATAACTCAAATGTAAAAATTTCACGACAGTCCTAAATTTTAAAAAGTCAAACTTTTCACAACATAGGTTCGGGAAAAGGTAAACGGATAAATAGAGTCAAGGTCAACGACAAATCGTAACAAAAATTTTCAAACCCGATAAAGAGGTCAAAGAGGTTGGCCGAAGAAGAAGTGGCAAGATTTAAGAAAAGCTAGGGGAGGAACGAAGTTGAGAGTCAAAAGAGCTCTCAAGATTAAAGAATAAATTAACCATCTCGAAAATTCCCGGTACGACTGTCACAACACGGGTTCCTAATTTCCATCAAATAACGTTAAAGTCCAACATTAGGCACTAGGTGGCACTACTGGTCACAATCCCAAAAATGTCTTACGTGACTATCCAATCATTCAAACGACACGATACTAATCCACAATTGCTTTACAATCTAATTCGTCAATTAAAATCTCAACGGCCATTACAACTCACCCAAACTCGCACTCGATAAGGATCCTAAATCCAAAGTTTATAAGATATGAACTCGAGGAGTACTCCAAATTTCTCGAGTAAGGAACTCTAAACAAGGTCCACCAATTTAACAATGCTCGGGTACGAAATCCTCAAAAATGATCACCGACATTTATAACGCCACAAGTACAGAAGTTGGAAAGTCCAGTAAATATAAACCTCAAACACGCTCAAACCTATAGGTAATGGCGCAAACACTCACATATTCAAATACGTCATTCAACTAAGGTTTCCGAGAAGTCCATCAAATTTCCAATCAAAATGGTGCAACCATAAAATATTTAACAACTCAACGAACCATAATCTCATTGGTCTAAGGTTCTAAACTAAAAATCCATTAAGATGATTGGCATCAAAGTATTCCTTAAAACAACACCACAAACCGTGATTGTGTAAGATAGCTCTCTTCTTCAAGGGTAACAACAATTTATCCAAGTCAGACCACTCAACTCCAAAGTTCATAAGTTACAACCTTAAACAACGATCAATGATCAAATCCATAAAAAACACGGGTAATCTATGTCAACCAAACTTTCTAACGACATTAATGAAAACCTTTAATGGTACCACAACGCTCAGCCTAACACTTTAAACAATACTATATGATCCCAAATATTCGCGATGCATCCATCAAATAAGCATTAGGTAAAAATCCCAAATTAATATTACCAGTTATACTTAGTTCAGATCTAGGTTAGGTACTAGGTATTCATCAAAATATGATATACTCTTACTAGTCCAAAATATCATTCAACTTTAAGTACGCCAAAATAATCAAAGTAACCAATAACCCAAGGTTTAGTGTCTAAAGTATCATCCTAATTCCATCAATCAACAATTTGCCACTCAAATCAATCCTCAAAAAATTTCTTACTTGCTTATAAGATAGGGTAGATTCACAATCCTCAAATCAGGTAACAAGGGTTTACTAAACCTCAAACATCTATAACACGGGTTCACTAAGACAGGATTCGGTCTAACCAAAGAATCTCAAGAGGAAGATGGTAAAATAAGAAAATTAATCAAATATTTATCACAAGAATGAAGACGAGAATTAATAAGAGAATAATTAGAAAAGACAGAAGCAGAAAGAAAAGAATCAAAGATTCTAGATGATAAAGACCTAAAACGAGAAGGGAAAGTTTGGACCTCTAAGGTTCACGAGGGAACCAAAAGGATTACTTCATCTTCTTGTAGAGGAATGAGCACACAAGTCTTGGGTCGCTCCATCTAGATCTACTACAATATCATGGAACAGGAATCTACTCTTGATCATCTGGCCTGTAGCTGGAGCAAACTAAATCGGAGCTAAAAAGTCACCAACGACATCTTTCATGGAGCACCAAGTTGTCCACTCGAGTCAGCAGGCATTAAGAGTTCTAAGCGGTCTTGTCCCGATCTGGAGCAGCATCCTATCAACATCTTGTTCATTCATCTTCTTTCATACAACAGCAACAAATATTCAATGCTAATCATTGAGTTACAAGAACATATAAACCTAACAGTTAAGTCCTTATTTTGTTTCTACCCATCTCTCACTAATATTTCTTTAATGTTCAAATCATTTACGAGTATTTTTCCTAGAATCAGATGTAAGCGTCGGGAGCAACAATGCTCTGATACCAACTGTAATCCCCTAGGAAATCTAACGCAATACAGTGGCGGAAACACTGTAGAGTTGGGATTAAAACACACTGCCAAACTATATCTTATTAAAAGAAATGGTAAGTCAATACAAAGGCATCTTTTTACAAAAGGGCTAAAGAGAAAATTCACCAAACAGGTTATACAAATCCATAAATTACATGAATAAAGAAAGAGTAGGATCCATGCTACTCGCTAGCTCACACCCAAAACTCAGCAGCAAATACCTGTCATGTTATAAACATAACAGCCACATCAGTGGGGAGTAATTCGGACGTTCTCCCAGCCAAATTATATCATATGGAAAAATAATAGTATTATTATTATATCAAAATACTTAAAATGAGAAAACATTAAAAACGATATAGTAAAAATAAGTTTTCAACAAAACTTAAAGCACTTGCCAACCTGCAAGTCAAAATCAATCGATAATATAAATATTCAAAAATGGCGTTATGGAAATTCGATCGGTGTGCACAAGGCTAGACTTTCACTAGGATAATACTAGAAACTAGCTTCGAGAACTGTAGACTTAACTCATAACAGAATTCAGTCTCTAGCTAGGCAACTCGACTATAACAGGACTGCGTGCAGCGAGGTCCTGGTTTAAGTAGTGCACACCCTCCTGGATACAAACCATATCCAGTTTAACCCGACGCTGCTTACACGATGCGATATCTAAGTTTAAGGTAAACATACACTCTCCTGAACACAAAGCATGCTCAGTTCAACAACCAATGTGCCCCATAAAGACACACCAGCCTTACAGTTGATGGCAAGAACGTACATCCCAGACTATATTACTCTAACCCCACACTTGTCTTTATTCCATAACTCCAAAACAAGCCATTATCGATATTCAATAAATAATCATCGTAAAATAATATGAAGATAAAAAGGGGTAAACATTTTATATAAAAAGAGAAACTTTCTATAAATAGAAACTTACTAATTTTAGAAACTTACTTAAAATAGAAGGTTTTATAGAAAATACGTAAGTGATTAAAAATAAGTGAAATGTATAATAATAGCATTTCTAATGAAATTATCATTTAATTATTATCGTCGTTATCGTAACTTTAATATATTTCTAAATTCGTTACCCAAAATATAAGTGAAATATAATAAGTCAATATATAGTATTTTGTAAATAATTAGAAAATCGAGTTAAAACTATAAATTTTAGAAAATAGATGTTTTAAGAAAAACGATATCAAAATTTATTGAGTCAACGAGTTTTATAAATGAAATGAATTTTACAAAGCTTTCAAATTATTTTTAACAAATAGTTTTTATCAATAAGTAGTACTGATTTTACTAAAAATAATCAATCGTAGACAAATGAGAAATTATTAGGAAAATAGTCTCGACTAAAAATGTATTTAAAACAAAATCGACTACTTTCTCATTTATTAGTATAAGTCGTAAAACGTAATTAATTTATTGAACGAGTATACAAATCTCGATTATAATATAAAAATACAATTTTGAGTTAAAAATTAGAAATTAACGAAATATGACGAAAATATGAAATCGATATTATTTAGTTACTAGTGTCACGATAACCAACAAAATATTATAACGATCGTAAATAATTAAATTACTAACGATTTATAAAACGATATCGAAAACTTGTAAAATATATATAAGGTACACAATTTAGAAATAATATAATCTCTTCTCTTATATATTGCAAGTTCTGTGTAAATTTTCGAACAAATACCTCACAAAAACAATGAGATAGGATTCGAACCCGCGACCTCCGGGACATATCCCATGAGCACAAACCACTGATCCAAGGAATCAATTTGTAACTAATATGTAATAAAAACATATAGTATGTTAATTACACGAAATTGATTTCAGGTCATTAAATCTCATCATCAGTTCACGAGGCATAATTAATCACCTCCTTTACCAAATCAATCTTCCGATCATCCATCTTTTTCCATCAGTCTTGCAAAATCATTGATGTTCACCATTTCACGAGGAAGGGTTGTAAATGTTCATCCCACCTTCTCGATAATGCATCACCGGTTTTACCAATTTCTTTAACTACTCATCTTCATCGTAACCCTACGCCATTAATCATGATTCATCTCGGAAATACCTCACACTCAATGAATATTCGCCTCTTCGTTTCCTTAATTTGGGTTTCAGTCACATCTTATTCTATTTATATGTTGTGTTTTTTCGTTGTCATGTCTGCAGTCATCCCCAATTTCGTTAATCTATTAATATCGTTTTCGTTTTTTTTCTCCCCGCTTTGAACTATGTCTCAATCGAATTTTGTTTCCATTGCTAACCTTACTCAAGGTGTCAGGTTGAGGGATCTAACCGTTAGGGTGATTTACAGATGGAACAGGCCGAACTACACGAACAAGAATACAACTGACGCTGTTGAGTTGCTGCTCATCGATGCTAAGGTTGTTACATCCATTTGATTAATTTCTTTCTGTATTGCTGTTATCTATATATTTTGGTTGAACTTGATCCCAATCCATTTTTCTTTTGTCCGTGATTCCAGAATAATTTGGTACAGGCAACTATTAAAAAACCGTTGTTGAGTAGGTTCAATGACAAATTTGTCACCGGCCAGGTCTACAGTCTACGTAGTTTGGCCGTTACCCCCAATGTAGGCGTAGACAAGGCCACCACTCATACCTGCAGATTGAATGTCGAGTTCTCCACTAAAGTTACTCACTTGCCTAACGATGTCTCAGTACCGTCTAATTGCTACCGGTTTGTTAGCTTTAAGGATATCAACGATGGAAAAATTGCAGTCAATCAGTACATAGGTATCCTTTTGTGAAGTTTTCATTGCATATGTTTTTTTCTTACTAATCTACTTCTCTGTCCGTCTGTTTTTTATGAATTTCTTCCTATGCAGATGTTGTTGGTAAGGTCTACGAGATTGGACCAATTACTGAAACAAAGAACGATTTTAAGTGTAGAAAAATCAAGTTGGAAGATATAGAGTACGCCTCTCTTTCTTTCTCCTCTTTTGTTCTACCTTCAAATTTGTAATTTTGTCACAACTTTGTTCCCTTTTTTCTGTCTGTTTAGTGGCGACGTTCTTCAATGCACTTTGTGGGCACCGCATGCCGTGGATCTACCTGAGGTACTGGCTATTTTACCCAACCCTCACCAGTCGAAAGTAGTTGTTCTTAGATGTGTGGAGCCGAAGCTATTTGACAGTAAGTACCTCACCTTGCCGTCCGTTCTACTGATGTTTTATTCACAATTATTCTTTCGAAGTAAGTAACACTCTGTTCTCACACTACAGATTCTTGGGTTGTGCGAACTACCTTCAACGCAACGACATTTGAAGTTAATCCAAAGTTGCCCGAAGTCGATGCCTTTCAAGAGAGGTTCTACATATTTACATTTATACTATCATGATTCGATAATTTTTTCTATTCTTTCATACTGTTCTTTTTTAACATCGTGTGATATGATCCTGCAGTCTTTCATCTCAAGCTCCTAGCAATTCGTTACAAATTATCGATGAAGCTGCGGATGGTGAGAGCTTCCACATTCCGGTAGATGAAGTCCTTTCTGTAAAACAGATTCTTGAAAGCGAAAAGGTTTAGTCATATCTCCTTTACATTAATCTTCTATACATGTACAATTCTACATATTATTGACAACCATTAAAATCGTTGACAGGGTGGGTCGTTCTATACCATGGCAACCATAATTGACATTGAATCTACAGCGGGGTGGTACTACAACAGCTGCAAGTCTTGAAGATCAAAGGCAGTGAAGAACGATAAAGGGAGGTGGTTTTGTAAGAATCCGAATTTTGATGGAAGCAAAACTGGCTTCATGAAGAACAACCCTAAGTGAGTCTCCCATAACTACCTATCCAAATTAGTACTTGCAATGCAGAAATCTCTTTTAATAGCAACTGTCGTCATCGTCGTTACAGGTTTCAGGTCAAGTTTGCAGTTGTGGATTTCTCTGGAATTGAATGTCATTTTGTTGCATTTGATCATCAGGTCGAAAAGTTTCTCGACTACAGTGCCACCGAGTTGATTGCAAAAATGGAGAAGGTAGTCGTATAACTGTACAATTCGATTAGATTTCATTGTCAATGTTTGTTTTGTATAACCTAACCTCAGCTCTTTTACTTCCACCAGAATGGAGAAGGTCATTCTATGCCTGCAGAGCTAGCCACTTTCATTGACAATCGCTTCCTCTTCAAGATAAAAATAGACGAGAAGTTCAATGTCGAACAGTCGTCTACATCTTACACAGTTTCCTGGATGTCTGACGACGTAGACAAAATACACATGTGGCACATGAAGTACGAAGAGGCAATTAAGGTTGTCTTTTAACTATTTTTGTTCCTGTTTTTTTTCCACATATTTAACTTTGTAAGTCTCAAAATTATATTGATTGCAACTTACTCTTTTGTCTCCAGAAAATAATGGACGAGTATGGTCTATCAAAAACTACTCTAAGCAATCCGAATTTCAAACGTACTGTTCACGGAGAACCTACGCAACCTGCGGATGCCACATCTGTCGGAGTACATGAAGTTCAGGGAACTTCGCATTCCAATCAGGTATTCCTTATTTTCGTCACACATTTTAATATGTTGCGTGTTTGATTTTTAAGTGGAAGTGTTTTTCACTCCAACCTTATACCGCAAATTATGACTCTACTTTTTCTTTGGACATTAAGGTCGTTGACTCTGAAATCGCGTCCAACTCTTCGAGGCATACACCCCTGAAGAGGAATGGAGATTCGCTTGAAGTCGAACCATGTACTCCAGTCGGTGGTGCCTCTGATGCTCAATCTGCTGTCAAGAAAGGGAAATTTGCTTCACCTTAAATCGTCTTCCATTAAAATATTTCCAATGATGTGGCAAATGGCCGTCCGATTATTGTCTACTACTTTTCAGATACATTTTTAATCTACTTAGGGTGTTTTTTACACCCTTTAAGACTTGCTATTTTGTACCATGCTTATCTACACTCATGTAGTGGAATATTTGCATACCATTTTATCTCAACTATCTTATCTGAACTTAGTTATACTGTCTATTTTACCCGCTTTAGTTATTCCGTTCCAAAAAATAAGGCGATCACTTTATCCTCGGAATGTTCAACGCAGGTCAGCCACTGTTTTCAAATACAGTTCCAGCATCCACATCATATCTCAGTAGTTCTTATGTTATCATAGTTGTACGAATTCCACGATTGTAGACAGCATATCACAAAATTAAGAACAATTTAAAGAAAATAACAGCAATTCGGACCGAGGTCCATTAATCCATTACAAACACTTGAACATTATACTTCAAGTGAATAAGTTTCGAATAGTTAAAAAGTTAATTAATTGAGAAAGTCAAGGGGTCACCAAAATAAACTGATTTCATTGAGTCGGGAGGTGTTACCTTTCAGACGTAGAATCCAGGGCTGTGTTCCTTCAGCTGATTAAACACGCACACGTACGTTGACCGACTGTCCGTGTCCGCGTCGCCATAACCGAGTCTCTTCCAATCAGCTGCAAGAGAAATGCAATTTCTGCCCTCCTTCACCAGTTCTTTGTCGGCAGCAGTTGCAACCCATAGGTGAGGCCCTGTCATTCCGTCTGAAGTCTTCTCGAAGTCAGCTCTTCCCCTACCAACTCTCTCGAAGCACTTCTGCAATCTGAAAGCACTCCTATACCTATGCTCCCCACTTCGAAACTCAATCGCAATAGCCCTCTTGAATACTCCTAGCTTCCCTTTCCACACATGGAATACCTTCCTCATAGGGTATCCCAACCTAATCAGTTCATCCCTGATATATGTGAAACTGTGACCGATGACTACCCCTTTCTCTGTAACTTCGAATGGCAGATTGTGCATAATGACGGTCGGGGGATAAACAAATCTTTCAGCCATGTATTACAGTTTTTTTTCT